>CM042553.1:5182519-5782519 GCA_023630585.1 Cranoglanis bouderius | reverse complement strand
ATTCTCCAAGCGAGAGCAGAGGCAGTTTGGAACTAGTCAATTTTCTCTTTTCCATCTCTCGGTGGATAATTGGGAATACTGAGCTGGGGCAGGATTACGGTTCCCCAGGTAACGACTATGGAAGAAGAAGGGAAAAGATTTCTCTCACCACACCTCCAGGGGAAAAAATGGCATGAATGAAAGCAAGAGAAAGACTTGGATTATGGACATAAGATATATTGAGGCACCCCTTTAATGGAAAGGAGGGTGTCATCCTAGGTGATCTCTGAAGAGCTCCATTCTTCGGAGGGCTTTTTCAAGTTTCCTTTCCTTACAGTCATACCAGGATTGTGAGGGAAATGGATGAAGAAAACTATAGAACAATTTCAGATCATGGGGGGAGGGGGGAATGACTGTATGGTTGAATGAAGAAATGGCAAGGTTATGGCACCAGACATCTGTTGTTGGTTTTTTTTTTTTTTTTCTAAAGAGACCAATAACAATCAAGGTTTATATGCTTGATTACAAACAGGCACAAGCAGCATGGAAAAAGAGCGGTTACAATTTAAAATTCAGAGCAGGAGATGCCCATAAAGAATTTGAATATGACACAGGATCAGAGGACAACCTCAATATCAAGGATTGGTTATTAAAAAAAATCCCAGAAAACCTGGCATCTACTTATTTGTTAAAATGCCCAAATTACACATGCTCAGATAAAGAGAGAAGCCTGACCCTACTACACGCTCCATTCACCAAACACAAGCTACTTATTAACTAACCATACTGGATCCTGTTTGCTTAGTGAATATAAATAAATAGATGTGGGTTGAAAAAAAAAAGGACAAGACAAACTTGGGTGTTTTTTTTTTTTAATTACACAGTGCTGTATTAACTGTATTAACTGGCATTTAATAGGTACAGTACTGTGCAAAGGTTTTAGGCACATGCAAAGAAATGCTGTAGAGCAAAAATGCCTTCAAAATAATGAAATTAGATGTTTCTACATCTAAAAAAATACCATAAAGAGCAGTAAACTGTAGTAAATGAATAAGCAGAAAGTCAATATTTGGTGTGACAAAAAATAATAATAATAAAAATAAAAATAGTAGTCTCCGGTACAATGTGTGCAGTTTTATAAGGTAATGAGCTGGTAAGTTTTATTGAGCATCTTGCAGAACCAGACACTGTTCTTCTGGAGACTTTGACTTTCGCACTCGCTTCTTATTTTTGCAGCAAAACCCAGCAGCCTTCATTGTGTTTACTGTCTGAAAAGTGTCTCTTACGTAATACACTGCTTTCTTTAATGACATACAAACATTTTTCTGTAACATTTAATTTTGTGCTAGAAAACTAATGTTTGGGAATCTAAAATGTTTTTGTACTGACTTGATAATGTAGAAGTCATAAAATAAAAAAGATCTATAACAAAGTTTGTACTAAAAAAAATTAGGGTGCCTAAAACTTTTGCACAGTACTGTAAGTATGTAGTAAGTAACTGGTATTTATTAGCACTTTATTGAACATAAGTAAATATTTGATATATTGTACATACGTGCATAGCAACATATGTGGAAAATCTCAGGTAGCATTCATACTGGACAAAAACCATGTAAAAAAATAAAAAATAAAATAATAATAATAATAATAATAATAATAATAATAATAATAATAATAATAATAATAATTCTCACCTTGTGCTACTGTGTACACCTGGAGGCTAAGCTAATGGGAACAGGCATTCAGTATGGCCAGCCAATTAAACAGCCTTTGATTAGCTTTTAATGAGAGTTCACACTCATCTCTAGCCTGGGTCACTTGTTTTGCTTTGGTGGCCTGCTACAAATGAGCTCTTTTTGCAAGGTTGCTTTCTGCTGGGTCCCTGAATACAAACACCTCTACAATTAGTGGCTGTAATTGTTCACCCATCGCATAGACCAAATGTACCTGTAATTACAGCGTCCCCAAGCGTGTGCATGCACACACACACACACAAATTAGATGATGTATGTCATTTACAATGGTGCAGATGCATCTTGACAATCACAAACATAAGAACATGAAAAATATAGGGGAAACATTTATTTATGAATAATAATACTAATAATAACGACAGTTATAACAGTAACTATTGTAATAATGTAATAATAATAGGTTCTACTGCCTAGTGAGTCATACCATGATAAAGCACGCATGCCGAATATAATTAACCATCTTGCCACGAAACTATTCCAAGTTCCAAGTACTAGTTACAATTATGGACATATAGGTGGTTATAAATAGTGCAGACCACTGATTGGTCAAATGCGATCAAAATCAGAAACGTCCTGATAATATAACTAAGAAGAACAGCTCTTCTACCAGACGTTAAGCACATTTTCAGTAGTAAAATGTGTTTCCTTTTTTAAAATCTTCTTCTTCTGGTGGATTTAGGAAGCAATATTACAATTGGTCATAAAATGTAATGTTTGATGTTTGTTTTTATACCACATTGCGACTGAGTTCTTGAATATGAATGGTCGTCAAAAGGCGTGCATTATTTTTGTATAACAGCACGGCTCGGACAGTAGTTGCGGCTGTAACATGAACGATACGTTAATATTAATGCGCTCTTTCTAATATGTTATTGTTGCTATAGTAACATGATGCTCCACATAATGTAAGACTAATAATAATGTATTTTAAAAATGTGTTGTTAAACTAAGCAAAATGTGCAATAGTTTTTTTTTTTTCGTTAGGAGACATTTAGTTAACATTTATGGAAGGAGTCTCGGTTGTAACGGTCAAAAAGAGAGAGTAAGAGCGAGAGAGAGGAGCTGGTGAGGGAATGTTATCGCAGCTATAACATACATGATAATAGGAACTAACTTGTCTCTCAGACGTTCCACAACATTGCATCTAATTATAAACTGTTAAAATGTGTTACGTGTCGTTTAGTAAGAAATTAAACATTGTACTAGTGGGAAAACTCACTGTGGTGTAAGCAGAATAACACACTTCAGACCGTGCGGTTATGCCAAAATAATGCACTTCGGGGGAAGGGTAGTGGCACCCCGCTGCGCGTCGTGTCGCATCACACCACCCCGGTGTGCATTATTTTTGTATAACCGCACAGTGTGTTATTCCTTATTTGCTTATGTATTGTTGTTGCTGCTTCTTCTTATTTATTTCTTTTTGCTTGTTTCTTGTCATGCTTGGTGAAGAGTCATATTAAAACCACTGCTTTGACAAGCTGCTCTAATATAAACATTTCACGCTGAAATCCAATCCATGTTTTGACATCAACCTACGTCACTTCAGGTTAATATAAAATGTGCAACATTCATTTATGACATTGAATGAATAGTAGTAACATTGCTCAGCTGCAGCTGTGTTTTTCCACCCAATTTGTGTGCCGTATTTAACAAAGGATGGGAGGACCTGTGAACTGAGCTCTCAAAACAACATCAGTTTGCAGTTTGAGTGAGTGCGGCAGATTTCGTTAGTGAGACTTCACATCATGTGAAAAACGGAGCTTTTGTGTCATATACAATGCTTCTTCATTATTATTAGGATCTTCTGCATCCTGTTTTTAAGTGCTATGTTATAATCTGCCAGCCAGTTAATGTGGTGGATTCCAGACTGCTAAATTGAGACAAATCTGCAGAGACAGCAAATTAACATAACTACCACTACGACTATTCATGACAATCAACCTCGCCACATTTGATATTATATACATATATACATATATATACATACATCTAAATTTTTGACTCATCAAAGTAGCCACCTTTTGCAGATATAACAGCCGAACACACTCGTGGCATTCTTTCTACAATGGAAATCAAATATTGTTCGGAAAGTTCTTTCCAACACTGTTGCAGAAGTTCCCACAAATGTGTTGCACTTGTAGGTTGCTTTGCTTTCACCCTTCTGTTACACCCTAATGTCTGGAGACTGTGCTGGCTATTCCATGATTTGAAGCCTACCGTCTTGTTCTTTTCTTCTAAGGTAGTTCTGACATAGCCTAGAGGTATGTTTTGGGTCATTATCTTGCTGTAGGATGAACCCCTGACCAACTAGGCGTATACCAGAGGGTATTGCATGGTGCTGCAAAATGCTGTGGTAACAGTTTTGGTTCAGGTTGCCACTCACTCTGTGCAAGTCGCCGAATCTGGATCCAGCAAAAGAGCCCCAGACCATCACGCTTCCTTCTTCATGTTTGACAGTTGGTGTCACACACCGAGGAACCATCCTTTCGTCTACAAAAACCCTGCGTGATGAACTGAAGATTTCAAATTTTGATTCATCTGTCCATAAGACCTTCTTCCAGTCTTCAGTAGTCCATTGGTGGTGCTTCATGGCCCAGGCAAGCCTCTTTTTATTATTCTGCCATCTTAGCAATGGCTTTCTTACTGCCACTCGACCTGTCAAACCTGCAGCTCAAAGTCTTCTCTTCACAGTTGAAACTGAGACTTGCTTACTTCGAACAGTGTTAAGCTGTGCTTGAAGCTGTTGTCCTGTGAGCTGCCTATCATGCAACCTGTTGACTCTCAGAAAATTGTCTTCTGATTCTGTTGTGGCTTTGGGTCTGCCAGACCTCTTCCTGTCAGAGTTTCCTGCAGTTTCCAAGTGCCTTTTCATGGTGTAGGAAACTGTACTCACTGACACCTTGGCTTTCTTTGCAATTTCTCTAAAGGAAAGACCTACACTTTTAAGGGTTATAATGGTCTGTCTGTCTTCCTTTGTTAATTGCCTTTTTCTGGCCATTATGAGAGCGATATACTACTTTCTGCAGTACAATACTGTCCAAATAATGCTTAAGAGGGTGTAGTAGCACAGTCTGTTCCAACACTGATTTTATACAGACAGCGAGTTTGTAAGTAATCAACAAAAGCTGGGACACCTGTAGGAATTGTTAGCATCAACTTTTAAGGCTTAATTTACTTCCATTGCATCAGAAGAGCTGTAAGATGTTAACCCATTACTTGTTCCCTGAAAAGGCCTTTTTGTATAACTGTATAATGTACATTATTTTTCAGTTTTTGGTAACCTAAACTTTTTTTTTTAACCTCTGGCAGTTTACCACTTAAATTTGTACAGTTGCAGGTTATTCACTGTACTTGAACTGCTTAAATTTCAATAAAAACTGGAAAAATGGTTGGAAAAAACCCCACATATTTACATTTTTTTTCAACTGCCAGATTTTGGGCTTAAAGCCAAGTGCTCATTTTAAAGGGGGTTGTCTAGACGCAATTTAAAAAAAAAAATTCTTTAGATCTAATCAAGAAAAATCTAGCAACATTGGATGTGTTATAGTGCCTTCCATAAGTATTCAGCCCCTTTTGAACTTTAACACATTTTATACCGTTACAGCCTGGAACTGTATTAGTAGACTTAATTGAGATTGTGTGTCATAGCTCCTTGGTCGTCATGATGCTCTCTGTTCAAATATGTTCTCTAACAAACTCTCAGGCCTTACAGGAACAGGTGGAATTAGTTTGAGTTCATGTGCACACAAATGAACTCCATTCACCCAGTTGATTTCTGATAGGAGTTGGTTGCACTGGAACTAATTCATGGATTTTACTGCAGTGGGGGTTCACATGTAATGCAATCACAAATTTTGTGTTTTCTATTTGTAAATAATTTTACAAACTATATACAGTCCCTCCAGGATTTCGCGATTTTGTGATCGCAGAAATGAAAGCAAAATCAAGCAAACATCGAAATATTTGGAAGAGCTTGCAATTCTTCAAAATTACCACAGATTTTCCACAGATTTGGGCCAAGACATGTGACATCATCACAACGCTCATTCAGCAAAAGCCCCTGTCGATTCACATGTGTTGAACATGAGTACAGCTAAAAGGTCTCATTTACCAACAAAAAGCAATGCAAAAGGCTGTACAATTGCAATTTCACCAGTTAATGTAGTTTTCCGCAAAAAAAGTGCAAAAAACTCTGCAGGTTGCATCGCAAATTTTGAAAAAAAAAAAAAAAATGCTGCAGCAAAATCAAACATCTTTGGCCGCAACAATCAAAAAAAAAAAAAAAAAAAACCTCAGCAAAATCCCGTACGGACTGTACACAGCTTTTTCTCCTCACTGGGCTACGTTTTGTAAATTCATGACACAAAACATGTAAGTCTATTTTTGTTCCAGGTTGTAACACTACAAAATGTGGAAAGGTTCAAGGGGGTGAATACTTATATATCCAGGGCACTACTGTAAATGCATACAGCTAATTTCATGCCCTGTGTCCCCTGTCCCCTATGTCTGAATACATATATTCCCCTACATATCTATTGAGAGAGAGAGAGAGAGAGGGGGGGGGGGGGGAATTAAGTGTGTAGGAGTTAAGTGTCCTAGATTTTTCTTGCTTAAAGTCAGTAAAGACACTAGCAGTTGGAAGGTGACACTGTCCTGCATGTCCCTAACTGATGAGCAACAACACTGGTGGGGACAGCTGGTCGGGTTACAAAGGTCCGTGACCACTGCCCTGTGCCCCTGGCCCTATAGTTAGCTTGGGTAATGTGATCTTATGTTTGTGACAGCAGGGGCTTAGTCAACGTCTGACCTGTAAATCTAACCCGTTCTGGCGTTTTGAAAACTTTAAGAGGAAGCTTCTAGACTTGGGGGAAAAAAAAAAAAAAAAAAAGAAAGAAAAAAAAAAAACCCACACATACACAGGGTGTATAATATCGCAGCTGTAGAGGATTGACAGGGTAACCTGTGATGCGGTATAAGTGACAGACATTGGCAGGAACAAGCCAGCATTGTCCCTAAGGAACTGTCACTGTATTGAAAGCCAAATACATCAGCACAGCAGCACTGATCTACAAAATGCCTTCTCAGTTCAGCCCCTACGGCACCGTTTTAGTGAGAAACACACACACACACACACACACACACACACACACACACACACACACACACACACACACACACACCTTTATCCACAGTTTATCAACCCTACCGCCCAAAAAAACAATTTCATCCGTTTCCCTGGCTGCTTCCTATCATCAGCCCATTGCCTGTGAGGCAGCGTGTCACTTCCTGTTTGCATCAGCTGCATCCAGGCTGATTGCAGGGTTTCCGAGGCAGAGAAGGGGGCTGGGGCCATCAGAAGCATTAGACATCACCGTCACACCGTGGTATGACTGATGGCTGCATCTGCCTACCTCTGACTGGCCAGTGACGGTGACAAAACGGCAGTGGGCGTCGGCTAACACTGACATTTGTCATAAATCAGCTGCAATTTCATCAAACTGTGCGAATGAAGACAACGGAAGAGGCTTGTCAGCCTATCACGACTGTTATCACTTCTCGTCCGTTAGTCAAATTCTTCGTTCTCACCTTTCCTGCACTCCCACACACGTGTGCAGGTGAGAAGTGACGCCGGTGCTCAGGTGCCATGGGGGAATGGCATAAGTGTGTCTTTCTGAATTCTCTGTAGTCTTTAAAAAGTCAACACCTCCATCTCACAGCCACCGTCTTTGCTAATGCACTCGTTCAACATCCCTGTGTAGCAGAGAAGCTCCCTGACAAAACGCCAAATGACATTAGCAGCCCAGTGGAGGACAGAAAACTCATCTGTCAAGCAGCTTTCCAGTGAAACTCAGAACAAATTACTTTCCAAACCGGGTCTGAGTAAGAGAACCATACCTGAGCTTTCACCCTCACACTACACGCTGACCTGGAAAGACTCCTGTCACAGAAATTACACACACACACACACACACACACACACACATTTCACTGCCAACATGCGCAGTAAAAAATATGCAGAACTAATAATACTGCTGGTTTGAGCAGCACTGTAGTGTGTGTCTGACAGCACACATGACTAGACACAGAGGGTGGAGAGAAAGGATAAGAGTAGGAGGCAGTAGATTGTTGGAAAGAAATAAAGACACTCCTAGACTTTTATCAGAAGTACACTTGGGATACGCACGGTTCTTTCAGTGCAATCCCCGGGACTCAATCCGAGACGCATCCATCACGTCTCCACGTGTCGCCTTCAACAGCACACATTTAGCTGAGAGATACTGAGACATATACACACCTGTCGCTCCCTGAAGGGCTATCTCACGCAAGCAATGCAAGTTTGTACCTTGTAGGGTGGTACAAATTCACCATTGCTGGGGAAAAAAAAAAATCACGATTCAGATCTCCTTACAGAAACTGGAGTGAACAAGCGCAGTTTGAATAGCAAAATGAGCAGAGCATGTCTGAGAGTACGGGATATCTTGATAGAGGGAGAAAGATTAATAAGAACTGTTGGGTACTGTCAGCGTGTAAAGACGAATTTGCACTTGAAAAATGTGGTGTTGGACTTGAGGGTTTCATTACTTCAGCGTGCCGGGCTGGAAGAAGAAGATCAGAGACCGCAGCATCTCCCTGATCTACTTTAACACTCCTGATGTCTCCACACTCTATTCAAAGAAAGGTAGTTAGCTTTTAGAGGAGCAACACTGGAAAGCTGTGCTTTTATCTGGGTCTCTGACTCAGCTCTCTAAAGAAGACACGAAGACCAAAGCAGCCACACAACTGCGTCGGAGAGGCCGCAGGGACGGTGTCATCATCCCAAGATGAAATGACATAAGTAACATCTCTGAATGTAAATAATAGCCTGCCTTGTTACATCAACCAAGCACAGAGCTTAAGTGCATCACTAAAGCTCCATTCATAAGCCTTAATGCTCCTTTCCTGGTAGAGGACTAATTGTCTTCTTCCAGCAAATTATGTTGCCATCTCAGTTTGGAATCCTGCTGTTGCACTGAGGATAAACATGTTGCTCTCATCCTCAAACCACAGACCTCTATCTCACTCCATTGTCCCTCCCCTGCATGTGGGCCTGTATGTGCCAGATTGGGAGGATTAGCCATAGTGAGCCCCTTACACCTCTTTCTCTTGCTCTCTGCTTCTGCCTGGCCTTTCTCTCTTTACGTCCTCACTGAACAAAAGCGGATTTAAGCCATTAAAGGTGTGATAATCCCAGCAGGATGGGACGGCAGCGAGTCTGCCTATAGCAAATCGTTCACTCTCTCAGCAGAGAGGAACAGAGGATAAAAGAGAGGAAGAGATGGTAGCTGATTTAAAACCTTTAAAGCCCTAAAACACTGAATGATCCACAATCTGTAGCCATGGAGCATTGCTCTCATACAAGGCACTGAATATAGACAGGCTTGCATTTCAATGAATGATGGGGCCTATACGAACTCTGAACACAGCCTGATATTAGGGATGCATCAATACTATTTTTACAGACTGAGTACAATTTACAAATACATGTTTTTTTAAAAAAATATATACATTTTCGTACACGTCAACACCAATACTGATACTGAAATGAGTTACTCAATAATGCTATATAAATCGTAATACTTAATACAATCAGGGGTGTCATGAAGCATGTTATTTAGCTCTGCTTACAGAATGTCTTTGTATGCTGTAGCATTACAATTTCCCTACACTGGAACCAAGAGGCCCAAACCTGTTCCAGCATGAGACTGCTCCTGTGCACAAATTGGGATCCAAGAAGACATGCTCTGCCAAGACAGGAGTGGAAAGAACTGGAGTGTCTTGCACAGAACCCAGAACACTTCAGCCCCACTGAACACCACTGGGATGAACTGGAATGCTGACTGTGCACCATATCTGCCCATCCAACATCAGTGCCCACCCTCACTAATGCTCTTGTAGCTGAATGGACAAATCCCCACAGCCAAAATCCAAAGTCTAATGGAAAGCCTTCCCAAAAGATTGGAGGCTGTTGCAGCAACAAAGGGGGAACCAACTTCGGAATGAGACGTTCAACAAGCACATACGAGTGTGATGGTCAGGTGTCCACAATCTGTTGGCCATATAGTGTACATTTCATTGTAATCATTGTGTCAGAATGCCTCGCTGTCAATGACCACCGGTGGGTGGTCGTCAAGAACAACATACCAGGTAAGAGCTGTTATTTTCACTTACCACAAATGTGTGTAGACATTTTTTCCACCCAGCCAACAATTGCTGTAGTGGTGGTTGTTGCTGTGTGCTACTAGCAGTGACTCCTTGAACTGAGTTTGTTTAATTTGTTTTATTACGGATTACTTGCATTGTAAGATGATGCTGTAGTCCCCCTTCTTGCAGAGCTCAGAGCAACAACATACATTCGGTTTACGTTGCATAGTACCACATGGTATTAGATGTTGGTATGAGAAATTTTTTTATGAGTAAACGATCTTTGTATCAGACCAATACCTGATACCAGTATTAATTACAGATTAACTAATTAATATATAATTATACTAACTCACAACCTGACGACAATCAAGTCATGACCTCAGTATTATAAGGTTCTATCTGGCATTTTGCTCAGAAACCATAGAAACCTGTCACTAGGGGATATTATTTTATTTGTAATATGAAAAAAAAAAATACTAGATTTAATGGTACTGATTATAAAGTTTAGTAGCATTAAGCATTAAAGCATTCCTTAGCCACACGCAGTATGTTTAATAAGCTGAAACTTCACGAGGGAACTGAAAGTCAGCTAGCAGACATTGGAACTGGAATTGTGTGCGCGCAATGTGGTTTATTTATAAGAAACAGCCAGAAAGAACCAGATATTATTTGATTTTACAGAATAATGTGCTCAATTACATTCATGGGAGGCTTGTTAAGCTCTAAATTTCTGTATTCATAGCATTGCTACCTGGACTTTCAAAGCTTTGATGTCTCATAGAAGAAAGAAAAAAAAAAGAAAGAAAAAAAAAGTCTTCACTCCAAAAGAAATGTGTAATACTAAGGTCACAACAGCGCTATGCTATAGACTCATTCACAATTGCTATACAATTGTCAAGGCCCTGAGTTTCTATTGCCTTCAAACTGAGGTGTGCCATCATATGGTGATATTCTGATAGTGAGGGTAGACAGAACACGCTTCACATCTCAAGAACATGGAGACCATTGTTGGAAATGTCGCAGTGCCAGGTGAGCTGCCTCGAGTTCTGGAATATTGATGCGGTTTGAAGTAAGGCAGCTGCCCACCTGTGGTCACCCACCAAAAGATGGGACATGAAGGTCCATGGAGAAGAATAACATTTACATTTATGGCATTTGGCAGACGCCCTTATCCAGAGCGACTTACATTTATGTCATTTATACAACTGAGCAGTTGAGGGTTAAGGGCCTTGCTCAAGGGCCCACAGTGGCAGCTTGGCTGTGCTGGGGTTTTGAACTCACGACCTTCTGATCAGTAGTCCAACGTCTTAACCTCTGAGCATATGTGAATAACTATGTTCTGATGTGTGTGTGTGTGTGTGTGTGTGTGTGATGTGACATTATAAGGATTAAAATTTTAAAGAGCACACCATAATGTGTTATAAAACATTGTTAGCGTAATTAAACACTGCTAACACTATTAATCTAAAGAGGAATTATGCAATAAACAAAGGGCCTATTAATATGATTCAATGCACGCCACAATTGCATATGCAATACAATGCACGTGGGTATACACACACACACACACACACACACACACACACACACACACACACACACACACACACACACACACACACACACACACACACACAATCAGGGTGCTGCAGCTGTAATTTGCCTCAGCATTAGTCTGTATTGCATTAATGAGTTCTCTCTCATCTCAGGCCAATTTGAATGCAAACACCGGAGATGTTAATAGGAGTCTTGCATGAAGGAGATAGATAATTCTAACGTAAATATTATTGTTTGAGTAAATCGTGCACGGTTAGCTCGAGCCACTGGAAGATGACTCGCCGGTGTGGCCATCTCTCTCAGACTTATTTAAACAGCTTTCTGTCGGTTTCAGTTTCTTTGTCTGTTCCTCCAAATTTCAATAAACAGAAGTCTATTTGGTTTTCTTATTATGATAAATGGAAGACTCTTGCAATTACCAATACTGCTCATACATGAAACCGCAGAATACATCATTTACCTTTTAATTCATGTTACTATCATGGGTCACTTTTTGAATAAGTTTAATATCTGCCGTGGCTTTAGACTGGAGTTTGGGTATACCAGGAGCGAAAGAGAAGGAAGAGTAGAGCTGACAGATTTGTTAATCTCTTGAGACCAATACACAGTGAAATGTCAGGCAAGGCAATTACTAAGCGGAGACCGTTTTACCTCTCTTTCGTGAAAAACAGTGCTGCGTACATGCAGCAATAGTTTTAATGATCTAACACAAACAAGCACAACAGGAGGCAAGGGCAATGAAACACCTAGTGCAGAAGCCACATTATGCCAGATGGAGCCCTTTTTAGATATGTGGCAAACAGAAGGTTCAATAATGTTCTGAGAGAGACAGAGAGAAACAGCAAGAAAGTGTGTGAGAGGAAAAAAAAGAAAGAAAAAGAAACTGACAAAACAAAATCAAGTACTACCAAACCACCAGCAGACCTCTCTCGTGGCCTAATGTTGGGAGCATGATGTGAGATGAGAGGTGAGGTGTAGGAAAAATCCCTCAGCGGGTCATTCTGAGAGAGATCTGAGAAGCAGGCCTGCCTAATTTATACCTAAGAGGGAGGTGATCAGAGACTACTTTGCCCTAATGAACTCCCCCTGCCTGGGGCAGCTGGGCTAAAACTAAGCCCCAGGGCTTTGAGAAGGTCTGAGGACGATTGAGAGCAACAGGACGCGACAATGACTCATGAGCACACTCCAACTCCACCCATTATACTGTCCTGAGGCTTAAATACTCCAACGGGGAGGGTCATCCTGTGGCTCCATCTCAGTTACAGTACAGGGTTGTTGGGATATGGACAGGGTTTTGGAAAACTGCTAAGAATCCCCCCCCCCCCCTACAGACTGATTACATTTCAGCTGGGGAGAATATGATAAAGTGAGTTCGGTCTAACCCACGAACACGCTTCATTACACACAATAAAAGCCAGTGGAGCTAGATTGACTTTTGCTTCACCAACAAACATCACAGCAAATAGAAAAAGCCAGTTCAGTTAAATGGCAATCAAGCCAACAGAAATGTCTTATTGACTATTTTATTGAACATATCTGATTATGTTATATAGGAGAACTGTTGATTTCTATCGAAAATAAAAACATTTTTTATTTTGTTCATAATAAATGTCTAATTAATTAAGTCTAGAACATTATTAACAAGTTATAACTATATATAATTAATATTCCCAGGATGTTTTTACTCTGCTAAATAATAGTTTTCTGTGCCTCGGGGTTGCTCAAAGCAGTTTCCCTTGAGCTCTCTGGTATTCAAGCCAGAGAAGGTGACAGCTAAGAAGTGCTACTGTTCATGAAATCTTGTTTGATAGCTGAATATGAGTTATAGGAGATTTTAGCATGACATACATACCAAGACAAACCAACTTTCAAAGTTAACTCTGAATCAGATGGCAAAGAGGAACTGAGCCATTCTACATAGCCATTGATTGCATAGTCAGGTGCATCATTTTTGTTCCATGGACACTCAGTTATGATGGACGTAGCATTCTTGCCCTTAATTTACACCAGAAGCATCAAGTGAGTATCACATCAAGAGTCACATCACGTCAAGCCCTCAGTCGGTCCAGACTGGGCGTGACTCAGTTGCATTTCTGTACGAGTTACTGGAAGCAACAGTGTACTTCGATTTAATCTGTCTTGGCACCTCCAGCATTTGATTGCCACTAATGAGTAGGTGAATTTACAGTGGGTATAGAAAAGAATCACCCACCCCCCCTTTAAAATAATCACATTTTGTTGCTTTTTCTGCAGCCTGAAATGCAGACGGACACAGTTTTTGTTTTATCCAGCTGTATTTACTCAGTGCAACTTATCCAAGTGAAAGATATAACACCAATATGTCAGAAAAAAAAATAAAAAAAACAATCACTGAGTTGGAAAAAGGATCACCCCCTTGCTTTAATTTGCCTTAATTTTTTAATTACAGCCTTTAGTCTGTTGGGATATGTCTCTCCTAACTTTGCACATCTAGACTTGCAATATTTGCCCACTCTTCTTTGCAGAACTGCTCAAGTTCAGTTAAATTTGATGGTGACTGTTTGTGGACTGCAGTATTCAAGTCATTCCACAGATTTTCAATGGGGTTTAAGTCTGGGCTCTGACTAGGCCATGCAAGGACATTCACCTTTTTCTCCTTCAACCACTGTGTGGTCAGTTTTGCTGTGTGCTTTGGGTCATTGTCATGTTGGAAGGTAAACCTTCTTCCCATTGACAACTTTCTGGCAGAAGGCAGCAAATTTTCCTCAAGAATTTGACAGTATTTTTCCCCATCCATTTTCCTTCTATCCTGACAAGTGTTCCAGTCCCTGCTGCAGAGAAACACCACCATAACAGGATATTACCACCTCCATGCTTTACTGTAGGCATGGTGATATTTGGATGGTGAGCTGTATTGGATTTCTGCCAGACATATCGTTTGGTGTTGAGGCCAAATAATTAAATTTTAGTCTCATCTGACCTGAATCTTCAAGGTGTGTTTTGGCAAAGCTCAGTCGCAACCTTTCTTGTGGCCTTTCTTGAGGAGTGGCTTTGTCTTGCAACCCTCCCATACAAGCCACATTTGTGGAGAATTTGTGATATTGTTGTCACATGCACACAATGACCACTCTGTCATAAATTCCTGCAACTGCTTCAGAGTTGCTGTAGGCCTCTTGGTAGCCTCTCTGACCAGTTTCCTCCTGGCTCTTTCATCCAGTTTGGAGCGACATCCTGATCCAGGGAGGATCTGTGTTGTACCAAATACCTTCCACTTCTTAATAACAGACTTCACTGTGCTTCTAGGCATTGATAAAGCCTTTGAATTTTTTTGTATCCATCTCCTGACTTGTGCCTGTCCTTTCCATAGTTGATTGTTTGCTTCAGTTGCACTACAAAATGCCCCAGGAAAGCTCTTTTCATGCTGAGCTAATCAAAATGACCACAGCTGATCACAGTTGAAAGTCAAATGGATTTGTGTGCCATTGAGAAGATGATTAGCTACACCTTATTGAGTTTACAAGCCATTTTTAGGAGGGGGGTGATCCTTTTTCAAACTCGGTGATTCCTTTTTTTTGTTTGTTTGGTTTTTTTTTTTTTTTCTGACATGTTGGTGTTATATCTTTCACTTGGATGTTATAAGTTGCACTGACTAAATACAGCTGGATAAAACAAAAACTGTGTCTGTCTTCATTTCAGGCTGAAAAGCAACAAAATGTGATTATTTTAAAGGGGGTGATTCTTTTCTATACCCACTATACATTGTTGTCATTTTGAGGGAGATATTAACTGTTTAATGTTTAATAATGGAATAAGTCTAGTTCGAGAGCTATCAGAATCCACCGCGATAACCACACCCACCTTCTCAGCCAACCTGAGCGAACTCCCATTTCCTACTTATACCTACCTGTTGCTCATTATTTCCTTGTTTTCCTGTATAGATTTCCCATAGCATGTAATTCACACTGCTATACAGGATCGTAAAATATAAAGAGCAAAATGTTTCCACCAAACTGCCGTAAAGAGGGTGCTAATACAACAGATGTAAAGATGTATGGATGTATAGATCTTAATACAAGCTTTAACACAGTTCAGTGTTTTCCATTGCTCAACCCAGTTAGTAACAGAACCGTAGCTACAAATTGGTCACAATCACAACAAACTCCCCCAGCTTGTGCCATTATTTATACAGGAAACAGAAAACCGAAACAACAGTACTTCAATCAAGATTTCGCTGAGATGTAAAAGTGGGCAGACCAGAGAGCTGTAATCATGTGTGATTTCTAAAGTAGCCAAATTTCTGCTCAGGCTCTGTCAGCTTCTCCAGATTTCTGATAGTACAGTACAGTCGGGCAGTTATTGTGTTCTTTGTCACACTTCCAGATTAGCGGTCACAACCCGGTTTGTCACCATTACCACCACACAAGCAAAGAGTAAAGCAAAGGTGGCAGGAGACGAAGCTGGTACCTAGAAGAGCTCAAAGGCTTGGGGGGGGGGGGGGGGGGGGTTGAGTAAGAAAGAGAAAGAACATGGAAGTAAGATAGAGAGAAAAGAGGCAAGCTATCTAAAAAAAAAAAAAAATAAAAAAAAAAAATAAATCCGTGCAAATTCTGCTTTGAATCCAAATCACCTTAAGCTTCAAGCTACGTTCTTTAATGCTTACCACTCACCCCCCTTTTCTTTCTTCCTGTGTGTGTAATTCACACCAATTTAGCCCTATCCTCCCTCCAGAGTATACAGTGCAAGGTTTGGACTGTGGCTGTGTGTGGTGACTGACACTTCAGGGTGGGAAGCTCTGGCTAATGCTTTTGTGTCTCCCAGTAGCTTTGGTTTGGAGAGAGATAGATGAGCTGCTGTATGAGGGCTATGTCTGCATGCAGCTCTCAGATAAGAGGGAAAGTAAAATTCAATTAACACAAAAAGCATGTGGTCTTGTTCATGGTATCCCCTCCAACCATATCAGCTGCTGTACACCCCTTCATTTTCTTTGTTAGGACAGTGTACTGTGTCAACATGGCCACCAATCGCAGCAGGTTTCAGTGCCTCTGTTGAAGGTAATGACAGATCCAGCCTGAGCATCTATCTAACCGATGCAGTCTCAGAAAGAAAACCCAGCAGTGCAAACTTTGACCAGTACAGCATTTCACACCTCAAGCCCCTCTTGGCCTCTACATTCCCTTCTTTTTCTCGTTATTTTCTATATTTTACCCACTAAAATGCGGATGGTCTTCACACACAGTATCTCCAATCTTTTCCGCCTTATCTTAAGCCCGTTCCTTCCCATTATTCCCATTTTTCACTCACTGTCTCCTCAGAAATGTTGGCTTACCCACCACAGTTTCTCTCCCATTTCTACCTTCATTTTATCCAGACCTGATCTCAGGTTGTCCTTCTGTCTAAGTGGTAGGATCCTCATGTGCCAGCATTACTGTGTCGACGAGAAGTAGGAACAAGGTGCACCAAGAGATTCACCTACAGATCAGCCACAATTCTCTCTCTGTGTTCAAGGACATCCTGTCCATTTCCACTGACCTAGAGTCTGCTGTGAGAAATAGCTCAACAAAAAAAAAAAGCACAAGAGATCAGCTTACAGCCAGTGTGTTTCTTTTATGCCTGTATGAGAGAGGGGAAAAAGGGCAAGAAGGGGAGAGAGTTGGACAGACATATACAGAGAGAGCCATAATCAGTGAAAGGATGAAAAAGAGATAAGAGGTGGTTGTGGGAGGGAAGGGAAAGATCAAGTAAGCAAGAGATCAAGACAAGAGAGGGAAAAAGAGAGAAAAAAGTGCATGATACTCAGATGTAAAGCAGGACACACTCTGAATAGTGAGAGAGCAGCTATGTCAAAATGGCCTCTAGCAACATTTCAGTGCTCGGGAAGAATCATGTTGCATGTCTTCTGCTTTGCAGCGAACCACACAGGGTGGAAAACGAGGCCAGAACACACTACATCAAATGAATAGAGAGAAAAGGCTCTGACCAAAGCAGCACACCACCTCTGCACACCATTTGCCATCAGAGTGGGTAAGTTTGAGCTAGAGGTGTGCATCAGGACATGTTATTTGCAGGATAATGGGAGTATGAAGATCATGGGACAAGGAAAGACAGAATAGGTACTACGACTGCTACTAAAACTGCATCCGACTTCGAATGACCTCATAAATGGTAATTCAGAGGACAGAATGATGTCAATTTCATCCCTGGCGCATTTGCATTAACCGAAGCTGCTGGCCCGTATCTGCATGTTTTTATGCACTGCACTACTGCCACATGACTTGCTGATTAGATAATTGCATAAATGAGTAGTTGTGATGGAGTTCCTAATAAAGTGCTCAATGACCATATCTCCATGTTGACTGAGCTACAGCAAATACTTGTATATACAGTATAACTCATTTAAATATAAGCACTACTTTGTTTACTTCTGATGTTGTGAGCAGCCATGTTAATCTGTCGTCACTCTGCAAACTGGGGAGGAACTCGGAGTTGAGAAGACTAAGCCAAGTTGACGAGTTTCAAGTTGAGGAGGCGTTTTCTTTGGTGTTTCCTGGTTTGTGGCTGCGACCTTGCTGTGACCTTGAGTCGAACACAGCATAATAATGACTGGTTCCTTCACCCCAGGTTTTTTTCTCTCTTCAGAAAGAAGAGACTACATTCTGCTGGCTTGTTATCTATTGAGTCAAGCTTCCAAGCTTGGCAATTTTTTGGAGTTTAAGTTCACCTATATAAACTTAGTTCAAAGCAAAATGACTCACTGCCAGATCTGAATACCTCTTTCAAATTCACATGTCCTTAATCATTCCAGTGAACTGACTGAATAGGGTTTTACTCAAACTTTACTAAGGTCATTACCAACACACCACGCTAAGAAGAAGAGGAGGGAAGAGGAGGGATGCTTTGTGGTCCAGATGGAATCAAGACCTCTGTTTATATTCAAAGAGTACAGGAATGTACAGAGAAAAGAAGGGAAGAAGGTGTGATTATATAATCCAGTTCAAAACTACAACCACCATACTCTAATATAATAAGTCTGAGGGTGAGACAGGTATGAGAAAATGACTTACCAAAGCTGTTTATATGAAGATTTATCCAACATTCAAACACTGTGGCAATACAGTAAAATACATTCCAGTGACTTGTACTAAGATTATGTGGTATTCATAACATATAAGCATAAAAAAAATTCTTCCCTCTGAAAAATTAGTCCTATTTCTCAAATGATGAATTATATCGATTTAGAGGTGACAATTTCTCAACTTACAAATTAACTGTACAAAGGAAGAGTGTTTCACGAACATTTTTACAGACTGTCCCAACAACTGCCCTTAGACTTCATTATACAACAGTTGGTCCACTAATTTGATTGGCTATGTGCTGCTCCATGAGTGCTGATATTTATTATAACAGCAATGGAACATTTCACTGTTTGTATCACTACATCAAATTCTAGCAATAGTTTGTTTTATTGAAACTGTGACTACACTTACTATGAGCTGTCAGTCAATCTGTGTGGCATGGCAACACACAATGCTCTATCCAGCTGTGCCTTCGTTTTGGGAATTATTTTTTTGTTGACAGAGCAAAAAATAAACAAAATATATGGCCATATTGTGTCTAAAAGTGATGTCAGTTACTTGATATTAATCGATATCATTTCTTATTTATAGAACTGTTGTATAAAAGCAACATTGCACAAGCAACTCAAGACTCACTTATAATCATTGTGCTGTTGTAAAGAATATCAGCAAGGCTGTGGACACGAGGCCGCGGGTAATCACAGCCGTGCTGATATTCAGTACAACAGAACAGTAATTATAAGTGAGTTTGCGCTCTACTCTCAGTACAAGCAAACAAACAAAAACAATATTGTAATGGTTATAATTCAACATACTCTATAGGTGCAGTAGATAGAGAATAGGCTGAAATAAATCAAATCTAGTCTTTTAATGTTAATGTAACCCTACATCCTTACAACGAAGCAGCCCAATCATTTAAAAAGGAACTGTGATTCTGGAGACAACAAGAAGATTTTCACCACTTCATGCAAATTTAGTCATTACGTGATTAACCAACAAATGATTGGCTCCAGTAACCTCCTGAAATCAATACCTATATCTTAGAATCCTCCAGTTCTCTATCACAGGTTATGATACATTGTCACGGTTAGTCACAGTGTATGATCGGATGGTTACCTCACAGGTGACTTTTTCAAAATAACAATAAATTTTTTTTTTTTTTTTTGGCCGAGCACACTGCTTTTCCCTACAGTCACTCTCACTTTCAGATTATAACGACAATGTGATAAACAGCCTACTGACAATGTACAAGATTTTATGGAAATGCTGTCCTTAGAAAAAAAACTCTCCTATTTGGACTGGATCCATTTCACATGAGAAGGTGGGATAATGTAATTATTATTGGAGTATCTCAGGGATTTTTAGTCCCATCTGAATCTTTTTGTTTTTTAAGGACTCATGCACCTAGAACGATTACATCATATTTTTTACCTTCTATAAAACAACCAGTAAAAAATAACCCCTAGTGATATACAGTATATAGAGTTTGAATTGATATATCAGTAAAGATTGCATTATAGGCTAATGTTCAAGCACAATGCACACTACAACAAGAGCTTATAATAAAGGTCAAAACAATCGGTTTGTATTAAAATGAGGGGCATGGATTACGAAAGGGATTTTAGCATGAAAACAATGTGTACATTGTGAAGACACTAGACACAGAGACTGCGTATCCCAGGCGAATCGATCGTAATTACTACAGACCTCCTCCAGCAACAGTACTTAACACAGATATCCTGCAGAAAGCAGAACAATTAGGGGATTTGATTTTTTATTTTTTTGCTTCCTTTTGGTCCTTGTTATGTGTACAAGGATGTGAAAAGAGCCTTGAAACAAAAATTTCATAATAAATATTTCCTTTCATTTTCACAGCCTGCTAATGTTTTTAATCGGTCGATTAACACCATGATATCATGACAAAAATTGAAGACTATTTAAGACAATAAGTTTTGGAAATAGGTAGGAGAGATATGGAGGGATGGGTTACAGCGGCCACATAGAGGATTTCCTCTATCTGCTAAAGTGTGCGTACGCACCTCTGCGTCGAGCTCCACTGCGCATCAGCACATTAGCACGTTTAATAACTTCTTTATTAACCTATCATCAGCATGTTTATTAACCTGAGCACCCAGTGAATACACCACAGACCCACACTGGTTTAAAGTTCCTCCACTGACCCGTGAGAGCTTACATGCCCATTCATTAGTGCTGCACCACACACACACACACACACACACACACACACACACACACACACACATATAGATGCACACAGAATACTTCCATGAACGTGCAGGCTCTACACCCTTGGTGTACTGGCTTTAATTAGCCTCTGTAAAACATCTCGCCCACTACTTACTACACACAGGACCTGAAACGACCAAACACAAACTTATTTCTCACACACACGGTGTTAAAAAAAAAAGAAAAAAAAAAAAAAGCTTCATTTAAAAGGTGAGCCGACGGAACCAAGCACCACTCCAAAAACCCCAGTGAGGGTTTTTAATACACACACTGGGTCTAAGCAGCCTTGGGGTTTTTAACGGATTAAATTAGATTCTTCGTGTCACTAGGTCTGTCTGTGTGCGTGTCTGGATTTCTAGTTGTGTAAGTAACTGTGTGTTGTATCTGATAGCACTTGAGCGTGTGTTCAGTCAGAGTTCCTGTACAGGCACTTTCTGAATTAATCACTCATCCTAATAAAATGCACAAGGCCTGTATGTGATGTTCAGATGATGTATGGCTCTGAAATACCAATAAATCAAGAGTTTTGACATTCCAACTTTTAGAACAATGACATGTAGCATCAATTAGAGAGCGGATGGGGGAGAGAGAAGTGCTCCCCCCACCCCCCTCTCTCTCTCTGTCTGAGAGCTGGTGATTAACTATTGCTTTCCATTTTCTCTGGCTGCCATTGTGCAGGAAAAAAAGAGAAAAATGAAGCAAAGATTCTCTGGCTTTGATAGCAATTATAAAATAAAACATCGGAGACTACCAATAAACAGCACTGTCTTAAAAATTCTATCACACTGTCAAAACACATAGAAATACACAGTGTGTTTCTACCATCAGTGATGATTTGACACTGGCTGTATTTGAAAACATGATGTTTTGTCAGAAGGAGAAATCTGAAGCTGCAAAGGCTGAAATAAAGCTATGGATATTTCCACACGGCTGCGGCTGCTAAAGCATACATATACACTGATCAATATACACTTTAAAACCACCTGCCTAATATTGTGTAGGTCCCCCTTGTGCTGCCAAAATATCTCTGGCCCATTGAGGCATGGACTCCACAAGACCTCTGAAGGTGTGCTGTGGTATCTGGCACCAAGACGTTAGCAGGAGATCTTTTCTGTCCTGTAAGATGTGAGGTGGGGCCTCCATGGATTGGACTTCTTTGGTCAGGCACATCAAACAGATGCTCGATCGGATTGAGATCTGAGGAATTTGGAGGCAAAGTCAACAACT
Organism: Cranoglanis bouderius; assembly: GCA_023630585.1. Classification (NCBI taxonomy): domain Eukaryota; kingdom Metazoa; phylum Chordata; class Actinopteri; order Siluriformes; family Cranoglanididae; genus Cranoglanis; species Cranoglanis bouderius. The sequence continues at coordinate 5,760,519 of CM042553.1, read as the reverse complement.
TGAACTCTTTGTCATGTTCCTGGTGGTACATGTCAAAGTAACATCCACATGAATGCCAGGACCCAAGGTTTCCCAGAAGAACATTGCCCAGAGGAACACACTTCCTCCGCCAGCTTGCCTTTTTCGCCATAGTGCATCCTGGTGCCATCTCTTCCCCAGGTAAGCAATGCACGTGCACCAGGCCATCCACATGATGTAAAAGAAAACGTGATTCATCAGACCAGGCCACCTTCTTCCATTGCTCCATGATCCAGTTCTGATGCTCACTTGCAGCACTCTGACACTTTTCTATCATAGCCAGCATTAACTTTTTCAGTAATTTGTGCTACAGTAGCTCTAACTGTGAGATCGGACCAGACGGGCTAACCTTCGCTCCCCACGCACATCAGTGAGCCTTGGGCGCCCATGATGCTGTCACTGGTTCACCAGTTGTTCTTCCTTGGACCCCTCTTGGTAGGTACTAACCAGTGCATACTGGGAACACCCCACAAGACCTGCTGTTTTGGAGATGCTCTGACCCAGTCATCTGGCCATCACAATTTGGCCCTTGTCAAAGTCGTTCAGATCCTTACACTTGCCCATTTTATCTGCTTCCAATAAATCAACTTTAAGAACCGACTGTTCACTTGCTGCCTAATATATCCCACCCCTTGACATTGTACCGAGGTAATCACCGATCAGTGGTTTTAATGTTATGGCTGATTGGTGTATATCATATTTACACCATGACTCTGTTCATGCTCGATTCTGATTGGAATAAGATGTTTATTCATTTTCTTTAACGGCAGCTCTCACAATAGTTCCTGCAACTGCAACGTTTAGGGATATATTAATGTGTTCATTCTAATATGTTATTGTTCCTATAGTAACAACGTACACAGGGAACGAGTCTCCATTATCACTGCTTCATAACAGTCAGAGGTGACGCTGTTCCTTTAACTTCTCCAACAGACAAAAAGAAAAAGGTTTCAGAACAGAGGGCTTTCTGGTTTCTCTGTAACATGACAAGCTGCATTTTTCTCTTATTAACTTCAAGAGAGAAAGAAAGAGGTTGGTGAAGGTACGGCTGTTTATGACTATCACAACTGATAACAGGAACTAACTTGTTTCGCAGACGGTCCACAACATTAAACCTAACTATAAACAAATGAAAAGTATGGTGTGTCATTCTTAAATTAATTTTTAAAAAGCTCACAAATTACTGTGGTATAAAACAGGAATAAAACACTTCAAGATGTCCTGTTACTGGAAAATAATCAACTTAATAGATCACACCACCCTGTCGTTAATTACTTTCCTATAACAGAATACTCCCTCATGTTTTTATTCTTTAATCATCAACTGCGATGAGTTACCCTATACTGAGAAATATCAACATTGTGTCACGAATCTGAGCCAGTAAACACAAACAGTAGACTGTTTACATAGAATCTTCCCTTAAGCACTAACTGAAAGTAGCACTTGCTTGCAGTCTCTTCCATAAAGTTTCGTACAGTCTGGAAGCCTCAGTGGAATAATGTGTTCTGAATCCGCAGTCTCGGCTGGCTAGGTCTCCCAGCAGCACTGTTTCTTAAAGCCTATTAAAACAGGCAGGGGCAATTACTTTGACACTAGAACATATTGGGAAAAGTTCATATTTCACCCACACTCCCTCATACACTCAGTCCAGCAACTTTCTGTGTGTAATAGCTGAGGCTGCCTCGGGACAAAATGAGTGAGCTACTACAAAAAAAAAAAAAAAAAAGGCTCAACTGAAACTCATTTCCTCCAAATAAATTGTTTGACTTAGGAAGAGCATTTCATCCTAAAAGCATTATCAGCAAAGATCAGAAACAAGAACTGTGTAACATCAGTGTCAGATTTTTAAGCAAAAATGTACCTGAGCAGTTTATAGCTTGAGAAATGATTAGTTTAAACATCTCGACATCTCATGATGCTCAAATATAAGCTATATTTCCTTCATGCTTCTGTTTTCCTGTCAAACAATAATGATTAGTAACAGAAGCTGAATGATGAAAGTGGCAGATCTCCATTACTTAAGGCAAAATACAAGAGCTGTGAAACTTGAGACCATGTTTCACAAAGTAAACAACAGCATTACAAGCGTTCCACGAAAGCAGCTTAGTCGAGTAAATCAGTACACTGTAAAGATTCCCAGTAGGAACCGATAAGGTCATTGCATGTGTCCATTAAACCCATTCGTAAAACCTTTAGTTGTGCTCCATGCTCCTTCACTCATCCAACTGTGAACATTCCCAGGGTTTAATTTACCGAGTGCTTGCTGACCTTTCCTGGCTGACTGCAAATCCATTTTAGGCTCCAATTAAAAAAAAAGAAAGAAAGAAAAAAAAAAGTTACATCATCATTGTGAGGTCAGGTATTAATAAGGCAATCATGCCTAATAGAGTCGTAAAGGGAGAATGGTTCACTGTTTCAGATGAGTCCAGACCTCTGCTTGGAGTTCTCAGTCAAACACAGACACTGAAAGACCGGTGATAGACTTGCAGAGTAATGTTGCGCGTGTGTGTGTGCGCATTGTTCACACACTTGCCAGTGCAACTTTTATAAATCTGGAGGATTAAAAGCGATATCCTGATATCAGAGTCGAAACTTTCCTGGTTTCCAGGGAAATCCCTGATTGACCTGTAGAATGTTAGCAAATTGATTGTAACTGTTTGGGGATGTATATTTGCAGCTGTGGAGATATCATACAAAGCTTTCTGCCAATGTTGTGGTTGTTATAATCTTGCGAATTACATATTATAATACAATATTTATACTACTATGTAAACCACATAGTCATACCACATATATTTAGAAACCATACAGATTAATAAATAATAATGTGATCAGAGACGCAGTCGGTGTTCCAGTTCATCCCAAAGGTATTCAGTGGGGGTATTTGAGGTCAGAGCTCTGTGCAGGACACTCGAGTTCTTCCAATTCAATTCAATTCAGTTTTATTTGTATAGCACTTTTAACAATGTACATCGTCACAAAGCAACTTTATAGAAATATATAAATATATATTGATAAATTTATCCCCAATGAGCAAGCCAGAGGTGGCAAGGAAAAACTCCCTGAGACGACATGAGGAAGAAACCTTGAGAGGAACCAGACACAAAAGGAAACCCATCCTCATCTGGGTGACACCGGATAGTGTAATTATAAGTAATTCCCTTCTATGACTGTGTGCTACATGATGAAACAAAAAGTGCAACTGTGTAATCAGGAAATTCACCACAGTCTCAACCTGAAGTCTATTCTGCTGAAGTCATGAACTGTCCACCGATGGAGACTTGGGTGCAAAGTCTGTTTGTGCATTTGTTTGTGGCAGTTTCAGTCCCAAAACCGTCACCGCAACTGCAGTCCCAAGACAACGCGCCAAAGCTGCCCATATCAATTGCAGTGCAATGCCATTTTCACGGCTTCCAAGTGTGCTCCAGGCTGTCCATATGGGGCCATCCTCAGCAACAGAGTGGCCTCCGAGCGACAAGAACTCAAGAAGCAGGGCACCAGGACGGACCAGGTCGGCCCGGAGAGCAGAACGGGTCAGGCCCACTGCTACCCCAGGAGCAACATTTGTAGAGCTTGTGATGTGACGATTAGACGTTGGTATCATCCAAAAGCTTCGCAGGCGTTGGCGTCATCTGGAATCTTCGTAGAGGCTGGTTCTGAACTGGAGCTGGCACATTACTTGAACAGGAACAGGAAACAGTCTTCCACTCCAACTTTGGCACAACATGTCTTCATGGAGCTCACTTTGTGCACAGGGGCACTGTCATGCTGAAACAGGTTTGGGCCTCTAAGTTCCAGTGAAGCTTCCAACTTTGTGGCAACAGTTTGGGGAAGAACCACATATTGGTGTGATGGTCAGGTGTCCACATACTTTTAGCCTTATAGTGTATGCTTAGTCTGCTGCTGACTTGTTACATTCTATACTGCCTCCACGTTTTAATTTGGTCTTGCACCACATGAATGTGTAGTGTTGACTTCTAGGGACCAAAGATAAATTCCATATTGGGTTAAACCAGACACGCCAATGGTCTTGGATGCTACACCTTTACAATTTGAGCTTAACAACTTTATATGGTAGACCCACATATCTCTAAAGTCTCTAAAGTCTAAAGCACTGGATTACAACCGATTCTTTCGGTGTATCACAGACTCTAGCGACACAGCTAATGTAGCATATACAGTACCTTTATCTATATATAGTGCAAACATCTTGCATATGTGTAAGTAATGTCAAGCATAAGGCAACCTAAATGACACTTGTAACACATAGCAATAGACAGAACAAGCTGAAGAGCTACACCAAGAAAAAGTGGAATCAGACAAAGTGCTTTTACAACAAAAGAACGAACAAACAAACAAATAAATAAATATAAAACCCAAAGGAGGAGCCCACCAGAGGTGCCCAGTGGTCTGCATCACCACAAATTACCCATAAAATCCAAATAGTGGGCACTTAAACTGACAACCTGCCACCGTTGTGGGAGTTTCATATAAAGCAACATAACTTTCTCACTCCCTAAAGTACTGCAGTACTGCCTTCCAATTCCTGGTCACATCACATCAACCTGCCATGGGAGTTCTGTACTGAGACACCCTATGCCCTCCCAATCATACGCACACCACAACCAGATCTGGCACCCACTGAAATAATGGCTACACACAGAGCTGACCGGTTCATGTAGCTTTCTGTGCTTAATTACAGTATCTCTTTGCAAAGATGTTTCTGTTTTAATTCTCTCTGCTGTGCTGCTGGAGTGTGAAACATCAAAGCCCAGGAGATCAATTATGGAGGGGTATTTACAGCAGGGAGGGAGGAGGGAGCAAAGCACAGAGGGGTAACTTTATCATCCATCCTTCTGTTAGTCACTGAGCCTATGACCAACTGACTGATATTCAATCCCTTAATAATGATAAAGGACAAACCACATCGAGGAGATATATATATACGGAGTCAGTTATTTATTGAGGAAATTTTTTGACATATTTGTGAGTGGCAAAAGTATGTGAACCTCTATAGGATTAGCAGTTAATTTGAAGGTGAAATTAGAGTCAGGTGATTTCAATCATTTGGATGAAAATCAGGTGTGAGTGAGCCACCTTGCTCCAAGAGCAAGACGTGTAATAGTCTGCAAGGTCAAAAAGGAACCCAGGGTAACTTCTAAGCAGCTAAAGGCCTCTCTCACATTGGCTAATGTTAATGTTCATGAGTCCACCATCAGGAGAACACTGAACAACAATGGTGTGCATGGCAGGGTTGCAAGGAGAAAACCACTGCTCTCCAAAAAGAACATTGCTGCCCGTATGCAGTTTGATTAAGGTCATGTGAACAAGCCAGAAGGCTATTGAAAAAATGTTTTGTGGATGGATGAGACCAAAATAGAACTCTTTGCTTTATATGAGAAGCGTTATGTTTGGAGAAAGGAAAACACTGCATTCCAGCATAAGAATGTTATCCCATCTGTGAAACATGGTGGTGGTAGTATCATGGTTTGGGCCTGCTTGGCTGCATCTGGGCCAGGACAACTTGCCATCACTGATGGAACAATGACTTCTGAATTATACAAGCGAATTCTAAAGGAAAATGTTAGGACATCTGTCTGTTAACTGACAGACGAAGAGAAAGTGGGTCGTGCAGCAAGACAACGACCCTGAGCACACAAAGAAGGAGTTCTACCAAAGAATGGTTAAAGAAGAATAAAGTTAATGTTTTGGAATGGCCCAGTCAAAGTCCTGACATTAATCCAATAGAAATGGTGTGGAAGGACCTGAAGCAAGCAGTTCATGTTAGGAAACCCACCAACATCCCAGAGTGAAAATCTGATGTCATATTTATACAGAAATATAGAAAATTGTAAAGGGTTCACAAACTTTCAAGCACCACTGTGTATATATTTATTCTCATGAGGATGCCTTAACAGTGAAATAAGTATTTGAATTAACACCATAAAAATACAAGATTTTTTGTAGTTTTGAAGTTATGTATGAAGAAAAAAGTAATATATGAAAAATGGTGAATATCAGCTGTAAAAGTTTGGTTTTAAAACTTGCCCTATTCACCTGCAATGTCATGCCTTAATACCATGTTGCAAAAACAGACACCACAACACTACGTATAAGATACCAAGCAACATGGACCAAATTTTTAAGAAGAGGTGATTACACTGTATAATCTGATATAGTTTGGCATGGTCAAAAAATAAGCAGAACCCTACAGTATTAGTTAAACAAAGCATTTACATATATACGATTGTGAGCTTCAAAATCTGAACAGCGGAAATACAAGAAATCTACAAAAAGTGCAAACCATAACCTACTAATGTAACTTTAAAACGAGTAATTAACATGAAAGAGCTGAACTCACAAACAAGAGCAACTGTGCTCACTCATAAACAATTGCTATATCTGTGTGTGATTAGGTCCCCTGGCACTCCACAGTATATTTAATGGTTGCTCAAATTAACATCACATTCACATATAGAACATTTTAAGCACTATTACCAACGCTTTATCTGCATGATTTACATAAATGCTGTGTAAACTTGATACTGTCTGAACATTATATCTGCCAGGCCCTAATACCGATTACTGAATACACATAAACATGCAGAAACAGACAAGACAACACTGACAGACACACAGAAAAAACTGCCCCCTACCTGACATAAATCTCAAGAGAGAGAAATAGTCTCTTGGCACGGCACTGTGCAAATAACAAGTAATTAAGTTCAGGCCGTGAGGTAGAGCACCAAGGGGACCAGGGGCCTTTGCGTGCTGAGTGTGTTAGCATGTGACACTGTGGAGTTTTATTTAAAAAGCAGATGGCAGGGGGAAAATGAAGATGAATGGGACAGAGGCCTGGTGTGAGATGAGAGCTAATTATCCAGGTCTGTGCTGGGGCCTGGTGGAGCAGAGGCCTACATGGATGCGGCGAAGCCCGGGGCTCAGTTACTCAGCCAGGCCACATTCCGAGCGCAGGGACAAGGGCGCAGTAAGACTGCTGTGTCCTCACAGCAGCCTCAGAGGTCCATATGTCCTCCATGGGGGTTGCTTCAGCAATCCCAGAATGCAATGTGCCAGGCAGAAGAGCAGTAAAAAGTGCTGACAGTCTGAGTGAAAAATTGTAGATGTCATATGTCTTTCTCTTCCTAAACCACTGGCTTATTTTCTCTCATTTAATTGTGTTTGAGAGAGAGAGAGAGAGAGAGAGAGAGTGTGTGTGTCAGTGTCGAGTGAGAATCCTCAATAACTGTATTCATGTATGCTTGCTCTACCAGCTGCGGAGACTCCCATCAAAAGCAATAATAGCCTAATAAGGTTATAGTTTAATTATTCTAAGTGCTTCAATAGTAATTATAGTGCAACCTTGATGAGGCAGCCATTGTTTATCTTGTGCTGATGACACACACTAGCCCTGCTCCTACCATACACAATTCTAGGAAATTGAATGTAGACTCGGTATTTCAATGTCTTCATGAGCAGATACATAATATTAAGAATTGAGTTCTGTCGCTGGTGGTTAAAATGGGCTTTCATGACATGACAGGTCATTACAGTCTGTACCACACTGGATAAGGAGCTCTTACCTTAACATTTTCCCTATAAGAGAACCACGGGCATAGAGAGGCTCTTCAGCAAAACCCTCGCCCACTGCTACCGGGCCAATAAAAATCCAACGTAACCGACAGACTTGCCTGTGAAGTGCCATTCTGACAGGTGGGCAATCAACAAGTCTCCGTGGGCAGCTCCAGAGCGCATTAACACTAAGTTGTCATCAGAGCTAATGCATGCACATTAGCAACAATCCCCACTAAGGCAGAAAAAAAAAAGAAGGAAAAGAAAGAACACCTACGCCAAAGCGCAAATCACTCCCAGACAGGCTAGAAGCGCCATGATTGGTCATGGGATTAGGTGAAACCATGCAAAACATAGATCTTGAAGAAAGAGAAGCTGAAAACAAATATCATGCAAGAAGGTTGTTCTAGCTAATAAACTGTGATACATCACCAGATATGCGCTCTGATCGAGAATATTTCACAGGTCAAAGCACGGTTATGAGACAAAAAGCACCACCGTGGCTAATGGAACTGTACAACATGAAATGTGCAATGTTCATGGAGACAAAAGTCTTAACCGGTGTAATGAATGGTAATGTATCACAATTATGAGTCATGTTACTATGCTTGGAATACATTAGAGAAGCCGCTTGATCAATCTCAATTTCCCTCAGACCCTGGAGTCTGAGGAATGAGGCAAAACTCATAATGTACATATGGTACCAGAGACAGGAAAAGACTAACAGCACAGTGTTAATGAAGGGGGACTAAGGTTAGATTGCAGTATTAATGAGAAATGAAGAATGGGGAAATGAGCCAAGCACACAGGCAGGAGAAATAGTTTCGGTTTGCTTTTCCATTTACCATGGTTGCAGTCTTTCAGAACTGGCCTTTGGCTGACCATTTGAGTTGCTTCATCTGTGGAATACCAAAAAAAAAAAAAACAGCATATGAGCTAGTATAAGACTTAGAAAGACAGACCTATGGGACAGTATATGGGACAGTATATGGGACATTTGTATAAGCAAGTTTGCTATCTTTTTTGGTAAGACAGTAGTGTAGGCATTCTCAAAAGAGGAGTGAATTCAGTGTAGACAGATATATACTGAGGTATTATGAGGATTGTTTTTTGTCATTGAGGAGTTCACTTGGAGTTCATAGCTTTCTCATTTGATATACACTATATACAGATGTGCACAGATCTATGCACTAATCTCAGTGGAATGATTCGTGCTAGTCTTCTACTCTTGTCTGATTCCACTCCAGCATCAATTTATTAGTAGCCTCAATTTAATATTATGCAGTCGCTATATTCTACAACTGATTGTGTGTCTGTGAAGGATGGTTGTTCAAGAGGCATTTTTTTCCTCTTCTTGCACAGCTCCTATTTTTTTGGGGAAATATATGAAAACGTCTGTGCTAATGTGGGTGGAGCAGAGCAACAGGAGGTGTGACATTAGACCTTGGTAGAAAAATTGCGCTTGGTTTCTCAAGAGCAACATTTAGTGCACACACGACTTGACATGACAAGAAGGATTCAAAGAGTTGCATCATTTTTTACAGCCTGGTTTTGTGGATGTACCCAATTTTAAAATAAATAATCCAACTACTAATTATATACAGTTGTCTGAATTATGTTAGGTGTAATACATAAGAACAAACAGCTCAGCCGTGGCTCTTAATTGTCACTCAGACAGTAGAATCACCAGAATGTCTAAATAATGAAGCAGAAAATGCTCCAAATTTAGAGTTAATTAGGATTTAGGTGATGTCCTGAAGTGTTCATAAGTGAATGCAGAGGTGCCAACACCCCAAAGACTTTTTTTCATTAATTAATTAATTAACTAACCAATTAATTAATTTCATATATTTATTTATTTTTACAGCCCCAACAATCCCATCCGCTGGTTTTCTATTGGCTCACAAGACTGAGGGTCACAAATTCACAGCTCAAACTTCAACTTTGATAACATTGGTGCAAATTAACAGCTACCAGAAGCAAGCATGACTTTCAGGTCTTGTGTCCTTTCTCCCTTCAGTGATTTGACTTTACTGCTGGGTGAATTCTATTTTGTGCTTTATCTGAAAAGCACAAACGCTGTAGGCACCTCTGAGAGTGAACAACAGAACAGAAAAGGCTGCTGAGAAGAGTTGATTGGATATCTTCAATTGTCTTGATAAAATATTCATTTATTTAAACGACACATTTTATTTTTTACATAACTGAAAACATTCCAACCTAAGCATTTATTTGAATTGGGCTGTCAGCTTGGTTGGAGCTCTGTGTGTGTGTGTGTGTGTGTGTGTGTGTGTCTTCCTGAACCCTGGAGACATGAGGATGGGCTGGATTCACTCAGACTGGGGTCAGAGCGATCAGTGCAGGCCATACTAGAAGTACCCGGCTCTGTAACCAGCTGTGACATCAGCCAGCCAGTATGAACGTCAGAGCCAGACAGCAGTCATAATAAAAGAGGAGTAGATGCCCAGTGCTTTACCTTTCTGAGGGAAGGAAGATGGGTCCCGAAGGTTCCATACCAGCTATACTAACATGATTTTATACATTCATACTGCCCACTTGACAGAAGTGGTCAGGGTAAGATTCATGGTGTCAAGAGAAGTGTAATATGGCAGATAGATAGCAAGGGCTTTAAGAAGAGATTACTGAAGAAAGACTGAAGGTGCAGGGGCTGCATGTCAAATGAGAGGTATAGCGAGTGTGATGGAGGGAAGTGGAGAAGACGTGATGAAAGAGATGAGACTCACCTCGGGGCCTAGGTGCTCTCTTCCTTCGGTCTCTGAAAGCTGCTCCGGATTGCAGCGCTTCCAGCAGACTGTCCATCACTCCAGTCTCATCTTTTTCTACAGCGAGAGAGAGAGAGAGAGAGAGAGAGAGAGAGAGAGAGAGAGAGAGAGAGAGAGAGAGAGAGAGAGAGAATCAGATGTTGCTTTCCTTTTCCATTTCGCTTTCATGTCCTTGAGTGTGAGTTACCATAGCAAAGCCCACCGATTCAACAAGCTAGACCATGAACAGTACATCAGAGTGCAAAGCCTGGCGATTTGAGAAGCAGACAAGCCCTTAACTGGCTCATACATCACCTATAAGCCTCTCACTCTAAACAAATCCACTGCATTTGAGATTTTCTCGGCCTTCTCATAAAAATAAATAAATAAATAAATAAATAAATAGAAAACACGGATCCAGAGTTGAAGTTGTTAACCTGAAGCCATTGGCTTTTCTGCAGCTGGCGCCTCCAGAGAAGACAGTGGCCCAGGTGGACAAAATAGAGCCACCCTGGGCTTAAGCCTGCAACTAAATCATCACTGACTACAGCACATCCCTCTGAACACACACACACACAGACACACACAGACACAGCTTAACGGGAGAGAAAGAAAAAGAGGAAAGCAGAAAATAAATCTGACAGAAAAGTGTTTCACTAGGTTTTCAAAAAGTGTTTTTCAGCCGTGTGCTGGAACAGGGGAAGGCTTGTGTGTATGTTTGAGCACACTCAGTCTTGAGAGTGTAACCTCGCAAATCAATCCTTCGGCATATTGATACTGAACTTGCAGAAAGAAAAGAAACATACGTGCGCGCACACACAGTCAAATGGTGGAAAAAGATTTCATGCTTTACGAACGAAACAGATTGAATCACGGTTTGCGATATAGCTTTCTTCAGTCCAGTTTGTGAGCTCCTTTTCATTTTAGGCTTCTTGAAAAGAAAGTACATCACCTATGTGCAAGAAAACATGAGTGACTTTACAATTCCAATAATTATAAACACGCCAATGCACTACTGCATTTAAAAACAACTAAATGACTAAATGGCCTGTGAGCTTAGTTTATCACCTCAGGAAATTAGTTCAATGGCTTAAACCTATCACGGTCCAATATTCAGATTATTAATAGAATATGTGGTGAGTGAATTAGAACTATATAAAGCCTATGTGTTTGAAGGGCTTACTAGCTGAAATAGCAATGCGAGACTCATAACTTGTTCTGTTGGTGGAATACTTTTAAAAACAAGTGACTGGCTAACCTTACCAAGCTACTTTGAGTGTCAATCGTAAATTGTTATGAAATTGAATTCGGCTGCCTTGGCTCGTGTCATCACTTTGTTCACTCACGCTGGTTTGCTACTTATAATATCAGTACAATGAGCTACAGCTTAGACATCAACATGAGACACGTTCATGAGGCTGTCGTTTCTAGCCCAACCCTAAACTGTCAATAACACGCATGTATTGTATAAATAAACAAACAAACAAATAAATAAATAAAATATTGGAAGATATACACAATATGGCCAAATGTTTGTAGACACCTGACTGTCACACCCAAATGTGTTTGTTAAGCAGATTTAGTCCCCCTTTTGCTGTTATAATAACCTCCACTCTTCTGGGAAGGCTTTCCACTAGATTTTGGAGCGTGGCTGCGGGGATTTGCCAATTCATCCAGAAGAGCATTAGTGAGGTCAGGCAAGAAAACCTGGGGTGCAATCAGTGATCCAGTTCAAACATTTGTGTGCTTCCAACTTTGTGGCAACAGTTTGGAGAAAAACTACATATGGGTGTGATGGTCAGGTGTCCACACACGTTTGGCCATATCATGCATCAATGTCAAATGAACCTGACAAAGACGGAACACCATTCCTGAAAATAATCTGTGGAGAAGCAACTTAAAACGTCTCATTTCCCATTCATTAACGTGGGAATGGGCGGGGTTTAAAATTGTACTGCAGCCAGCCACTAGAGAGGCTCAGAGACATTTTGGCTTCACTTTTGAATTCCTGTCACGACGTCCACCCATATACGTATGCAGTCATTGGTCTGAGGCTCACACATCTGTTTACCCATTGTGTCCCACTTGCATTTTATAATGAAGCGGCAGGTACCAAAGTAGTGTGGAGAATGGGAGGGCTTGGGCAGGTAACAGAACAAGGGGGTGTTCCCATTCTATATATAATGTATTCATATTTTCTTCCTTTATTGTGATGGTGTAGAGATGTTTATAGGCCATTTTAAAATTTGCACATTTAAATACTATACTTGATGTCAGAAGGTGAATTAGCACAAACTGTGCTAAGTGTCAGAGAAATGTTGCTGAATATGGCTCTATAGTTGGAAAAGATCCAGAATGTGTCAGAAAAAGCAGAACCATATGCCAGTTGTAAGAGGAAACCCTGAAATACAGAGCCAGAGGAACAGACTAGGAACAGTATGTTGTCTAAGGATATATCAGAGGAGCTCATGTTTCTCAAGCTTTTTCCCTCTGACTCAAATAGAAATGGAAAATTAACCCAATACATTCAGTGATTTTGGGAGAAACTTTATGATGATCTGCCACCAAATTAACAAACACCTTATGAAATGCAAAGGTCATGTAAGTTTTCTCATTTTGCATGTGGACTTGAGGTCTAAGATCATTTTAACTATGCTTCACATGATTTGATGGACTACTAACAATACTAAGGGAGCTTAGCAAAAGGCCAGAGAGCATCCTTGCAGCTACAGCTTAACAGTTCCTACTTGACATTTCTGCAACAGAAAGCAAACTGAAAAGAATAAAAAAGAATCAAAATCAAATAAAACTACCATAGCCAGAGGGAAAAGGGAAGACTACATGACATCTCTAGACTACAAATTATAGCTGCTCGGAATAAACAGTTAATTATCACACACATGCATTTTACATCAAATTATATTTTATCTACTGCATACTTAACACCTCACACCAACAAGTGTTTCCTTACAATTATTCTAAACCAAAAGGTGTTTATCAAATCACAATTTTTCCTACATAATTTATCTGCCTGTTACCCATCAATATAACTGTCCATCAATAATTTCTTTGGTAGTCTATCTCTTTCAAGACCTCCTTTCTCCTCCTACACTACAGATTACATCGCACTCCTTTCCATAGGTGTTAATGGCATGGGTCTAGGTCATACTGGTGAGGCGCGCAAATAATACAGTGCAGGTGGGCGTCAATCAACAGCTATTCTTTAAGTGTGTATCAAAGAGACAGGGGGCAGGATAAATAATTGTGGGGTAGGAATGACAGTCCTCTACTGAAATATAGAAATATAACAGTGATAGGAATGGCGCCTTCTCAAAAAAAAAAAAAAATTGGCAGTCTGAATAAGTATTGGGAATAAGATATATATATATATATACATATACACACACACACATAAGCTAAGATTTTATTATATATATATATATATATATATATATATATATATATATATATATATATATATATACACATACATACATATACATACACACACACACACACACACACACACACACACACACACACACACACACACACACACACACACACACACACACACACACACACACCCCTGCAATCTACAAAGGTCTATTTTTACTCAGCATTGCAGGGCTAAAAGTACACACCAGCCAGTGCTAAAAGAACGCAGTAAAACCAGGCGTGAATATCAATCACTTATTGCATTGTTCAACACTGAGGGAGTAGCACAGAGAGCCAAACCCCACAAACCTTATCCAATCACAGCACTGTCTGTCTGAGCGTGCATGCCAGAGGACACTAGAATGACACTTCTTAACACCCACATCATTACCAAGCTTAGTGCTGAACTCTGCTATACACAATCCAATCTAATCCAAGCCAATTACAAAGATCTGTAATCCAACATGTACATCCTGAACGCTTAATCCGGAGAAAAGATAAGGATGAAGTGAAAAGGGAAATATGGGAGGCTACTAATATTTGACCTTAACACCACGGTTGCCTTTTATTACACTATACAGTGGGTGGGTGTATAGAATGATGGATGGAGGAATGGATTGATGGACTGATGGATGGATGGGTAGATGGATAGAGAGGTGAGTAGTTAGGTGGAAGATAAATGAGAGAAGAAGAACAAGTCAGAGGAAAAAACAGAAAGATGAGATGAGAGAGATAGAGGAGAGAACCTGCTGGGCCACTGATGGAGGAGACAGAAAGGGTGAGGAGAGTTTAATAACAGAGAATGAAGGGGGGCGTGGAGGTGTGAGAGAAAAACATGTGGGATGATTTAGTGGCCAAAACGAACTACACCAGACTGACCACTGTAGACTTTTGGTTCTCTCCTTTTTCCCCATTAAGATTTACAATTAAATGTCTTTATATTTCTATAAGTTTAAAGATCCGGAACACATTTTTACTATCAAATCAGCTGCTTCTAATCAGTTTATAATGACACGATACCTGTGATATCTCAGAAAGATGGATTGTCACATAACTTAGAATGATATTGATATTATACCATCACATTGCCCAGGCTCATGATTAATGATGGCAATCAAATCAAATCAAATCAGACTGCACACTGTGCTCTGGGAAAAACATCACAATGAGAAACTACAGCATTCTCCTACAACACGAGGAAAACAAACATACACATAAACATAAAACTCAGCTCAAGGAGTTTGTTGCTAGCAGCCCATAGCAACAACCAACAGACAATGATAGGTGTGTGTACTTGACAACAAGGGATTCTGATGCGATGAAACCATTTAGAAAAACAAAAAAAAACATCTATACAGAAGAGCTTTTCCAAAGTAAAATAAAGCCTGCTCTTCTCCAATGCAATGCTACTCAATTCAAGGTAACTACATCAGCTAACTAGTTAGGGTGACCATATTTTCCAAAAAGAGGACAGTTTTTTTAACAGTATTAGCATCACATAAATATATATAAATAAAATTGGTTTCACTCTGCCCACGTTTTATATTTTCCCCTACATTCCTTTGAATGTCCATGGAATAAAATATTAGATGCCATGAGTGTACCTTCTACCATCATTTACACATTTGAATGGCCATGTAATACGAAGCAATATGTTAACATGAAATTAAAAATGACCTTATATGGCCATGGGCATTGTTTTGACAGCTGTCATTTACTGCTATTGTCAAGCAAATGTTTGACGCCGTACACAACAGCGCTTCACCTTCCTCACGTTCGCTGAGAGTAGGCTAATAGTTGAGAGGCAGGAATTTGGCCAATTGTTGCTAGAAGCCTTTTAGAATCAACCGATTGGTGTGCGGGTAGGCGGGAATTACAGAGAGGGGTTAAGAAAATGCAAATATGCGCACACATGTTGCAGTATTACACCATAAGCACATCATAATGAAACTAAAGCATGGACATTTTCCGGACATTTTCTCAAATTTAGAAATCCCAGCCGGATGCTTTTTTAAGGTCCGAAAAAGAGGACATGTCCGGGAAAAAGAGGGCATATGGTCACCCTGTAACTAGTGCACTTTATTTATAGCGAACTTCATATTATAGCGAACGTTACAAAAAAGAGCCTAGTGCATGTGTGTGCTTTTCATGGTCACTATTTAAACCAGAGAAACATAAAAACAGCTAAATAAAATGTATTGATGAGTACCCAAAAAACATGTACTTGTAAATGCTATGGATGCATCCCTAAAAACAACTCTAGCAGAGCAAGAAGTTCTACAAAGATTGTAGCTACATGAAGTCATTCATTTACACAGAACGCAAACACCAAATCATATTTATTTAACACCACTGTAGGTAACAGATATATGTGCCTGAATGAAGCGCAAAATGTGTCATGCTTCCTAAAGTAGCTCCTAAGGAAAATCAAATATAACCTGATCAAACCCGACACAAAAATGCCTGAGATTCTGACAAAATGGAGATACTAAATACAAGATGTTCTCATCAGTAAGCGGTCTGTAATTACCTCCTCTCTGACCTTTGCAAATTCCCATATTGAGATCTTCTCTTTCACTC
Organism: Cranoglanis bouderius; assembly: GCA_023630585.1. Classification (NCBI taxonomy): domain Eukaryota; kingdom Metazoa; phylum Chordata; class Actinopteri; order Siluriformes; family Cranoglanididae; genus Cranoglanis; species Cranoglanis bouderius. The sequence goes on along the minus strand of CM042553.1, from coordinate 5,744,149 downwards.
CATAGCTTATGAAAAGATACACAGAGCTGATCTCAGCTTCCCTACCCGACTTGTGTTGGTCTGTCAAAATACCAGCTGCCAATCTGATCTGACAAATGCACACCATGATTTGAAAGTCATTTTTAAATCATAAAGGTCAAATATTCTTGTTCTTCTTACAAAAGGATAAGAATGCTTGTTATTTCTTTAACATGCAAAATGTACAGTATTCAGTGGCTGTATCCTGCAGCAATTCTGGTATCTGTACCTTGAAGGCCAACCTTTCCGTTGCACACACTTTTTTGGCTGTCACACTTTAGAAAAGATAGGTCCTCTTATTGTCGAGTGTGAGTGACTGGAAATCTTAAAGCAGTAATACTCAGTAATGGCTATTTTGGTCTTTAATGATCAAAAGGTGCAGGATCTTTGTTGGTACCTAGAATAACGAAGGCTACAACAGTTTTGGAACAGCCTTCCAATTCATGTATGGGACCCAGACATGGTCTCAGTCTTCAAGTCTAAACTAAAAACCTGTTTGTTTAGTCAAGCCTTTTGTTAATAGCTTTTTTCTTAGGTAAAGGTACAGATCTGGAGGGTTCATGGGCATAGAGTGTTTTGGCAAAGTGGGATGTTTGGATTCTAGATCCCAGAGCACCCTCATGTCTGTGTTACCTTGTGGCTCTCCCGCTTAGTTATGTGGTCATAGCTAGTCATAGCTTGTTGGAGTCACTGCTTGCACTCAATGTTCATCTTTTTAAACCATCAGAGTATAAGAGCATACCGAATAATTTGTGTTATTTTTTACTTCACCATCTCAGCCCCCCTTCCCCCCTCCCTCCCCCCCCAATTCAATTTAATTGAACTTCTGAGGCTCACACATGAGGTGCGTTTACACTAGCGAGTGGAAAAGCCACAGGCAACCATTCATTTTTTATGTTGAGCTGGGTTTTCAGTTCCTACCTGCAATTAGTTTCTATATACTGCTTGACTCAAATATATTATATGGACAAAGATCTGTGGACACCTGACCATCACACCCATATGTGCTTGCTGAAAATCCCATTCCAGATGAAGTACTCCCTTTGCTGTTATAATAATCTCCACTCTTCTGGGAAGACTTTCAACCAGATTTTGGAGCGTGGCTGTGGGGATTTGTGCTCATTCAGCCATAAGAGCATTAGTGAGGTCGGTACTGATGTCGGGTGAGGAGGCCTGGGGTGCAGTCGGTGTTCCAGTTCATCACAGTGGGGTTGAGGTCAGGGCTCTGTGCAGGACACTCAAGTTTCACACTAATTAGTGTGTTACTTAGTTTGTGTTTTACTACTTAGAAGAAGATATAAATAGATATATAGGCATATGGTAGTGCCTCTGGTGAGGGTATGTTGCAAGTACAGTTAGCTTGCAATGCTAATCTGCTAGCAAAGCTAAAACAGATGAATGGGTGCTACATGCCTAAGCATGACAACAGTAGAACTTACTCCATGCTCACAAACGACATGAGCTAATGTGAACTCTGTGACTCAGCATTACGGTTCTTACAATGGGCCAACAGCAGAGCTGAAGCCAAGTGATGAATTGAGACATGTTTATGAAACTGAAAGGGGTTAAACAGAAAGCTAAATGTGGTAGAAATGCACATTTGTCAAATCTAAAAAGTCTACAGACTTACTTTCAGGTGTCTTCTTTTTCCTTGAGACTGTTACTACTGATGTAGTTTTTCCTCTAGTTACGGAATTCTATATGGAGTGTGCACTGTGGCAGTCAGGGTCAGAGTTCAGCACTTCAGGGATTCTCCAGAATCCACCATGAATCTTCCCCAGAGAAGAGATCACATTTGAGAAGGGTTTTTTTTTTTATATCCGTAGTTCTAATTTATTCGGCTCTGAGGCCTCAAAAAAGAGGCATTACTCTCCTCCCTGTGTGCGTGTGTGTCTACAAACATATTACAGAAGTAAAAATAGTGCAGAACTTCAGTTTGTGCAGCAATTTATCATACAATTCCTTCAGCAAACTGCTTCTTACACAGCCAAAAAGTGTCTCCCTGCACACAGTGCTGCGCCCACTGCAGGTGCCTTGCATTACCACAGTACTTTAATTGACGGTCACCGTGGAGACAAAGCAGGGAGGTGGTAACGGTAACCTGGAAACAAAAAAGTTCCTATTTGTGCTACGACTGATTTCTGACAGGAAGGATGAGAGGAAGCATAAAGCAGACAGACAGCATTAAAACGGTGAGAGAGAGAGAGAGAGAGAGAGAGAGTAAGGCAGCAAGAGCATGACCAATGTATTTGTAAGTACAAATTGGTAATTCTTTTCATTAAAGCCTCGGTGGGGACAAGACAGACTTTATACGTTTTAAATTGATCCATTAAGAGTCAGAAGAGTAAAGCACAAGGTTATAAATATAAGAGCTGTGGCTCTCGAGTCGAGCAGAGGAAGAACACAAGGACATGAACGCCACAAAGTACTGGTTGTGATTCTTCTATAACCAAGATTTCAGTTTTATGTTTTCTGCTCAGCACCAACCATAATATCTAAGGGTGTTGCCTGCAGCATTGTTGGCTGCTGATTGGTTATTCACACCATATCACTCAGACAAAGAGTGACAGCATAAAAATACAACAAATAGTCTGATTATTTTATCAAAATTGTGCTGGCAAACGGCCTTATCCAGAGCAACTTACAGAAGTGCTTTGAAGTCAGTAAACGATAAATAAACAAATCCTCATGCTAGTTCACTAGGTCAGGGACTACGAGTACTCTCAGTCTAAAGTGGTGGTTCATTCAGGTGCTTCATTCCAACACCTAGGTACCAGAACAGACAAGAGTCTTGATGCATGCCTTCCTTGTACCCTGAGAGATGGTGGGTGAGCAGTATTAGAGTGGAGGTGTGATAAGTGCTTTAAGGTAGGTGGGTGCTGGTTCATGTTTGGCTTTGTAGGTTTAATTTAAATATGATGCGAGCAGCTACAGGAAGCCAGTGGAGGGAGTGTAGCAGTGGGGTGTGGGTTGTAGTAGTCCAGTCTCGAAATGACAAGGGACTGAACAAGCGCCCGAGTGGCCTGTGTGGATAGAAATGGAGGAATCCTTCTGATGCTGTAAAGGAGAAATCGGCGCATCGTGAGCATGTCAGATTAGCAATCTGAGAGGAGAAGGACAGTCAATTGTCCATGGTACATCATGCTGTATTATTGTTCAAACATTTATGTTTAAGTACAAACAGTGTTTATACAGGACCACAGAAAAGTTAACATTTTGATTAACATTATTCATTCCACAGTGTAGTTACATTCTCGAAGAGAAGGTGTGTGTTATTTTTTTAGACAGTAGTTCAAGCTGCAACATGAATGATAGGTTAATATTAATGCGCTCATTCAATATTGTTATTGTTTCTATAGTAACAGCTCATATGCAGGGACTTGTACAGCTGACACTCCACATAATCTAAGACTAATAATAAATGGATTAAATAATGTGCTGTTATTTAAAAGAGAAAAACGTATAATCATTGACATGGTAATGTTTTTTGCAAGGAGATGTTTAACATTTATGGAAGGACTCTCTGATCTCGGAGCTTTTTAACAGTTTTTCGCCATAAAAAAGTCTTATTAACTTTAAGACAGAGAGAGAGAGAGAGAGAGAGAGAGAGAGAGAGAGAGAGAGAGAGAGAGAGAGGAGAGGCTGGTGAGAGAACCACTATTTATAGCTGTTATAATGTTATAACATAAGTGATAACAAACATACATAAACAAACTTATTTTGCAGCATTCCACAGCTTTAAATGTACCTATAAACTGATAAAAAGCATAGTGTGCTGTTCTTCAATTAATAATAATGAAATAATAAGGAAGGAAGGAAGTAAACAAATAAATTGTAGTCATTGGAAAGTTGTGGTGGTATTAGAGAAATAAAACACCTTGGGATGTGCCGTTACTGGAAAATAATCAATTTCAGGGTGGTTGTTGATTATTTTCCTACAACAGCATGCCCTGTTGTGTTTTCTTTCTAACTTATTTTCTTATCTTCATGTTCGTAATGTTTCTTACTAATGACTTTATAAGTCTCCCTTCATTTTTGTCATGTTTTCATCACCCGGTTGAAATGAATCATTTTTATTATGTCATTGCTATAGTTTAAAAAAAAAAAAAAATCATGGATTTCAGCAGTAATTTTGTTGCAGCCAATTTATAAACAGCCAATCAGACAAACACACAATGCTAATTATTAAAGTGAAACATGAAAAGATATTGGTTTAACAACAGTCACTGCATTTGAGATAATGATGCTGAAGATGCAGAATCCTGTACGATATGACCAGGGATGACCTAACAGGGTAAAATGTTGGTTTATGTACACGGTGTAATGATGGCTGTCAATGTGTTCCAGTCGTCTCACTGGTTCCTGCTTGTACATTCCTTGTGCAGAGGGAAAAATATGCCCGGAAGGAACAAGCAGGAATGTGTAAAAGAGAGAGCAGAATAGAACAAGAGTCAGAAAAAGAACAGAGAGGAAGTGAGAGTGAGCATGAGAATAAAGAGTTTGGTAACAAACACAAAGATTGCCTCCCTCAGAGTCGTGGAGTGAGGCAGGGCTGTGGCTCGAGTCCCATACTAATCAATATATTCATCAATGAACTAGCAAGGGCTCTGGAACAGCCGGTTACTCAACTAGACACTGAAGTCAAATGCCGCCTGTTTGCAGATGTTCTTGTTACACCAACATCTAGACCTCCTGCACACCTACTGTCAAACATGGCCTCTGTCAGTTAACCCCCAAAAGACTAAAATAATGACATTCTGAAAAAGACACAGTCGCCAAGACCAACATCATAACTTCACATTAGACAACATGACCCTTGAACATGCTCAGAACGACACAAACCTCGTATAAACATCAAAAACACGGGAAGCTTCAATAAGGCTGTGAACAACCTGAGAGAATAAAGAAATGTATCAAAACTGGTATCCAGAACCTGGCTAAGAATAATTCCCTCAGTTCTAGAACCCATCGCGCTTGTATGGATGTGAGGTCTCGGATCCGCTCACAAATAAGAGTTCACTAAATGGACTCTGCAGGCAGAATTCTGCAGAAATCTACTGAAAAACACCAAAACAATGCCTGCAGAGTAGAATTAGGACTGTGTCCGCTAATAACTAAAACTAAAAGAGAGCCATTAAATTACATGCCCACTTAAAAAGTAGTGATACAGAGACTTTCCATCACTAAGCCCTAAGATACCAAGAGCTAACCCCAGAGAGAAGCCCCCTGGTCTTAGAGCTGACTTTACAATCCAAAACATGTCCAAACAAACCCCAGAACAAAACCGCAGATAGACCGAATCAAATGATTAAAACATTAGACAGAAGCAACAGCTCAGCAAAGTAAATTAGAACGTTATCTGTCCCTAAACAGAGGATATATAAACCGGCAGAATACCTGAGCACAGTGACCGACCCTGTACTTAAAAAAAAAAAGAAAGGAAAAAAAAAAAAAGCCCTGACCGTGTACAGACTCAGAGACGCCACAGAGACGGGCTGACACAGACCACAGACAGACCTGGCTTCCAAAAGAGGTCATTTTTAATAGCATGCCCTAATGATACACATTTTCCCCCCACTTCACAACCCATGAAGAATACCTCAATCTGATGGCAAAAAAGAACAGACACCCACACCTGCTAGGAGAAACCTCAGCAAGCTCAAACCTGGCTGTAAGTCCTGTCATGACAAAAGAGTAGCCAGTGGAACCACACAATAACATTACTGTAAACATGCATAAAATGCTCAGAAACATTTGGGTAATAAAACAAATCATTGGGTGTAAATGTGTATGTCTGTAACTTAAATGTTACAAATGCTTTGGCAATGTAACATTTTCTTTACCGTGCCAATAACGAGATTCAATACTTGAATCTTGAGAAACAAAGAGAGAGAGAGAGAGAGAGCAGTAAGATTAGAAGCTAATAGGTGTGAAAGAGATTTGAGATGGAGACGAGCGGGTGTGAGATACGGCACAGTTCTAACGCAGAAGACGAAGGAGAGGGTAATCCCTCTTTGGAGCTGACACCAGTCACTCCTGCTTTGATGTTCGCTCCCTTTCCTCATTTCCCTCCAATACCTGACACTGTATGGTTGGCTAAATCGACAGATCAGGAGTGTACACATCCACGTCCTGGACACGAAGATCAACCTAGCGTGAGCTCCTAACAAGCTATAGTGCTTAATATATTTCCTTCTCCGTTGCAGTTCATCCCCAAGTGAGGAGACGAGCTCTAAAGCGAGCATTCCTCATGCTGCAGGCGTCAGGTAGCTGTTAGGTATGTGATCGTGTGCGGAATCAGAAATGCAGCTAATCGCGGGGTGGGAGCCAGACACTGTGACACACTCTTCTTTCTGTCTGCTTTCGGGAAACAAAATAAATAAAATAAATAAATAAATAAAAACAGCCACATTTGCTACACCAGATAAAACACATTCAGCCTGTCAAAACAATTTCGCTGCTCAAATACTACTGTTTATGTTGTTTACATACAGTATACTGAAAGGCAAAAAAAAAAAAAAAACAGCCACATTTGAATGTTTAAGATCACCATGTGAAATCCTGGAGGCTTGATTACAATGATTTTATGCTACATTTATGATTCTTGCCTCCTTTTTTTCCTATATCATGACAGTCAGACATTTCTATGATACACAACATGAGAGAGAGAGAGAGAGAGACAGAGAGAGAGAGAGAGAGAGAGAGAGAGAGAGAGGGAGGCCTGGCTGGCTGACCCTGATAAACACTCAACCTTTTGTTCATTCTCTTTGCCACACATTCTCTGCCCTCTCTCACCTTCCTTTCACTCCTGCAGCCATGTCAAGCTGTTCCAAATGCAGGTGACTTCTTTCAATTTTACAATTTCTTAACCCTGGTCTGCTCTTGTCTGTCTGAATCTTTCCATGTACTAACTCCAGTGGGAATATTAAGTAAACGCTGACGTAAAATCTGTCAGCTGACAAACATGCCCCCCTGAGGAGTGCACCCTGGGCCATAATGCAAGGGATTTGTCACACAGTAGGTTTGCAGACAGAAAAGAGAAAAACAAATCTCAAAATGTGTGTGCATAAAAAGAAAAAAGAAAAAAAAAATGTTTAAAAGGTTGCATGCAGATACGCTTCAAAAACAACAATGATGTAGAGAGAGAGAGAGAGAGAGAGAGAGAGAGAGAGAGAGAGAGAGAGAAGGGAGGGAGGAAAATGCTGCTTTTGTCCACTTTATTGTTCTCAGGGTAATAATGCATTCAATAGAGTACATGAAAGAAGAGAAAAACAAGATGTACTGAACAATTTTGTAAACGTGACATAACCTATAATAAGATGTAGCTTTTGTCACAACAAAGGCTCTCAGGCTCGCGCTCTCTCGCTCTCTCTCTCTCTCTCTCTCTCTCTCTCTCTCTCACACGCACACCTGGCTATCTTAAGGCTTTGACTGCAAAGTGTGAAACAATATGCAGAACAGACTGTGTCCAAGATCTGGATTCTGAATGAAAACCATTACAGGACATAGAGAACATCTGTGAGTTGCCCTGATGCTGTAATTAAGCAACCGTTTCTATGTACTGAACTATTGCTAGAACTGGGATTTTATGTCGTGAACATGAAGCATATTCAGTGAAATGTGAAATGTCCCAGAGTTGTTGTATTAAATATCAGCACTCATGGAACGTCGCTTGTCCGATCAAATTAGTGGACCGGTGCTAACTGTTACATAACACTGTGTAGTGCCCCCTAATTTAAGTGGTATTAGGGAGGCCAGTAGGTGGTGCTCTCCCTGTGGTCTGTGTGGGTCCTAATGCCCCAGTATAGTGACAAGGACACTATACTGTAAAAAGAGCACCGTCTTTCAGATGAGACGTTAAACTGAGGTCCTGACTGTTTGTGGTCATTAAAAAAAAGAGTAGGGGTATAACCCTGGCGAAATTGCCCCATTGGCCCTTATCAACCATGGCCCCCTAATAATCTCCATTCCCTGAATTGGCTACATCACTCTCCTCTCCACTAATAGCTCGTGTGTGGTGGGCGTTCTGGCGCACTATGGCTGCCGTCGCATCAACCAGGTGGAGGCTACACACTGGTGGTGTTTGAGGAGATTTCCCCCCACACTATGTAAAGCGCTCTGAGTGTCTAGAAATGCGCTATATACATAAACTAATTATTATTATCATTATTACTGTCCAACTGCAGGAGACTGATTTAGTTATAGATTCAGCTTTAACTTCAAAGCTTAAAATTATACACATATCCCAGCTGATTTAAAATGCTATTATGGTTGCTAGTGCACATCAGTTCAGTCGCTCTATTCTGACAGAAGGGCATAACCCACTGAAGCTGCAGTAACTGTCCTTTGAAAAACATCGACTCATTCCTACCGAGGATTAGCCCCCTTTGAAAATGTACTCACAAACGTGTTTTTGCCCTTTATCTCTCCCATACTCAAAGTTGACGAAAAAGCCTTAAATTCTACTCTTTCTCATTTCTTTTCGTTTAGAATAAATTTTCAGTCCTTGCTCCTGAGTCCTCTATATGCACTGATAGAACACCACTCCATATGCAACAAAATTACTACTAATTAGACAGGATTACTCATATTGCTCTGCATTGAGTAAGGGTTAGCAAAAAGTTCCCATATACAGTATGTTTGTGTGTGTGACAGTGTCTACAATTAGGCATCAAGTATTTCTGAACAACTGTCTTTTCCTTTCGGCTGTTCCCTTCAGGGGTCGCCACAGTGAATCATCTGCCTCCATCTAGCCCTATCCCCTGCATCCTCTTCTCTCAGACCGACTACCTTCATGTCGTCCTTCACTACATCCATAAACCTCCTCTTTGGTCTTCCTCTCGGCCTCCTGCCTGGCAGCTCTAACCTCAGCGTCCTTTTACCGATATATTCACTCTCCCTCCTCTGAACATGTCCAAACCATCTCAACCTGGCCTCTCTAACTTTGTCTCCAAAACATCTCACATGTGCTGTCCCTCTGATGTACTCATTCCTGATCCTATCCATCCTCGTCACTCCCAAAGAGAACCTCAACATCTTCAGCTCTGCTACCTCTAACTCTTCCTCCTGTCTTTTCCTCAGTGCAACTGTCTCCAAACCATACAACATCGCTGGTCTCACTACTGTCCTGTACACCTTTCCTTTCATTCTTGCTGGTACTCTTTTATCACACAACAGACCTGACACTTTTCTCCACCCATTCCGACCTTCCTGCACACGCTTCTTCACCTCTTTTCCACACTCCCCGTTGCTCTGGACTGTTGACCCTAAGTACTTAAAATCCTGCACCTTCTTTATCTCTTCTCCCTGTAACCTCACTGTTCCACTTGGATCCCTCTCATTCACACACATGTATTCTGTCTTGCTGCGACTAACCTTCATTCCTCTTCTCTCCAGAGCAAACCTCCACCTCTCTAGACTTTCCTCCACCTGCTCCCTGCTCTCACTACAGATCACAATGTCATCCGCAAACATCATAGTCCATGGAGATTCCTGTCTGACCTCATCTGTCAGCCTGTCCATCACCACCGCAAACAAGAAGGGGCTCAGAGCCGATCCTTGATGCAGTCCCACCTTCACTGTGAACTCTTCCTTTTCCAACTTCCACCACTTTGTCTTCTGCTCTGCCTTCATCTTCCTCACCACCAGAGTCATCTTACACACCACCATCCTATGCTGTCTAGCTACACTCTCTCCTACCACTACTTTGCAATCGCTAATCTCCATCAGATTACAGTGTCTACATAAGATATAGTCCACCTGTGTGCCCCTGGCACCATTCTTATATGTCACCCTGTGTTCCTGCCTCTTCTGAAAGTACGTGTTCACCACAGCCATCTCCATACTTTTAGCAAAGTCTACCAACCTCTGTCCTTCTGGGTTCCTTACCTGAAGACCAAACCTGCCCATCACTTCCTCATCCCCACTATTCCCTTCACCAACATGTCCATTAAAGTCTGCCCCTATCACCACTCTCTCACCTCTGGGAACACTCTGCATCACTTCCTCAAGCTCGCTCCAGAATCTGTCTTTCTCCTCTTGCTCACAACGTACTTGTGGAGCGTAAGCACTAACAACATTCAACATCACACCTTCAATTTCCAGCTTCAGACTCATCAACCTATCTGACACTCTCTTTACCTCCAGAACATTCTTCACAAACTCCTCCTTCAGGATCACTCCTACTCCATTTCTCTTCCTGTCCACCCCATGATAAAACAGTTTAAACCCTGCTCCAATACTTCTAGCCTTGCTCCCTTTCCACCTGGTCTCCTGGACACACAGAATGTCGACTTTCCTCCTCTGCATCATATCTACCAGCTCTCTGCCTTTACCTGTCATCGTACCAACATTCAAAGTCCCTACTTTCAGTGCTAAACTCCTGCCTTTCCTCTTCTCTCTCTGCCTACGGACACGCCTTCCTCCTCTAACACACCTTCCTCCTCTCCTTCTTCGACCAACAGTAGCCCAAATTCCACCAGTGCCCTGTAGGTCAACGGCACCGATGGCGGTCGTTGATAACCCGGGCCCCGACCGATCCGGTATGCAAGTCATTTTAGTGATTCGCATATTGAATTTGGCAAAAGTTTTACGTCGGATGCCCTTCCTGACACAACCCTCTCTATTTATCCGGGCTTGGATAAAAAGTACACAAAAAGTATACTGGCTTGTGACCTCCTGTGGCTAGATTATTTCTGAACAACTGTAAGCAATCCATAACATGCAAGATATTTCCATGTGTGTGTAGTAGCCTGGGGAAAAACCTTTACTATATATATACATATATATATATATATATACATATATATATATACATATATACACACACACACACACATATACATATATATATATATATATATATATATATATATATATATATATATATACAGATTGTATATATATATGTATATATACATTGTATATATATATATATATATATATATATATATATATATATATATATATATATATATATATATATATATATATATATATATATATATATACATACATACACACACACACACACACACACTATAACTATATGCAGAAAACTATGCTTTCCTGAACTGAAAGATCACATCTCTTTTGATTTATTCTATGCACTTATTCTATGAGATAGGTTGAGACCAAGCCCTTTTTTTGCCTCCTTTTGTCTCCTTAGCGATAAGGGAAGAAGAAGAAGAACATACATTTCCAAAAGGATGTCTGCACACACCTTTGGCTCTTGGCCCTCTAATAATAATAATAATAATAATAATAATAATAATAATAATAATAATAATAATAATACAAAGAAAAATACAATTCCAAAAGGATGTCTACACACCTTTGGTGCTTGGCCCTCTAAAAATAATAAGAAGAAGAATGAAGATGAAGACATACAATTCCAATAGAGTGCATACACACCTTCGGTGCTCGGTCCCCTAATAATAATAAGAAGAAGAATGAAGAAGAAGAAGAAGAAGAAGAAGAAGAAGAAAACATACAATGCCAGTAGAATGCATACACACCCTCGGTGCTTGGTCCCCTAATTATCTCACTAGTTACATGTGAAAGACAAAACATAAAATAATGACGGGTGAAGAAATGGAAAAACAAACAAATGAACCTGCTTCACAGGAGACACTTGAGATGTACCAGTCAAAGCAGAGCAGAAAGTGATTTGTGTGTGTGTGTGTGTGTGTATCAGATAATCAGTTGTATGCACTCGTTGGTGTTATTGGTGTACAGGCCTGATCAGCAGAGAGAATGGGGAAATTGTTTTCGCTAACAGTGTGCATGGCTGATTCTCTAACCAAATCACAGCACAAATATCATTTCCTTTTCTTTTTATTCTATTACCTCCTCCACTCAGTCACTTAGAGCGCTGCTTATTGCCTTTCACGGACGTCCGTGTCTGTAGATACTGAATAGATTTCCTCTTTCATTATAGTTCAGTCTACAGTGCTTAATACTTGTATAGGATCACACACCACCAAGTCATTCTCTGTCACTAATGATGAATGCATCGTTCCTGCCACAAGCACTTTTAGTGTGGGGAAACTGATATGAAACTATTCTCTCCCTTCCGGCTAGTACAATTAAGTGATTTTATATTTTACAAAGGAATATGTATATCTGTAATAGCTGGGATCTGTAATATATAAGAGAAGCTGTTTTCTGGGGAAGAAAGAGAAGTCTTTTCTTGGACTGCATGGTTCGTTTTGTGTATGTGTGTGTGTGTGTGTGTGTGTGTGTGTGTGTGTGTGTGTGTGTGTGTGTGTGTGTGTAAGAAACTAATATTACAGACATAAGTAAATTTACATTTATGCAGTCAGTGACATTTTCACAAGAACATTACAGTAATATGAATTAGGTTACTAGACGTTTTACTTTGAATGGATTGGGTGTTACATAAATAATAAACTTCAATAACTTCCTAAAATGATAATGGCTATGTTGATGTGATTTGGAACACTTCTTTTAATGCAGCCTGAAGAAAATGAAAGCAAGAGAAGACTGCCATTTGCTCTTAACGCATGTCATGACATCACAGGCGCGAGCCACTCAGACATTTCAATAACTGAAATTTCCCCACTACTTGGTTGATCTGGTGTCCATCGGTCGAGATTACAACACAAGTCATACAACATGGCTTACTGTACCTCATGGGGGATCCTCAATCAAGCTCCTCCCTGCAGCTATTAATGTGAGTAATAAGACATAGAAAGCAGCTCTAATCATGCTATTCCAAGAAGAAAACAACAACAACAACAACAACAAAAAATTTTCCTACAGTAGATTGTAGTAAAAGTGTGAGTGTGTGTGCAATGTCAGTATTATAATAAAAACACTGACGACTGCAGTGGTCTGGAATGGACAGTGCTGTCTCTTCTTCCTAGTTCTTCAAGGGCATGCACTCAGTCTAAACACACATTAGACTGCATGTTCAGGCACGTACATTTAAAAGGACAGGGACTCAAAAACTTGTCCTCTCTATTGAATTTGTTTTCACACATTTAACAGCATTTTTACATTTTTCAAAAGATCTCCATGCTTAGGAAATGTTGTTAACTCCAGAATGAAATGTCACACTTCGCTGACTTCCTGTAGCTACACACATCAAGTTCAATACAACAGACTCTTTCCAATGGGGCTTCCACAGGGATACCTGGATTCACTTGCCTGTCCACCCTGTAAACCAGTATTTCTCACTTCGCCTTCCAGTAGGGTTGGTGTAAGTGGGCAGGACAAGCAAATAAATAACATTTAAAAAAAACTAATCAGAGCTGATTACCTGAACCAGGCAATGAGACTCGCTGTGCTACTACATGCTTGACTTGTTTAATATCCCCAAAAATAGAGTAACAATGTTTTTGCTGTTGTATTTAAGGGCAATTTGAGAGACTCAAATTAAAAAAAAAAAAAATCATTGCCATGGCTAGATGTAACAATATCCTTAATAGTCTTTTTAACCTGGGTCGGTTCTAAATCTGTTTCTGCTGCTCTATTTGAGGACCTTAACTGTGTTATAATTAGAGTACAGCAAACTGTTTTTCAGCTCATTTTGACACAAATAAACAGTAAAGCACTGAATGGATGTGCTTTATACACAAGCATTTCCGTCTCGAATTCGGTCTGGAGTCAAATGGTTGGTTGTGCTAGTGTTCTAGCTGGTTATATTATTTGCATGTCTATGTCGCTCTAGCCTGGTATTACCAGGCAAACCGTGGCAACCCAGCACTGACTGAAGGAAGCGCCACAAGCGAGCAGGGAGAGAGACGTAAAGAGAAAATGGCTGCCGTGGTCTTGGGGCCAGATGTAAAAATATTCATGTTAACCTGGGCCAGTAAGAAATCTGTCCAGATCTGTATCTGTAAAACTGATCAATTCCTTTTCTTGTGTATAAAGACACCGGGCCCACTCTGCTATGCAGATCCGAAGCGGACGCAGTGCTGTACGAGGGCCTAAACCTTAAGTGTACATTTGTTTTCTGGGTAGTGTATACGGTTACATATATCATTTATTCTTTTCTAACTAGTGCTTGTAGCAGTAGCACTACAGTTTACTAGCATTACACCAATCCACCATGTTTAGTAATTCTCTCTGATTTTCCTACAATCATCATTTATTACTTCTTAGTTTTACAGCACTTTACAGCACAATGAATTACTTAAAAAAAAAAAAAAAAAAAAAAAAAAAAAAAGACTGACAAATTAATATATGTAATTTGCACTGTTTCAAACTGTCTGCTTGTAATATCAGCAGCCTCTTTCAGTGCTCTGGTTCTCTAACTCTACCTTCGTTCTTCAGAAAATGCATTCTATTGTATTCATGAGCTCTGAAGGCCGCTCCTGTAAACCTTTTTTTGCCTTACCTGCATTGACCTCCAGCAACCTCTTCTTCCTCTGCTGTCGTTCCTGCTTCTCGCGTTCAGCCTTCTCTTTCGCAGCCCTTGCTCTCCTCTGCTTCTCCTCTGCCTCCCGCCTCCTCCCGTTCTCCTTCGCCGCTTGCTGGAGGGAGGGAGAGAAGGAAATAGGGAGGGGGATGACATTGAGATGCTGAAAATCAGACAGACGAATAGACAAACTCACTTGCGTCTAACCCACATAGCAAAAGAACATTTGTTCACCAGGGAGCACATGATCATGGACAAGTGCAAAGAGAAAGGAAAAGATTTATAGAACATCAGATAAAGGAACAGGACAAATGAAAGAGGAGAAAACACCCGAGGGGCCAGAGATCTCTCATTAGTTGTCAAAGTGTGAGTAATAAACATTTCCAAGAAAATACGAGGCATACAAAAACAGGAAATGTTTTTTTTTTCTACCTCCCTTCTTTTTCTTAGTTTGAGAAATTTGTTAGAAAGCTGTAGCATCTTTTGTTCATGAGGCCTAGTTTTACAGGTGTGAGCACACAGGAAGGGAAAGAGAGGGGGGGGAAAACATCATTAGGGCAGTCAGAGTGACCCAGGCTTCCACATGCTCTCTTTTTTCCCCTCCACTTTCAAACCACTCTACAAGCTGTGATGCCATCATGGGTTCGCTCTTAAATAAGCAGACATGGCAGATTTCACGAGCACATAAAAGGATCTGGGAACAGACCTGCAAATAACCAAAAGACGCCACACACTGAGCATCTTCACACATGCAGGCTTTAGAAAAGCCCTTTATAAGCACATAATGTGAGTGTCATTGGGTAAATCTAAGGCAAAATTTACTTTGGAGAAGATTTAGAAATCATGAGAGTAAGATTACTCTGACACCGTCATATTACTTTAAGGCCAACAAGGGCCATAATTATTGTAATTTTGCATTTTCACAGAAGTCGATGTAAAGATTTTGGATGTGCATTCTGCTTCCCTTAGAACATACAGAGCTTTTCGCCTCTCTCTTTAAAATGTACATCATGAATGCATCTTATCAAGGCCTCCTATTCCAGTAACGCGCTTCGATATCATTTGCTCATCCTTCTCTTACAGCTGATTGCACAGCTGAAAGCCTCTAGTGCACTCTTCCTACGTATATATTTACTACATGGCTTAAAGAAATCCAGACTTCCAGTTTTATGTTTTTTTTTTTGTTTGTTTTTTTTTTTTTATTAAGCGGGATATACGTGTATTGACATTGTGTATGGACGTAATATAACCTATTCGAAAACGTTAACGGTGCTTATTCCCTGCAGCTCAGTTATGACCACAGTCTCCCACTATCGCAGTAAATCCATAGGCAGCTAGAGGATGCTGGGAAAGATGCCTGTAAATCACTTTAAAGCAGCTTTCCTGTCTCCAGCTCTCTGGCTGTGCCTTGCACTCACCTATCTCCGAGCATTTTCATTTGAATTAGGAGAGAGAGGAGAGCACTGAAGTGTGAAAGCACAGACAACATCAATATTAATATAGGAGGGAAGAGAAACGAACACTCTGGTAACACAATGTTCAAGGGGGTCAGGCTTGAGGACAAAAAATGCCAAGGTGTTTATCAGGAGACAGCTGCAAAGGTACAAGTTAGCATTCAATATTTATGAGGTCTTTATAAATCCATTTAAAAGGCATTCAGTATTTATAATGCCTTTATAAATCCATCAATAACTCTTACACAGCCATATACTGACCTGAAACATGTCCTACTCTTTTTACATGTCCTACTCTTTTTTTTTTTCTTTTTTAACCAAATTACGGGGGTTTGTTTTTCACTTTTAATTTAAAAATATCAAGATTCTCACAATAATAAACACGTTTTCAGATCCCTCCAGGGCTCTCGGGAGGCTGGTGGAACGGAGATGGCGGCAATGTGTGTTTGACGTTTCATCAATCCAGACGTACTTCACAGAGTGGCTCTTATCCAGCAGGCTATGAGTAGTGGGGTCCGATCTGGCTGACATGGTCAGTGGTGTGGTGCTCACAGTGATGGCCACACTTGCCTCAAGCATCAACAGAGTGGAATGGCTAGAGGCCATTACACTGCAGTGGTCAAGAGGCTTCTATAAACCTCACCAAAGTGATGAGAGTCCGTGCAAAAAAAAAAAAAAAAGCCAGTTCGGGTATTTCATGTGTTCCAGCTCAAGCACACCTGGTGCAACTAATGAAGCCATTGATTAGTTGCATTAAGTGTGCTTGAGACAACACCTGTTTTGTATATTTGTGCTGTTGTGAGGGATTCTATTCAGGGAGTTGAATAATTTTGAGACTGGAGAAATCATTATAAGTTGCATTTTCAGTTGAATTTGGGGAAACCACTTGAAGCATTCGTTGTGTTGAACTGTTTCAATTGCTTTTGTTTGATTTGTTCATTGCAAACAGCTGAAAGTCTGTAAATTTTGACAATAAACCTGATTTGCAATGGGGGTCGAATAATTTTGATTGCAAATGTATATATAAGGCCCGACTCCCTATTTCAAAAGCAGCCAATATTTCTTCAGTCTGTTGTTAAAAAAAATAATACTAATGATAACTAAGTAATATGCGCCAAAATTTGGGGACACTGGAATGAATAGTAAATATTTTCCCATATTTTACATATATTACTACAATTACCAAGTGACTTGTACCTTAACATGCTGAATTTGTGTACCCGAACAGAAACAGATGGGTGGAGCTAAAAACTATGCACACAACTAATTGATCAGAGGCAACCATCACGTAATCGTCACATGTCGTCGGACAACAACTACATAAAATCACTTTTCTGCTGGTGAGTATGGCACAGCAACTGTCTATAGTAATATCTGCCAACACTCCCATTGAGTACAGCTTTTAGCTTCATCTCAGGCCCTGTCACAAATATATGTTCTGAGAACATAGAAATATATATATATATATATATATATATATATATATATATATATATATATATATATATATATATATATATATACACACACACACATACATACACACATATAGTACTGTGCAAAAGTTTTAGACAGGTGTGAAAAAATGCTGTAAAGTAAGAATGCTTTAAAAAAATATATATATATATAAATAAAAAAAAAATAGACATGTTAATATTTTATCAACGAACAAAATGCAAAGTGAGTGAACAGAAGAAAAATCTACATCAAATCAATATTTGGTGTGACCACCCTTTGCCTCAATCAGCAACCTTCTTCTAGGTACACTTGCCCACAGTTTTAGAAGGAACTCGGTAGGTAGGTTGGCCCAAACATCTTGGATAACTAACCACAGTTCTTCTGTGGATTTAGGAAGCCTCAGTTGCATCTCTCTGTTCATGTAATCCCAGACAGACTCGATGATGTTGAGATCAGGGCTCTGTGGTGGCCATACCCCCAAGTGGCCTTCCCTGCCACTTCCATGTCACTTCTGCTCAGACTTCTCCGGACAGTAGATGGGTGTACCAGGGTCCCACTGGTTTCTGCCAGGTCTGAGCTGATGGCACTGCTGGACATCTTCCGATGGTGAAGGGAAGTAAGCCTGATGTGTCTTTCATCTGCTGCAGTAAGTTTCCTTGGCCGACCACTGCGTCTACGGTCCTCAAAGCTGCCCGTTTCTTTGTGCTTCTTCAAAAGAGCTTGGACAGCACATCTGGAAACCCCTGTCTGCCTTGAAATTTCTGCCTGGGAGAGACCTTGCTGATGCAGTATAACTACCTTCTGTTATGTTGCTGTGCTCAGTCTTGCCATGGTGTAGGACTTTTTATAGTAAACTGTCTTCAGCAACCTCACCTTGTTAGCTGAGTTTGGCTGTTCCTCACCCAGTGTTATTCCACCTACACAGCTGCTTCTGTTTCAGTTAATGATTGTGTTTCAACCTACATATTGAAGTGACTTTGTGCAAGTGTACCTAGAAGAATTGATGCTGTTTTGGAGGCAAATGGTGGTCACATCTGATATTAAATTGATTTTTCTTCTGTTCACTCACTTTGCATTTTGTAAATTGATAAATATAAACTATTAACATGTCTATTTTTGAAAGCATTCTTACTTTATAGCATTTTTTCACAACTGCCTAAAACTTATATATATATATATATATATATATATATATATATTTATTTGTAGGACTTTGTTTCCTTAGATTTAAAAATAAATCCCCTTTTAACTGAAATTATGTACAACAGCCAGCTCCCCCTTATGAGGATGGTTGAGATTGTACCAAGAAGGCACAAAGCTGTCGAGAAGATTGCTCTAGGAATCAAAAATAAAAGAAATAAAACAAATAAAATAAATGTAACACATTTTTAGCTTTTGTGCTGAATAATTCCATGTGTTAAGTTACCCAAATGTTTGGCAGAGACTATACACATTTCCATCACGTTTTAATCGGATCTGACGGGAACAGTGCTTGGTGTGTTTTAGATATAATAATCTGTTGAGCAGGACTGTGCACCGTCTGTCCTTCTTCCCACTCATAAACGCTTGTCAGCCACAAACACAGACGTGCCTTCGCAGTTGACTGAGTGCAACTCTGAAGTGCACATATAATTCCACTCTATTCTATGTTCACTTGAGCCTCTGCAAAGCCTGGCCCAGCAGCTACTGGCAGTGAGACAGGGATGATTTTCAGAAGTGCTTGCCTGTGGGATCTTCTGCTTCTCTGCCTTTTCAGAGGAAGACCGTAATGAAAATGCACAAGCGCACTTCACAGATCAAAACATACACTGCTGTTAAGTGATGTTTAGCATCAATTAATGAGATCAAACTGCAATTAATTAGCTGACAGGTGAGACATGGTTTGTTGTGCAAAGTTCTCTGAACTAAATGAGTGTAATATAGGATGTAAACATTGTCAGGTTCTCCTCATTCTACAAGATTGATTCATGGAAACTAAGCTGCAAAAACGGTACAAAATGCTTGTTTCCCACTTTATAAACAGATTAGCCACACCCTCTCACTTTACAGCAGATTAGCCACGCCCACTCACTTTACAGTGAATTAGTCACGCCCAGTCATTTTATAGTATTTACTTTAAAACTTTTGCTGTCGTCGTGATTGTTGTCATGATCTGCATCGCAAATCAAAATCCCTATATATACTAATCTAGAAAATCCAGAAGACTGGTACTCAAAGCAGACTAAGAGGTTTCAGATGTTCTTTAAAATTCAAACACTTTAACTGTAATAGATACTAAGAACCCTTAGTATCTTAGTATTAATATTCAATAATGATCTAGAGTAATATGTAAGTATGCAAATAGAAACACAATCTTATTTGTTTAGTCAGTTGCAGACGGAGTGTCACATGGTATTACACTATTTCCACTATTAACGTTGGTATTGCAGCATGCAGACTCATTGCATGTGCAAGCGACGTGCCATAGGAAACGCAGGATATGTGCGGCAGCCATCTTGCGTACACACAGTTAACAGCAAGTATAAATCATACTTAACCCTGTTCGGTCATGTTACAACAGGTTAGGTCTTACCATTTATTTTACAGCAGATTCCCACCTCCCAGTCACCCTGAAGTCTGTAGCTGAGTTACTGGAGTGAAAAATGTCACTGCAAGCAGTTAAATGTTGTGCTGCTGTTGGCTGTCAGGAAACAAGCGTGACTCTACCTACGGTTCCAAATGACCCAAATATTCAAAATGAGTAGCTGAAGTTTATTTTTTTCCAGATTTTTCTGACTGAGCATTTCAGTCTAAATAAAAAAGAAAAATGTTTAGCACATTTCAAAAATGAAAGCAGATATTAGCATGAACAGAAATCAATGGAGTAAAGAGATGATGTTTTAATGGTGATATTAACTCGGGTGATAAGACAGAGACAGGTGTGGATGATGCTGTTAATCAAAGTGAGGATTCTTTTCCTATTGTAAACTTGTAATTCTTCAAAATTTGGCAGTAATGTTCCCCCCCCCCCAGAAGTAGATTAGGTTATACATGTTATACTTAGACTTCTGCCTGAGACTTCTGACAACGGAATTGGTACGGGAACTGGTATGGGTCTGGCATCTGAGAATTGGGTCTTTCATAAGACTTTCCTTAATATGGATATTACAAGCTGCAAATACTGCCCTCTAAAGCACAGCAATGTGTTATATGTGGCCCAACCCTATTAGCCTGGACCTGGACATGAAATTCATGGCTTCTTATTTGACTAACCAAGCGGTAAACATGTTAAGGGAGAGTACAGGGGAAAAGAGGCAATGCGGGTTATTGAATTAGGACAAAACGCTGTGATTTTGCGTTCGCTCCTTCCTCATTAAAAATGGCAGCCTCCTTTCTTCTAGCCGCTGCTTGAACTTAATTATGCCCAGCGTGCCAGCACCAAAGGCCACGTGGTTTCCCCCACTGCTCAAGTCAAATGCAGTCTGACAGGATGAACTGTGGTATGAAACGCCGCAGACAGAGTGAGTGAAACTAATTTCACAAACTGTAATTGCTTTGCTTCAGGCACAAGAGGGCTTCTTTTGTTTACATTAAAGCACACTACCAATGTCAAACGATGTTCTCCGACTTTCAAATTCAATACCGGAACCATCAATATACGCCTGTACTTCCACCGCTGTAAAGATTTGTTTGAAATGTATAATAGCTTTACACCCAAAAGACCGAAATCCCCTAACAAATAACAGATATTTGTAACGCTCTCGGTCCGAATGTAAAGTCAATTTCAACACAAAGCAAGCCAAAGGGCAAATCCAATTTCTACATTCACGCAAAATGCCACGGAACCTGTGGCATGGGTGCTACACAAATGTTGTCACTGTGAAAGAGATAAAATCTGTGTAATGGGGCAGGCCAAGAGAGAGAGACTCAATAGCAGGTGGTCAACTGCAGCTCAGCAGGTCTCCATTCACATTAGCCAAACAGCCAGTTAAAGACAATACCCACTCAATATGCTCAGTCAATGCCATTAGTCCGAGGGTGAGAGGTCCAAAAAAAAAGTGCTCTTTAACATGAGTTAACAGCTATTAGAGAGCACAGAGGGAGCAAAAATGTTTGAACTGAAAGCAGCCTCTTCATTCAGTCAACAGAGATGTGAAGAAAAGGGCACATTAATGACAGATGGCTACAGTCAGAGAGAGCTGTGTGAAATTATAGATGCCATCTTGGCTTGTGGCGAAAGGGCTGATAAGTAAATGATCGATTTACAAGCAAATTAAGTATCACGATTTGAGGGAGGGAAAGTTTAAATCTTCTCTGTTCATCCTCTCCCTGATTGTGTACTCATTATTAGTCAGCATCATTTGGATTCATGTCTTCTCCACACTCCTGCTGTATATCTCCTTTCAGTGAGTAAGTGAGCAGAGGGCACTGAGAGGGCATACTCTCCCACTCCCACACTCGCATGGCTTAAGGACACGTGTAACACACACGCGCACAAACACACACACACAAGTTCAGAGCGCAAGCACCACGTGGAATGAGCAAGGGCATATCGGATATTAGCATGTCTCCAGCTGCGAACGCTAAAGCCAGTGCAGACTTGCAGCTGATTGAACAACATGCAAATGGCAGAAGTCATTAGTGAGGTTAGGCAAGCCTGAACTCGACATACTCTGCGCCAATCAGTTATTCCTGGAGTTGTCGTGTTTGCGGACAGCCGCAAGTGTGTGCATAAAATGCAACATTGCTTTTAGTTGCTGATTATTTGGTGCTATATCAAAAAAAAAAAAAAAAAAAGTATATTTGCACTCTCACTTTAACAAAGGATTATTCCTTTCCCTCTCGTGGGATCAACTGCTCTGAGCAGAAGCCGCGGAAAGGGCAGCGCAGCACATGGTGGTGTAGTGATGAAGCTTTGAGAGAGTTAGATCTCTGGCCTCGTAATTTTCTGGTCAATTCTACTCTACGATCCGCTGCGTATGTGACACTGATGTACATGCAGTAATGAATTCTCAGCACTTCCTGGAGCTTCTAGGGAGGTGTGAAATCAAACAGCTATTATTATGTCCCTTGAAAGCCCCATTTCATTCACACGCTTTGATCCAATTTAAAAAGTGAGATTCATTCTATGAGTAATGCAGCTCTTCACGGTTTCCTAATTAATACAAACACACCATTTTTTTCATTCTCTCTAATGCTGTGGACAATGTGATATACTGAGAATAAATCATAATAAAAAAAAGAATAGGAGTTGGTGATCTATTTATGAATTTATGAGTGTGTGTGTGTGTGTGTGTGTGTGTGTGTGTGTGTGCGCGCGCGCACGCGCAAGTATGTCTTGTCCAGATCTATCCTTCTCTAATCAGGTAATGAGAATAATCAGAGCTTGAGGTGTAACATGTCCTAGAGCAGCAAAGAGGAGCACCTTCACATCTGTGGTTCATTTCACCGCTCTATTTATGGAGCGATCTTGCTTTTTCGCCCCGTTGCACTCCGTATGCAGACTAATTATAAGAAGGATAACTGAAGTGGGTCGGTAGGTTAAGGTTCTGCTCCTCTCCTCTAAACCCATTCTTACATGAATTCAGTTATTCTCAAGTGTTTAGCTGGCCTAAAGAGTTAGCAGGAGATACACTGACTTATGGAAGCCCCAAACCAAAGTCATTAATAGGTTATCTAATGAGTCAAAAAAAAAAAAATCTGATCGAACACAAATGAGTAATCAACTAAATACCGATAATAAAATGTTTATTATTCTCTGAAGTCTCAAATGGCCAATAAAATACATAAAAATAACAACTACTCCTTCAGTCATCATTTGCTACCCTTTTTATTTTTTCAACATCTCACTTCCCAGAACGTTTAATCGTTTATCTATTTCACTCCTGCACATCTGTTAATCTGCTCACTGCTTATGAGATACCCAAGCATGACTTGATGCATTAGCGGTTAATTATTGTGCACAAGAAGTGCTCCACTATTACAGTCTAGAATAGTCCTACTGTATTAACTGAAATACACTACATGTGGTTTCCTTAACTGAAACTAAGAGACCTAAACCTGTTCCAGCATGAGACTGCTCCTGTACACAACGCGAGCTCCATGTAGACTTCCATGGTTTGTGAAGGTTGGAGTGGAAGAACTCGAGTGTCCTGCACAGAGCCCTGATCTCAACCCCACTGAACACCTTTGAGATGAACTGGGATGCTGACTGCACTCCAGACCTCCTCACCCGACATCAGTGCCTGATCTCACTAATGCTCTTGTAGCTGAATGAACACAAATCCCCACAGCTACACTCCAAAATCTAGTGGAAAGCCTTCCCAGAAGAGTGGAGCTTATTATAACAGCAAAGGTGGACTAAATCTGAAATGGGATGTTCAATAAGCAAATACAAGCGTTATGGGTCAGGGGTCCACAAATATTTGGCCATATAGTGTATAGCAATGAGACTGTTGCTGGGTTGATGTATTTAGGAAGGTCAGTTTACTAGCTGAGAGACTTTTCATTCACAAATGTGGAATCACAGAGTCAAATATCTGGATCTATATGAAGTGTAGTGCTTTATTAATAAGGTGGTATTACAAAAACAAGCTCTACATCATACAGATCTGTTTTATTAATTGCTGTTTAGTAAAGCACTGCATAAACACAATCGCTTTTATTGTATGCGAGCTGTAGAGCCACACTTAAAGCCAAATCCGTTTGAATTGAAATAAATTCAGTGTTCTTGATACAAAGTCTGTGTCTGTCTGTATCTATATAAAGTCTAGTAATGCAGTTAAGGTGTCATTAAGCAGTGAACAGAATAGGTACAGCAAATACACTATATGGCCTAAAGTATGTGGACACCTGACAATCACACCCATATGTGCTTGTTGAACATCTTGTTCGAAATTTAGTCCACTCTTTGCTCTTATAATAACCTCCACTCTTCTGGGAAGGCTTTCCACTAGATTTTGGACCGTGGCTGTGGGGATTTGTGTTCATTCAGCTACAAGAGCATTAGTGAGGTCAGGTACTGATGTTGTGTGAGGAGGTCTGGAGTGCAGTCGGCGTTCCAGTTCATCCCAAAGGTGTTCAGTGGGGTTGAGGTCAGGGCTCTGTGCAGGACACAATCGAGTTCTTCCACTCCAACCTTCACAAACCATGTCTTCATGGAGCTCGCTTTGTGCACAGGGGCATTGTCATGCTGGAACAGGTTTGTGCCTCTTAGTTCCAGTGAAGGGAAATTGTAATGCTACAGCACACAAAGACTTTCTATACATTTGTGTGCTTCCAAATTTGTGAAGAACCACATATGGGTGTGATGGTCAGGTGTTGGCCATATAGTGTATTACAGTGCAATATTAATCATTGTTTAGTTATCATACTCAGGAGGCAACACTCGTTTGTGCAAGATGAAATCATAATAGGCCATCTTTTTTTGTTTGTTTTTTTTTAACCTGTGAGGAATTGCGAAACTATTGCAAATGAACAGAATGTCAGTATCAATTTTAAAAGTATTTTTAAAAAATAATTACCTGTACTGTCCCATTAATGTTATGAGTTTATCATTTCATGACAGTCTGAATCTGTTTGAAGACATTTATGAAATGATTTGTGGTGTTGTCTGTAAAGGATGTTCACGCTGAGAGTGTGGTGTGGTGTTTACCTCAGAGACTTTCAATCGCTCTAGTCTACATTCAGCATCAGTGTCTGAACCGAACCCCCTGGAGCAATCAAACGCCTGGATAGGTGTGCACACGCCTCTCTCCATATCATATAAGTGGTGAAGAGATTAGGAAACGTTGCATGAGTAAAATAGGAAATATATAAATGGCTAAACACGTTGAAATGGGGAAAGTGAGAAGTTAAAATAAAAGGGGGGAAAATACATTTTATTGACAGTTGGAGACTTATTTTCTCATCAGAAACATATTAAAACCTACAGGTTTGGGGATTCCCTATTAACTGTCTCTTGTGCAGGAAATACTGTTGTAATGTTCATGTACATATGTTATAGGGAAAAGGATTTCCCTGTAAGGTTCAGTATATGTGACAAAGTCTTCTTCTTCTAGTCTCTCTTTAACTGGAAAGCAGAGATATTTGGGGAAGGGAGAGCGAAAGTAGGAGTGCAGTGATGGTCATACAGGACTAAGAGGCTAAGAGACTGTAGGAGAATAAAATAAATGGAGTGTATGTGCCAGTGAATGAATGACTGTGTGTGTGTGTGTGTGTGTGTGTGTGTGCACAGTCATAGTGTTTGCCTGACTGTTGGTCCCTTGTCACTCCTCAGCAGTGATTTAAACAAGCAGCTATTCGGGGTTAGATGATCACTGGCCTGAAAAAGGACGTGTGTGTATATGTGTGTGTGTTGAACCCAATTTGATGACCTTCTATAAAGCCATCTCCCAAATGGCAGACTGCTGAAGCTAAGTCAAAGAGACAAGCTGCACTCAGAGACTGCAATCCACAACAAAGTGGCAACAGCATTGTGATCATTATTATGCAGAGACTCCACTGATAGCAACCACTAAGAGAACATTTCACATCCCCTTCACTGGACGCCACACACTCCAGAAACTGTGTCGCACATATTAAGCAGGCTTTACACTCTACAATTTTCAGCCCGGGTCTTAAAACTCATAATGTAATGTTGTCACTTAACTTGGCAGCACTGCGACCAAAGACAGCCAACGACAAAGTTCTGGTAGTGTCAGAAAATCCATCCATCCATCCATTTTCTGTACCACTTATCCTACACAGAGTCGCGGGGAGCCTGGGGCCTATCCCAGGAGATTCGGGGCACAAGGTAGGGGACACCCTGGACAGGGTGCCAACCCATTGCAGGGCACAATCACACACACATTCGCACACTATGGACAATTTGGAAATGCCAATAAGCCTACAGTGCAAGTCTTTGGACTGGGGGAGGGAACCTGGAGTACCTGGAGGAAACCCCTGAAGTACGGGGAGAACATGCAAACTCCGCACATACAGGGCGGAGGCGGGAATCGAACCCCCAACCCTGGAGGTGTGAGGCAAACGTGCTAGCCACTGTAGCAGAAACATTCTAATGGACAGAAGAAAAAGAAAAAAAACCTCACTTTGAAGAATGTTTCCAGAGTCTGGATTGCGTGGATCGAGGACGTAAACAAGACTTCAAGTGCAATCCCTTTAATCTCAGGTCGTTAAAGAATCTTCACTGTATAATCTGACACGGAGAACATGCGTTATAGCAATGTCTGATACAGATCAAAGATTTTATTCAATCGTCTTATATAGTGTGACAAGCAAAAAGAGTGCTGAAATGGCACAGTGTAAAACCTCTTTCAGTTGGCGTGTGAAGACTCTTAAACCCAATGTTACGCACTCGTCATCTGTATGACACGAATGTCACGATCGAACAGAAGAAGACTGGGTTCGCAAGGAGCACTATAAGAGATGCACCACGGGAGCGCATTGTCATGCATTTGATGGAAGACCCGTCGACAGTCTGTTCACCAAATCTCTGAATTTCTATCATGAAATAATTTAAAATAATAAAAGAAATGAGATTCTTCTCATCTTCTCCGCAGCCAAGTGGAAAATGACTTTGCATTTCAAATGGCATTTCATAAAACAGACAGCCTGTGCGTGCCTGTGTCGTCAGATTACTACACTGTAACAGTCAGAAATGCAATGAGAGGAGTGTGTAAGAGCATGCGCAAACCCGAGCGGCTGTATGCACACGCTCGCTCCATCTCATTTGTAGCGCAAGGAAGACAAAAGGCACGGGAGCGTGAAATCCATTTTGGCGGGTCATATGTTGAGCCGTTAGCTTGGCGCTGAAGAGCACTGTCGGGCTGCTAATTATCTAGCTTTATCTCTGCCCCCCAGGCCTGCGCTGCCGAATACACGGTGAGCTTAAACCGCGAAGCGCACACACGGGGGCTCGTGGCTTGGTTTTGGGTCAGTTATGCTTTTAATGCATGTATGTACATGTAAATTATGTTGATGCAAGAGGGACTCGTTTGTTAATAATAATAATTTAAAAACAAAAACAAATGTGATGTAGTAAGAGGTAAAACATTGGCCACTTTTAGACTTTTAGTGACTATACATGGATTACACTGCAATACAAAAGTCTCCTGATTGATATCTTCAGTGCCTTGCATAAGTATTCACCCCCTCACTTCACCTCACCATGAACACACCTGTTCCTGGAGGGTTCCAGAAAACAGCGCTAAATAAACAGCATCAGGGAGACGAAGAAGCTAGAAAAACAAATCCAGGACAAAGTTCTAGAAAAGTCTTTTTTTTTTTTAATCCCCAAAATTATTAAAAAATACAAAAGAATATGGCAGAACCATGACTCTGCCTTGATGAGTAAATAATACTATTCTATAAATAAAATAATATTCTACAGAGATAAATATATATATATATATATATATATATATATATATATATATTCTATATTTTACATGTTCAGTGTATTAAACTGCTCAAAATCTGCTTTCTATCAGAACTTACATCAGATAATGAATAGTCTCTCCACAGCTCTGGACTGCTAGGCACAATCAAAGTTATGAAGAAAAGGTAGAATAGCGCGCTGTTTGAGAAGGCGGTCATGTAAAATGTAACAACGACATCATGCTAGAAAAGAGAACTTTGCACTATTTCAGCCTGCCCTGGAACTACGTAATAGCCTGTTTACTAACCTGCAATTTAGCACTTCGTATGAGACTGACAATACAATGAGACACTAAACAATGATGACCTCAAGCTACAAGCAACAATTATTCGAATGTTACGTTTGTAAAACATGTCTGTGCTTGCAGCCACATTAACACTGACATATACTCACAGAGCATTACAGAAACGCCACCATATGGACTTGAAAAGAAAATCTAGCTTGTTAGAACAGGTTCCAGCATTTGGGATGGCTGAAGTTCTGAGAAGAACTTGAATGGTTTGGGACACCCTCAGGCAATTAGGAGGGTTAACTGGTCTGATGAGCTCTGTCTTTGCAGCACCAATTTTATCTAACTAACTAACTAACTAACTAAAATATCAGTGAAGATGGTGTGCTAACCAAGAATGTAACACCTAGTTAACTAACCTGGCTAATTTATATTGCTTTAACAAACCTACAGTGCCCTCCACTAATATTGGCACCCTTGGTAAATATAAGAAAAGAAGGCTGTGAAAAATTGTCTTTATTGTTTAACCTTTTGATATTTTTGTTCAGAAAATTCACAAAAATACTCTGCTCTCATTGATATCAAACAATTGCAAACACAACACAGGTTTACCAAAAACACAACATCATCATTTGTTAAATATAGGTGTGTATCAATTATTGGCACCCCTATGAATTCATGAGAAAAATATATTTGAAGTATATTCCCATTGATATTTTACTTTTTTTTTTTAGTACACCTGGGTGACTAGGAACAGGAAATTGTTCAACCATGACTTCCTGTTTCACAGGGGTATAAATATGAGGTAACACATAGGCCAAACTCCCTTACTCATTCATAACAATGGGTAAGACCAAGAATTCCACAGAATATAGCTTTGATGTGCGGCAAAAGGTTGTTGAGCTTCACAAAATGGGAAGTGGTTATAAGAAAATAGCACAAGCATTGAAAATGTCCATTTCCACCATCAGGGCAATAATTAAAAAGTTCCAGTCAACTGGAAATGTTATGAATCAACCTGGAATTGGACGTGTGTCAATATCGTCTCAACGCACTGTGAGGAGGATGGTTCGAGTGGCCAAAAAATCTCCAAGGATCACAGCTGGAGAATTGCAGAAGTTAGTTGCGTCTTGGGGTCATAAAGTCTCGAAAACTACAATCTGAAGTCACCTACATCACCACAAGTTGTTTGGAAGGGTTTCAAGAAAAAAGCCTCTACTCTCATCCTAAAACAAACTCAAGCATCTTCAGTTTGCCAGACACTACTGGAACTTCAAATGGGATCGGGTTCTATGGTCAGATGAAACCAAAATAGAGCTTTTTGGTAATAAACACCAGAGGTGGTTTTGGCACACACAGAGAGGTAGCCATATGGAAAAGTACCTCATGACCACGGTTAAATATGGTGGTGGCTCTTTAATGTTTTGGGGCTGTTTTTCTGCCAGAGGACCTGGACATTTTGTTAGGACACATGGTATCATGGACTCTATCAAATATCAACAGATATTACATGAAAACCTGACTGCCTCTGCCAGAAAGCTTCAAATGGGTTGTGGTTGGATCTTCCAGCAGGACAATGATCCAAAACATACATCAAAATCAACACAAAAATGGTTTCCTGACCACAAAAAGGCCATCCCAGTCCCCTGACTTGAAACCCATAGGAAACTCGAAATTTGAAGGATCTGGAGAGATTCTGTATGGAGGAATGGTCTCAGATCCCTTGCCATGTATTCTCCAACCTCATCAGGCATTATGGGAGAAGACTCAGAGCAGTTATATTGGCAAAGGGAGGTAGCACAAAGTACTGACTAAAAGGGTGCCAATAATTGTTGTACTATATTTAACAAAGATTTTTTTAAACCTGTGTTTTGTTTGCAGTTGTTTGATATCCATGAGAGCAGAGTATTTTTATGATTTTTTTAAAAAAAGATCAAAATTTTTGACAGCCTTCTTTGCTCATATTTACCAAGGGTGCCAGTATTAGTGGAGGGCACTTAACATAGTTGGCTTAAAATCTATAGCAGGAAACTAGCTAGCTATTGTTAGACAGCCAGGTCACATTCTTACTGAGAAGTTGCCTGTATGAGACATGTTTAGCTAGCTAATTTTGTTCAGCTAACAAATGAGTTCATGGCATCTGTTTGGGCAGCACACTGGCTTTCAGAGCCACAACAACGTCAATGTTGTAATCAGAAAACATTACGTCTTGAACGTATGAGATAAGAGATACGTATAGATTTCAGAACACTGCAGGCTACACCACCGCCTAGCATGATTTAGCTACTGACAGAGACTGCCACAAGAAATAAGGATCTTTTAGTAGTCCCTCCAGGATATCATGATTTTGCCATCGCCGAAATGAACACAAAATCAAGCAAACTCCACAATATGCAATTTTTCAAAATTACCACAGATCTGGGCCAAGACGCATCATGTGGCATCATCACAACGCACATTCAGCCAAAGCCCTCTTTGATTCACGTGCATTGAACATGAGAACAGCTAAAAGGTCTCATTTACCAACAAACATCACTGCGAAAGAGCGTGCAAAACATTTTCGTGCAATTGCAGTTTCGCCAATTCAAGTAGTCTTGCTCAAAAAAGTACAAAAACACTGAGCAAACTGCATCACTAATTTTGAAACACTCACAAAAAAACTCAGTGAAATCCTGTACGGACTGTTCTAGTCTTAAAGTGTTTACCTGAATAGCACGTCCTGGCTTTTATTGCTAATCCATAATAATAAGTGGCTAATATTGTATCTATCAATCCAATTCCTAAATATAAGTCTTGATACATTCTTCAGTCAGATTATAACCGAGTAGTGCCAGGTTGCTAGGCTACTCAGGCCTTTTTGCGACTTTTGTTCAGACCTCTCTGTAATCACACATGGTGGTTATAAAATTTCATTTTGAAAGTGAAGTGAAAGTGACATGTGAAGGCCAATGTATGGTAACCCATACTTGGAATTTGTCCTCTGCATTTAACCCATCCAAGTTAGTACACACACATTAGGAGTTGTGAGTAGTGAACACACACACTACAAACCGAACACACCCGGAGCAGTGGGCAGCCATTTTTTTTTTTTTTTTTGCTGCGGGAGCAGTTGAGGGTTGAGGGCCTTGCTCAAGTACCCAACAGTGGCAGCTTGGCGGTGCTGGGAATTGAACTCATGACCTTCCGATCAGTAGCCCCACTTCTTAAGCACTGAGCTACCACTGCCATTTTATAGCCATTTAAAATATGAATTCGCAGCCATGCACAACATTAGCATGCAGGTAATTATTTCAGACTTGTAGATGAAGCCTGACAAGCCCCTGTCAGTGTCTAACATCCAGAACAGATTATTAGAACTATACATTTAGAACTATGTTCTAAAAAATACCAATAATAATTAAGCACTATAGGCTCAGTGGGTTAAAAAAAAAAAAAAAAAAAAAAAAAAAAAAAAAAAAAAAACCTACCAATTAGGAAATTAGGAAACAATGATGTGTTTTTTTTCTAAGGATTGTTAGTCTATTTAGTCTCCAGTTCTTTATTCTAAATGAAGCATGGTTATTTCAAACACTACTTTAAGCATTGTTTTTCTAAACAATCTGCTATTGAACAAAGCAAGAAGAAGTGTTTGTGTCCTTTATCAAACAGGGCATAGTTCATATTTTAATATGCACAACATTTTGCAATGTTGGTGAAGTGAGTGTTATGGACAGAAACTACCCAAGTCAATCAGATTTAAAAGTTGATCTGGCAATTATTCTTCCTTTTAATATACACTATATGGCCAAAAGTTTGTTGACACCTGACCATCACACCCATATGAGGTTCTTCCTCAAATTGTTCCCTTCAGTGGATCTAAGAGACCCAAACCTGATCCAGCATGACACTGCTCCTGTACACAAAGCGAGCTCCATGAAGACATGGTTTGTGAAGAGTGGAGTGGAAGAACTTGAATGTCCTGAACACAGCCCTGACCTCAACCCCACTGAACACCTTTGGGATGAACTGGAACACCGACTGTACACCAGGCCTCCTCGCCTGACATCAGTGCCTGACCTCACTAATGCTCTTGTAGCTGAATGAGCACAAATCCCTATAGCCAAGCTCCAAAATCCAAAAGAATGGACATTATTATAACAACGAAAAGGGAACAAGTCAATATTAATGTCCATGGTTTTGGAATGGGATGTTCAATACTCAGGCATCCACATACCTTTGGCCTTAAAGTGCATTATTAGATTGTCCACTTATTTTTGATCAAATGAAAATTTCATCCAGATTGCTCTCAATCAGTTTACGCTGTTGCAATATAGGTTGTGTAATTCTGACTGAACATTTGTTTGGATTATTAATTCATTATGAGGCTGCATGTAGAGCAGACACTGTGAGCCAGTGATCAAACTTGCCCTAATCCGCTTAATTAACCGCTTATCCATTTTAGGTGTGTTAGGTTTGAGTTGCAGCTCAACTGGATTGAGCTGAAGTTAGAAATATTATGGATGTGAATTAAACACTGCATGCTAAGCCGAGCAAGAACACCGGAAATAGGCTAGAAATCTCAGAGGGGAAGATCATCATCATCATCATCATCATCATCATCACACAGGCACAAACATGAAGCTAGACCGCTTACCACAAACATGGCTCTGAAGTTGCTCAGGTCTGTGAAGAGTTCATCCACGGAGGTCTTCTTGGGGTCGATGGCGAAGTACTCCAGCATGTTGTGGAACAGTGTGTTCATGTTGCTGTGCATGATGACCAGTTTCTGGTACTGTTCCCTCGCCTGAGTGGAGAAGCTGTGAGGCTGTGTAGTTAAGGATTAAAATGTGTGTGTGTGTGTGTGTGTGTGTGTGTGTGTGCGTGTGTGCACGCACAGCATATTGTGTTGCACCAGTGATGCCCCGGTGTTCAAATGCAAAATGAAGAATATGAATACATTAACGGAATTTACACCACAGTGCTGTTGAAAACTCGATTCTGATTGGTCAGATGGTATTGATTAATTTCTATAACAGCGGCTCTGTTGGATTTTCTTAATTTCAAGAGAAACAATAAAGAGAGCATGGTGTGGGAACAACTGTTTATTGATGTTAACTGATAACGCAACTGATAACAGGAACTTGTTTCGTGGATAATTCACAACTTTAGACATAACTACTGTATAAATGGATGAAAAGTACGTGAATGTGCCATTCTTTATTAATTAAAAATAAAAATAAAATAATCATCGGTATTGCCGCAGTATAAGAGGAATCGTGGATGAGTTTCCCATAGCAGCAAGCCCCGTCGTCATATTCTTTGATCTTTTACTTATTTGAGAGATGAAATCTTAGAAATTCATCTTTCGAATCTTGTGTACTAGCAGCTCTACAGTTACCGCTATTAGTTTTCAACAAAATCCGGCAAAATCAGACAACTATGTGCAAACATAAATTACACCAGCTGTAAAGCTTTACTTGGCACGTTGCTGGCAGTGTGGATTCGTTCATGTTCGTCAATGTTCCTGTTAGCTCACTGCATTTCACAGCTCTGCATCCACTTAGAGCAGTTATTAAGCTCTATCAGACACGTTTGAAAGCCAATTAATCTCGCATGCGCGCACACACACACACGCGCACACACACACAGCTTTATTAACTCAAAAATAGTGGGATGAAAACACAGAACTGACTTGGGGGGGAGAGGTGAGTGAAAATCTTTGAAGTAGATCAAAGTTTTCCTCTCACAATAGCGTACGAATAGGGAGCTGTCCACATAAAGGTACAGACGGAGAGAAATCAATGGCCAGCTGGGGGGAGAGAGAGAGAGAGAGAGAGAGAGAGAGAGAGAGAGAGAGAGAGAGAGAGAGAGAGAGAGAGAAAAAAAAGATAAAACAGAAAAGACAAAGAGAAAAGAAAAACCTGTGTCTGATTCAATGGAATCAGAAATGTCAGAGGCTACAACGTAGATTTCTAACTAAACCCCTTTTTCTATACGACACCCATGTAGGATGGACGCGGATCAAAGGAGCACGTGTGCGACATACAGGCATAAACAGACGAATATGGAACCCCTTTAGTATTCAATACATCATGCATCAGTGTTATTAAACTTACTTCAAATTAGCGTGCTCGAGCTTAGCATATCAAATCATTCATGCCTCGAGTTATGTGAAATATTGGCAAACTGTTGCATCTCTTCTCTCAGACATGCTCGGTAAGAATAAAAAAAAGAAAGTGTTTATATGTGGATGTGCTGGGAGATTTGTTTTGGCACAAAATTGTAGGTACATTTTGAACAAATACTGCTTCCTGCTTTTTCTTGAAACAACAGAGAGTCAAAAGTCCAAGCCTAACTCTGAGTTCAGGACATTTTTCTTTAATTGGCGCTGCAATTATTCTCTGACTTTAATGCTGTTTTAAATATTAATCTTGTTTGGTGCAGTGGCCTCACTCAATGACAGCTCATCAAAGTGTGTGTGTGTAAGAGAGAGAGAGAAGCCTCAGTGGAGTGTTTAAGCGAGTGTGAGTTGTAGGTATGATATGCAGCATGCTCCTGTGTGGGGTTCATGGACGTGTGTGCTGGCTGCGGGGTGAAATGGTTTTGACAGGAGCTGCTCTCTGTTTGACTAGGCTCATGCCGGTGAAGCTCTGTAAAACCCAATAATGCCACAAATAGACTGGCAGCTGCGAGCCTTCGTATACGAGTTCTCTCGCTCGGCCCGGACATCTTTCTGTCATAATCGGTGAAGGAATGGATTGTGCGGTAGCAAACATCATGAACAGTTTATGACCTTTTCCAGTCAGAAATGGAATCTGATTTCCTTTTCAGGGCTGCATGTTAACTTTGTGACCAGGTATAACTGGCGCTAGAGCTGCATTGACTTTTGTGCTTATTTATACATTTCGTTAACTTCTTGAGCAGGTACAACTGGCAATAAAGCTGCATTGACTTTTGTGCTTATTTATAAATTAGCCCATGGGTAAGTCCCTTAATTTATACATCAGCCACCCTATAATCAAGCTGATGTTATTTTTTAACCTTGGTCCCACTTGAGGAGGCTGAGGGGATACTTGATTTAGACATAACTCGCTGTCGGATTTCATCGCCTTTTCTTTCACCTCAAGGATTCTTCCTTCAACTATTTGTTACTGAAAAATAAGGATTCGTCGAGTTATTATTTTGTGCGGCTTACGCCTTTGTCAGAATTGCTTTGGAGAGCCAAAACTTCTGAAAGCCCATTGCCCTGATAACGTGCACGGGTAGCAAAAAGCATGGCATGGGATGTGAAAACGTGCATTTTACTGCTGTCCGTTCAAATAACATGGTGGTACTTCGTCTGCGATGAGGATTATTACTGTGATGAGTCATCTAATGAGAAATATTTTGTAAAATATGATTCAAAGCAAACTGTACCAATTTATGATTTAAACTTGAAAGGGCAAATTAATTGAAAAACGTACTTAGTGGTCAAGTCCCTAAACATTCATTCCATAAGAAACAGCTCTGTCGCACTAAATTGAAAAGAGAAAAGAAGCTCCGACTTTCAAACTTATCAGACTGTTTAATGGCTGAACAGCTGAGCAAAAAGTGTAGTGTCTCCTTAGTCTTCACTATTTCGAAGCTCACTAACTCTCAATAACTGTTAACTCCCAAAATTAACTGAAGAACAAGCCATTTCCTTAGAGAAACCTATAGAACCAGAAGAGATCTATAACACCCTTAACAACATGCCTAATAATAAAGCACCAGGTCCTGACGGTTTTCCGGCTGAATTCCATAAACGGTTCTGGACTATCCTGGCACCACTATTCCACAGTATATGAAGTTAAACCGAATATGGCACTACTGACAGAAATGAATACCGCCACTATATCACTTCACCTAAAACCCAACAAAGACCCCACTTTACCCTCTGGTTACAGTCCTTTATCACTGATCAACACACACTCAAAAATAACAAGCGAGACCCTAGCGAAAAGAATTGAAAATGTTATCCCTTCAGTTATCAACCCAGATCAGACTGGAATCATTAAAAACAGACAGTCAACCACTAACATGCGCAGACTCCTTAACTTGAAACATTACACATCATATAAAAATCTAGAATCAGCAATAGTGACACTTGATGCAGCGAAAGCCTTTGACAAAATGAACTGGAAATTTCTATTCACCACACTTCATAAATTAGGTTTCGGTGAATCATTGGATAAAAATACTCTACACATCACCAAAGGCCACAGTTATCACTAACGGACACAAAGTTTCACACTGAACAGAGGCACTAGACAAGGATGCCCACTCTCTCCATCTCTATCTGCCATTTTAATAGAATCATTAGCCACAGCAATAAGGCAAAATGTAAATATTAATGGGATCCAGACAGCAAACATAGATCACAAAATCAGCTTGTATGCTGATGATATTGTACTCTTCTTACCAAAGCCTATAGAATCAATACAAGAAACTATTCACGCAATCGAAAAATATTCCAAACTGTCCAATTACTCATTTAACTGGAACAAATCATTTGTGCTCCCTCTCAACATGAAACTCCCCGAAACTACAGTACGATCTCTACCTATCCCCATAAGCACTGACTACATCACTTATCCAGGTGTCAAAATCTCCATCAAGCTGTCAGACCTGCATAAACTCAGTTTGAACCCTTTATTGAACACCATAAATAACGATATCCAATGCTGGATAAACCGGGTTTATCCTCTCTCTCATTGGCAGAATAGCATCCATAAAAATGACAATACTACCCAAAATTAATTACTTATCTTCAATGATCCCAGTTCAACCTCCTCCTTCTTGGTTCAAATCACTCAACTCACGTATCACTAAATTTTATTGGAAAAAAAAACTTCCAAGAATCAAACTAAATACTTTACAAAGATCCAAATATCAGGGAGGACTTTATGCCCCGAAGTTTCAACAATATTACCTCACTAACCAACTGCAATATATAATCAAATGGATAAAGCCCAGTCAGATAAATGAGATATGGCTAGATACAGAACAGGCACTATGCAATAAAAACAGTATCTCAGACTTACCCTTCAGCAGTGCAGCTATCAAATGCCACCCCTGCTTCAAAAGTCCATCAACTGCCGCAACTTTAACAGCTTGGTGGAAATTTTATTAAATTGATAATTCACCACTCCAACTAGCCGAACACACTCCTATATGGCAAAACAACACCTTTTCATCATTTCCATATCCAGCCGAAAAGCACAAAATGCGCTAAAATCAACCTACATGACAACACATTAGACCTCCCCCCATTAGTATCAGAACTACTAAATATATCACCACCAACTAAAGTCTTACCCAAAATATATAAAATCCATGAGAAATCCAACTCCTAAATTACCATACCTTGTAAAGAATGGGAAGAAGACTTCACTGCACTTGAAGACTGCAATCACACCTAGAGAAAGACTTTTGGCGACAGATATTACAGTCCCTCATAGCTAACAACACCAGTCTGCACCTGATACATTACAAAATAATCCATAGAACTCATTACACAGGTCATAGGATATATAGAATGGGCTTCGGGGAATCAGACATCTGCACGCAGTGCACACAAAATAAACCAGACAATTACATACATGCCATATGGGACTGCACACCAACACTTCTGGAAACAAATTACTGAGGAAATATCTTGTTTTCTAAATAGCACCATCCCACTTTCCCCTTCACTCTGCCTACTTGGAGATACATCTGGGATCAACATTACAAAGGAAAACACAACAGACCTCCTTACAGCGCCAACCATCGCCAAACTATACTAACAAATTGGAGATCTAAGAACAATATTAATATCACACATTGGAAAACCCTAATAATGGACTACATAACAATGGAAAAACTCTCTGCCTCAACCAAAAAATAAATAAATAAATAAAATAACTGCGTTATCCAACACTCGTTCACATCTTTTTCTATCCAATCCATGTACTGGCATGTTTTTGGGAGGTGGAAAGAAGCCACGGAACTTGGAGAAAACCCACACGGCCATGGGGAGAAGATGCAAAACTCCACACAGTGCAGACAGTCAGCCAAACTCAGGATCGAAATCAGGACAAGGCTAAAAACGAACAAGGTTTCCACCTCGCAATGACAAATGTAGTTAAACCAACAGATGCACTGCTGTTTATACTGTATTTACTCATTTGCCCACGTCCCACCACCATGCTGTAACAAATCTGTTTGAGTAGGATGGTGTAAGACACGCAGTCAGAGCTCACAACCATACAACCCCAATCTTCATACGTCTGGCAGCAATTTTAGATGCTTTGGTATCAGAGAGCGACTTTTCAGAAAGGCAGCGCTCCATACTGTTGCCTTTCCAAAGCCTGATCGGATGGAAGGATACAATAAACCTGTCTCTAAAAGCAATGACAGAGTCACTTCGCATTTCATGAGACTGTGCTCGAATCAGATGGGAAATCATTTGATTACAACTAGGGCTTGAAAACATACTTGAAAGAACCCATACAGTCAGATACTCCTACAGTGTGATTTGTCTTTGCTACAGTACAGCTTTACAACCCATAAATACTGATGTGTAAATAGTTTTTTCTGTTTAAAAAAAAAAAATTCTGGAGTGATGAGTGGACATACAGCAACTGGAGCCTGGATCGATCCTCAGGATGGAGCTCGGCCTACGGGTGTCACGGTGCATAGCGTTCATGACTTATTCGCCATGAAGGCAGTACGGGGAGGCCTCTGACAGGAACTGCTGTGCCTTTGCTGGATGCTCCTCAGCATCTTGAGGGTGTCCTAATGACAGAACTTTTCTGCTGACAGAGTCCACCTGCACTGTTGCGGGCTGATTTACAAAGCGAAACATCTGCTCGCACCACCGCACCGCTGATGTGAGAACAACACCAGGGAATTACTCGCTTAATGAAAAGCGTGTGTGCGCGTTTCTGCATGGGAGAGTTCATTAGGTCTATGAAGTAAGGGGGTGGATGGAGATTATGTTAACAAGGACACGGCAATGTGAGGCATGTGGACTCTGAGCTAGAGCTAGAGAGAGAGAGAATGAATGAATGACGGGTCTATAAGATGAAACTCAAAAAAAAGTATATGATCTGTCAGTATCAGCGATCACTGCTCATTAGTCGGGTTTAATAATAGGAACCAGTCCTCTTACTGCTTTCTTCTAAAGATACACACACTGACCACACACACCTGCACACCTTCACACAATACTACACCTGCTAGCTTCACTCAAATCACCTCTGCACTGACACACACACACACACACACACACACACGTAGCCTTAAACACCCACCACCTGCCAAACTCTGCTCAAAGCCTAAAGCACTCACTCCTCATCTTACCCACTGACAAACTGACATGCACTCCTCACTGCAGGCCTTTAAGGTGCAACACACTCACCACACACACCTTATGAAGCTTCCAACAGCCTACACTTCAGCTCATACACTGCTGCAGTTACCAAACAGACCCAAATACACACGGATCAGTGACACATTAGACTCGGAGCATGTCAGGACACCTACATGACTTGATGGAGCCACACTTGCGTGTATACTCACTCTCTCTCTCTCACACACACACACACAATCATCAGGATGAAGCTCTCATCTATTCCATAATGAACTGAGGCATGTGCTGGACAGCTCCTGAGACGGAGTCTGACACACACATTACTGCTAATACCACTCAGAATGAGACTAGAGACGAGAGACTAAAACGTGAAAATTAACGCTTTATAAGAAAGGGCGGGAAAACGAAAGGAGGAGAGCTGCTAAAATTTTTGTGAGGTCATCCAACCAAATGAGACAAGCTTTTTTTCCCTCTTATTTGGCCCTTTCTTACTGACTATAGTACTGCCACACTTGAAAGCATGGACAGGAATGAGACGCCCATGGCAAGAAAGAACACAATGACTAAACACCAAATGAAACAGACTGAAGTATACAGTAGGTGTCGATCGTTTAGACCAGGGGTATTCGACTAAAATTTGTGCCAGATAATCTTTGATTATAAATCGATTTTGTTTTAGATGCTTATCGATTACTGACAGTTTGAAGTGCTTCTGTTTTGTTTCAAACCAAAGTTTCACATTACCACTTTCAACTAGTATCATGGTCTCTGAAATAGAGGTGTGCATGGACTGTATTTTAATCCCTCTGCCACCCACTCCCATGGAAAATCTGACAAATCCAATCTACTCCTGCAGTTATCATTTTTATTTATACATGGCTGCGATATTTTCTACCAAACTTAGACGGCTCGATGTCCTGAAATATAAACAAAGAGAGTAACACCTTGTGATACAGTTCCTTAATTAATGATTAAGCATTCATGAACTAAATCAGTAAGCAATCAAGTGTTACTATAGTAGTTCCTTAATAATTACTATAATAAACTACAACGTGGACTAAAGTGTAATGATTTAGTAAAAACTTTTTTTTTTTTTACCA
Organism: Cranoglanis bouderius; assembly: GCA_023630585.1. NCBI lineage: Eukaryota > Metazoa > Chordata > Actinopteri > Siluriformes > Cranoglanididae > Cranoglanis > Cranoglanis bouderius. The sequence continues at coordinate 5,703,737 of CM042553.1, read as the reverse complement.
AAAGTTAATAACCTGTGGCAAGTAAATGAATTAAGTCTACTTAACACCACTATGCTGACTAAACTGTAATGACTTCTTATCCAATTTTAGATACTAGCTACTAGTGATTTAATAGTAAGGGTACGGGCACTGACTTATCAGTGAGCAGCACTACGCAAGAAACCTGTACGTATTAATGAACATGGCCTTTCTTCATCCTGCATGCTTCCTACGCTACATGGCCAAAAGTTTGTGAACACCAGACCATCACGCACGTGTGTGTGTGTGTGTGCTTTTTAAACATTCCATTCCAGATTTGTTTTAATAGCCTCCACTCTTCTGGGAAGGCTTTCCCAGCTCACTAGATTTCATAAGTATTTGGACAGTGACACAATTTTCATAATTTTGCCTCTGTACACCACCACAACGGATTTGAAACGAAGCAGTCGAGATACGATTTTACTTTTAAGTCCCTCCATTTTTTTACAGGCTTAAAAGTAATTGGACAAACTAACCTAATCATAAATATAAGGATTATGATTAATACTTGGATGCAATACCTTTGCAGTCAATGACTACCTGAAGTCTGGAACCCATGGACATCGTCAGATTCAGAGTTTCCTCGCTTGAGATGCTTTGCCAGGCCTTTACTTCAGCCTCCTTCAGTTGTTGCAGCTGCTGAGTGCATTTCCTTATCTACACCTCTACTCTGAACAGGTGAGACATCTGATCTGAACTTGAAGCAGGGGAATAAGTGCAAACTTGTCTGTCCATTCGTCTTTAAACAGTAAAATGTAGTCATTTTATTAATCAGACCAGAAAGTGTATAAAAATAAAAAATAAAAAAAACACACACTTTACACTCTCTGGCCTGATGAGCTACCTTCAGCTAAATAATAAACATAAATGCTGCACGTGATTGTATAAGCTGAAACAGAGAAGCTGTGATATTTCATGTTTTAAAAAAAAACTGGCATCGCTGAACTGTTGCCAGTTTTTTGTTAATTCATTGCAGCTGCTACAGTATTTTTTTTTTTTTTTTTTTTAAACGCAGGCTATTTGGTTCGGTCCAGTAAAATACTTTGCCAGGAACGAATTTAGCCATTTGGCAAACTGTTTTAGATTGAAAGTTTAGATTCCATATTTGGTGCAAAACTACCATTTATGTGCATTTTACATGGTTAATAGCGTGACCTGGGTGCCCAGTCAAATTCTGGAAAAATGGGGGGATAAAATAATCCCTTAAGTGGAGAAAATGAGCTCATCAGTTCTCTGGAAGAGCCTTCAGTGCTCAGCAATCACACATTAACAACTGCACGCTGAACACCTGCTAGTTCACAATCTGTTCTACAACCAGAAACATAACTGCACTGACTGCTACAATATCGTAAATGATTTGTTGGTGGAGATGACGGTAGTGGTGGAGCCCCATACGTATGATTGTATGACGCTGTGTTGTGTCAATGCACTGTGTCGAGCAGATATAGTACACAACTCATCGTTATATCGAGAAAGATATCAAGATGTGCTGGCTTGCTTCTCTGATTCATTTGTTAAATGTCAGCCTAAAGCCTCACTGCTGCATGACCGCAGCCACTGCTGAGAAACTTTTGGCTAAAGGGCGTCCATGCTACATTTCAACAGGAAACACCAAGAGTGCATCAATCACACAATCATACACACACACACACACACACAGGCCATGCAGGATAATGATCTCCCCTGACTGCCTCCTGCCCAGTCATGTCAGACAGAGGAGCGTAAAGAAGAGGGGAGGGGGTAGGAGCACAGGTATCAGCTCCAGCAGCACCGAATCAACACTACACAATATTGTGCTTTTAACTTCTACTTCCCTAAAAAAATGAAATTTATGAGAATTGAGCGATATCCAGACAGAACTTCCTCCCAGTGTAGATATGCGTATGTGGCAAAGCGAGATATGGAGGTAATAATAATGCAGTTGTTCATCAAAAATCTTCAGGCTTGAGTAAACAGGAAACCCAAAGTGCTAGAGCAGAAGAGCACCTCAGGCACTGAGAGTGAAAAGTCGAGGAAGACAGACAGTGAGGCTGGATGCGGAATGGAAAAGCAGTGTGAAACTACATTATTGAGCACATACCTGCTTGAAGCCTGAAGCATGACCTGCTGACATTTGTAGTTAATAATTAAAATACACAGCCAGTCTTACAAACGGGCCTGGGCTCTGATTAGAAAGTGTGAGAGAGAGAGAGAGAGAGAGAGAGAGAGAGAGAGAGAGAGAGAGAGAGAGAGAGAGAGTGTGTGTGTGTGTTTGAAAGACCGCAGCAGAAGGCATGAGGTGAAAGGTTTAATATAAACTTGCACACCTGTATTTGGAACAATCTAAGTGTAAGTCTAAGTGTGTGTATGTGTGTGTGTGTGTGTGTGTGTGTGTGATTGTGAGTGAGAGTAATAAAGGATATGGACATCTTGCTGTGGAACATGTCATCTTGGTTGTCAGGGGAGCTGAAGGTGTCCAGATCTTTCTCCAGCTGCAGCAGCTGCTTCTCCATCTGCTTCAAACTCTTTTCCAGGTTCTCCGCCGAGACTACACACACACAAACACACACACACAGAGACACACACGTAAACTGTGTGTTTATCAGAAAGCAGCTATACAGGGAATGACATCCATAGCACAATTAGCATGAGAAAAGAAGGTCGGTGTGATCTAATAATTAATTTAGTTTTTCAGATTGACGAGGTAATGCAGCAGGACGGATGGGCTCGCATGGAAGCATATCTGTTGCATGAGACGTGTGAAACTACAAAACGCTTTACTGACTGGTAAACACGCAGGCACCAATTATAATTGGATCATTATTACCCGTGAACTAATTGTGGGGAGAGACCACTGCCTGGCTAAATATGAAAGGTTGAGTATGACCAAAGTTCAGACTTCACAGGGAAAAATTAAGAATAATTTCACACCTAAACCTATTAAAATCTTGTGAGAATTTCAAGAATGCTCGTCTCATGAAAAGGTCTCTTTTGCAAAAAAGAATCTCCAGCTAGAGTAAATGTATCTCTAGAGTAAATATATCTGGGGGAGTAAATTACACTCTCCAAGGCTTCTCTAGATGTTTCCATTTTCTTATTATCGTGTGTATGTGTGTGCGCTTATTAGGAAGAATTTGATGTGCATCATATTACCATATGACAGACATCAAGGTGACTGTGTGTTAACTATAATACTGTAAACCCTTATGTGTTTTAAGGACCATGTGACACTTTAGAACAGTGTGTCTGATATTTTCCAGATTCAAAAAGAACATGGAAAATAAAATTAAATTAAAATTTTTAAAAAAAAAGGACAAAAAAAAAAGCAGCTTAGCTTTCAACATTCACACAGTGTAATATAAAACATAATACATTATATCCATCTAAGCAGAGGTTTATCAAGCAAAACTCTATCCCAAAGTATATAACTAATATGTAAGCGGTTCAAAACACCATTAAGCACAATTAGGAAACAGACATAAAACTGTTCAGGCCATCAGCTGATCTTTTTCCAATATTCAACTGTCCAGTTTCTATGAACATGAGCATAAGTTGGGAAGAAAAAAAAGAAAAAGAAAAAAAAAAAAAAAAAACAGAAGAGCAAACAGCGTTACTTAGTGCTGCTTTTGACCATTTTTGGCCAAAATGGTATCCCTAAAAAACACAGTTAACTGATGTTAACTATAATACGTGTCTAAGGTTAGCTAGGTTGGACATATGCCGATAGATTTTATTTCACATTAATGAAAATTCTCCATTTACCCTGAAAGAAAGCGAGCTGAGGTGAGAGCACTGGCCCAAAGCTTAAAAATGTGAGATTGGGGGAAGGGGGCGGAGCTTCAAGGGGGTGTCAATTAATTTCAGAGAGTTCAAAACACTTACAGAATTGTCAAACATTCCAGGTTTATATGTTGACTGGCTCGTCTGCTGTTTTTATTGGGGGGGAAATGAAGACTTGAAGACTCTTTTGGTGTATTTTTGGGTGATAACGTGTAGCAGTGTGCCCCAGACAGCTCCTACAAACAATGTGTAAAAGTTCTCAGGTCTGGTATTGGTCACCACTATTAACCAAAAAAGAACACATATGGCTACAAGCTACACACACACACACACACACACACACCAGTAAGAGTGTGCCAGCTTGAGCATGCACGTTTGGTGCTTCTTTGCCATGTTTCATTACACAGTATAGATCTTCGCATAGCATGAGCTGTGCTTCAGTGTACCACAACCACCCTCATTAAGTACATCACAACAGCAGCATTCTTTTAACACCCTGCACACAAACACACACACACCTACACCCCAGATAACAGACATAAATAAAGAAGAAAAACATCCATTCATCAGATGCACAAACGCCTCAAAATATATCACCTTGATAAACACGTCAGTGGAGAAGTAGAGAATACACGCAAGTTCATGTCATTTCGAATTCAACGTAAACACGCTCATTTCATCAGTGCTGCATCTATTTAGAGCTGCTGTACTGGCAAACTCCAGAACCTCACTAAGCAGCTTTAAAGTCAATACGGAACAGTGCATGCTTTTGCACATCAAACAAAGAGATACCGCGCCGTCCTCCGTTTCTCCTCAAGGCCACGGTGAGATTAGCATGCTAAAGCCAACCAGGGCTGAGTACAGAGGGGGCAGGAAAGTGCTGCAAGAAAGAAGAAAGGCCACTGAGAGGGCATCTGAGTGGTCTGAGAGTTCATAGGAGATATGCTTTAAGACCACATAACTCTGGGGAAAGCAAGGGAGTGTGAGTGTGTGTGTGTGTGTGTGTGCGTGCCTGTTGGTGAGAATTTAGACATAGTGTAAAGAGAGAAACCTTTCAAGGCTCATCTCAGCTTTATGTTTATGGACGTACTATTACTTCTTTTATTCCCATTCTTATCTTACAGATTTATACAGATACAATGAACCAAACACTTGCAATGAAAAAGAACAAACAAATATAATACTAGAAAATAATTAGATTTATACTGGTTAAAAAAAAATCCCTCTTCCACAGTATGAAACTTTTAGTCAAGTGCTTAAAAAATAGGCATAATTTGTGTGTGTGGGTTTCCCCTGGTGGCACTGGTTTCGTCCTACCTCCCAAAACCAAGCATTGTAGGTGAATTGGCTATGGTAATTTGCCCCTAGGTGTGCATGAGTGTGTGAATGTGTGTGTCCATGGTGCTCTGCAATGGTCTGGTGTCTCATCCAGGCTTTATTCCAGCCTTACACCCAGTGCTCATGGCATAAGCTCCAGATCCACCGCAACCCTAATCAGGTTACTGAAACACATGTTGATAGGTTATTGATTTGTTCATTTATTTACATTCAACTTCAATCATGATATCGTGGCATACAGTGGGTATAGAAAAGAATCACCCCCTTTAAAATAATCACATTTTGTTGCTTTTCAGCCTGAAATGAAGACGGACACAGTTTTTGTTTTATCCAGCTGTATTTAGTCAGTGGAACTTATAACATCAAAGTGAAAGATATAACACCAACATGTCAGAAAAAATAAAAAATAAAAAAATAGAATCACTGAGTTGGAAAAAGGATCACCCCCCTCCTAAAAATGACTTGTAAACTCAATAAGGTGTAGCTAATCACCTTCTCAATGGCACACAAAACCATTTGACTTTCAACTGTGATCAGCTGTGGTCATTTTGATTAGCTCAGCGTGAAAAGAGCTTTCCTGGAGCATTTTGTAGTGCAACTGAAGCAAACAATCAACTATGGGTGGCAAGGCACTGTCAAAAGATCTCCGGGATAAAGTTTTGGACAGGCACAAGTCAGGAGATGGATACAAAAAAAATTCAAAGGCTTTATCAATGCGTAGAAGCACAGTGAAGTCTATTATTAAGAAGTGGAAGGTATTTGGTACAACACAGACCCTCCCTGGATCAGGACGTCACTCCAAACTGGATGAAAGAGCCAGGAGGAAACTGGTCAGAGAGGCTACAAAGAGGCCTACAGCAATTCTGAAGCAGCTGCAGGAATTTATGACAAAGAGTGGTCATTGTGTGCATGTGACAACAATATCACAAATTCTCCACAAATGTGGCTTGTATGGGAGGATTGCAAGAAAAAAGCCACCCACAACTGAACTTAAACGCACCTTGAAGATTCTGAGGCCACATGGATAAAGGTGTTGTGGTCAGATGAATTATTTGGCCTCGATATGTGACTATATGTCTGGCGGAAATCCAATACAGCTCACCATCCAAATAACACCATTCCTACAGTAAAGCATGGACGTGGTAATATCCTGTTATGGGGGTGTTTCTCTGCAGCAGGGACTGGAGCACTTGTCAGGATAGAAGGAAAATGGATGGGGCAAAATACCGTCAAATTCTTGAGGAAAATTTGCTGCCCTCTGCCAGAAAGTTGTCAATGGGAAGAAGGTTTACCTTCCAACATGACAATGACCCAAAGCACACAGCAAAACTGACCACACAGTGGTTGAAGGAGAAAAAGGTGAATGTCCTTGCATGGCCTAGTCAGAGCCCAGACTTAAACCCCACTGAAAATCTGTGGAATGACTTGAAGACTGCAGTCCACAAACAGTCACCATCAAATTTAACTGAACTTGAGCAGTTCTGCAAAGAAGAGTGGGCAAATACTGCAAAGTCTAGATGTGCAAAGTTAGTAGAGACATATCCCAACAGACTAAAGGCTGTAATTAAAAAAATAAGGCAAATTACAGCAATTTGCAATTTTCTGACATGGTGTTATATCTTTCACTTGGATGTTATAAGTTGCACTGAGTAAATACAGCTGGATAAAACAAAAAAACTGTGTCCATCTTCATTTCAGGCTGAAAAGCAACAAAATGTGATTATTTTAAAGGGGAGTGATTCTTTTCTATACTCAGTGTATGTGCGTATAAAGCGAGGCTCTATACTGGCAGTAGTTTAATCAATCTGCAGGATCACACTCTATTTTTACTTTCTTTTTCCCCCATGTATGTGATGTAAACTGAGGCATCCATCATTTCATGATTAATTGATGCTACTGGCATGGATTTAAACTCTGGTTAAAATGGAAGCAGTTCTTTTCGGTGAGTCAGGCTTGATACAGTTGACCTTAAAAGCTTTCAGAAACGCTTTTAGCACAAATCATGCCCATGGTTCCTAATTAATCACACATTTAATTTGCCATGTCATCGTTCTTGCCCCCAGCACTTAAAAAAAAAAAAAAAAAAAAAAAGTTATGTCCATGCTTTAAACACACAAACACAGCCTATGTATGCTATATACAGTTCTTCATGGGCTCTACTTGTACTCGGTATGTACATTTTCCAATAAGACATGATTTTTAGACTCTGCTCTGTGTTTCAACTAGTGTGCTTACAGATCAATTAACGGACAATAGAGTTTGGGTAATAAACATACATACTTTGATCACAGCATGGCTGTTAATACCAGGTAGACAGTATGAAGCCATGATCCCAACCTGCCTTGTGTCAATAGTTCAGGCTTCTGGTGGTGGTGGTGTAATGGTGTAGGGGATGGGCCTTTTAATACCAATCAGGAATTATCGAATGTCACCAGACCATCTGCATCTGCTCACTATCTGCGGACCGCATGCATCCCTTTATGGCCACAATTTACCCATTTTATAATGACTATGATCAGCATGATAATGAACATGAGTTTAGTGTACTTCAGAGGCCTCCTCAGTCACCAGATCTGAATCCAATAGAGCTCCTTTGGGATGTAGTAGAACAGGAGTCGCAATCATGTCTACATGCAAAATACCCCCCAAAGGAAAGTTTCCAAAAGCACGTAGAATTCATGCCACAAAGAACTGAAACTTTTCTGAGAGCATACTATCTTATGATATAGTTTGTCAGTACACTATTGGTGTCATTACTACTAAGGCACACTGCTTGGTGTACATCATGCAGTTTAGGACACAATCATGAACTCTTCTCTACATGTTTAATGATTTGCAGCTGTGAGATCAATCTGCACAGTGGAGGAAGTGTGCAGAGAGGGCAAATTTCCAAAATCTTACATCCTGTACCTTTAATAGATTTCAAGATGAACTATTTGTAATTTGGCCATTTGTATGACAATCTATTTACAGTCCACTCCGAAAGTATTGGAATGGCAAGGCCAACTCTATTTTTCGGCTATACATTGAAAACATTTGTGTTTGAGATCAAACGATGAAAAAATGAATATTTCAGCTTTCATTTCCTGATATTTACATCTAGATGTGTTAAGAAACTTAGAACATGGCACCTTTTGTTTAAACCCACCCAAGTGATCAAAATATTTGAACATGTGTCCGATAGGTATTTCATGCTGCCAAGGTGTGACCTGTTAAATGGATTGTTTAAAGAATTAATAGCTCTGAATGTCTACTCTTGGTATGAGGCATAGGTTTCGCCTGTGAAGACTACATTTGTTGTTAAAAAGTTTTGGAGATGCTCGGACCCAGTCTTATAGCCATAACAGTTTGGCCCTTGTTAAAGACACTCAGATCCTTACACTCACCCATTTTTCCTGCTTCAAACACAGCATCTTCGAGAACTGACTGTTCACTTGCTGCCTAATATATCCCACCCCTTGACAGGTGCCACTGTAATGAGATAATCAATGTTATTCACTTTAAGTGGTTTTAATGTTATGGCTGATCGGTGTAAGCGTTATCAGACTATCTGTTCCTATACTTTTGCTCACCTAAAATTGGGTGGTCTGCCATGTTCCAAGTTGTTTAACACATCTAGATGTAAATATCAGGAAGGCTGAAATTCTGATCTATCGTCTCATATTCATATTTTGATCTCAAACTCAAATTTCTTCATTTCAATTGGCCTTGCTCTTCTAATACTTTCAGAGGGGACTGTATTGTATGCATACACACACTGACTTACACATTTTATTTAAATATAAAACACACTCACAACCTCTCTCTCTCTCTCTAATAACTATTTATTATAATTCATTTGAACATGATAAAAATGTCATCTTATTCGCACTACCTTATCTCTGTGATTTAGAGCAGGCAGAATTCTAGATCTAACGACCCGTATATAAAATAACTAACAGAAATGATGTTATTTTTATCCTTTCAGTCAAATTTTGCACTGCAAACATCAATGACAGCTTTAACTTGTCAATGCTGGCAAGTGACCATGGTATAAGCGAGATAATCCACAACTAGGTGTGTAATTACACAATTTTAATCCATTCCACATCATGAATTAAAATCGTGTAATGCACACCTAGGCGTGGAGAGAGAGAGAGAGAGAGAGAGAGATAGGTGTGAGAATGACATCGCTATTCCAACACAGGGTCGACACAGGGCAAGGTCTTTATACTCTGTGTTCTGAGCTGTTGCTGTATTTATGGCTCAGAGCAGAGGTGTGTAGCTGCTTATCGGGGCATCGACTGATCGAAAGGGTGGTGACCACTGATAAATAACAGAGGAGTAATTTCCCACCATTTCATCAGGAAGTGACATAGGGGGCAAAAGGTTTCAACCTGTAGAGGGAGGATGAGTCATAGATTAGATTACTCAGTCTTATATGACTTATTTGGGCCAAACCCTACAGAAATAAAGGGATTCCCTTAATCAGTTAGTCTGAACAAAACTGATTAATAAATGCTGTAAATTTGAATTCAGGTATTCCTTTAGATATTCCTGAGTCCTCAGGGTTAGACCTTCACATTTCTCTTAGCAAACGTGACTGCTGAAACCACAAACTATACATCCCAGAATCCTTAGCGGACCAGCAAACCATGTCACATGACTGCTCACATGCTCCATTTCCCAGTTCCCACAGCTTTTGATGTTATTTAGTCTTTCTTGCATGTGCATAGTTATTGTGTTTTCCGTTTATCGAGTTTGCTTCTGCCGTGTCTGGTCTGTTTACAGATAGATTGACCACATGCTTGCTTTACATTTCTTTTACTGTCTTATCCTGGTTTGTCTGCCCTGTTAATTTTCACATTTATTTTTGCTCATTTTTTCCTAACACAGATCCCCCAACCCCTTCTAAAACGTAATGCAAGATACACTTAAGACAAACAATGCTTACAAATCTTCTCCTTCATTAACGACCATTTATTACTCCTTTCCTTGTCCAACCCGGATGCATAATGATTGACATTTTCAGTGTTTGAATTAAATACAGAAAATGGTGGCTGAACTATACAGTGTGAGATCAGGGAGCATAAACACATTAAGCATCCTCCATGATGCATGCTGTTGGCATGGCAGCTGGGGGAGAAGTGAGTTTGGCTTTTGGTAAACATGGGAGACATGAGGACTTCTCTCCTAACACACAACCTCTAGCTCCCTCTGATGGAACGAACGAGGAAAGGCTGAAGGGAAGGCTGAAAGAGACATGGTGTGAGAGCGTGATGAGTGAGACAGGAGGACACAGACAGGGGGGTGGAAAGGTAGAGAGAGATGAAGCATTTACACAGCTCATGCACATTCTGGCACTAAACTGCTATAGCTGGGCTCACTGGCTCAGTAACAAATATAAACTGAATTCAGCTGGGGGGTCGGGGTGGTGCTAGAGGGGACAGGATGTTTGTGCAATACATTTATTTTGGTCTGTTAAAGGTAATGAAGTCAGGATTCTTTTTTTAACCAATCTAAGTACCTTTAGGTGTAAGGCAAAATCGTATTTGATTTGAAACAGCTTAGGACGTTATACTATGAATACTTCAAAAATGTTAGGCAAACCTCTTATTAAATGTCTTTACAAGGTCAAAGATGTGTCTTTTTACCTCTTAAGGCTGTTATTTCTAACAGAAAATAATCCATCTGCATAATTACTGTGACCTTATTCAACTCGTACCGCTCGCTCCTGTCTCAGGTGTGTTTACAGGATAGAAGACACATATTAATGGAAAAACAAGGATTTACATAGTGTGAGTTTTTCATTCAGATTAACATGTGGTCACATGGCTCCCAAGTGACCCAACTATTGTTGGGAGATTGCGAGCACCAATCCCAGCGATCCCACAGCTATCCATGGCCTTGAGCCAAGATTGCAAACTTTGCCGTGCTCTCTGGATGGGAAGGACGGCACATAATCCCTCCCCATAGTTAGCCTATCGTGGGAGTATGTGAGCTCATGTACGCGGAAGAGGGCAGGATCGTTTGAAAAGATGTGGTTGGCTGGCTTCACGTGTCTTGTAGGAAGCAGTTAATCTTTTAGGAACAATAATGATTTCTTTTTTTTTTTTTTTTTTTTGCTATTTTGGAAACCATTCTGAACGATATATAATGTTGGCCCACGTACTCTGCCTTCTCTGCAGCCGTAAAGTCTGCAAAGAGATGTTTTGAGTATGCAGAATAGAGCATGTTCTTGTATTTACGTGAGCTATATGTTATTATAGCTACGTCACCATGTGCATATGAGAATTTGAGCATTGTGTGTTTGATTTCAGTCTCTATGCTAAGGAAAAAGAAAATTAAAAACGCAGAGTAAGTAAAAGTGTGGTTTAATTGTTTGTGCACATCTTTCAGATGTCACCTGGGCCTTATCGAAAGCATGCGACAGCTTTGGCATGAACAGTCACAGGGCAGGAAAGAAAACTGTGCACAGGTTGTGCACATAAACAAGCACTATATTCCTAAATAAATTGAGAAGACTATTACCCAGCAAATCATGCCTTTGTGAGAGCTGGAAGCACAACACTACTATTCAGCAGTGAGTAATTAATAAAAATGTTGCCACCTCTCTCGAACAATACAAACGCCCCTCCGTCTGACCCACTCTATCTGACGGAGAAAGACAGCAGCCGAGGAGAGGAAGAAGCAGAATAATGGATGGAAATAACTGTAATAGACTAACACGATTAGACTTCGCGCACGGGCCTCTTTCAGGGCGGCGGGGATGTGTTACCCATAATGCCAACCGATTTGATGAGGGACGCCAGAGTGGGAGCTATTAATGAAATGTGGAAGAGTGGGAGAGAACACAGATAGGCCATTAGAGAGAGACATAGAGAAGGGATGGGATTGTGAAGAGGAGAAATTTAGGGAGGGTGCGAGCAAATGAAGGAAGATAATAAGGCAGAGGATGTGTTGTTTATGTCTAGAAACAGCTTCTGTCAGTCAGTTTCAACACTGACCCAATTGAAGAACCATTCCATGGAGGGAAAAAATAGTTGAAGCATTTATTATTATTATTATTATTATTATTATTATTATTATTATTATTAAGCAGACATGGTCATTAATTCTAGCTAGTATTATCCAGATACAGAGCACCTGAGAAAAAATTTGTACCTACATAATCATACTAAATTATTTATTGTAGAAGAAACAAAGTAGAAAGTACACTTAAGTGCATGAGCCAAGCAAAAACTAGAAATCCCAAGGGCTCAGCAAGTCCCTCCACACCTAATGCACTGTTTATTAATACAGTGGCATGGGGCCTAGCCCTGATTAATTACCAATGACTATTCCACCCAGAGACAACACTAAATGAGCTGGGCCCTAATTAAAAAGGAGGCACGGTATTACTAATGAACACTGCCATTCTATTCCACACAACATGCAATTTCACATACGCAGCCAGCTGATCCTGATGAGCTAGCCAAAAAGCCTGAACGGAGGAATGACTGATGGGTTCCCGATTACCACTACATCTTCTGAACTTGTTCTGGTTCTCCCGGTTCTCTTGTGAAGCATGCAGTGATGTGGTGAGACAGTTTCGTTGTTGTGTCATCTCTTTGCTTCTGGGGTTGCCGGGAGCATCGTGACCCAACACAGCACTACTGTCAATCCAGCACCACCACTCCCACCAACTCAAACACACACACACACACACACACACACACACACACACACACACAAACTAAACTAAATCTCTGTCAGTTTGTCAGTTTGAAATAGCAATGTAACATTTTCATATGCAGTTCATAATGAAGAAATGAACACAATGTTGCTTGCCATATGATTGTTCAAACAAGTGTGATTTGCAAAAATGCTGTGAAGAGAGAGAGAGAGTGAGAGAGAGAGAGAGAGAGAGAGAGAGAGAGAAATGACAGAAAAAACACAGTGAATTAAAATTATAATAAGACAGTTAAGAGATGGATGGATGGACGGACGGATGGACAGGTTTGATGGATAAATGAAAGGGTAAAATGGGTCTGATGCAAAAGGATGTAGAAATGGATAGGTTGAATAGATGGACAGATGGATGGATGGTTGTTTCTGTTGTAGATAGGTGGATGGATGGATGGATGGTTCTGCTGTGGAAAAATGGATGGATGGATAAATCCAATGTGGGTGGATAGATGGATGAATGAATAAATAGTTCTAAGATGGATGGATTGATCTGATATGGATGGATGAATAAATAGTTGATATTACTGGATGGATACATGGATGGATGGACAAATGGATGGATGGATATGTCTGATATGGATGGATAAAATGTGTCTGATGTGGACTGACAGACAGACAGACAGAGAGACAGCGAAGATGAAAAGAAGACCGACAGATAGCTCTGGTGGGGTTCTAGACAACAGACAGCATGTTTTGGAATGGAAGGATGATGAACTCTGTGTATTCTGGCTCGCTGCGCAGCGCAGAAGCCGTGGAGGATCACCAGTGATGGCACGTCAGCTGGCGCTCGAGAGGAAAAAAAAAAACACAGCAACACACCAGCTGCGCAAGCCAACCTGCTCACACACACACACACTCTCCAGGCTCAAATCTCCACTGATTACAACAAACACAAACACTTTAGAAATGACAGAGATGTGTCTTATTTCTCAGGATACTGTATCCTGATGGGGAAATGATAACGCCAGTGTCATGATTATAAAAGCATCGTCCAAACAGCAACATTAACAGCATTATGCATTGTACATGTACAAAGAGCAAAAGCTTTATTTGTGGCTTTATAAAAGACCCACGGAATAAATGTATGATCGATATGCTCTTCGGAGCAGGAAAAGACTTTGATTACTGAAGTGGTGTCACACTGCATACTGAATAGTGTACAGCACAAGGGAGTTGAAAACAGGAGAAATTAGGGAAACTGGAGAAAGTGATCGCAAGTTTGAATTCCGACGACGCCAAAGCCATCATCGGCGACTCGGAGTCACGATAATAATTGGCAGCGCTTTCTGAGTGTGGGGGATAGTATTATTCGCTCTCCTCTGTCAATCACAGCACCATTAATGTATTCTGGGTTTGTGAGAGCTCATGTATGGGGACAGTCGGTGCTTTCCGAGAGTGTTCAGCTTCCCTGAGATGCAGAATGAGCAGCTGTGACTGACTTAATGTGTCTTTGAGAAAAAGTGTTAGCCTTCACCCTCCCTGGTTGGTGGCTGTCATGCGATAGCAGAGAGCTAAGTAGCGAGTGGGGACTGGCAAATGACCAAACTGGGAGAAAATGGAAAAAAGTGGTTTAAGTATAGTCGACTTAAGCTCATACTTACATAAGATTCACATACCTGCAATATTCCATTCCAGATTTAGGCCTCATCACAGTACTAAGACTGCACTGAATAAATTATACACTGGGCTGTATCTCTTTGATACATTGTGATATTTTGATACTATGGTCTGCATTTGATATCAGAGATCAGAATATCCTATGAGAAAAGCTAGAAAATCATGGCTCTCCTGGTTCAGATCTTATCTGACTGACTGCTGTCAGATTGGAATTGTAACTGTTTAATTTATTTTATTATGTTGTATATATATATATATATATATATATATATATATATATATATATATATATATATATATATATATATATATATATATATATATAAATAAAATATTTAATTGATTAAACATCGTAACTGTTGGCAAATCGCTGTAGTATAAGTGGAGTAACACACTCCAGACCGTGCACTTACATGGTGGTGTTAGCGGCTTCTGTCTGGTAAGGGCCCTCTGCATCGCGCTGTGCCAAAAACACACCACCCCGGCGTGCATAATTTCCACACAATTATTTTCGTATTACCGCAGGGTCTGTTGTGTGTTATTCCTTACTCAACTCAACAAAGGTAAACTTTGCTGTTCCACAGGGCTTTTCAACTGTAACACGTGGTACTGTCATAACGTTTCTCATGGTCAGGGTCACAGAAGATCTGGAGCCTATCCTGGGAACACTCGGCATGAGGCCGAAATGTTCTGGATGAGATGCTAGTTCATCATGGGGCTGGTGTTGTAGGCGTGAATTTTAAATGATGTTTCATTATATTATTAGTTTTAGATTTTGCATGGGTACTGTTAGTTCCTATCAGATTTCATCTTAATGATATCCCTCTATACGTTTTCTATATCTTACAGTTTCGTGTTTAGTTATTGTAATTTTAGTTCTACCAGCAGACTGAATGTTGCAGAATTATGTTGTGTCTGACCTTAAGAGAGGAATGAATGAATAAGTGTGTATTGTCTAGCATCCTTGGGATGACAAAACATGTTCAAGTTGTCTTCCCTGACAAACTCCTTTACATGAGTCACTGTGCTGGTTGATTCTGGAAAACCAACATGTCTTAGACACTAGTAGACATGCCTCTGGTTTTTCTAAATGAATTAGTCCCTGAACGCTGTAGGCTGCTTTATGAAATGTGTGCCATTGCTGATTTGCTTGAAACATGAATTAAACGTGTCTTATATCCAAAAATAATTCCATTCATCACATGCTGGTTTTCTTTCAGTCACCGTTTATATTGATCCAATAAAGGACAACTCAGATATTGAAGTTCTTTTTTTCTGTGGTTGATTATGTTTGTACAAACTAGGCAATACACGATATTAAGGCTACACAATTATCAATCTTAATTTTGTATTATTTTAATTCATCTAGGTTCTGAGGTAATTTCTTTAAGATGAAATCAAATGATAAGTATCAATAATAAAATAAGCAGTATGTAGTTTAAAGATGCCAGTTATATTTGAATTCTTTAAAGTGGTAGGTTATTTTGGGCCAAACTGCCAAGCCTGCGACTTGCTTTAAATATACCCCGCTTTAGATATAATTCAGTTAAAGCAGATGGAGACTGACACTACAACTGACGCAAAAAAAAGAAAGAAAAAAAGAAAACACTTGTTTTCACACAAAACACAGCTTCACACAGGCAATGACACTGCATTTGCAAAACACGCTACTGCTGAATAGTTATCTTTCTTAAAGTTTGTGGTTTTTTATTTAGTTATTTAATTTTAATTTTTTGGTATTTTGTTGTCATTGAGTCTCATTGTGTGTGTGTGTGTGTGTGTGTGTGTGTGTGTGTGTGTGTGTGTGTGTGTGTGTGTGTGTGTGTGTGTGTACCTCGACTGGCTCTGTCCACGTGTTGCAAGTCATCAACGAATTTGAGAACGTCGGGGAACTTCTCCTCACACACCTCAGCCAGGAAGTGAAGCAGTGTGGACAGCTGATCAGCCGACTTGGTGTCTTTCAACTGATGGAAAGAAAAAGAGAAAAATAAAAAAACGTAAATCCTTCCATCCTAAACACATCAGTAACATCATGTCACAAGAGAATCTGCAGCTTAAGTTGAAAGGTTATGTTAATAGTTACATGGGGGAAAATTACACAGACTAGTCGGGTTACACAGGTGCTCAGGTTGATTTTTGCGTTATTATTAAATATTCCCTACATGGATTTCACGCCTCCAAGGTCGCCAGATTTTTCTCGAGTAGGACTGTCAAGACGGGGCTTTTCGGTAGTGTGCACACCACTGCCTTTAAACTGCCTTCAAGGTCAGAATCATCTGTAACTGAGACACACTTAAGTCTGAGTAGTGCTTAAGGCTGTAGTTCTATAGGTCTGAATACCAGACCTATAAAATCTCAGTATTAACTTCAAACTACACATAATTAACTTAACCTTTAACATGATTCCTAGAAATTTTTAATTTCTCTTTAGAGTCTTGATATTCAGGCATGGTGTGTCTGTACAACCGGAGGTGCACATTGAATTAGATGGTATACATGCACAGAGGGACAGATGCACTCAAATCCTTAACCGCTCGTAGGAAATATTTACATCTCAACAATGAACCCGGATTGGCAGGGTGATGGAACAAGGGAGAGAATAAGAGAGGGAAAGACACTGAAATAGCGAGAGAGAGAATGAGTGAGAGAGAGAGAGAGAGAAAGAGTGAGAGAGAGAGAGAGAGAGAGAAAGAGTGAGAGAGAGAGAGAGAGAGAGAAAGAGTGAGAGAGAGAGAGAGAGAGAGAGAGAGAGAGAAAGAGTGAAGGAGAGAGAGAGAGAGAGAGAGAGAGAGAGAGAGAGAGAGAGAGAGAGAGAGAGAGAGAATCATGGATAAATTCATCGCTGACAGCCTCCTTTTGTCTTTGACAAGTTAATTTGATAGCGCCCTCTGAAATTGCAGCCAGATTGAAAACACAAGATGTTTTCAGTGTTAATCATGATTACTATTCTATGGATATAGAACATCGCAGAGGCCGAGATGAAGGAAAAATACGGAACAAAGAGCATATTATTGGGGTGATGGCACAAAAGTTACAAAGCTCAGTCGTGTGCTTTTCTGACCTGGTGGGATTCTTTACAGTATATTGTGGGAGAAAAATTTAAATTAAACCTTCAAAATAATTCTTCCTATAAAAGCACACAAATAGAAAACTGGAGAGAAAAAAGAAAGAAAGAAAGAAAATACTCAGAAGCAAATCCTTTCTAATCTTTGTTTATTTTAGTGTTAGCTATAGTTGCTGACCTTGTGGGCATTCGGCGAACAACAGCTTTCTGAGCAAATCTGGACGCCTAAAAGAAATCTAAATGTTTCCTTGTGGAAAAAGTCACAAAGGAACATGCAGGAAAACCTCAGCTACACCTCTGATGACTAAACATACACCGAGCGCAACACAAAGGAAATCGTGTCCCACGTAAACTTGCCTGAACAAACAAAGGAGCAGAAAAGTACAAGCAGAGAAAGAGAACATCAGGAGTCCTCAGGCAAGCAACTTGAAAGGCGGGGTATGGCACACTTTCTTTGTTATTCTCCGCCTGTTGGGAATGACGCATCTGTCTCTCTGCCTCTCTTTCTGCACTCGTTTGTCAGGGAAGACAAATCTCTCCATCACTTAGAAAGTGCAGAGAAACTTAGGAGATGGCTGCATTTGAGCATCCTCCAAACTCTTGGCTCAACACGGAAAGAAAAGTGGTCAGAGAAGCAGGCAAGGGATACAGGTGGAATTTATAAAAAAGGCCAGAACTCGGCTGATGGTGTCTTGGGCTCACTGTCCACTCAGAACCTCCAGTGCAGTTCTCTCTCATCGCATTCTAACGTTATCAGCTACTAGGAAGCAGATGTTCCTGTAGCAGGCCATCAGCTTCTGCTCTAATAAAGGCCAGGCTATGAATGTGTTTGTCAGTGTGGGACTCCTTTGTCAGGTGCTATAAGAGATTTGATGAGCTGAGAGGCATTTCATTCAGCCCGAGAGAAGGCTGGCCTGGTTACTCAGCTGTAATGCGGTAATGACCATTTAGAGAAGAGGCAAGAGTAGGAAATAAAGAGAGAGAAAAGTAGAACGAGTGAGGCAGAAAAAGAAGGAAAGGAACTGCAGAATGAGCAGTGGGTTGCCATGGCTGCGCGAAATAGGCTGGATTCATAATTAAATTCATTTTATTTCATTTCTGTTTTCCCAACACATATCTCGCCCCCCCAAAAAAACTGAATAATAGAATTAACAAGCTTTAAAATCATCGTGCTCTGTACCTTCCACTCACACATGGAGAAAATGTGCCTCAAAGCTTGAGAGTGTAAAAAGGCAAGAGAGAGGTGGGTCATTGGAAAGGGAAAGGTAGCCTCCTATTCCAAAACATGCGCAAAACAATTCAAATTACATAAAACCCTTAATAAAACAAAAAGGGTTCGTTTAAAACAGGTTTTACTTAATTCGTTTTATTCATTAAATTAATTTATTCATGTAATTATTTGTTTGTTTGTTTTAGCTCAGCTAAAGAATTTTATGGATTTTAAGGGCCAAAGGGGTAAGAAAGGAAACCTCTGACAGTTGTCATTTAGAGAAGAGAAAGTGTTAAATAAAATTTTATTGTTTATTCTTTCTTTTTTAAAAACTTTCCTTTGCCATTTGGGGCTGCATACTTGGGTCTTGGGTGGAGGCATAAGATTAATATAGTAGATTATAATCCAGTTGTTATGTACGGAACAAAAAAAAAAGTGTGTTCATTCTACGAATGAGTAATGGTGTGTTCAAGTCATGTCGGAAAGATCGTATTTACGAGTGGGAAGCGAATGAACGCCACCACAAAGTCGCAATTACGAGTGCCAGAAAGAAAACATGGTGGAATCAATGGCTGCAACGTCTGTAGCTGACGGTAAATTTGTGGATATTGAATGTTTACTCGTCTCAGAAGCTGATTTCAGTTATTGTGTGTTTGGTATATGCAGCACGTTATTGTCAGGCTTTTTTATGTACAATAAAACAAGCTAATTTCCTGCATTTGACAGCATTGTACAATTACAATATAATATGCAACGATAAAGTTTACAGTGGCTTCATAAATTGGTTAAAAACATAAAAAAGCAAAACACAACTGATGCGCATTCTTTGCTCTTCATTTTCTAGAAGCAGAGTTAAAAAACCTTGCTGTATTTCTTTGTAGTTAATTAAGAGAAGGTACACCGCCATCTTGCGCCGACCAAAGTGACTTGAACGCACCTGACGTCGTAATTAAGACTCCCTAACTTGTAAATACGAACTTCCCAGGAGGAATTGAATGCACAGTAAGTGCATATGTACATATTTAAGTAGGTTAGTGAGTAAGAAGGTTAGTAAGTAAGGAAATAAGCATGTTAGTAAGTTAAGTAAGTTATTGAGTGAGTGAGTGAGTACATAAGCAATTGAGTAAACTACTACATGAGTAAGTAAGCACGTACATGAGTACGTTGATAATCAGTGAGTGAGTGAGTGATTGAGTGTATAAGTAATTGCAGTAAGTGAGTAATTAAGTTCGTAAGTACGTACATAAGTGAGTGAGTGAGTGAGTGAGTGAGTAAGTCAGTCGGTAAGTAAGTTAGTAAGTTAGCACAGACGCCGTGTGTGCAGTACCCACCTTACAGAGGGAGCTGAGGTCAAAGCCGTAGGACTGGGCATTGCGAGAGCCTGCGTTCATGTAGTTGCCCATGAGCAGCACAAGTTCCAGCAGCTTGCTGAAGGCTTTGCTCTTCCTCACATCCTCACACGCCGCGCTCACCGCCAGCATGTCCGGCCTCAGGTGACTCACCTGTTCCTCAAACTGCAGCTTAAACAGGATGGAGTTCAGCCTCGGCTGCAGGCGCTTTACAACACTCATCTACAGACAGAGAAAGGGATGCATGAAAACTAATATATAGATGATTTAGATTATTACCATGACACTGGAATTCCTTGGTTGTTTCGAGCAGATGGGATTACACCCGACACTTAAAAGAGAAAAGATAACCAAAACAGGATTGTTTGGATGAGGTAAGATTTCTGGACATTCAGTACTATGCAAAACTCTTAGGCAGCCTAATTTGATGTGTATTTTATGACCTCTGCATTACTGAGTCAGTACAAAACCAACTGTGTCAGATTCTCCAAGATGCTCAGTAAAACTTACCTGCCAATTTCCTTATAAGGCTGCACAAAGTATACCTGAGACTATATGGACTTCGTTAAGTTTACTGCTCTTTATACTAGTTTTTTTTCTTTTGTATGTAGAAACATTTCGCTTCATTATTTTTAAAGGCAGCTTTGCAGCATTTCCTTTTCATGTGCCTAAGACTTTTGCACAGTACTTTACTGTCTATCTATATAGCATGAGACGATTCGTTTAAAACTCAGTCGATACTTGGATTCATTTTGGTTTTGATAAAAAGAGACGGGACATAATTAAATTAATAATTTAATAACATTTGTCTTTATACTGAAGGAAATAAAAGGGTAAAACCTCTTTTCCCACAGGATATAAAGGAATATGTCGATTCAGACGGGATACGTCTCTGGGACTAAAATCCTGACGTAAAAAAAAAATTAAATCCCTACGTAATAATGGAAAAATAGTCACATCTGAATAGGCTCGGAATTATTGGTACACCATATAATCAATTCCCATACACATGCACCTACACACAGAGTGACTGTTCCTAATTCCATGAGCATCCTTAGATTGAAGCTATGCACACTGCAACACGGTGTTTTACAGTGCACCTCACAAAGATGTCCAAACTGAAAGCCTTTATTCAGCTTCGGCGCTGAGAGGCTCCTCATTACGGCTTTCTGTTTGCTCCCCTCCGACTCAGTCTGAAATTACTTTCAGAGTTTCGCAATTTGCCTATTGCTTTTGGGCCTGGCATTTTAAAAGATATTTATGTGACGAAGGCCAGGGTTTTTGTGTTGCTAGGCAATCGTAATGGATGTTGGCAATGATGTGATCTAGGCTCCTTCTGCTGAAGTTAATTGGTACGTGAGCGGCCGTGGGGGAGCGACCGGAGGGATGGACGGCATCGCACAACAGGCAGCGTCGAATTACGGGCGTTACACAATTATGTTAAATTGGGAAATATTGCGTTCTAAAAGCGGAGGCTCCGGGGCACCGGCAATGATGTTAGAACGCCCTGTGGACACGGGCAGGGCGGGAGAAAATGTTCTCCGAGGCCATAATTATATATATCTGTGTGAGTGTTGTGTGAGAGATATACAAACTGCTGACAGACATTCAAAGAGCAGATGATATATTAAGGTTTTATTGTGGACCCAACAGCTTATTTAATTTCAAATTGTGTGCAAACCCGTTTGTGTATAAGAATAGTAGGGGATCGAGGTGTAATTGATCACAAAGAAAACAGATTGGCAACGGTGCACAGATAAGTAACTCAATAAAGAAGAACGATTAATATGTCTAGAGCCATTATCCACACGTAGAAATTATTGTCTTTACTGAATACCAAACATTCAAGCCACCACTGAACAGAAACAGATATTGAGAGAGACAACAAGTAAACAAATCACACAAATCAAATATACCATAATAAAATAGAATCTACGAAGATGCAAACTGCAATATTCTTGTTATTAAAATTTCATGCTTTTCTAGGCAGATGGGTGGATGGGACGAGACAAGGGGAGGGTGCCAATTTCTACTGGACTCAGTCTTTACACATGAGATGAAATGAGAACAACAATCATTCAAAGCTAGTGTTATTAAGGAGCAATGCAAATATGAAGGGGAAAAAAAAGTACTGCTTAAGACAAACTTCACACATGTGCACACCCGCAAATAATCATGAAGCCCTTAGCATAAAGGACTGTTTTATCATGGCAAAGTAAAGGCTGCAAGGGGTACACAGAGGGAAAGATGAAGTAAAAGGAAATGGGTCAGAGGAAAAAATTTCTAATTTGTGTGGGTAAACATACTGAGAGCATCCTGTGTTCACGTCATGTGCAATCTAATCTGCGATGAAACAGACTGAAATTCAAAGCTCTTATAAGCATAAATATTTGAGCAGGATTAACCCAAAAAAGTAGCAGTGCTCCTGCAAAGGCTGACATATAGAATTTTTCATCAGGGTGCCTCTGTGAAGATGAAAAAAAAAAAAAAAAAAAAAGAGCTGGTTTAGAATTTCAGAAGTCCTGATCAAAATTGAGTTAATGTCCTTCTGAATACCACTGTACTGGTGTAAAAGAATATTTTTCCAAATGGTATTTCAGCCATGTATCATTAAACTGCATACCTAGTATTTAGTAACCTAATCCAGACAACTGTGTAATATAGTAAAGCTATGTGCAATACAAAAATATTCCTTCTTCCCTTGAATTATTCCTTCTCTTTTCTGCTTTTCCTGTTTCAGGCTGCAGTGGCAACAGGCTGAGAAGGTTAGCCCAGATATTTCTATCCCCAGCCGCAGGTTCCAGCTCCTTTTGGGGGGTTTGGAGATGTTCTCAAGCCAACTGTGAAATATAATCTCTCCAGAGGGTCCTGGGGCTGCCCCAGATCTCTGAGCAGGGGGTGTGCCTGATAAAGCTCAAAATCTTTTCTTTATACTCAGCCCAAAAGATGCGCACACTGCGAGTATCGAATGCTGCACGGATAAACATATGGGGATCCCCACAGTCTTTGTGTTTCATGTGATGTCACACTGTATAATCACTGAGCATGCATGGATGTTACTGTGTCCATGCTTCATTAACAACATTTATTCTCATTTATACTGATATATAATCAAAACCCCTAATATATAGGCTTCTGTGCTCTTAAATGTTTTGAGGCCACCCAGAACAGGGAGAGGCGTTGTGTGGGAGATTAGAAAAACACAAATGTGGTCAACTTTGTCTATGACTTTTATTCTGTTCTGAAGTAGTGAGTAATTTTAGCCCTCTTCCACCTCTGGTTACGCTCACGTTGTACAGAGAGGTCATCGCGACTGCAAGAGAAAACTTGTGTGACTGAAACTCTGAAACAAAAACAGCATTAAAAAAAACAACTTGAGATACGCATCAATTAGCTTTTATTTATTTAATGTTTTTTGTTTTTTTTTCCCCCCAAATTCACTTGTGAGCACACACCTCATGAAAGGAAACCTATTTACTGGTTGCCAGGGCAGCACGAGTGTTTGCTCCCATTTTCTCGCTCTGACCCTGACTACGGTGCCTCAGCTATGACTCTTCATCGTTTTATTCTTTACGGTCACTCAAGTTGAATTTGTAAGTGCACAATAGCTATAGCTGTGTATTATTACTATTATCATTATTGGGGGGTTCTCTCACTTCAGCCATCACAGTTCTCTCACAGTTCTCTCACTTCAGCCATCACAGTTCTCTCACAGTTCTCTCACTTCAGCCATCACAGTTCTCTCACAGTTCTCTCACAGTTCTCTCACAGTTCTCTCACTTCAGCCATCACAGTTCTCTCACAGTTCTCTCACTTCAGCCATCACAGTTCTCTCACAGTTCTCTCACTTCAGCCATCACAGTTCTCTCACAGTTCTCTCACTTCAGCCATCACAGTTCTCTCACAGTTCTCTCACAGTTCTCTCACAGTTCTCACACAGTTCTCACACAGTTCTCACACAGTTCTCACACAGTTCTCACACAGTTCTCACACAGTTCTCACACAGTTCTCACACAGTTCTCACACTTCAGCCATCACAGTTCTCTCACTTAAGCCATCAGAGTTCTCTTACTCTTTCATAATAGTCTTCATTAATGTTTAAACCCTGGGTTTTCCAGATTCCACAAGCACTCAATTTACCAGCAGAAAGAGAAACACAAAGATGAGATACTTTCATTTTTATCCATCAAAATGCTGTACAGCACACTGAATTATCCATCACTGCTTCTCTCTTTTTTCTTTCTCTCTCTCTCTCTCTCTCTCTCTCTCTCACACACACACACACACACACACACACACACACACACACACACACACACACACAGATTAGCAGTTCAGACAGACAAGTGCTCTAAATTACTGATGCGTGCAGTGGACAGTGGAGCAGATGTGATTGACTATTTGCCTCTATGTGCAGTAAGTGGCATTTAAAGACAAAAGGAATGAGAGCAAGAATAAACATGGCTGAACCCCTACATATGTTTGGGGGGTTTTGGAGCATGCGACTGGGACATGAGCTAAGTGGGACAGGCAGGGTGCAATAATCATTATTAAGTCACAGTCCCCCAGGCTTTCACAATGACTTGCAAAGATGTCACCTCATGCACGCCTTAACGAGTGTTTAACGGGAAGACGAGGCCTTAAGCTCATAGCTTCTGTTTCACTTAGCAGCACTGAGCAGAGAGATGCACAATACAGGAGCTAATTTCCATTACCAAATACTCCACCATGCCAGCACATATGTGACTTTCATTAGCAAACATGTCGTGGCCTAATCGACTAAGTGATTTTTTATTTTATTTTTATGTATGTTAACTCTGTTAAAACCAAGACTGGGGGAATCACTACGTATGTATACAGGAAAAGTCAGTCACTTACAACCAGTCCACAAACACGAGGCTCATTACCATTAATTACATCACTCTCTCCTTCTGTGCGAATGCAGCAGCTTTGTTTATGTTCTTGTTCATTAGAAAATCTTTCTGACATGACTGCAAAACAACTGAAAAAAAAGTACTGTACAAGTGCTAATCTGAACACACAGACACCCAGTGACTAACAAACAGATGGTCGGTTATTCAGTAAGACCGGTAAATGCAGCGCACTGTAGAGCTTCACTTGATATTAAACAGCACTAAAGAACATATTAAAATGGAAGGAGAAATCATTTAATCTATTAAATGTTGAGTTAGGATACTAATTCAAATAGAATTATTGAAACTTATATTGGTTTACTATTTTAAGTAAAGATTTTGTGAGTTTTGGTTTGGATAAAACATGCTAATATATCCTTGTTTAAGTAAAATGACTGACTTTTCATTAAGCAACATGACTACGTAAGTACTTTTGCCTGGATGAAATCAGCATATATGATCAGTTACTGAAATTTTTAGCTTCTTTTAAGCAGGCAGTATGAGTCCTTTAGGGTTTTATCGGTTTGGTCAAAGCGGAAACCTGATGAGCTCTAAATGAAATGAACATGGAAGTACACTGATACACCGCAGGCTAAACATGCATTTACTAATGTTTTCTGTATTGAATTTTTATTTTTTTTGTGTGTGTGTGTGTGTGTGTGTGTGAAATTGACAGCACTAAAATACAAACTGTAGTAACCCCACCAGCAAGATAGTCCTGATGTAACATGCTTTTTAAAAAAGCTATATGATTCCCCCCCCCCACCTTCCCTTCAAAACAGTAAGGCTGATATCATTTCTTTGTGATTACTGAGGTTAAGGCTAGCTTTAGGATTCGGTGTAGAAAATCATTTTTAAATATAGGTAGTTTATGCATTCTGTCATGGAGTTATCACTCAAAAATGTGTCAAAAGACAGTCTTTCTCAATGAGAGACGAGCCACACAACATGTGAATCTGGAATGATTTGCGCAGGTGTTAAAACACTTCGAAGAATATGTTTATTAATGTGTGTTTTCAATTTGGCTAAATTTAGACAAGTATATATTTACCATGTTTATTAGAGATGTCACGGAAATATTTGAGCTCTTTTGGGTTTTGGTCCAAAATACTAAAATGGTCTATAACAGAGTATCAAATCTAACACAAATAATGGTAATGAGCAGCATCAACAGAGAAAATGTTTTCTAAAAGGATTACATAGAAATGTGATTTTATCTTGTTGTTGTTGTTGTTTTTATTGTTTCTTAAATATTGCTGCAGGAAAACTTAGTTTGAGTTTTTGTGATTGCCACAGCTCCCGACTGCATAGCCATTAATAATATTATGCCTCCCCTACTCTGCTTAAACCTGAGATGGGGGAAATGCTCATTTCTGGATGATTAAATCATTTATCAGGATATTTTAAAATGGAAAATCATGATCAGAGAAACATCAATATTGCACAAGCCTAGTAGTTACACACATACAAATATATACATGTTACATGTACAGGTGCATCTCAATAAATTAGAATGTTGTGGAAAAGTTCATTTATTTCAGTAATTCAACTCAAATTGTGAAACTCGTGTATTAAATAAATTCAATGCACACAGACTGAAGTAGTTTAAGTCTTTGTTCTTTTAATTGTGATGATTTTGGCTCACATTTAACAAAAACCCACCAATTCACTATCTCAACAAATTAGAATACTTCATAAGACCAATAAAAAAAACATTTTTAGTGAATTGTTGGCCTTCTGGAAAGTATGTTCATTTACTGTACATGTACTCAATACTTGGTAGGGGCTCCTTTTGCTTTAATTACTGCCTCAATTCGGCGTGGCATGGAGGTGATCAGTTTGTGGCACTGCTGAGGTGGTATGGAAGCCCAGGTTTCTTTGACAGTGGCCTTCAGCTCATCTGCATTTTTTGGTCTCTTGTTTCTCATTTTCCTCTTGACAATACCCTATAGATTCTCTATGGGGTTCAGGTCTGGTGAGTTTGCTGGCCAGTCAAGCACACCAACACCATGGTCATTTAACCAACTTTTGGTGCTTTTGGCAGTGTGGGCAGGTGCCAAATCCTGCTGGAAAATGAAATCAGCATCTTCAAAAAGCTGGTCAGCAGAAGGAAGCATGAAGTGCTCCAAAATTTCTTGGTAAACGGGTGCAGTGACTTTGGTTTTCAAAAAACACAATGGACCAACACCAGCAGATGACATTGCACCCCAAATCATCACAGACTGTGGAAACTGAACACTGGACTTCAAGCAACTTGGGCTATGAGCTTCTCCACCCTTCCTCCAGACTCTAGGACCTTGGTTTCCAAATGAAATACAAAACTTGCTCTCATCTGAAAAGAGGACTTTGGACCACTGGGCAACAGTCCAGTTCTTCTTCTCCTTAGCCCAGGTAAGATGCCTCTGACGTTGTCTGTGGTTCAGGAGTGGCTTAACAAGAGGAATACGACAACTGTAGCCAAATTCCTGGCACGTCTGTGTGTGGTGGCTCTTGATGCCTTGACCCCAGCCTCAGTCCATTGCTTGTGACGTTCACTCAAATTCTTGAATCGATTTTGCTTGACAATCCTCATAAGGCTGCAGTTCTCTCGGTTGGTTGTGCATCTTTTTCTTCCACACTTTTTCCTTCCACTCAACTTTCTGTTAACATGCTTGGATACAGCACTCTGTGAACAGCCAGCTTCTTTGGCAATGAATGTTTGTGATTTACCTAGTGAACCAAACTGAGAGACCATTTTGAAGGCTCAGGAAACCTTTGCAGGTGTTTTGAGTTGATTAGCTGATTGGCATGTCACCATATTCTAATTTGTTGAGATAGTGAATTGGTGGGTTTTTGTTAAATGTGAGCCAAAATCATCACAATTAAAAGAACCAAAGACTTAAACTACTTCAGTCTGTGTGCATTGAATTTATTTAATACACGAGTTTCACAATTTGAGTTGAATTACTGAAATAAATGGACTTTTCCACGACATTCTAATTTATTGAGATGCACCTGTATATAATCTTGTCTTGAAAAATCACTCTATGATTTTGTGTGTGTGTGTGTGTGTGTGTGTGTGTGTGTGTGTACGTACTTACCACAACCCCAAACTGTTCAGGTTCAGACAGACTGGCATACTCATGTTTATACTTGGCCAGTGCATTCAGATGTTCTTGCTCAGGAAGGTGCTTCACCAGATTCTAATGCAAAGACACAGAGGCAGAGAAAGACACAGTGAGGCAGGGAAAGAAGAGAGACGTAATATCAGCCAAATAATATGGCAAAATCTTTATTTACTGATGTACTCGGCACTACACCCTGCCCTCACAAACTCCAGATCCAGCACTGAGGCGCCAAATACTAACCACTTTTAATGGAACCTTTCCTTCACCCTTGTCTTTTACCCCCACATTACAAATGCAGCCCTTGCTCCTCCCAATTTATGTGTGCATTTGCTAAAGTAATTCCTCTCATTCCCCTTCATTCGCCCTCCAATAAGTTCATTAAAGAGCAGATAAATGGTTTATCATTATGCAGTCCACTCTCATTTAGCAAAAATAATCCCCACCGAATGCCATATATCAATATCCCCACAATAATATGTCATCTAATGCAAAGGAAATCCATATCTCCTGGCTGCTAATGTTGATGGCCGCAATATAAATTCATATTTAATAACCAGGCCACCGTCACAGGGCTCAACAGTGGGCTGTTTGTTTAATTTGTTCAAACCACACCATGAGGCCTTATGTTCGAGTTGATCACTTCTAATGTTTACCGAAGCAGCTATTCGAATTAAAACAACGCTGAAGCAAAACCGCGCATTACAACTCGTTCTCAAACTATTTACGTAGCACGATCCTTCAACATATCAGTCCAGTCTAATCAATAGCGTAAATAGTGTTTGTTAAATGGAGAAGCCTTCAGGCTCAGTGCTGCTGCAGGCACATATAGATAGGATGAGTAAAAGTATGTTTACAACAAAGTTTATAAAAGCAACACAGAAGCAGGGTGTGGGTGAAGGTGAAGATACTGTCCATTTCTAGACCTCTAACAAGTGAAAGCTAACCAGGGCAGTAGTGAGAAATGTCAGAAAGGCATGATGGCGAGAAAGGGCTGATGTTTCTGAATACCAGCAAACTCGATAGCACAAGCCGACTAAAGAACCATTGTCTATTTATTTAATAAACACGGTGATGATGCTGGAACTAGGGTTGTTTCAGCATAGCAACAAACCCTTCCAGTCCATACAGTTTTAAGAAATGGCTTAGTCATTAACGCTGTTGAGTATGTAGCTGCTCAAAGAAAATCTATTTAATAGGGGTGTAAACCGCCACACAATACAATACGATTTCTGTTCTTAAGACCACGATTCGATATTGGACTATACCACTGGATCTGCTGCGATACGATACAATACGATTTGGTAGCCTCTGATCGATATGTGACCACACTTTTCAGTATCTGGGGTAAGCCTGCCGTTAATTCTCAAATGACACGATGACGTAGAGATGAAGTATTTTAAGAATCAGAGTTATTGGCAAATCACCTTGCTAGCCTATTTACACATAAAAAAAAAAATTAAAAAACTATTTTTACAGCACCAGCTGTCGGTCCTTTTTCAATAATAATCAGTTCTAACTGATAATAATCGGTTTACGATTCACTTCAGTAGTTATCGATACACGGATCCAAATCATCCGGACGTTCCACCCCTAGTAGTTAACATGAGCTTATTCAGTTTGCTGCCATTTCTTGTAAAACTGTTGTCCCTTTTTGGCCAATGTACAACTGCGATATTAACCTTGCATGGCACAGAATTAACCCTAAGCTCTAACAGCTAACACCCACACAGGCAGGTGGAACAGAGCCAAAGTAAGGCATCAACATCATGGCAGTGGAAAAGCACCATGAGCCATCTAATGCATGAATGCAGACACTGACACACAGTGATAAATGCTATGGGATGGCTTTATAACCATGCCACTTCTTAAATCATTAACTGTAACTAAATGAATACTAGAGGTGAAAGGATGTGTTACCTGGATCATTGGTTCTGTTAGCTGATCCTCATCTACCTCCACAATCATCCTCCTGATCTCCTCATAAGGCAAACGGAAGGAACCCAGGAAAATGGCTGAGAGAGAGAGAGAGAGAGAGAGAGAGAGAGAGAGAGAGAGAGAGAGAGAGAGAGAGAGAGAGATGACAAATTCAATCTCATGAGTACACAGTTGGATTACTCATCAACGCCTTTAAATATATAAAGTATTAACATTCGCCATTATTTCTGCATTTACTAGAGAACTAGGGGAACGTTGTCAATCATGTCAATGGTTTATTTGTCTTTAAACAGAATGTGAGCACATCGGTTATATTAGTCTTTGTTTAGAATCAGCAATTATATCAGACTTTGGCAAGAGAGAGTAGAGTTGCATGACCTTTTCAGCACTACATCAAGGTAAACAGTTCGATTCTATAACATGCAGTACTTACATAATAAGCCAACACTACTCACAGTGACCTGACTGGCAAGTGCGCAGACAAAGCAAACAAACTTCACATCTGCAACTTGTGGAAAAGACGAGCTCAAAGACTAAGATTTGCTCATATTTTTTCCGACAACAGACACAACAGACACAACAAAACTAGAATGTTAACGCTGGTATGTTATAAATCCCTCCAGTGCAAAACAGCCAACTTGGCGAGAAAGCGTTTAATTCAGGCATATGATTAAATGCTTTTTCCTGTGAAGCGGTTCATGATGTGTGTGACATTGTCATGACTGCCAACACAAATTAATCTTTTTTTTTTTTTTCGTGGCCTAGTTCAAGTTGAAGGAGCATGATAAAAATATTGATGTTCGAAACAGAGATAGGAGTAAAAACCATTATAATCTTTTATATTTTGATGCAGTTTAACGGTGCATGCCTGCTTCATGCGATGTGAATGACTCCCTCCTCCCTTTGTGCCTTTACTCACGGATTATTAAATATTTAGTTAATTATTTGTTTTTATTTAAGAGCTTTGCATTCATTAAAAAAAAAAAAAAAAAAAAAAAAAAAAAAAAAGGAGTACATTCTGATTTATGATCTGCATTTTGGCTGTTCACTGACTCCAGCCTGTGTTAGTGTATGTGTGTGTAAAGCTGGAGCTATAAACTTGGCAGTGTGTGTAAAGCAAAAAGATTAAAATAGAGATGGTATGTTTATGCCTGAGGACCTGTTCTGCACATCAGTTCCAAGACATTGTCCACATAACAAAGCACCATCAGTGCAGCTTCAACCTCTCTTCACATGCAGGGGAAGCACAATGAGCTCCTCCTGCACATCTATCACTTTCTGTAACTAAAAGCATGAAGGAAATTCCAATGGTGTCAGAGCCATTCTTCATCTTCCTGTTTCATGCACATGTGTGAGCTACCGTGGGTCTGATCTATTTGTAGGATCTGATAGTAGCTCAGCCTGCTCTCTGCCACATTGCCACACTTTAATAAAGCAGGGAGAATCGCTGGGAGGTGGGTGCTTAGTGTTTTATGACAATGGAGCTTGAGTGAGAGATTTTAAAGAGTGTGATTTGACTCGAGGTGTTCAGACTGGCTCAATTATAGCACACATTATAGGATCCAGGTCACTTCCTCTATGTAATAAAGACTCATGGAAGAGTGAGTGAATGGGCTCTGAACTTTAGTAAAGGCATGGGTATGTGTGTAGAGACAGCAGGAAAGACATTGCCTGAGACTTGACAAACAGGAAATAAAGGAATGTGTGTGCGGAACAGACTGACATCTGGTGCTGTGTATAACTTCAGGGTCTTACATATAATTACATAGAGAGAGAGAGAGAGAGAGAGAGAGATAAAGCGAGTGAAAGTAGAAAAGAAAAAGAATCGTTGTGTCTTGTTCCCAGGATCTCTGCATTTATACAGGAGAACAGGAAACGGTGCCTAGAGCGGCACTTTAGTCACGGGTGGCCAAACGTATTAACTATTAGAAACTTGATAGCAGAGTGTTTCATTACACCAATCTCACTGTGAGCACTGAATAGCTGAGGAACGCACCAGTCGTCATTCAAGCCGCCCCTGAACCTTCCTGGACCCACAGGCTTATGGTAGCATATGGTTGGCAATTTGAACAGCAAAATCCAGCAGTGTTATACCCCATAACTCTGTTCAACAGATCTGTAGCGTACACACAATTGCTAAAAATAAAAACTGCACTAAAAGAATAGTAGTTGTGTGAATCTGATCATGCATGGATACCACAAAGGAATTCTTTTTAGATGAATTTCCCCAGTACTGGAAAGTAGAGCATACTTTGGTAAAACATTTTCTCGTGTCTATCTATATTTCATCTAGAACAGCAGAATGGTATTGGCCAGCCCCTCAACAGGAGAGCTACATTTCCTCTTGAAATCGCGGCTAAAGTAAGACGCATAAGAAGCATATTAAATGCTCAACAGTGTGTGAAATGAGGCTGGAAATGCAGATGAAGTGATAAGAGAGAGTGAATATACACTATATGGCCAAAAGTATGTGGGCATCTGACCATCACACCCATAAGTGGGCCTTCCCAAAGCTGTTGCCAAAGTTAGAAGCACTCAAATGCCCCTGTGCACGAAGCGAGCTCCATGAAGACATGATTTGTGAAGGTAAGAACTCCAGTGTCCAGCACAGAGCCCTGACCTCAACCCACTGAACACCTTTGGGATGAACTGGAACACCGACTACACTAAAGACCTCCTCGCCTGACATCAGTGCCTGATCTCACTAAAGCTCTTGAGGCTGAATGAACACAAGTCCCCACAGCCACGCTCCAAAATCTAGTGGAAACCCTTCCCAGAAGAGTGGAGGTTATTATAACAGCCAAGGTGACTAAATCTGGAATGGGATTTTCAACAAGCACAATGGGTGTGATGGTCAGGTGTCATAAACCTTTGGCCATATATTGTGTAAGAGAGTGGAGGAAAAACTCAGAGATGTGTACTTACACAGGTTCTGGGCGATCTTAGGATCCAGCACTTTCAGCTCTTTGATTCTTTTCTTCATGAATTTCTTCTCCTCGAGCTCCTCCTCATCTCGCCGGGCTGTAAAGACCCACATACATTAGTAATGGATATGCAACTTATATTCACATACGCTTAAACACATGGAAACAGATCATCACGATTGTATACTGGCACTGGTGCATGGATGGTTGTCTTGAGCAGCTACAGTACATACTTAATGGCAATAATAGCCAAACGCAGTAACATTGTGATGTACAGATAACAGCTGCTCATAACAGGAGTGTGAGTTGGTATGCATACAGTCAAATGCATAATTTGATTATAAGGTTGTTTGGTAAACACCATAATGAATGAAACAACAGTACAACATTTAATTACAGAGTAGAACAAAATAGCACACACACGCATGCGCACACACACACACACACACACACACACACAGATGTGGAGACAAAGAAAGCAACAAGGTTCTTAATGTGGACTAATGAGAGATTTATTCTGAAACACAACACAAACTCAGCAATGTAGTTAATTGCACCACTAGTCAATCAGAGTCTGCTCACTGTAGACACAAACAGCCAAAACAACACTGAATAATTAAAGAAAACAGCCACATGGGAGGTGAGGTCTACTTAATAAAGACTCATGGGGTTCACTGACGTGTTGACCTCCTAGGAGCAGATGATGAAATCCTGTAAACACATGTGTCTAGGGACAAGAGTTTACTATGGCATGGGGGTTATGTCAGAGAGGTGTGGGGGGTAAGATACTGTATTCCGTGTGTGTAGGAATAAGAAAGTGTTTGCCATGGTCACAGTGGGAGTGTAAAAGGATTGGTAATTGGCAAGACAGCCATGGAGAATGAGATGAGAGAGTAAAAGCTGTGAGCTGAAGGAGGTCAGCATTCATTCATTCTCTCTCTCTCTCTCTCTCTCACACACACACACAAACATACACACATAGAGTGGGGTCCACAAGTCTGAGACAACACTGAAAATCCAAAAATCTTTTAAAATTTAAAACAGAAAATAAACGGACCATTTTAGAATACAAATTCCGACCATGTTAAAGGTACTAAAGGTCTGATTTTCCTTGAGTCTTATCCCTACCATTGAAGAACACGATCAGCCGATGCTCTGACGGATCTGAACTAGGATTTACACAAATTTGTGGCTAAAGTGTACGCTGTCATGAAAGTAAAAACTTTAATTACTAACACTAAGAAATTCTGAAGTTCATGTAAATGTTTCTAAGGTTCTACTTTTCACCTTTTCACTCAGGTTCTTGCTTATGATATATTTTGTAATGACAAATGTTGTATTAAATTAGAAAAGAATGTAAAATAGATGCAGAATAAATACGCATATCCGATCACACATGCCACCTCTATACGATGAGTAAGTCACATAAGTATCACTGACACAATAGTGATACTGCACACAGACTGAATGGTTTTGTTACAGACAAAAACGTTGCATGACATTCTGAACACACGTGTGCTGATCTACGCCAATTTGCACATCGAGTCTATACAAGCAAATCCGCAATAGCGGCTCAAGGTATTACGGAGCGTTGTTCACAATCCAAACTGTGGGGTTTTATCTAAACTGGCATCCAGCATAAGTTGTAATGTTGATGCTTTTGAATGAACAGATGTACATTTTTGTGTGTTTCAAAATCAGGTAGATCCAATAACAGCATTTTTCCCCTCTGATGTTTAAAAATAAAAAAACTAAATAAAGAAGAAAACGCATCATCTGCACACTCGTTCTGGCAGCACCGATAAGAGAAGAGTTGGAGAATGGCGACAGGAACGAGCGGTAAGGAATCCGAATTAGGTGATCTTTAGAGTAACTAATTATGTAACGTGTCAGATTAAGAGAACAAAATGTGAGTCCCGAGAGGAAGTTGGGTAAGTGCGCGCTAATTATCGCGGCTGGCTAGTGCTGGACTGAATGCCGAGGAATAAAATGCAGGGTTAATCTACGAATCTCTGTCTTGCTCCCACACAAACAGAGGAAAGGCAACACTTCCTAACACATACACCCAATAAATGTGGTAGAACAAAGTCTGTGTGTGTGTGTGTGTGTGTGTGTGTGTGTGTGTGTGTGTGTGTGTGTGAGTGTGAGTGTGAGAGAGAGAGAGAGAGAGAATGACAGTAAATGAGTGTGAGACTCCCAGTTGAAACTCCTGGGTTTCAACTAATCCTTGTTGCCTTGTCTATACTTCATCAGAACTGCTTCTGAAAGCCGTCCAAAAGAAACATCAGAAAGCTTGAGTTTTCGGATTCTTTAAAGACGGCAGCAGGATCTCATTGTTGTCCAGTCCAAAAAACTGTTGGCACTTTAACTGAGATGAGGATGCTACTGATTTTGCTGTCGTCTAATCTGAGACAGATTATAGTCTAAACAATTTTTCAAGCATGAGTCGAGGACCTGGAACACCAGTATCAGTGCCAGGAGTGGGATCCTTGTATGCAGTTTGTGGTACACACTTAGACTCTGGCTAAACACCATTTTGTTGCCAAAAAATGATTATGATCAAATAACTCCTCTTTGATCGGTACCTACAAATACAAATCTGCGAGTCTACACTTTTGAAAAAACTCTCCTGCTTTTTCGGCACCATGGTTCATTCATACATCCATTTTCATTAACTGCTTTTTCCTGGTCAGTGGATCCAGAGCCTACCCCGGGAACGCACCGTGGATGGAACGCCAGTGCGTCTCAGGACACCGTGCGCACACATTCACACACCCTTTCACAACTAGGGACAATGTTGAGTAGCCAATTCATCCTACAGGAATGTTTTTGGGAGGTGGGAGGAAACCGGAGAACCCAGAGGAAACCCACATGGACCCAAACTCCACACAGACATAACCAGAGCTCAGGATGGAACCGGAGACCCTGGAGCTCCACACCTCCCTTTCTACACTAAGAAGAAGAAGCAGCATCCTTTATTTGTCACATATACATTACAGCACAGTGAAACTATTATTTTTTTGCAAATCCCAACTTGTTAGGAAGTTGGGGTCAGAGTGCAGGGTCAGCCATGATATGGCACCGCTGGAGCAGAGAGGATTAAGGGCCTTGCTTAAGGGCTCAACACTGGCAGCTTGGCAGTGCTGCGGCTTGAACCCTTAATATTCTGATCAGCAAACCAGAGCCTTAACCATTGAGCCCCCACTGCCCATGAGGGTATACCGATACCAAAACATTCACTAAGACCTAATACTGCTGTGACTCTGTGTCGGTGTCAGACACAGAGTCAGGGCTCCTGTTGGTTTCTGCCCTCCTGTCCTTCCAGACGTCTTTACTGACCAAGCACTGTGGAGCTGGACAGCCAGCTCAGGCGCTTCGGTTTCACAAGCGCGACTTATTTGAATTGGTGTATGCTGCCCTGTCTGAAAGCCTGCTCTGATGATAGCAGACCCCAAATCAGGCTTTGGCATCGTAAAAGACTACACCCGACAGACATTTATTTCATAATCAGACGCTGTATCGTCTTCTCATAAGCAACAGGCTTCAAGAATGTGGACTGATGCAAAAACATTGATGCCATGCTAGTCAGATGGAAAGACTGTCTATCACAATTATGCATACATCAAGCCCTTCACTGGGAATCTGAGCACCAGATGTGTCAAAATGGCCAAAATGTTCATCTCTGGTGTACACTTAGCTCAAAATAGTGAAGGGCAAAAAAAATATGGGGCAAAGCTAATGGAACCGACTGTTGCTAAAAGTATCAACAACTCCAGCACGTTTGTTTAGCTGACATTAACACATTAAGGCAGGCAAGAGCAACTGGCAAATGAGTGAGCACAGCATTAAAGGGTAGGATTCACAGAGCACAAAGGGGTACAGATCACTGCAAAAGTAGCACCACTTGCACTCATTACACACTCACAGGGAGCAGGCAACTCGTCTGGAGGCTCACACTCCTCACGCACTCCAGTGAAGAAAAAAAGAAAGAAAGACGTAGCAGGAGAAAAGGAAGACTTTTATAACATTTCATTATTGATTGTTAACTATTTCAAAAGGAGCCGTGGGGAACTGTGAATAATCTGTGAAGACGTCCTGTGGAAGCCTGGCCATGAGAAAATAAAAGCCTTAATGATCTAATTGCAATCAGTTGGCCTCATGGCAGAACATTATTAAGAATTCATGCTCTCAGTATAACTGGAACGAATTGGATGATTCGTGCTATATATAGCAAGCAAAAGGTACGGACCACATCTTTATCTCTTTCACACACACACACACACACACACACACACACACACACACACACACACACACACAGTCTTTTATCTTTGATGCAACAGAGACTCAAAGGAAGCTGGGCTTCTTGTTAAGCAACTCGTACAGCACGAAGAGACAAGAGACAAACGTGTGATATGAATATTTACAGAGAAACTAATCATAAATCAAATATTTTAAATGGTATCCAGTCCAATGTTCCTAAGCGTCCATAAAATGCAATGAAAATCGAAACTGTTCAACATTTAACACAAGAACACAGCAGGGTGAGAGACAAAGCTGATCCATTTCATTATGCATTAACCCATCTCTACAACTCTTCAACCTTCTTCCTTCTCCTTAGTCCTTTACTTCTATGCAGAAATAAAGAGAAACACGTACTACAACAAGCAGAACGACTATAAAGGTTCTCAGTGCATTTTTTTTTTTTTTTTGTGTGTGTGTGTGTGTGTGTGTGTGTGTGTGTGTGTGTGTGTGTGTGTGTGTGTGTGTGTGTGTGTGTGTGTGAGAGAAACTGGCAAGATTAAGATATGCAGTATTGATCTGGTCATCATGACTACTGGTAGGCTGTCAAAACTGGCCCCAAACATTCATTACTCACAGTTCAACACACCAGCAAACACAGCAGACACTCGTTCAGGGTACAATCATATTGACTGTGTATCAAAACCCCCACGTAATGTGCAGTTCTCAGTAGGAAACCGGGCTAATGCAAGAAGACGGGAGACGCTTTTAAATCCATATATAAAAATACTTAACAATGTATTGCAAATGGACAAATAATCAATTGACTGAGTTCTACGGCAACATTAATGTGCTGGAGCATAAAGAGTGTGTATACGGGTCTAAATCTAACAACTGCTACTGAATAGTCGGATTTAGGGACACGTTATCAAATCAGCAAAACCAAAGCCATCAAATTACACTATACGGGCAAAAGTATTCGGACACCTCGCCGTCACACTTTATACCAATTTAAATTCATTTGCATAGCACTTTTGACTATAGATATTGTCATAAAGCAGCTTTACAGAAATCCAAATATAAAGATTCAATTTATAATTTTACCCCTAATGAGCAAACCATAGGTGACGGTGACAAGGAAAAACTCCCTTACATGACAGGAGGAAGAAATATGTGAGAGGAACCAGACTCAAACAGGAACCTCTTCTGGGTTGACACTAGATAGAGCGATTATGAATCATTTCTCTTCTATAACTGTATAGTATAGAGTCAATCAGTGCTAAGTGTGTTCAAAGGAATGTCAGTATGAGCGTCAGAGCCATTTCTGATTTCATTAGAATTATAACTTTATGTCTATCGACTGTTCAATGACCAAGACTTGAGTGTGAACTGTTTTCAGCAAGTGCAGGCTTTAGGCTCGCCATCGCCATCTTTAGGGTAACCGTGTGGTACCGTCCACAGAAGTCTCATGTTGATCTTTAGGGTATCCATGCAAGCCATCCTCAGCAGCAGGGAGTGAATTTCTGGTAAAGACATAGCTATATGAGATTGTTGGACATCCCATTCCAAAACCAAGGGCATTAATATGGAGTTTTGGAGAGAGTCTGTAGCAATTTGTGCCCATTCAGTCAAAAGAGCATTTGTGATGTAGGGCACTGGCGATGGACGTTAAGTCCTAGCTCTCAATTGACATTCCAATTCATCTGAAACACTTGAACTCAAAAATTAGGAGGGGTGTCCACATAGTTTTGGCCATATAGTGTGTATCTTTAATTGTTAAATCTGTGGAAAGCGATTTAAGCTAATGAGTATCAGCAAACATAATATCGGGAGTCTGCAAACATGTCTATTTTAATTGATGGAAAGGACAAGCTCAATACCTTCGTTATTTCATTAAAATTGCTAGTTCCTCAGAAAACCCAAAAACTGAGCCATCATGCATTCTGACCACAAACTGAAGCCAAACAAATATTAAAGAGAAGTGAGACGCACATCGCTCAGAGAAGGGAAGCAATTAAGCACACAATGTGGGTGGTAATTAGTAAAACATCCACTGATACACACTGCGATGCCTATCAGCTAATTAAATCTCAACCTCTAGCAAATCATTCTCTCTCTCGCTCGATCACTGTTCATTATGCAGCTGCACTGATTGGACCCAGAGAAGGTCAGGGTTCATTGGTTAATCAGTCAGGTGAGTATAGGTGGGGCTGATATCATAGCTCTGCATCGCAACAGAGGAGTAGCGCATAGCAGCTAATGTGGAGAACATGGCCCTACTGCGAATCAGCCAGCTGTATCAGTGGCACAGGAGACACACACACACACACACACACACACACACACACACACACACACACACACACACACACACACACACACACACACACACACACACACACACACACACACACGCCAGAGAATCTATAAGATACTGTAATAGAAAGGAAGAAGATCCGTTTACAACCTCCCCAAACCAGGACTATGTTGTCTTGTGCATTTGTTTCAGCTTCTTCCAATTTGTAGTACTGATAGCATGCGGGGACTGCGGATGAACTCGATGAGTGAATTTAGTGTAGTGCTACTGCTAATGTTGTTCTGTCTGTTTTAGCATTAAAATTATAGACACATTAATATTTGAATACATTCAAATACTAAATGTATTTAATCAGCTGCCGAGCTTTTGCTACTTTGTGCTGTTAACAAAGCAAAAAGAATTGTTTTTAAATAGCAGTTAGGCACTTACTCACTTTTTGTGCATATGAGTACAAAATGACTTTTGAATACCCATCATTAATCACAGCTTCAAACAGGAGGATACGTAGATATAAACGTACATACACATGCAAGTAAGTAAATTTCCAACATGAGGCCAGTGGATGAAAATTCCACACAGGTTCTCACAAGGTTATGGGAATGTAAGGAGAAATAAGCATGGGCAAAGTGATTTATCGATAAAACTTCCTCTAAATTCTCTTTCATTACCATCACCTCTCAGCCACAGGGGAACAAAACAGCTCCCAGACGTAAACCCGAACATCTACCATGCATGGTCCAGTAAGAAACCCTGCCACTGTAATTACACAACAAACGGTCAATTAATTACCCAGAAGAG
Source organism: Cranoglanis bouderius (assembly GCA_023630585.1). Lineage (NCBI taxonomy): Eukaryota > Metazoa > Chordata > Actinopteri > Siluriformes > Cranoglanididae > Cranoglanis > Cranoglanis bouderius. The sequence continues at coordinate 5,663,439 of CM042553.1, read as the reverse complement.
CAGAAAGTGGCACACTCCTGATTTTGAAAAAGCGCCACTTTATATAGTTTTCGGTCTCAAGCTCTCTAGATGATACATCTGTAGACGCCCAGGCTGTCAGAGCACTACTAAAGGGAATGGAAGATGAAATAAACATTGATTGAAAGAGAATGACTGATGGGCTACATAACAGGCCAGCAGCAGGACTGCCTCTAGTCTTTCAACAGCATGATCAAGAGACATTTAATCACACCACAACATTAGCACAACTTAAACATTGACAAGGAAATAAAACACTCAGATGACATACGCTACATAAAGCCATATCTTATAGCCTGCAAATGTAGGAGAATAACATTAAAAATAAAAAATATATAAGCATTTTGTAAAAAATGGGATTTTATATACACCAAATCAGCCATAAGATTAAAATGGCTGACAGGTGAAGTGAATAACATTGATTATCTCGTTACAATTTCACTTGTCAAGGGGTGGGATATATTAGGCAGCAAGTGAACAGTCAGTTCTCAAAGTTGATGTGTTGGAAACAGCAAGTGTAAGGATCTGAGCAACTTTGACAAGGGCCAAATTTTGACGGCTAGACGACTGGGTCAGAGCATCTCCAAAACAGCAGGTCTTGTGGGGTGTTCCTGGTATGCAGTGGTTAGTACCGAACAAAAGGTGTCCAAGGAAGGACAACCAGTGAACCTGCAACAGGGTCATGGGCGCCCAAGGCTCATTGGGGAGTGAAGGTTAGCCCGTCTGGTCCGATCCCACAGAAGAGCTACTGTAGCACAAATTGCTGAAAAAGTTAATGCTGGCTATGATAGAAAAGTGTCAGAACACACAGTGGATAGTGCCTTGCTGCGTATGGGGCTGCGTAGCTGCAGACCTGTCAAAGTGCCCATGCTGACCTCTGTCCACCGCCGAAAGCGCATACAATGGGCACGTGAGCATCACAACTGGACCATGGAGCAATGGAAGAAGGTGGCCTGGTCTGATGAATCACGTTTTCTTTGACATCATGTGGACTGCCGGGTGCATGTGCGTCGCTTACCTGGGAAAGAGCTGCCGCCAGGATGCACTATGGGAAGAAAGCAAGCCGGCAGAGGCAGTGTGATGGTCTGGGCAATGTTCTTCTGGGAAATCTTGGGTCCTGGCATTCATGTGGATGTTACTTTAATACATACCACCTACCTAAACATTGTTACAGACCAAGAACACCCCTTCATGGCAATGGAATAATGTGCCCTGCCACACTACAAAAATTGTTCAGGAATGGTTTGAGGAACATGACAAAAAGGAGTTGACTTGGCTTCAACAGGTCAGAGTTGTTTTGGCAACACAAGGGGGACTTACAGTGCCCTCCACTAATATTGGCACCCTTGGTAAATATGAGCAAAGTAGGCTGTGAAAATTGTCTTTATTGTTTAACCTTTTGATATTTTGTTTAAAAAATTCACAAAAATACTCTGCTCTCATGGATATCAAACAATTGCAAACAAAACAGGTTTATTAAAAAAATTTGTCAAATATAGGTGTGCAACAATTATTGGCACCCCTATGAATTCATATGAGAAAAATATATTTGAAGTAAATTCCCATTGATATTTTAATTTTTTTTAGTACACCTGGGTGACTAGGAACAGGAAATTGTTCAACCATGACTTCCTGTTTCACAGGGGTATAAATATGAGGTAACACATAGGCCAAATTCCCTTAGTTATTCATAACAATGGGTAACATAGAGGTAGCCATATGGAAAAGTACCTCCCCACGGTTAAATATGGTGGTGGCTCTTTAATGTTTTGGGGCTGTTTTCCTGCCAGAGGACCTGGACATTTTGTTAGGATACATGGCATCATGGACTCTATCCAATATCAACAGATATTAAATGAAAACCTGACTGCCTCTGCCAGAAAACTTAAAATGGGCCGTGGTTGGATCTTCCAGCAGGACAATGATCCAAAACATACATCAAAATAAACACAAAAATGGTTTCCTGACCACAAAATCAAGGTCCTGCCATGGCCATCCCAGTCCCCTGACTTGAAACCCATAGAAAACCTGTGGGGCAAACTGAAGAGGAGAGTCCACCAGCGTGGAGCTCGAAATTTGAAGGATCTGGATCATACAGATTCTGTATGGAGGAATGGTCTCAGATCCCTTGCCATGTATTCTCCAACCTCATCAGGCATTATAGGAGAAGCCTCAGAGCTGTTATGTTGGCAAAGGGAGGTAGCACAAAGTATTGACTTAAAGGGTGCCGATAATTGTTGCACACCTATATTTAACAAATATATATTTTTTGGAAAAAACCTGTGTTGTGTTTGCAATTGTTTGATATCAATGAGAGGAGAGTATTTTTGTGAATTATTTTTAACAAAAGATCAAAAGGTTAAACAATAAAGACATTTTTTCACAGCCTTCTTTGCTCATATTTACCGAGGGTGCCGATATTAGTGGAGGGCACTGTACACGATATTAGGCAGGTGGTTTTAATGTTGAATGCGATAAAGATGAGTTTCCATGTGGTTAACTTTATTTGACTGAGACAACTGATTTGCTCAGTATATTTTTAAAGATATTTTAGGTTATTACTTTCTTTTTTTTTTCATAGATTTTAATGCAGTTTCCTGTTCACACGCATGCTCCTTGTATATATACACTACATATTTTGCCTCAGTCAAATAGAACAACACAATGTTAGTGTCCTCAATCAATGAATAATGTTTAACTTTAATTTTTAGCCCACCTAGAAACATTTACAACTGTACTGTCTCTGAATAGAAATATTTTCTACTGCTAGCGTGTGGTATTGTAGAAGTATGAGAGAAATTGTCTCCTTGTTTTAAACCTGCAGTAGCTATCGTATGAGCTGTTGTTTTCACATGAAATGCTTAACAAAGCCAGCAGCATTAAACCTCAACACCAGCCGAGCATCTCCAAACATGTACGCTTTTAACACACAATACATGCTCTCAAATGCAATCACACACAAAACTCATATTTGGTTGAGGGTGAGCAGACGAGGGAAAAGATCTGTTCCTGCTTATCACTGTTCCTGCATATTTTTCATCATCTTTTTTTTCCCCTTCTTTCCATCATTATGATCCATAAGTGGATGAGAGGGAATACATGCCTATTATCAATTCCTCTATGCAAAAAAGGAGAAAGCCCAAGTGTGGAAGAAATCATTTTTAGCAAATAATATTGTGGCTGCAAATGTATTTTAAATGACGTACCACATTATACTTCTGGTGTAGGAGCCACAGAAATCAAATAGTGAATACTTTGTGGTATAAGAAAAAAGACATTGCACAAAAAAGGCAATCTAAAAGGTTCATTTTTGAAACATCAGTTAGGCCTAATTTTGGCAGAGACATGGATAAATGAATGAAGAGGAGAATTATCCTATTCACAAGGCCTCTTAGTTCGCCATTAAAGAGCACAAAGTGGGCTTCGTTTAAGACATTAATTTAATTGTCAATCTTATTCAAATATCAAAGGCACAATGTGGATGTGTCCAGGCTGGACATGTTCATGCTTTTTACCTCTGTAAAGTCACTGTTGAGCGAATGGATGGATGGATGGGTGAATGGATAGATGGATGAGTCTGTTATGGATGGATGGATGGGTGGATCTGATATGGATGGATGGATGGATGGGTCTGATGTGGATGGATGGATGGTTAGATGGATGGATGGGATGGTTCGGATGTGGATGGATGAATAGGTCTGATGCTGATGGATGGATGGATGGATGGATGGATGGATGGATGGATCTGATGTGGATGGATGGAGGGATAGATGGATGGATGGATAAAGTGTTGATATGGATGGATGGATCTGATGTGGATGGATGGATAGATGGGTCTGATGTGGATGGGTAGATGGATGGGTCTGATGTGGGTGGGTAGATGGATGAGCCTGATGTGGATGGATGGATGGATATGCCTGATGGTTCGGATGTGGATGGATGGATGGGTCTGATGTGGATGGATATGTCTGATGTGGATGGATGGATGGATATGTCTGATGTGAGTGGATGGGTAGATGGGTCTGATGTGGGTGGGTAGATGGATGAGCCTGATGTGGATGGATGGATATACCTGATGGTTCGGATGTGGATGGATGGATGGGTCTGATGTGGATGGATATGTCTGATGTGAGTGGATGAGTCTGATGTGGATGGATGGATAGATGGATATGTCTGATGTGGATGGATGGATATGTCTGATGTGGATGGATGAATATGTCTGATGTGGATGGATGGATGTGTCTGATGTGGATGGGTAGATGGATGGATATGTCTGATGTGGATGGATGGATATGTCTGATGTGGATGGGTAGATATGTCTGATGTGAGTGGATGGATATGTCTGATGTGGATGGGTATGTCTGATGTGGATGGATGGATGGATATGTCTGATGTGAGTGGATGGATATGTCTGATGTGGATGGGTATGTCTGATGTGGATGGATGGATGGATGGATATGTCTGATGTGAGTGGATGGATATGTCTGATGTGAGTGGATGGATATGTCTGATGTGGATGGGTAGATGGATGGATGGATGAATATTTGTAGATTTTTTTGGTATCATCACTAACAGGATTTTTTGTGTTTCATTTGGCTTTTTTTAATAGCCCATGTGTTTCGGATTGACTCGGGTTGCACTCATATAAAAAAAAAAAAAAAAAAAAAAAAAAAAAAAAAAAAAACTAAATGAAAATATAGAAATGCTTGCAATCCCCAGAAGAGGGGAAAAGAAAAAAAAGTTTCTTGCAGTACCCTCAACATATAAATTCAACCCTTTGTTTGTTTTGCTTGTCCAACAAATAAAATATACAGCAACTGCATCAAATATAAAATTGTAGCGAGTGTCTTCTTTGTCTTTTGTGTTGAAGACTGATGCCAGTAGCAGGCTACAACCAACTGGAACATACATTTCCTTTTTTAAGACTTTAATAATCTAAGGAAACAAACATTAAACAAGTGTATCTTAAGCAGGTAGACTAAAGTTCAGAGCAGTAAATTTGTTTTCCTTTTGTGTGCTGGATTTAAGCACAATAAAGGCAATTAAACTGTTCACCTTTTGCCTCACAGAGCTGAAGCGCATGTGTTTAAACTGATGATAATTGCATTACTGAGTGTGTGTAGAAACTGAAGCTAAAGGCATCCTCCGGTGTGTCTGCAGTGACACTAAAGGCTCCTGCCCGTGTTTCAATATTTTAATATATGCTGGGAATACGAACGGGTTGAAACAAACATAACACACTGTGATGGAAGTGTGATTGGATCTCCATAGGGAATCACTGTGATCGGATGTCAGGCCGATATAAACACAATGTGTACAGTGTCTGTGCATCAGACTCACATTAAAGAGAAAGCACCTGCCCACAAGATACAGCGTCAACAACTTATTTAAAAAATATATAAATAATAAAAACAACTAGCGGGTGTGTGTGTGTGTGTGTGTGTGTGTGTGTGGTTTGGTGGTGGGTGGGGGGGGTGGATGTACGAATGACAGCTCCTATTAAAATTCCTTTTGCTGCAAACATAGCTTGTCATGTTGTCTCCTAACACACAGCTGTAAAAGACGATCCCGTCCTCTGAAGAGGAAAAGTGTGCACCAGCTGTACAATAAAATAAACTCAGGTGAGATGTCTCCTGCTATGTTGCCAATTGGCTGACTTTGCAAATGCTACCTACCTAGCTTGCTTATATGTATGCTGCAAAGCAGAAATGAGATGCGCACAGATTACAAAATGCACGAGATTGGACTGTCCAATAATCAAGATTCCAAATTAATGCAGTGTGTATATGGGGCTTCAGTAGCACCATGAGTCTAGAGCAGGGTTATTAAGCTTGCCAATATTACACAATATTACAGTCTATTCCATTGTTTAACAGCATCTGTCACTATAAATAAAGTTTTATTTATTTACCAAGGGTACTTTAGGCAGGGAAGGACATTATAAGAGGACCCTAATAAGACCCAAAGTATTAGATTAATAAAAAAGCAAGAAAAGGACACAGCTCTCACACTGCAGATGACAGAAAGCTTTATGAAGAGCGCTGAATGGAGGCTTCATTTTCTTAACACACTCGTTCTCCAGCTCACATATTCTCTGCTAATGATAAAAATCCAAGCAGGCTTTTAGCTCCTGCTTACACGGTGGCTAATGGCTTTTTCTTATTATCTCTGCTCACATAATACATGGAAAAAGCATGTTTGCTGTGTGTGAGGCAATATGTGTGCCATTTGTTTAACTGCGTGGTTTGTGTAAAGGTGTCCTTATTATAGAGTAAATGAGCAGAGGTGCATCTGTAACAGCAAAACACACGATTGTCCGTCTGTCTGTCTGGATGAAGTGCATTTGCGAGGGCAGCAGCTCGAGTTGTTTGTGTGCCTGTGTGCGCACAGTGCACGGCCCTATACAAAAGAGCCGAAGTAGATTAAGGCTTTAGAGGTAATTCAGCTGGCTAATTTTACCCACACCCAGAGATAAATGAGACAGATGCATCTTAATTCGATGCCTCTGGTACTAGCCTCTGAAAAAGCTGCACATACATTTAAACGTCGCCAAATCCATGCATGAACACCAAGAAAGTACCAGCGCCTCTTGTCACATATAGAATCTATATTTAGCTGCAGAGCGTCATGTTCTTTCTTCAGTAAAACAAGCTTTAAGGTGGTGAAGGAGAATGAGATCTAGCAGCTGGACTGATGTGTTTCACTGTCCAGGGTTTGGCTGCTGCAGGGAGGTCATGTAAGCATGAGTTTTAGTTTTCTATAAGTATCTCATATGTCATATGGAGATCAGCAGGCATTCTCAAAGGCTGTGATGAAGCTGTAATGCATTAAAACATTTTAGGCTTTTAGATAAAATAAAATACCTTCAAAGGTACAGTATAATGTAATGTCTTCATAGGTTGTAAATAATAAGTGCAGGGCACATATCTATCTGAGATAGTAAATTTGATAACAAAGGTGGCTAACAAGTTTTAAATAAGAAGCAAAATGTTTTGTACTGACTGTCAGATCAGTATAAACAGGTGCTCTGTACGTGATAAACTAAAGTACGTTAGATTCTGGACCTGGACTGCACACTATAGCTTAAACTTTGAACGTTGTGTTTCTAGTAGAAAAGCTTTTGTATCACTCTCGGCAAGCTGCGGAATATAGACTCTTAAGTGTAAAATATCCTTGTGGGTCAGCATTGTCTTTATGGTGATTATAAGCCAAAGGTTTGTGGACACCTGACCATCACACTCATACAGTATGTGGTTCTTCCCCAAACTTTTGCCACAAAGTTGGAAGCACACAATTGTATAGAATGTCTCTGCATGCTATAGCATTACAATTTCCCTTCACTGGAACTAAGACGCCCAAACCCTGTTCCAGCACGACAATGCACCTGTGCACAAAGTGAGCTCCATTAAGACATGATTTGTCAAAGTTGGCGTGGAAGAACTAGATTGTGTCCTGCACAGAGCCCTGACCTCAACCTCACTGAACACCGACTGATGCCGACAGTGCTTGACCTCACTAATGCTCTTGTGGCTGAATGAACACAAATCCCCACAGCCACGCTCCAAAATCTAATGGAAAGCCTTCTCAGAAGAGTGGAGCTTATTATAACAGTAAAGGGGGACTAAATCTGTAATGAGATGTCCAACATACACATACTTTGGCCATATAGTGCACCTAGCTTAATAAGTAATCAGTCCTTGATTGTAACAAGTCCTTATTGATAAAGCAGGTATCTGAGCTTTTGTAAAACAGCTAACAAAGCAAGCAAAAACTAAAGAACCTTATTGTTGTGCCTTGAATTTTGATTGCAATTTTGGTTTTTTTTTGTAAAGAATATTGTTTAGAAATCTGTTCGAGTCCATTCACCTATCAGATGGACGTAGCTACCTAACAAATATGGTTAGACTCTGCTGGCCACTGTTCATTCTGGAAGTCAAATAGTTTAATAGGTTCTATTTGTACTGCCGCGAGTGAGTCCTAATTCTGCAGCCTGCCTGTCTCTGCAACACATCTCACACTACACTAATCCCTGCTGTGTTGGACAAACACCTCTGCTGCACTCCTCAGCCACCTGCTTCTACATTTCTGTTTCAATGTCTCGCTCTAATTTTCCCCTGCTGCTCTTCCCTTTTCTGCTACTCTGTCTCCATGGGGGGGAAAAGGGCAGCGTTATTAACACCTGCATGTGTATGCATTTTGTGCGATCTGAGGAAATGTAGTAATTGGACATGGCTAGCAATTCAGGTGCTCTTTCAATGCCATGTGACTTGGTGAGGTGGATCTGAGCAACATGCACAGGGTAAGAGCGCTAATGTTGGACACACACACAAGGTGAGAGAAGTAATGATGGATGCTCAGTCACAGCCCCCTGTCCCTTCCACTGGACTACAGATATAGGAGTGGAACCTTCAGACCTTTAAGAGAGGAAAATAAAGCGCTCGAGTGGCTGTAGTCTGATCCTTCAGTATGGCAGCTCTGTACACTGGGGATTCATAGAGACTTCATTACCCATCAGTCAGTTATGTGACGGCTCCCCGAGGCAGCTGTGGTCTTGCGGAACGTTCCGGCGTGTGGTGACACAGTGTCGAGAATGTGTGGGAAGTGTTTTAAACCCTGCCCACTTGGGTGGGATATATTGATCCAGACGTTAGTGTCTGACAGGCTGATTAATAAAGAGAATGTGAAGGGATGAACCTCTTCACACAAGAAACCTGCACAATACACTAGAATCTCTCTCACACCCACACCCACAGGTGGGGAGATGGGGAAGATTAGTGAATTCACAAATCAAATGAGACAAAAATATATTTTTCTTCATATCATGCAATGGCTATAGAAAATAGCTACATGCCTGAACAGAAGCACATCCACTGTTGAAGTTTAAAACAACCAGAGCTGTAATGAATCTGCCTGTCTCTGCCAAGAAGCTACAAATGAGTTGTGGTTGGATATTCCAGTGGGACATATGTCCAAATCCACACAAAAATGGTCCAATAACCACAGAATCAGGCTTTTTGGCTTGGCTACATGGCTACCCCAGCCCCCTGACCTAATCCTCACTGTAAAGTTGTGGTGTGAGCTGAAAAGAAGAGTCCACATGAAAGGACCTAGAACCCTGGAGGACCTGGAGAAATTCAGTCTCAGATCCCTTGCTCTGTATTCGCCAGTCTCATTACACATCAGTGATGTTATGCTGGCAAAGGGAGGTTTCACAAATTACTAAATATAGATAGAGGTACCAATAAGTGTCACACATGGTTTAGGTTTATTTATAAATAAATAAATAAATAAATAAAGACTGTACATACAATATTCAAAAGCATGATACATTATAATACATGGTTATGATAGGCAAAATGTTATTATAGTATGTGGAATTGTAATTTTGGGTCTATTCTTGTAATAGGATATTTCTTTGTAATGTTTACATAATAGTTTTTGTAAGTAACAGTTTTGAAAAAACTATTACATGAAACTGTTACAAGAAACCGAGCTTTCAACAGAACAAGTTTTGACAACAATTTGTCCAAGTTTGTTCCATCACTGCCTCCCTTATTTTGTGTGTGTGTGTGTGTGTGTGTGTGTGTGTGTGTTTGTGTGCGTGTGTGTGTGTGTACCCAGATCTGTTTTAAGCTGCCATTGTGTTCATCTAGATGGCTGCAGCACCACTGAGATTTGAACGTGAATCTACTGACAGAGTTGCATCAATAACATACTTTAAATTTGCATATGTTTGAGAGTTTAGTGTGAGAGATCTTATTATTATTATTATTATTATTATTATTATTATTGTTGTTGTTGCAGCAGAAGTGCCAACACTGCTAACAAGAAAAACATGAAACTTCTAGGAGAGAACAAAAACAGAATTTGACCATTCCAATAGATAGATAGATCGATTAACATTAACATGGCTTGTTTGGACTGTATTCACATTTTGACTGCTGCTTTAGCTGAAAAAGTGTCAGGTGTCTCACTCTCATATTGAAAAGTTTTGCTCCTTAAAATGAACATTCTAAACATTTTAATTTTCAGCTCACATTACAAGATTTCTCTAATGCTGAATGCTTTATAAATATTTCCCCCCCACTGTGTGCAAGTTGAGGATTCATTCTGAAAACAACGAAACTGACTTCAAAATGATAAAATGTGTCAGATATAATCGGTTAATAACCCAATTCCAGCTAGCAGCGCATCACATTGAACGTTGGCGTTCTTTCTACAAAGACCATGTATAACCGTGCGGATTAGACGATGAATCAAAAGTCTAAGCTCCAAAAACACAATCTAGGCGGATCATAATTTTCTGTGTTGGAAGAGAAAACTAGGCCTCCCATTATTCCCTGTCTCCATTCCTCTGTTCTTTTTAAGAGAGCAGTGTTGCGAGGATGAGGGATCATGTCCTAGTTGTCCGACCTGAATAACACATCTGTACACAATTAGCACTGCCACTAGACAAGAAAGCAGTGTCGTGAGACAAAAGACTAAAGGGAGGGGGAACAAAAACAGAGTGATGTTGAAGAGTGTGAGTAGATGGTGCTGATAATGGAGCATGCCTTTCTCCACCATTAGGTGCATGTTGCTTGATGGGAGGATATTGTGACAACGTGGCGGAGCCACTGAACTGTTCATCAGTCTTAACTCATCTAATTAGCATGATAAGATCCATTATGTAGCGGCAGCATTAAAGGTATGTTCACGGCCAGAGCAGCATAAAGCTTCTTGTTGTGATGCTCTAGAGCATGAGTAATGTCTACTACTGTCTTCAGTTACACAAAAAGATAAAGATGACATACTTTTACACAAGTTGCAAAAGCACGTATACCATGATAAAGACCACAAGATAGCATCATGAAAGTAAAAACTGTAGATTCGAATTCAGAAAATGCTTTAGCAATACAAGCACATGGCACAAATTCTGAGGCACCCCACGAGTACATTATTTGTTAGCAGATTCTTCTCTAAAACACTACAGTGAATCTGTATCAGTCAACACCACAGTTACTGAACACCCCGAGTTTCCCATGCATACATACAGTAGGTGATACTTTTGATGTCGGGGGGCACAGTACCTGAGACTATTATGATCCATCACACCTACTTTGATCAAAAAGTGCAGGTTCTTTATCAGTACCTAGAATAATAAAGACTAGAGCAGGAGGCTGATATTTTTCCTACATGGCCCCGCAACGATGGAATGGCCTTCTTGTAAATGTTTTATTTTGTCAGGAATTTTATTAAACACACTATATGGCCAAATGTTTGTGGACACCTGACCATCGCACTTGTATGTTGCTTCTTGAGCATCCCATTCCAGAATTAATCCCCCTCCACCCTTTTCTGTTTTAATAACCTCCTTAAATAATAACCTTGGGTCCCTTAGTTCTAGTGAAGGGAAACTGCAGTGCTGCAGCATTACATCTGAGACAATTGTGTGCATCCAACTTTGTTGCAACAGTTTGGGAAAGGCTCATATATGGGTATGGTGGTCAGGCATCCACAAACTTGGCCATATAGTGTAGTGTTTAGGTAAAAACGCAGATCTGGGGGTTCACTGGCTTCATGGTGACTTGGCAAAAGCCTCCCATCTCCTACCATAGAATGGTAAATCGGGTTACTCTGATTATCCAGGCACTTTTATGTATTCTGCTCTGCAATGTTTTGCCCCTCTTTTCCTTTCATCTTTGTCTGTATTCTTTTCACTTGTGTGTATGACCTTGAGGCCAGTACGGTGGGCTGAAGGTGGGGGGGGGGAGCAGGGGAGTTTAGACGAGTGCAAGATCTGATGCAGCATTTGGGATGCAGCTCCACAGCCAGCAAAGCCAAAGGGGAATAAAAAGCAGGAAGGCCATTCAACAGCATCCAATTTAAAGGCTACCTGGAGAATCGTAGAAGGAGGATACGTCTTTAAACCCTTGCCCCCTTGGAAATCCATCTTTGTAGCGCCATCTAATAAACAATTCCATTACCTCGCATCCCCAGGTGAAATTAAATGTCATGGTTAAGTGGAACTCCGCAGTAGGGGAAATATCGTCACCACTCGCTAGAAATTTCATAGCGCCCATTATCTGTGAGTGTCTATAACAGAGGTGGCAGGCACAAGTGAGGAGGTTCTCATGCCCTCAATAATGAGGCCTCTTACAAAGACGGCAAAGACTCAGGGTATGGTCAGTATTGATTTAAATAGCGTAATAGGGTTGGTTAAACATAAATAAATAAATAAAACCGCACTTTTAATACACATTTTTTATGTAAATGCAGTAAACCCATCTGAATGCAATTTAGCTTGTAGCAAATTGTAATTGATGGTCATGTTTAAGAGGTGTGCCAACATCAAATACATCATCACAGTGCTCATTCTGAAACATCCTTTCCCTCCCAATTCTTCAGAGGAGCTTCACCGTCTTACCGCTAAATGGTAAGAAGCCAAAATGTGCTCAAGGGTAACTGGGTTTAGCCATAGCCCAAGTTCTAAAGTTCCAAAATCCTCAGTGATATCCTTCAACTCCTATATGTGTAGAGGACTGAATTATATTAAACAAGTTAAGCAGTTCTAAGCTCAAAGTCACAGTTCCTTGAAGCTTCAATAGACTTTTTTTTCTGTGATCTGTAGTATTGGATTTTAGGTGGAGCTTTTCTACTCAGACCCTGCATGAATGAGTGCTAGGTTTTAGTGCCATTATGTGATGTCCTGACATAGTAAGCTGTGGTAAGGAAGCAAAGCTTTAAGGACTGCAGTATGACAACACCACGTTTGAAGACAGGCCTCTTGGGCTGCCAAATCTAAACCCACTGGCAAATACACAGGCAGAATCACAATGTGTTCTCACTACTGTTGTTCTGATTCCCCAATATCAACCGCACTCCTCTAAGCGTTCTGCTTTGACGTAGTGACAAAAATAAGCGAGTCCCCAAACTCAGTGGGACATCATGGCACTTTCCAGAATCTTCGAAGGTGAACGTTTATTCTCTTCAGGCTTACTGAAGTGAATGTTCATTTATTTCTGTGCACACATGCCACACAGTCCCTCTTTTTTCCATCAATCACTCCCACACGCAAGGAGGGAACAGAGCAGGCATCAGATCCTCATCAATAGTGCATTAATGAAGGGCGCTGATGTACAGGGAAATTAGGTACTACATTGCCTTAAGTGGAAGCCATCATCCGCATGTATGTGACTCACTAACACAAAGCACAGTGGCGGTTTGTGTAGAATGCGTATGGATTAGTGGAATACATACATTTTTGGTTTGTGTATGCAAATGATAGTACTTGTACATGGAGACAAACAAAGCAAATGAAGACGATACACACAGAGACACAGAGACAAACCAATACACATGCACACTTGTTACTGTAGGTATAAATGGATAAAGTTGCTTCTAATCAGAGAGAGGACCAGTTAAAAAAAAGCTATGTACACCAGGTCAGTGTGGTGTATGTGGACAAAAGACTGACAGCCGGGCAGAGCAAACCATTCCCAGATTGGAGGACAGTCTGGCACATTTTGAGCATAGCTCAAAGTCACTGGCACAGCGATTGGCACAAGGCTGAATTAAACTGCAGCCATGCAGATCAACAGAAAGCATAAAGAGAGCAGATATGCCCATCATTACTATAACTGCCTACATGAGGCAACATTTTAAGTTCCATGTATTCCACACTTCTGTTTTGCCATCTTTCTACAGAGGCTTTCTGATCTGTGTGTATGTGTGCGCTTGTTGTGCTCCAGTCCTAACGTTTGTTTGTCCGTGTCAAACTGTGCCCCTTGCTGATCCCTTTGCAAACTCCTTTTTATAACCGCGTGAGTGGCACTCATGTAAACAGATGGTTTTTCAGCACACGTCTATCCATTCAAGACAAGCTACACAGACTTTTCTAACAAGGCATGCCCTGCCAGTTTGAATTAATGCATCTGCTCGCACAATATCTCTCCCGCCCAGCCTTCTGTCATTGTCTTCCTTTAAGGGCACGCGGAGTTAGCTATTGGAAAATGAAAAGCTGCAATGCATTTATTTCATTGGGTTTTAATTAGAAACACAACTTCCTCTTTCTCCCACTAACTCTACTGGACTTGACAGTGGTTAATATTTAATAAGACACAAATTTTAAAACAGAAACTAATTAAATGTGGAAAAGTAAGATCTCTAATTATGCCAAGATACAGCTGGCAATTTTGTCTTTAGCAAAGACTGACCAAATGCTTCAGGATCTTCTCTCCATCTTCTTAAACAGTAAAAATCTCATCTCAGTGAATTAATGGTCTTTTTTTTTTTTTTTTTTTTAATCTATTGCAAAATGAGAAAATTATCTACCCAGGCCTGCAGTTAGGTGGAGATCAGCAGTGTTCTGAGCACGTTGTGGTAACCTTTCATTTACAATTTCACACCATTCTAAGGGGACAAAAGTTTCCAAGTCTTTAGTGTTAAGGCAGCGATGAGGATGGCATTGCAAAAGGAAACAAGTATTCTTACAGGTCAGTGGGAGGAGTCAGAGGGTCTCATTTGGCATAGACCATTAGGTTAAAGCAGTTGAGCCTATTTCATGTTCATACATAATGGAAGAATGTGTACTTTGGAAAACATTCAGACCCCTTCAGTTTTTGCACAATTTAGCGTGTTATAGGTTATACTGTTTTGGCCATAAATCTACACACAATAACACATCATGACCAAGCGAAAGATTAAAAACTAAAATCTCTAATTTACATAACTATTCAGACCCTTTATTCGGTACCACTGGCAGCAATTACAGTTTTGACTGTTTTGGGTAGGTCCCTACAAACTTTGCATACCTGGATTCTCCACACATGTTCTAACTCCGGCCTTTATCTCGGCCACTCAAAGACATTCAGAGGCTTTTCCCCAATCCATTCCAACAGTGTCTTGGTTGCACGCCTCCAGTCGATGTTGTGCTGAAAGGTGAACCTTAGGCTCTGTATGAGATTGTGTGCATTCAGGAGCAGGGTTTTATCAAGGCCCTCTCTATATTTACCTCAGTGCATCCTTCCCTCAATACCAGTCTCCCCGTGCCTACCGCTGAAAAATACCCCATAGCACTATACTGCCATCACCATGCTTCACTGTGGGGATGGTATTAGCCAGTTGATGAGCTGTATCTAGTTTTCATGCATGTAGATGTGGTGCATAGGATTCAACCTAAAACGTTACAGTCTTGCCTCATCAGACTATAGTATTTTTTTCCTCATGCTCTCAGAGTATTTTAAGTGGCTGCTACAGTACCTGATACCTGATACAGCAGGTTCTCATATCTCTCTGGAAGACTTCTGATGCTCTGTTACAGTAGCTATTGGGTTCATGGCCATTCAAACCTGGTTACTGGCCAGCTCTAGGAAGTGTCCTGATGGTTCAAAACTTCTTCCATTTCACACTGATGGAGCCCACTGTGCCACCCTTGCCCAGACGTGTGCGTGTGTGTGCCGTTCTAAAGCATGTCCACTAAAATTTAATTTGCCACAGTTGGACTCCAGACCAGTTCTAGAGACAATTCAAATGAATCACAGGAAACCAGAGCTCAGAGTCTAGAATCTAGTGCCTGAATGTGGTTTATTTGGCATAACCTAAATGGGCATTGGTAGCTCAGTGGTTAAGATGTTCGACGATGTTGGAAGGTCGCGAGTTCAAATCCCAGCACGGCCAAGCTGCCACTGCCGGGCCCTTGAGCAAGGCCCTTAACCCTCAACTGCTCTGTTGTATAAATGAGATGAATGTAAGTCACTCTGGATAAGGGCATCTGCCAAATGCCATAAATGTAAATGTAAACTTAGGCTTGTGAGATTGTGTATAAAATGCCATCGTGCCCCCTAACTATCGCAGATTTTTATTTATTTATTTTTTATTATTATAAAATGTAAATAAAATCATGTAAACGACACGTGCACGTGTTCTGTAATGAACAGCAGCGGAGATACACATTTTATTCATGTATAGTGACATCTCCCTGATGAAAAACAAGTTTTTTTATTCATTTAAATCTTGTTTTGCGAGCAAAGTCATTCACTGCTTTATCTGCTCGGCAAAATGGACAAGGGATGCGAAGATACATCAGAGAAAGGAGTTTTGAAGACAACACTTAATTCATTAATAATTAACAATTTAATTCATTTTAAATTTGATCTATAATACGAAAAAGTGTGCAAAAAGTGAAGGCGTCTAAATACTTTCTGAGGTCAAGTCAAGGGGTACTTGAACTCGAGGATAATTCAGGGGCACTTTAATGTATGTTTGTTTTTAATGTACTGTGATTAGCAAAAAGAGAATGAGGGGGAAAAAATAAGACATGGATCTTAATTTAGATCAGAGCCGGTCCCTTGACATTTAAAGACAAGCCAACAGAGTTAGTCAGTGTCCTCCTCGTAAATGCAACTGGTACATACTTACCCGCTGGGTAAGACAAAAGGAGTGAGTGTACTCTAAAATGGAGATCAGGAAGCAGAATGGATTCACCAAATGTGCACTGAGTGATCATGTCTGTGTGTGTCTGTGTTTAAAAAAAAAAAAAAAAAAAAAAAAAAAAGGAAGATTCAAAAAGTGGAGAGAAGAGCAGAGGACAGAGAAGGAGAGGAAGTGAAATAGACAGACTGACCTTTTGATTCTGTTCCAGCAAGCAGACAACAGGTGCATACAGCAACAGCATGAGAAAGAGAGGGAGAGATGAGAGACAGTGTGTTAGTTGGTTAGTTGCAGGTAGCCATATGGACGATCATGCATAATAGTGAAATGAAGACACTTCATGCTGTGTGCTAAGTGAATTAGCCAGTGGACTGTCTGCAGCTTGAGATCTAGTTAAAACGCCATTAAAAGCCTTAATTGACTATGCAAATAAATACAGCAGATACACAAACTGTGTCTCAATCTGCTATGTCCATGCACCTGTTGCATACATGATAATATCTACAGCTTCTCAGGTGCAAAAAACATGGCACAATAGTGTAGGTCATGCAAGAAGTTGGGGGGTTGGGGTACATCTTGATATGGATCTTGATAAGTCTGAAAAAGCAGGTAAGCAATGTGTTTTCACAGCCTGTAAATTCTATAAGTACTATAGTATTAAATAAAACATTAAAAAAACATTTTATTAATGTTTTATTAACAGGGTTCAATTAGCTGTTTTCAGACGAAATGGAGGACGAAGGATATCATCTGAATCATGCATGCTGCCTGTAGTGTCCTTGTGTCCGCGAGTGTCTTTTATAAAAAATAAAAATGTTATAAAAATCTTAGGCAGGACTGTTTCTGTATGATTCCTTTACTCTTAGGAATGACAAATTGGCTAAACAAATACAGCCTAACCAAATGATGTAAAGAGGAGAGATCATCGGTTTTCCTATGCCTCGTGTTCTCTCACCACATGGTGCATGTGGGCCCCACGCAAAGTGTTTAAAAGACAGACACACACATTCCTCCCCCACCGTCTTCATGTCTGTTTGCTCCTGCCTATATCTCTCTTCTCATTTCATCTCCTGATTTCCAAGGAGCTCTCAACGGGAGACAATTTCACCACTCACATCACCCCCTGGTGGAGTCATTCATTCAGATATTGATTTAAAGCATCCCAGGTACCACTAAAAATAAAACCACAGATCAGTGGTCCCACAAATCAATTTGGAAAAGACGAAAAAAAAACACATTTAACAGACAAGTGGTGACATGTGGTACAGTAAGAATAAGAGAGATTTTTTTTTTTTTTTTATGTAGGCTTCTGATAATGTTTAGTTGAAGGTGAAAAAAAGAGGGTTTTTTCCCCCTCTGAAAGGATAAAGGACTTCACCTACTATAATAGTCAATGAGGCCAGGACAAAAGGAAACAAATAAAGACCAATATTTGAGAAGAATGGCTTACAACAAGCTCTCATTCCAAAAAGAGTACTTATGTCTGTTCCTTTAAACAAAGAGGGAAAGGGCACAACAAGGCCTCAGAGCACTTGTTCCCTCCTTATTCTTCAAGATTTCAACAGAAATACAAAACACTGATCGATAAGTGAGGCAGACATTTGCACTCCACAGACAAGGGATTTGTGCTCCACATTCAGGCTGAACAGAGGTCAGGATTCATGCTACATCATTTATTGGAATAAACTGGCTCAAGGTTATTAAAAAGTACAATTAGCATTTTTTTAAAAATAGTCCTAAGAGCATGTCCACCATATCCATATTGAAAATGTGAGTTAGTCACAAATAAAGGCATGCACAGAGCAGGCACATAGCAACAAGGCTGACTGGCATATAAATGGAGAAACTATAAGTAGCGCACACTGTCCAATCAAATCCAAAATCTACAAAATAATAATAATAATAATAATAATAATAACAATACTAGGCAACAGAACCATACGTTTAGTGTTTTTGGTTTGAGCTTTTCTGTTTACCACGTCTGGCATTCACAGGAAACACAGCATGAACCCAGGAGAGTATTACGGACTTAAAAACCAGAAATTACTAATGCGGTTACCGATCTGCCTTTAAGTGTTTATGGGTAATTGTTTCCCCACATCTTTCTTATTGTGATTTAATGCATTGCTCAAACTTACTACTTTAATTGTCAAGCTATTGATAGATTTTATCTCCCATCTAATATGACGACCTGATGTCACTGCAGAGCAACATGTAGATACCTACATGTACATGCACTGGCTTCATTATTAGGGCACCGAAGGTGCGTAGGCACGCTATTGTTATTCTACCTTTTCTTCTTCTTCTGGCTCTGTGGCAGCCCATAGAACCATTTGGTAAAATGTTGTGAAATTTGGCAGACTGATTGCAGAGGGTCTAAGAAACATTCTGACCAAATGTGGGCCAAGAGCTGCCAGCGCTCTAGAGCCACCACAGGTCAAAATTGGGCCTAATTTGGAAGTATGTTTATGGTCATAACTTTTGATCCATGTATCAAAAATTTAAAAGCCAGACATCCCTGGATTCCCTGGGTCATCAATTTCTACCTAAATAGACTTTCTGCCATCTTGGAGTTTGTCAAAAACTGTTGGCAAACATCATCTTCAGAGTAAGTCTCACAAAAGTTATCAAAAGAATGTTGAATACTCCAAACAGTTTGCCCGCAATGGGCCAATGAATCTGACAGTGAAGTCACCAAACAGGAAGTGAGGCAGCAACTTTGCGCACGGACACAAAACCTGGTAGGCATATTCAGGACCACGGCCTGAGGCCATGCAACAAATTTCGTGACAGCATCACCTATTGGTCAAAAGTTACAATAACGTGCTTCCATCTAAGTGCCATTTTTGCTCCTCCTCCTCCAAATGTTGTCCAGTCTTCACCAAATTTGCCTCACATCATCTTGAGACCTGTCTAAACAAAAGGTATAAAAGGAACTCTAATATTCAAAACCGTTCTCCCATAACAGACCAGCAAATGCATGAAACTACAAATCATCCTTGAATCTCTTTGCCTATAGTTATGGCTCTGCTTTCCTGTGATTGTGTATGCAGCAATTCTAGCGCATCTGTGAATGTGCAGCTCACCAAGTCTGGGTGCTTGGCCCCAGAAAATGCTGCTTGCAGCTTTAATTTATCTTATTATCATTATTGCTATGTGTTTTAACATGAATAAACACATTGGGCCTTATTTACTAATTGTGTGTAAGTGTTTGCGTAAGCCAAACCAACCAAAAATTTTCTGCTGGATATACAAAAGATTTTTCTTCATACTTGTGTGCTTATGTTGGTCAAAGTGCGAAGTGCGTTCCTGACACAGCTCATTTGCATTTAGTGACACCCACAAAACTCCATAAAAAAGGTAAAGTGCACAGGCAGCTGGGAGCATTAAATGAACAATGAGGGTAAAGTCTGAAAGATATTTTGACTCACTTCTATGCAAATAACAATATTTAATAATATGTCATTAGTGATAAATAATAAACGAGCGCTAAATCCTCCATCATCTGAGGCATTTTTTTTACAGCTTACGGCTATGCGCAGACAGACCGGCCCTCTTTTTATATGGTGCCAGTACTTTTGTCATAATTGAATGATTAGTTTTATTTGTTTTCATTTATGGGTTTGTGTTGGCTCACTTTCTTCATTTTTCATATTCTTTAATTAATGACAATAATATAAAACAATCGGTTTTCATGAAATTTTCCCTATGGTATTCTTAGTCCTTGACCTCGTGAACTAGCAGGAGGAAGCGTTTTTGATAGAGCAATTTAACCAACAGTATATACCAGATATAAATGTTCAGCAATCCATTCAAATTATATGATTTGAAGTCAATCATGTCAAAGATTACATTAGTCAATCTTCTTATGCATAAATGTACACACACTCACGTTTTCCAGCTTGATAAATGAGGCTCATTGTGAAGGGCTGCAATAACAGAACGGCCACTGGAATTGCTTTACCCTAAAAAAGCAGCAGTCTCTCTCATTGTAGTCTGTGTGGATTTGTGTGCATGTACTGGGTAAGAGTTAACAGATACACATGTGGACAGCCAAACACACCGCCATCATTAGCTACCAGACTGAAAAAAAGATGAGTACTGTCAGGCCAAGTGCCAGGAAACAGCAAGGAGTGAGAATGTACGTAAGCAAAGAGGAATTAGTACTGAAAAGTTGAGAGACATCTCTACTTAAATAAATAAATAAATAAATAAATAAATAAATAAATGTGCAAGTTGAATTCTAGGCTTATTATATGAAAAAGTATTGTTTTTCATTAATGCTATGAAAAACATATTTAAGTATATTTTAGCATTATCACAACTTCTACAACATTTTTAGCAATGTGGTGTAGCCCTCACACAGACACACACACAACCTTTAAGCTTTTAAAAATAAATAAATATATAAATAAAAGCTGTAGTTCTTGTAAAATAAATAAATAAATAAATAAGCATAATGCTTCAAGGTCAAAACTGTCAGATATTCCTATTCTTGTGGGGACATATCTATAAATCTAAAGCTATATAGGTGCAGCACACATACACACACACACACACACACCCACACCCACACCCCTCTTATCCAGTTTCAAAACAAAAATGGTTCAGAATTTATATCTTTGCTCAGCACTTACTCCACAAACTCATGGCTTTGGCCTCAGGATCCTCAGATCACTTTCTTTTCAGTTTGAATTTATCACATATTAGCCGTGTTTGCGTGTACGTGTGTGTGTGTGTGTTTACAGAAGGGAGGCCACTACGGGTCCTGTCACAATGATGTACTGCCCTGATTGGATCACCCACTCTTGCCCATACATATCCATACATCTACATGCTGCGCTTTCAAAATTGAATGTGTTAAGGGCCTAGAGCACAATTTCCTCCTGCTGAAGCCTGGCAAGCTAGACTGTAGCAGCACATCCATAACACACTAACTATCTTTTCTACCCAAGAGTTCCTCAGACTCGCATTATCTGTGTTTCATTGGAAAATTGCTTTATGAGAGATATAAGACTTAATCTCTGGAGAAATAAGCTAATGCAATGTTTCTGCTGTATGTAGGCGTAAGAGATAGCATCAGAAAAGCGCAATAGAGAGAAATAGAAAGCGTGCCCAGAGTCCAAATAAGAGCTGCGGTTAAAGGAGGAGTAGCCCTCCCTTCGTTATCACCCTCGCCTCCCTCGTGCTTGTCTTTCATTGTTCTCTTAACGCTGTTTTTCCACCTGTCAGGTAATTACAGGAGTAGCGGTGTAGGCCACAGAATGAAATTAGCTGATAACCTGGACTAATACAGCAAAAAAAAAAAAAAAAAAAAAAAAAAAAAGGACAAAAAAATAACACTCATCTATCTACATGGAAAAGAGAAGAAGAAAAGATATAAATCAAGTAGAAAATCATGGTAGAAAAATCTGCGTGGTTTCTATCAGAACGAACTGAGCATCTCTTGAAGTGATATACGTTTGAAGCGCTTATTAATAAAGCAATGATTGTCCAGTAGGTGCAATCTTATCATTGGGATAGTAGCAATATTAAAGAGAGCGCCTCATGATTAGCAAATGTCTTCACTCTTACCTTTTTAAAAATACAAGATCAAATACTTAAAACACTATCTAATGTATAAAGTTATGACACCATTACAGTTGATTTGTTACATCAGACTTATTCAAATCCCACACAGAAAAGAAAAGGAAAAAAAAAAAAAAGAAGAAGAAGAAGAAAAAGAAATCAATACTCAAACTACTGCAGCGTACAAGCATTAAGAAAAACAGGCCAAGTGTTTTCAGATAAGTAAAGAATAAAAACTTATCAAAGAACATTTTCTACATAACACAGTCCTTTTATAAATTGTTTGTCTAATTTCCCTTGTAGAAACCGTGAAACACTGACCAGCACAGAACTCCAAACCAGTGTTTTAAATGGCTGTCCAATTAGCATCACCATTAACATTATTTACTGTATAGTGATCAATTTGACACTTCTTTGTAACTTGGGGTTTTTTATGGCCTTTATCTCTCTTCATTGCTGTTGGACTAAATCTTTTGGTAGCATCCCTAATATTTATAATTAACTGATGGAACAATCACAAAAGAAATCCTGTAAAGACTGATTAATGAACTCCAAATATTCTCCATTTACCTACATAGAAAGCAAATTTGTGGCACATCAGCTGGAAAATTGAGCTGACCCAAAACATTACTAATTTGAGATGGGGGAAATGGGCAGAGGTTTCAATAACTGACGATACCCGTCAGTACTAACAAAATAATTGTCAATCAATTGGCTCATCTGCTGTATACATTTGGGAAAAATGAAGACAGCTCTTTGGCATATTTTTGTGCTCTTACTCCACTGTGAAAACATGGAGTGCCTACATAAAATGTGTAACGTTTGGCAGGTCTGATATATATTTATTTTGTTGGGGTTTTCTGTTTTGTTTTTTTCCATCTCACCCCTCACACATATCCCCCTGCAATTTCTAGTGAGGCACATCCCATAGTTTGAATATCTCCG
Organism: Cranoglanis bouderius; assembly: GCA_023630585.1. NCBI lineage: Eukaryota > Metazoa > Chordata > Actinopteri > Siluriformes > Cranoglanididae > Cranoglanis > Cranoglanis bouderius. The sequence continues at coordinate 5,640,498 of CM042553.1, read as the reverse complement.
TGTTACACCGGTGCTATACTGCATTGGTCACAAACAAGGAAAATAATGCACAATTAAAGGAGTCATTTTTAAATATTTAGAGCCATTTGATGCCGGCCAAGAGAACAGGAATTACAATGAGAACACTCACAAGCCATCACTCTAACCAAAGCCCACTTCCTCTGCTGAAACTACATAAGCTAATTTATAGTTCTACATGGTTGTATAACATATATATATATATGTATAGTAAACAAAACGGTTTCAGGTTGTCTTTAAGGAAAAGAGCAGAACTAAGCACAGCGTTCTGGCAGAAATGTGGACACTATGATAGAGAACCTATTAAGGTATTCTAAGGTATTCTAGGATATATGACGACCCTGAAACCTATTCATTACCTTAATTTATTTCCAATTCAAATATGTTTGCATGGTTTTTCACTAGTGCTTCAGTAAGACGGATCAATACATGAACAGTCGTATGGGGAAAATGAGTAAAAGAGAGGTCAAAAACCTTCCAAGAAAAGGTCAGATGATTTTATCTGCTACAGGTTATGAAATATTAAGTCTGCAGCATTTGAACAGCGCCAGTACCAAGAACCAAGATTAACTTTTAAATAATGTTTTAAAGTGTTTAATATTTCACAACCCGTGCTATTAAGGGCAAGCTGTTCTTCCAAGTTTCAAAGGGGGTGTGAGTGTAGAGAGGCTGTGCAGGAAAGAAAAAGCGCGCGCACACACACACACACACACACACACACACACACACACACACACACACACACACACACACACACACACACACACACACACACACGCTGCCAGCTACTAATGTCAGCAGAGCCAACAACATGGCAAAAGTAATGAGATACTGTTTAAACATGAGAGTCAAGACCACACAGTTCAACACGCTCATCTCGTTGCTGTAGTCGGGTTTACTAATGAACACACTTGGCAGTGAACAGCTGCCAGCTCAACCAACATCCAACCACGCAACTGGACACTGGACGCCATATCCCACTATATACAGGTGCATCTCAATAAATTAGAATGTCGTGGAAAAGTTCATTTATTTCAGTAATTCAACTCAAATTGTGAAACTCGTGTATTAAATAAATTCAATGCCACAGACTGAAGTAGTTTAAGTCTTTGGTTCTTTTAATTGTGATGATTTTGGCTCACATTTAACAAAAACCCACCAATTCACTATCTCAACAAATTAGAATACTTCATAAGACCAATAAAAAAAACATTTTTAGTGAATTGTTGGCCTTCTGGAAAGTATGTTCATTTACTGTACATGTACTCAATACTTGGTAGGGGCTCCTTTTGCTTCAATTGATGCCTCAATTCGGCGTGGCATGGAGGTGATCAGTTTGTGGCACTGCTGAGGTGGTATGGAAGCCCAGGTTTCTTTGACAGTGGCCTTCAGCTCATCTGCATTTTTTGGTCTCTTGTTTCTCATTTTCCTCTTGACAATACCCCATAGATTCTCTATGGGGTTCAGGTCTGGTGAGTTTGCTGGCCAGTCAAGCACACCAACACCATGGTCATTTAACCAACTTTTGATGCTTTTGGCAGTGTGGGCAGGTGCCAAATCCTGCTGGAAAATGAAATCAGCATCTTCAAAATGCTGGTCAGCTGAAGGAAGCATGAAGTGCTCCAAAATTTCTTGGTAAACAGGTGCAGTGACTTTGGTTTTCAAAAAACACAATGGACCAACACCAGCAGATGACATTGCACCCCAAATCATCACAGACTGTGGAAACTGAACACTGGACTTCAAGCAACTTGGGCTATGAGCTTCTCCACCCTTCCTCCAGACTCTAGGACCTTGGTTTCCAAATGAAATACAAAACTTGCTCTCATCTGAAAAGAGGACTTTGGACCACTGGGCAACAGTCCAGTTCTTCTTCTCCTTAGCCCAGGTAAGACACCTCTGACGTTGTCTGTGGTTCAGGAGTGGCTTAAAAAGAGGAATACGACAACTGTAGCCAAATTCCTTGACATGTCTGTGTGTGGTGGCTCTTGATGCCTTGACCCCAGCCTCAGTCCATTCCTTGTGAAGTTCACTCAAATTCTTGAATCGATTTTGCTTGACAATCCTCATAAGGCTGCGGTTCTCTCGGTTGGTTGAGCATCTTTTTCTTCCACAATTTTTCCTTTCACTCAACTTTCTGTTAACATGCTTGGATACAGCACTCTGTGAACAGCCAGCTTCTTTGGCAATGAATGTTTGTGGTTTACCTAGTGAACCAAACTGAGAGACCATTTTGAAGGCTCAGGAAACCTTTGCAAGTGTTTTGAGTTGATTAGCTGATTGGCATGTCACCATATTCTAATTTGTTGAGATAGTGAATTGGTGGGTTTTTGTTAAATGTGAGCCAAAATCATCACAATTAAAAGAACCAAAGACTTAAACTACTTCAGTCTGTGTGTATTGAATTTATTTAATACACGAGTTTCACAATTTGAGTTGAATTACTGAAATAAACGAACTTTTCCACGACATTCTAATTTATTGAGATGCACCTGTAATAGCACATTCCTTTCTGTGTGATTTGCGTTTGGGGTTTTACTTTATCATCTTCAACCTTGCGCATTATGTTCTTAAAAACACAATACTACCTCATCTCAACATCTCTGTAATAAATCCAAAAGTTACATCGTCTTTTGTCTGTTACACATTACAGCCCTACATTTAATGAAAATCCATATTGTGAACCAAAACTTCTCACTCAGATTGTGCTTTAATGTGCTGTTTCAGCTTCCCTTCCTTTCTTAGCTGATGGGAGTGCTCTCTTCCATGACAGCAATAAATACCTCGGTCATACAGCCATCTTTATCTTTCTTCTCCTCGGCTCCTACACACATACACCATATGGAGCTATCGGCTTCAAGTCAAGTGGCTTTTATTGTCATTTCAACCGTGCTGGTACAGCACACAGTGAAACGAAACAACGTTCCTCCAGGACCATGGTGCTGGAGACTACATAAGACAACACAGTAACCACATGAGACGACACGGAACTAAATAAGACCTACACATTTCTACAGACACTATGACTATGGTCAGAGCTACAGGTAAATTAACCTCCAAAGCTGGTGACAGATTCCGATCATTTCTTCTTCAGTGGTGTGAACATGTATATAACCACCAGGGTTTTCTGTCAATTCAGAGCCAGTGGCACTCTGGTGAGAACACCGCGAGAACCAGCGGCTGTATGTCAAGTTGTGTGTGCATGCTCACAACAAGGTATTCAGCTGATTCTCACCGGCCGGCAATTACACAGGGTTCAAAGACCAATAGTTACCTTATATGGGCAAAAGTTTGTGGACACCTGACCTCAAACCTGTATGTTGAACATATGTGCTTGTTGAACATCCCATTCCAGATTTAGTCCACTCTTTGCTGTTATAATAACTTCCACTCTTCTGGGAAGGCTTTTCACTAGATTTTGGAGTGTGACTATGGGGATTTGTGTTCATTCAGCCACAACAGCGTTAATGATGTTGGATGAGGAGTTCTGGGGTGCAGTCGGTGTTCCAGTTCATCCCAAAGGTGTTCAGTGGGGTTGAGGTCAGGGCTCTGTGCAGGACACTCAAGTTCTTCCACTCCACCCTTCACAAACCATGTCTTCATGGAGCTCGCTTTGTACACAGGTGCATTGTCATGCTGGAACAGGTTTGTGCCTCTTAGTTCCAGTGAAGGGAAACTGTAAAGCTATAGCACAATTGTGTGCTTTCAAATTTGTGGCAACAGTTTGGGGAAGAACCACATATAGGTGTGATGGTCCGGTGTCTATAATCTTTTGGCCATATAGTATATGTATCTAACTAGTGTTAGATGATCACTTAATAGTGTGTACACATTAACAACTACATGAACTGTCAAATATAAAAATTTCTGTTTGTTAATTGTTTACAATACATATAAAAAATATAATAATAGTCATAATAAAACATTTTATGTTAAATGGATTTTTAGGTCTCGTCTACATTCTATCATTCCAGGTCTTGTCATTTTTATGGTCTCATTTCACACACACACACACACACACACACACACACACACACACACACACACACACACACACACACACACACACACACACACACACACACACACACACACACACACTGTGTGTGTGTGCCTGTCATGGTGCATTAAGAGCACACTGTGGGCACAAAGTACATGCACAAAAAATGCATGACTGCCCTGTTAAGGACTCAATTCTTTCCTGCCCCTCCAAACAGCCAAATGAGTGCAAATCCCTTGAACTGCTCAGCACCACACTCGTCTGCCTACACACTCCACTTATGTGTGTCATTACAGACCTTTTTTAAATGTCACTCCATACCGTTCCTTTCCTCTCTCTGCCATGCTGTAACATCAGTCACAGACGTGTTGAAACCAGATGAGGACACGTGGGCCTATTCGACAGCCATGAAGTCAAAAATCTATTCACAACTTGCATATTGTATACACAGACACACAGCAACAGTGTGACAGCAACACGGTCAGTATTAAGCTACACATAACGTGACATTTGGGCAAGTGGCTAAGATGAGATTGTACTGATCTGCAGCTCTTTTTTTGACACTGTCTTCTCGCTTTCACTGGCAGGTGAAATGCAACAAAAGGGAAAAAAGTGTTAAGCTGAATGAAGAAAAGCCATTCGACTCTGTAGCTGCTTGCTATAATACCCTGTCTGGATCAGCACTGCCGGGCTTCCAGACTTTAGATCTGTGTGTGTGTGTGTGTGTGTGTGTGTGTGTGTGTGTGTGTGTGTGTGTGTGTGTGTGTGTGTGGGAAAAGAACTGCGAGGGACTACAGTTAAGTGTAAAGAGAGTTAAAAGGCAGAGCTGATACACAGGGAAAAGAAAGAATGGTGAGTTCACCTGCACCATAAAACAAACACACACACACGGAAGGTAGGAAAGGAAAGAAAAGCAAGTAAATGAGTAAATGAGAGACAGGGAAATAAGCAACTACGGAATAATGAAAGAAAGGAATTTAAAGAGGAGGACAGGAACTAAAGGAGGAAGGAAGGAAGGAAGGAACTGAAAGAGGAAGATAGGAACTAAAGGAGGAAGGAAGGAACTGAAAGAGGAAGACAGGAACTAAAGGAGGAAGGAAGGAACTGAAAGAGGAAGACAGGAACTAAAGGAGGAAGGAAGGAACTGAAAGAGGAAGACAGGAACTAAAGGAGGAAGGAAGGTAGGAAGGAAGGTAAAGAGGAAGACAGGAACTAAAGGAGGAAGGAAAGAAGGAAGGAAGGTAAAGAGGAAGACAGGAACTAAAGAAGGAAAGAAGGAAGGAAGGTAAAGAGGAAGACAGGAACTAAAGGAGGAAGGAAGGAAGGAAGGAAGGAAGGAAGGAAGGAAGGTAAAGAGGAAGACAGGAACTAAAGGAGGAAGGAAGGAAGGAAGGAAGGTAAAGAGGAAGACAGGAAATAAAGGAGGAAGGAAAGAAGGTAAAGAGGAAGACAGGAACTAAAGGAGGAAGGAAGGAAGGAAGGAAGGAAGGTAAAGAGGAAAGCAGGAACTAAAGGAGGAAGGAAGGAAGGAAGGAAGGAAGGTAAAGAGGAAGGCAGGAACTAAAGGAGGAAGGAAGGAAGGAAGGAAGGAAAAGAGGAAGATAGGAATTAAAAGAAGGAGGGAGGAATGGAGGGAGAGAGGAAGGAAGGAACTTCAAGAGGAAGACAGGAACTAAAGGAGGGAGGGAGGGAGGGAGGAAGGAAGGAAGAAGCCTTGTTTGTGGTGTAATAGTTATTACAACAGCAACAGTAGAGACGCCTTAAATGACCGAGCATAAAGTAACTTTCAACATCAAAAGAACACAATGAATTTACACACAATTTGAAGCCTCTGAAGCACTGAAATGTTTGCAGACTAAACCATGTTTCTGCACATTTAAAAACATCATAATCTGCAGTTCCACCTCCTAAATTTCTTTTGTCCGAACACAAGTGGATCGATTCTCCTGGTGAGTAAAACACAGCGGGTCAACTGTGGAAGACTGCGAGAACTAAACAAATTATACCAACTAGTCGAAGCAAACAATGTGTCCAGTTGTCTAAAAGTTATGATTAAGTGTCAATTACCTGTCTTTTTCTACCTGCTGCTTCTAAAGCTTTCTTTAAAAAACAGACACAAAACACAAACCGCTTTTGTGAAGTTAGAAAGGAAAAAAGAATCTTAGATAACAAGAGAGTAGAAAAACAAGCAAAAGATTGTGATTAAATGAAAATGAAAGAGAAAATAACAGTCTCAGAGTGAAAGAACAACAAGAAAGTATGACACAAAAACAACAAAAAGTATGCAGGTAAAAGAGATAGTAAGTGAGTGTGTGTGTGTATGTGTGTGTGTGTGCGTGTGTGTGTGGAGAGGCAGGCATGAGTCAGCAGTTAAAGCCTACAGGTCAGATGGTTGATGGAGAACAGTTTCAGAGAGTTTCAGTCTAACAGAGTAGGTACATTTGGATTTGCATAAAGATGAGAGAAAGAGGGAGAGAAAGAGAATCTTCATTGTTATTCTGGACTTGCTTAGTATCAGTAAATTAGAATCACCATAAAGCACACGAAACAAAAACCAAGCAACATGTAGATCAAATGTCACTGACATATATCTGTGAACAGATGTGTCTGTCTTTTGCCCACAGTCTCACATTCACATCTGCTTCTCTCTCTTTCACACACACAACTGCAGTGTCCTGAGGTAGTCATGCCAGATGTGGTTAACAGCTGTGTGAGGTGACAGAGGCAGCCAAATGACAGATCCTGAGACAAACATTCAGAGGAAAGGAGAGGAGGGGCAATAGCGGACAGGAGAGGAGAGGAGAGGAGAGGAGAGAAAAGAGAAAGGAAGGATGCACAAAAAGAAAGGAGAGGAGAGGAATGAGAGGAGAGGAGAGAAAAGAGAAAGGAAGGACACACAAATAGAAAGGAGAGGAGAGGGGGAATGAAAAAGCAGAGAGATTAGGAGGAAAAAATGAAAAGAAAAAAAAAACAATCATGTTCTCACTGCAGCTGAACTGCACTGGGGATTGCTTGGAAGACCGAGACCACCTCTCGCAATCAGTCTCAGTCTGGGAGTTCACACTTTCCCCAATGTAATAACACAGAGGAAGCAAACACACAGAGGTTCAAACAGTCTAAATACCACATATGAGAAAATAATATGTAGATGTAATTCTTGTAAATGGTTTGAAAACAAACCGGAGAATGCAGTCAACTGAATGACTATGACACGATGGTGAAAGCCCTGCAGCCTAAATATCCACACAGACTGTTCTTACCCACAAGGCACGAGGCTCACTGGATCATCTGATGAGTGTAAATGATGTGCTGCGGCCTTTACAGTCACCAGATCTCAACTCAACTGAACGCATAAGTGATCGTACACAGGTAAATACAGGTTCCAGGAAAACAGAACATTTTGGACAATTTTAGTGCCAAGACACTAAAAGGTGGGCTTAATAATAACAATTAGAGAATATAAAAAGGTAAAAAGGAGCTAATAACAATAAACAGTCTATAATGCAACTGAAAGAGAACTTGTAAAAATAAACATGCATTAAATGTGTTCAGATGCTGTCCTGTTCTTAGATTATGCCTTAGATTGTGTGATTAGAACAAGTCAGATTCATCTAAAACCTCCCAGCACCTGCTCCCCGGGGCCTCCGCTACATCTGGGGGAATTTACGAGCCTGCAGATGTTGTCTGCTGCCACCCAAAACACCTGTGTTCACACACACACACACACACACACACACACACACACACACACACACACCCCAATATTCCCCTCTAAGTGACTGACACACACACACACACACACACACACACACACACACACACACACACACACACACCCCCACCTGCTCCCTCTCTAATTCATGTCAATGTGACATCTGCAGAGGCAAGAGAGAAACAAGCCCACTTTAGCAATATCTTAGAGACCCAACACAGAGGCACAGCATCAAAACTAACCAACCATATAAAGTACACGCCGGGAGGCCTTAGCCACAAGAGGCGCAGCGATCTCAGTCCTCAGGACTAGGACTCAGTCCTAGTTCTTTAAAGGGACAGCGATATCATATAAGCCTGAAACAGACGTAGGGGAGTCAACAAGTAGGGAATGTCAGAGAATTACAATGTTCTGAGGCAGATCCATTCACAGTCAGAAGGCCTGCTGGAAATTTCCTGACACATGAAGGTGCAGGATGGAGCCGGTCACAAAGAGAGAAACTAGTGTGTGTGTGTGTGTGTGTGTGTGTGTGTGTGTGTGTGTGTGTGTATTATCAGTGTGTCATTACTAGCCATAACACATGCACATTCGGATAATCCATATTTGAATGTTAAAGGACATGTTCCGTTCTCAACTGTTGTGACGAAACCACAGTGATCATTTGAAGCCCACAGGGCGCTGAATAAATCCATGTAAACAGGCACCACTGGAGTCACTCTTTTTCTGTGAATTAATGGCAATCTGTGTTAACTACACATTGCCAGTGCATTATACTGAGCATATACAGTGAATATGGAATTATTCGGGATTCAGTCTAACTGTGTGCTTGAGGAGGTTTGAGATCTTGGACTGTTAAATCCAGCTAAATGTGAGTGAAAACAAAACTTTTATCAAATGTTTTTCATTAAATTATGATTGTTGCCTCCTCATGAACTTTACTTGAGAAAGCTAGACAATTTTAATCTCGCAATATAAAGGCATACAGCAGGGTTATTGCTAATGTTAGTTCTGTCTGAAGCAGTATACAATGACAGGCTCATTAATATCCTAATACTATTCACTCATTTATTAATATACTCATGCATTCATCTTCAGTTAACACGTCCTCATGGTCAGGAGAGTGGTGGATCCAGAGAGAGAAAGACTGAGAGAGACCGAGACAAACGGGGAGAGAGAGAGAGAGAGAGAGAGAGAGAGAGAGAGAGAGAGAGTGAGTGAGTATTCAGAGTATTCTTCCAAAATAGATCCAGGTGTAGAGAAAATAGATACACTTTCAGATCAGGAACCCAAGTCATCCAACAAACTCTCACATATATCCATTTGGGACTACAGGAAATTTCAATCTGGCTATGAATGAACTGAAAGCTAATGCGATGAGAGTCTTCTCCATGATTAAGAGAACAATTCATTATGAAATACTGGCAGTTCAAACCTGGCGATAATTGCAATAAGCAATAATTGAACCAATCGCATTACATGGCAGTGAGATACGGGGACCACTGAAATGTCGAGACTTTTCTGGATGTGAAAAAGAAGAAATTGAAACTCTGCATACCCAAATCTGTAAAAGCATCCTAAAAGTGCACAGGGCAACACGGAATAGCACGTGCAGAGCTGAATTAGGACAATACCCGCTCCTAATCAGTGCAAATTTAAATTGCAGTGACCCAAACCTCATACCACGCTCAACCCCTCCAGTACCAGGGGGAGAACCCGGGCAGGAGTGCCCTTTCCCAGCTAGTGCTGAAACTCAATCCACACCAGGGAAGCACTCGGTCAACTCGGCCCAACCAAATTATAACACAACAAAAAGACAATTACATTGTCTATTGGAAAGATGTCACCAAATCACAAAAGAAAATGGAACTCTATTTGGAGCTGAAAACAGACTACACACCAGCAGAATATCTGAGTTCTGTGAGAGATCATGAGTTAAGGAAGACATTGACCAAATACGGACTCAGCGATCACCCTCTGGCCATTGAAAGAGGCCGCCACAGACAGGGATAGCTGCCGAGAGAGGAGAGACTGTGCTTCCTGTGCATGCAGAAAGCAGTGGAAACATAGGAACATTTCCTGCTACAGTGTGACCATTATCAAAACATTCGATCGGTCTACTTCACAAAATTTGAAAAACAAAATACCAAATTTTTAGAAAAATTCAGATATGTTCTGGGAGAAATCTCAGGCCTGATCACAACAGCAGCCAGATATGAAGCAGCCTGCCACAAGCTCTGTGAGAGACTGAGAGTCTGTCACATTCTTACACTTCAAAGTGTTTGAGTGGATGTACAAATGTCTAACCTTGTCTTAACATGATCATTTTCTTGTTGTTTATAATCCTAAGACTTGATTCTTGATTTATCTGTTCGTTTAGTTGTGTGCATGTATTGTTTATTTCATGGCCAATGCTTTGGCAATACTGTACCATAGTCATGCTAATAAACCTTGTTTATGAATTTGATAGAGAGACAGAGACAAACAGAAAGAGACCATGGGATAGAGAGGGAGAGAGAGACTGAGAGAAAGAGAGACAGACAGACTGAGATAGAGAGAGAAACACACAGAGAGAAAAAAGAGAGAAAATAATAATTAAAAAAAAAAAAAAAAAAAAACCCGTCTTAGCACATAGTTCTAAGCTTGAGTCCTGCTCTGCCGACCAAAATGGAATGAGCTGTAGGATGACTGAAATAAATAGGGTACCTAAAGAGGTGATTAAGGATATTATAAAAGAACAGCCTGCTTTGACAAATACAAGCGTGCTGCGTGATTATATATATGAAATCATTTGGGAAAGACAGGCTGTCCGTTAAATGAGGTTTTCATAGATGAAAATACCTATATTTCTCATCTCCCATTCTGTTCTTGAGAAATAGAGATAAAGAGAGAGAGGGAGAGAGAGATCTAGGAATCTCCATATCTACATAAATTTGAACATTTATTGGACAGAATTCAACATTCGATTATAACCAGGTTTCAAGTAGACTAGTCTCACAAACCAGTGAGTCCAGCTTCTCAGATCTCCCACTACACCAGCAGCAGCTTTGCTTAATGACTAATTTTAGTACGTTGGTAAATCAGATAGTAAGAGCTTCCATGTGTGTAATAATACCTCGACTACCAAACGGCTGATTTGAGGCCAAAAGTCTTGATGTCCATGTTCACTCCAGTTTTTCAAACAGTAATAAAACTCCTGAGCTAGATCTAAGATGAGTAAACAGCAGCAGCTCTTTTAGCAGCAGAGATGGGCTCATTATTAATGAAGGAAATAAAATGGTAACAAGGCTGCATACAGAAAGGAGCAATGGGGAGCCACGTACTTATAGTTCAGTAACACAACACAGATGTCGGAGCACTTGTGGGAAATTAAGAGAGTTTGAGTGATGAGTTAAACCGGGGAACATGCGTTAAGAGCAACGCAGATGAACAATGAGATAGAGGGTGGAGGGTGCTCAGCAAAGAACAGAAGAAAAGCACGAGAGAGAGGGACACAGTAAAAGAGAGAAAGAGACGAGAGCACGAACTGTGGAAGGCAGATGCCCCACAGTAGAGACGTTTAAGATGCAGTACACAGAAAATGCTGAAATAAAACAGAAGCAAAAGTACTCAACATGCATAATCGTCTTTGAAGAACACACGGGGTGAAGGAAATTTTAGTTTTGAAACGAGCTGGCTTAGAAGGCAGAAGCCTGGACCCTCGTTTTCATTACATTTGAAATAATGAATCAAAGAAAAAGGTCAGTAGAGTTGATGCACACTTGCGTAAAGTGTTTAAGCCCAGAACAGCAGGTGCATAAACTGTTGAAATTGAGGTTAATTTTTCATAAATGATTATTCCATTAATAATCACTGTACTTTAATAAGGTTTACCCCCTGTGGAGTAATCCTCCCGGCTCACAGCTCACAGGGAGAGTCGAGTATATTAACATAATTAAGTCTGATTTACTGTAGTGGAAAAATAAAAACACAACCGCTCCACCCCAGCGCATTACATTAACATTTTAAAACGTTTCCCTACCACGTAAAAGCTTTCGCTGTTTGTCTTATTTTAAGTTTTGAAGTGGGTGATTAATTCAAAGTATAGTCACAATCCCTCCAGACGTTTATATATATATAGTTGATAGGAATAGGATAAGAATATCTGACAGTTTTGACCTTGTGACAACATTTGGCTGGTACCCAAGGAAAAGTGCATTTTTTCCAAATAATAATAATAATAATAATAATAATAATAATAATAATAATAATAATAATAAATAAATAAAATTACAGCATTTATTTATATTTTTAAAAAAGCTACAATAAGGTTTGCTTTAGTTTTACGCCTAGCAACAATTAGCCAGAGTAATCATTATCTGAATGGAAGTTCTCACAAGGATACTAAAACAGGGTCAAGAGTACGAGTGAAAGAGAATGACTCATGAAAAGATGAGAGAAGCGGTTTAACAATCGTAGCAAAAACAGAAACCTTGAGCCTGTTGTAGTCATTTCTGCAACAACCAAACATTCAGACGCACTGAGTTCCCTGAGTTATGGAGAACACTTTAGTGGAGCTCTGAGGCAGCAACACCACCTGCTGCACCACTGAAGTTCACAAATGATTTTTATTAGCGTTATTTTGTCAAATGAGTAATCAATTGTTTGATATTGAAAATAAACAGTCTGATAAGTGCATTGGATTATTCTGCTTTGTTTATTTAATACAGATTTTCAAGGGGTCAGAAGTTTACATACACTTCGTTAGTATTGGGTGGCATTGCCTTTCAATTGCTTGAACTTGAATCAAACACTTGAGGTCGCCTTCCACAAGCTTCTCACAATACTACGCAGGAATTTTAGCCCATTTCTCCTGACAGAACTGGGGTAAGTCAGGCAAGTTTCTGTGACTCTTTGCTCAAACACACTTTATTTCATGAGAGTCAGGTCCGGGCTTTGCGGTGGCCACTCCAATACTTTCACTTTGTTGGCTTTAAACCATTTTGTTACAACTTTGGAGGTCTGCTTAGGATCACTGACCTGTTGTAAGACCCTGTTTGGGAAAAGGAAAGTTTAACTTTCCTCATGATGCCGTCTATTTTCTGAAGTACACCAGTATCTTTTCCAGCAAAACTCTCTCGCAACACGATGCTGCCACCCCCGTGCTTCACAGTTAGGGTGGTATTCTTTGGCTTAAAAGCTATACCGTTTTTTCTCCATACATAGTGCTGATCATTCTAAACAAACAGTTATACTTCTCAAAAAAAAAGGCTGATGATCACCTGTAAAGTTCAGTCTTTTTTTTTTTTCTTTAGGGCTTCTTCCTTGCACCTTTCAGGCCATGGCAATATAGGACTCTTTTAATGGTTGATGTAAATGCTTTAATACCTGATGCCACTAACTTCTACACAACTTCCTTTGTTGTTGACTTGATATACAGCTGAACCTCTAGGACCAAAGTTTGTGCCTCCTTCATGAACAATGCAGTGTCTGTGTGGTCCCAAGACCTTTATTGGCATGAAATGTTTGTACAGATTGTGGTAGCTTCAGTTGTTTAGAAATTGCTCCTAAGAAGGAACTGGACTTGGCTGAGCTGATTAGATTTCCCCATGGCATCAAGTGCAAAAAGGCACTGTCTCTAAAAGTAGACCTTTAAATACAGGCACATGCACACTCCCTAATGAACTCCTAATTATGCCACTGGCCAATCAAAAGCTTCTAAAAGTCATTACATTCATTTTTGGAATCTTCCAGACTGTTTAAAGAGACGGTTAACTTAGTGCATGTAAACTTCTGACCCGCTGGAATTCTTATATAGTGAATTACTGAGATTGAATATCTATAGCATAGGTGGATGCAAATTTTTGACCTTAACTCTATCTAGGGCACTATATGGCCATGAACGGCATTCAAACCTCAAAACATTAATAATGTTAAAAGGATTATAAGGTTAGGATGGAAATTATCTAGGCTAGTTACATGAAACAGATGCATCATTTAAACAGAGTGAAAATAAAGTATGCCAGAAATTACAGACATTTATTCAAGGCCTTTTTCTGACATCAAGCAATGCACATCATTAAAAAAGTTTTATGAAACTTGTGTCAGGCAACTAAGAGTTGAGATAGATATTCAAATGAGGATTTTCTCCATTAACAACCCTGACTGTGTGATACTGTTCATACATTACAGATGTGTTATGAGTAGGAGGTTATTCACAAAAATTAATTTTCTTACATAATCCTGTGCCCTTCCATATGAACAGGCATTCCTCACTCATCAATCATAATGCTGATCACAAAAATGAGTCTCCTCGAGCAGAACTGGTTTATTAAAAAAACAAATAGACTGGTAGACATGCAAGAGTAGATGTGGCTAAACTGGAATCTTATCGCTGCTCTGAGAGAGAGAGGGTGAAGTCAGAAATAAGGAGTGATAGGAGCAGAGAAAGACTCAGACTTCAGGATTAATCATCATTACTGACACTGTGAAATTGCCCCATAAAGAACCACGGTTCTAAAGCAAAGCCATGGAAGAGGAGGGTGTTAAACGTGTGTGTGTGAGTATATAGGTTTTTTTTTTTTTTTTTAAGTGTTTAATTAAAGACTTGAACTAATCAGGATTAAATCATTTTGGAATGGAAGAGAAGAGCATCCATCCCAGTTCAACCCAAATATGGAACTATGAGGGCTTCATGAACCATATGCAATGTGTAGAATGTGCATGCACTACATATCTAACAGAGTACCATTTCAGATTGCTGTGGCAGGTACGCATCTCTTGTAATGCAAATAACAGCTTCCCCCTTGTCTAAAAACGTTTTCACTTAATCTTTCTGCTTGCTGCCATTAGTTCTTGAGTGTTCCTCAACAGTGTCCGGATGAGACTACAGATTGTGACATAAACTAAACTATGCACTATTATGAGTGGCATTCAGTCAGACAACTGCGCAAGACAATCAATACTGCAAAATGTGGGTGTGTAGGAGTGTGCACGAACGTAAGCACGGACTGACCGGGTCTCTGAGAGCTGAAGGTGAGAGCCAGACGGCCGAGCAGATCCTCATCTTCATAGCGGTCCTCGCTGGCGACAACCCAAAAACAGCTCTCGGTCATTTTCTGTGGATGGATCTACAACACACACACACACACACACACACACACACACACAATTAACATAATAGCAAGACGTTGCCAATTAAAAGCACTGAAAAATGCAGTAAACAAACAGAACAAAAGGCAGGAAATGATGACCCGGCAACTTCACGTAACCACCATCTTAGATGTTAAAGAGCTTCTACTTAACATGAAAATACAAACAAAAAGGCAATTATGGTAAACTTGTGAAAAAGAAAAAGTAATATCTAATCAAATATTCATTGAATATCCCTCCCTCATCATCTATGACGGTGGCCCTCGAGTGGCTCATCTGTAACTCTCAAACATAGCAGCGTGGCCTCTGCTCAAACAACATGGAGCTGCTCCTTCAACCTCTTCTCACGTACCACCCACCCACTCACTCAACTAACAGGAGCAGTCATGCAAAAAAAAATAAAAAATAAAAAATACTATACTAACACCATAACTAGAAGTCAGACCACGGTCATAATTTAGTTGCAGATATGAATATAAGAAACAGCAAATAAGGTAAAACCAGAGGTAGGAAGAAAGATGTGCAGGATAATGAGGAACACTGATCTTAGGAAGCTGAGCGCTGAAAAAGTACCACATCATAATAACTCCTACAGTAACAATGTGACCTGTGCTATTTTAGATGACTAAAGCAGAAAGAGAGGGAAAAAAATAAAAGCAAATGATGCACACAGAGAGAGAGAGAGAGAGAGAGAGAGAGAGAGAGAGAGAGAGTAAATGAGGCTCACCTTGTAAACATGGCAATGATGAGGTCAATCAAAAAAATTGTCAAAAAAATATATTCCACACATACTAGGTGATTATACAGTATATATTGAGAAAAAATAGCAAATATCAAACACATTTGTGAATACTATAAAAAAAAGAGAGAGAAAGAGAAAATAAATGAAGATTTAGCCATAGCAAAACAGATGCACTTGAATCACATCGGTGATATTTATCCTCCAAGCCCATGTCATGTCTCAGACAAACAAAGGTATATCAGGATACTTTGTGATTACGGTCATTCCTAAGTGTACAACGAATGAGCTGTGTTTTTGTGTCAGAAATGTTTCTAAGCCTAATAATAAATGGATTTTTAAAAATGTGTTGTTTAAAAAAGGAAAACATATAATGGTGATATTTTTGTTAGGAGACATTTAAGAAGCGTTTATGGAAGGAGTCTCGAGTGTCAGTAACGGTCACGGTGCTTTGCAGTGTGTCTCAGCACGGGAAAGTCTTCAGGACAAAGGAGCGAGTGAGCAAGCGAGAGAGAGAGAGAGAGAGAGAGAGAGAGAGAGAGAGAGAGAGGCTGGTGAGGGAACAACATTTTAACTCAGCTGTAGCGTAAGTGATAAATAATATTGTCATCAAAATAACATATGTTAATCCAGCACTGTACTCGCACATGAATGCAGAAGGTTTGTTATCAGTGACCACAGTGGTACAGATAAGAAAATGTGACAGAATTTAATCAATACATGTGAAAACATATAGATTGGGTCATTCCATCTCAAGTGGTCCAATCACTGATTACATATATATATATATATATATGGATAGCTCATTCTAAGGTAGGTGAAGCCACCGGAAGTGCTGTGGCGGCCATTTTACTATTCCCTACCGACAGAGGGTGCCGACCGCCAACAGACAAAAACTGTCAAGATGACCCGATGTACTGCTTTTAACTGCAAAACAACATTCGCTAAAGGATGTGGCAGAAGAGTCCAGAGGTTGTAATTATTAATTATTAAGTAACCTATTAAGCACAAATGCATCATTATCCCCATGTAGAGTGGGGATAACAATCATGATCTTTAATAATGAACAGTAAAAATACGTCAAAGTGTATAAAATACCCCCTTTTTAAAGCAAAAATACCCAATAATGTTTTATAGAGATTTCCCTCCGTGCTGTTAGAATATCAGCTTTGTGGTCAAAAGGTAAGAACAGAGAGCTTAGCAACAACCGGCGGCTAAACACTAAACACCAACACTTCAACACTACTGTAATCTACTGAGGGAAAGATACAGAAAATAATGGATAAGAACTGGGCGAGAATAAAATGAATTAGTCCTAGAAGGCAAATCAAAACATATGTGTAAGAATGTCCGAGTGTGTGTGTGTGTGTGTGAGAGAGAGAGTGTGAGAGAGAGAGAGAGAGAGAGAGAGAGAGAGAGAATAGAATGAACCGGTCCTGGAATGCACATCATCCCCGTTGTGAACGAGTTTATATTTATTCAGTAGTGTTGAGTGGTTTGTGACTTGGGCTGTTTTGGCTCTGAGAATCTGGCAACCCAGAATCCCCTATACACACACACACACACACACACACACACACACACACACACACACACATATATATATATATATATATATATATTTATTTGCACCATGTCTAACTTCCAAGCCTGAATGCACTGAGAAAATAATTTGTTAACTTAAGCAAAATACTGTATGTGAGTGCAACAATAAGTAAATAGGTAAAAAATGTCAGGTTTACTTTAAACTCATTAAACAGATAATAATAATTAGTTACATGTATATAGCGCGTTTCTAGACACTCAAAGCACTTTACATAGTATAGGGGGGAAATCTCCTCAAACAACACCAGTGTGTAGCCTCCACCTGGATGATGCGACGGCAGCCATAGTGCGCCAGAATGCCCACCACACACCAGCTATTAGTGGAGAGGAGAGTGATGTAGCCAATTCAGAGACAGAGATTATTAGGGGACCATGATAGACAAGGGCCAATGGGGCAATTTCGCCAGGACACTGGGGTGATACCCCAACTCTTTACAAGAAGCGGCCTGGGATTTTTAATGACCACAGAGAGTCAGGACCTCGGTTTAACGTCTCATCGGCAAGACGGTGCTCTTTTTACAGTATAGTGTCCCCATCACTATACTGGGGCATTAGGACCCACACAGACCACAGGGAGAGCACCACCTACTGGCCTCACTAATACCACTTCCAGCAGCAACCTTAGTTTTCCCCAGGAGATCTCCCATCCAGGTACTGGCCAGGCTCAACCCTGCTTAGATTCAGTGGGAAATCAGGCAAGACCTGCAGGGTGATATGGCTCTGGCTAATGCATGTACATTTACATACTTATTTTTTGTAGCAACATGGACATCATGTTATAATAATTAGTTACATTTATATAGCGCTTTTCTAGACACCCTGGATAAGGGCGTCTGCCAAATGCCTTACATGTAAATGTTAATATGTAAAAGCTACAAATGTTACTTAAGTGGAAATTCTGCCCTGAATTTAAATACACTGATCTGTGATTTTTGTTTTTATTTTTATGCACTGGCTGATGCCTGTGTTTACAGTTGTTGTTTTTTTGTTGTTGTTTTTTTTAAAGAAAGAAAGTTACAGAGTTTTTAACACATCACTGATGATCCGTAGATACTCATTATTCCTTTTTAGCAAAATATTTGTAGTGTTACATTTTTATATCTTTATATAATCTTGGTCAAACTTAAAAATGAAAACAAATGTGTTAATTTCATACTTGGTCGTGGGCATGGACAAATCATTTCAGTACATACCTATTAGCAAGCAGCAAGCATTTTAAAGAAAGCCTAAGCCAACTGCTTTTTTTTTGTATTATTTTATTTTAGTTTACTTTAAAAAAAAAAAAAAAAATATTGTGTTTGTGCATGTAAGGGAGCACAGAGAAGGAAAGAAATGTGCTAATGTCTTTTCAGTAGTAACACAGCTGCTTCCACAGGCAGGGGTGCACACATTTCCCACAAACCAACTGCGCAGCTCTTGTTAAATAAGCGATAAATGTTTTGGGGAAGGAAAACATGAATACTGCATCTAATGTGTCATCTACAGCCATTATAACCCTCAAAAGAGCACCATTATCCTTCTAATAGTTAATTAGCAAACAGGTTTTAGATGAGCGAAAACATATGGCTAAGTTTGTGTAACATCTGTATGTCGACAGCAAAGAGCACGAAGATGAAATATTAATAGCTATATTGGCAAACTAATATCACTCCAAAGGGAAGGAAACAGAGTGTCTGACGATACCTTTTGATCCTTCATATAGAAATTAAAGCTCGGATTTAATGAGGTCTGGCACTGAGCAGCAGAAGTTTTCTTCACAGTCGCTTCCCTAACAGCTGTCTTTTTATTATTGCTGTTGTGCTCTGATGTTAAGTGAGGGTCTTTTGTGTGGTGAATAGATTCAAGTATAGAGTGCTTACTAGAAGACAGAGCAAAGCTGTAAACAAAAACAAACAAACAAACAAAGCAGAGCTACTGTGCATGTGTTCTCACACCAAATCCTGACGGGACACAAAAAACTAAACAAAACGAACTAAAGGGGACTCTTACAGATTTTAGATTTCTTAGGCAGCTCAAGATGCATATTAGATCTTACCATCTATACTGAGGAATTTTATTTATTTATTTATGTGTAGTTTTGCCATATCGAAAACAGTCAGGCGAAATTCCAAGTTGCCTCCTATTCACTATATATGCTTCCTACGTAGGACAGACCAGCCAACCCCAAAGAGAAACAACGTGTAGTCCTGGTGTTTGGGACGTTCAGGACGCAGTACATTTTGGTTATAGTCCTTTCACAAATCACTTGAGGTGGAAAGCGTAGTGTGCGTATATATGAGGTTTTACGGTAAACAAAAGGCACTTGGGAGAAAAAAGCTCGTGTTTTAGTTAAGACATAAGAAAAGTTTACAGTAGAAAATGTGACTTTCTTAAAAGATGCTAGCTCCCAATAGCTTTTTTTTTTGTTTTTTTCAGTTTTTCCAGTATGTCTCTCGTTTTGATGCCTAAGCTGTAGCTGGATGTGCTAAAAATATAACTAGCAACCCAACATGAGTGTATGAAGTGAAGGTAACATCAATATACCTGTGAAAATTATATGATTATAATTTAGCATTTTACATAATAATCAGCTTAATCTTAAGCTGCGATTCAGGTATCTCACAGTGTCCAAGGGCGTAAGAGGTGGATCCACTGTCTCCATGATCATCCCTCATGATCTCTACTACACAAGCTCTGGCTCAAATTTCAGCAAGATGGCGACTCCCATTTTCACCTAAGAAAGGCTTCAAAATCGCACAATGGGAGTGAATGGCGGCATATTGTCGACTCATATATATACAGTCATTATACTTCACTGTAGGCCTATTTAATCTTTTTCATACTGCTCTAGGCTGAAAAGGTGCCATTTTTGACTATTTTCAGCTTTCAATTTTCAAAAGCATTGCAATTAAACATAGGAAACTGCTAACTCTATACACATCTAACGTTGGCTAAGCTGAATATCCAATGATAGATTTTATTTCACGTTAACGAACTCATCATTCTCCATTCACCTTGACAGAAAGTGAAGGTGCCACTGCAGAGCATCTTTAAACTGTGAAATTCAGGATGAGAAACTAATGTGACCTGGGAGAAGGCAGCAGGGCTTTCAGGGCTTCAGTTAATAATAACACCTGCGTGACTTGTTAATAATTGCAGATTCACATGTCAATTATCTCGTGTGACATTTTCATTGGAAGGAGAAAAAGACTTTTGCCATATTTGAGTGATAACTCGTAGCAACATTCGCCAGTGTTATAATGTTGGAGCTCCTTCGCAAATTGCATAAAGGTCGGCAGGCAGGCAGTTCTGGAAAGATCATACGAGCAGATCATATGTAGTGTACTCCATGCCTGATATGACACAATTTAAAGGATATTCCACAGTGAAAGACACTGAATATGCTTATACTGAAGTATTTGAGCTACGTTTAATGATTTGTCAGTTGATGCTGTATTTTTATTATTCCCATGAGAATTTTGTTATTCCGAGATGGTCTGCACAATTACAATGGCGTTTTAAAATGCGAAATTAAAACAAAGCGAGGACTAAATCCCACTGGTGCCACTATCAGAACGCAGTCAAATTGTATTGAGGGAAATGTAGCAAACTGATAACCAAGCTGAAACTAGACCAACATTTCAATTAAAACTGGTTTGACCGAAAAATAAATAAAAATCTACAAGATTTTCATTACAAAATAAATGACATATTTCAATGCCTGTGCAAAGCTGGGTCCAGCTGAAGATTCTGCATGATGGAATATTTCAATAAAAGAACACAGCTTAGAAGTTTGAGAATCTTTGACATTATCATTTTTGCTAATCTTCCTCTGGGTAATGTGTGTGGCATGGGGTTTACGTGGTTAGTGATGTAATCAGTCAGCATAATTTTTTAGAAAGGAATCATCGTGATAAACTACCAGCACACTATTACAGAGATAAAACGGAGATAGCGCGTCAATGGTGGTAGGTAATAAGCTGAAGCCTGGAAACATTCTCATTACCTGTGGGCTGTAAGGACATATATAATTAACAATCACATTTTATGTTTTCTAAAATGTTACACATTTGTTTAAGATGTGTGATAGATTCCCAACAGTCTCCCGAACAATATTAGAAAAAATTATAGTTGTCCATGTCACACCTGTTGGAGAACAGATATATATATGAGGTGGGGCCTCCATAAATCGGAAGTGTTTGTTCAGCACATCCCAGAGATGCTCGATTGGATTGAGATCTGGAGGCCAAGTCAACACCTTGAACTCTGGAACTGTCTTATTCCTCAAACTATTCCTGAAGAATTTTTGCAGTGTGGCAGGGCGCATTATCCTGCTGAAAGAGGCCACTGCCATTAGGGAATACTGTTGCCATGAAGGGGTGTACTTGGTCTGTAACAATGTTTAGGTAGGTGGTACGTGTCAAAGTAACATCCACATGAATACCAGGACCCAAGGTTTTCCAGCAGAACATTGCCCATAGTAAAAACATCCATGCTGCTAAATTTTCTTCAAGCACAAGTTATTTTACCACAGGTAGATTTCCATAAAATTATATTTAAATCATGCATTTCTATTCTCTATACATTGTGCACTATACTGAAAACCATAATCTACATGGCAGTGTTGGTAGCATTTAGGGAATGGAGTCAGAAGTAATACCTTGGACCAGTTGAGGCGCTTCATGATGGTTTCAGGCTTGAACTCCTTCTTGGGCTGAAGGCCAAACGGCAGCACATACCGAGTGGGGGAGGACATAAGGCCCCCCAGTCCTGGAGGAGGCGGGGGAGGAGGGACACCAAATGGTGGAGGCACTCCGGGCATGGAAGCACAGCCTGGCATAGGTGGGGGAGGAGGAGGAGGAGGAGCCCCAGGAACAGGGGGTGGAGGAGGGGGTCCTGGTGGAAAGGATGATGAAGACGACGACATGGCTGGGACAGACTGCACTGTAGTTATGCCCACTGGAGCGGTCCCAAACTGTACAAGGTGAAAAAAAAAAAACATATCACCAAGAAATATGAACAAAGCAAATAGTCAATGGTCAATAGTGGAAACATTACACACTTTGAACCTTCAGTAATAATAAGAAAGCATTTTTGTCAATGCACACTATATGGCACAATGTTGGAAGCACAGAATTGTCTAGAATTTCTTTGTATAATGTAGCATTACAGTTTCCCTTCAATGGAACTAAGGAGCCCAAACCTCTTCCAGCATGACAATGCTCCTATGCACAAAGTGAGCTCCATGAAGACCAGGTTTGCTAAGGTAGGAGTGGAAGAACTTGAGCAGCCTGCACAGAGCCCTGACCTCAACCCCACTGAACACCTTTGGGATGAAGTGGAACGCTGATGTGCCTCTTGTGGCTAAATGGGCAAATCCCCACAGCCACGCTCCAAAATCTTGTAGAAAGCCTTCCCGGAAGAGTGGAGGCTATTATAGCAGCAAAGGAGGGACAAAATCTGGAATAGGATGTTCAAAATCACATACGAGTATGATAGCCACATAATGTAAATGTTTGTGATGCTTCAAAAGTATTTTCTTTTCCTCCAGCTTGGAGGGCATTTATTACAGCTCAAATCGGGCAGAGAGGATTTTATGTTTATATATGTATAAATACAGTGCATTGCATAAGTAAGTAAATATGGATTACAGTGAATGATGAAGTACAGTGCTGTGGAGATACCCTTCATCAGCATCAGGCTGTGATACTGATCAGGGGTGAAGATGAGATGGAGACGAATACAGGGCAATTATAGAAGAAAACCTGCTCCAGTCTGCAAGAGACTTGAGAGTAGGGAGCTTCATTGTCCAACTGGACAAAGACCATACTCATATCGCCAAAGCTACACTGCAGTGGCTCAAAGCCAGGAACCTGAATGTGTTAGAATGGTCCAGTCAAAGCCCAAACATCAATCCAACTGAGAATATCTTGCAAGCCTTTAAAACTGCTGTTCATCAACATTTTCCATCCAATTTCACAGAGCTTGAACAATTTTGCCAATAAGAATACTTAATTAGCCTTTGTACCACAATAAAAAAAGGCACCTTGAAATTTTAGACATATGGTGTAAATCAAAATCTAAGAATCCCAATTAAATCCATTTCAATTACAGGTTGTTACACTATATATATGGGTACACTAAAACATAATGACCTCCACTTTATACAACCAAATGCATGGAAACAACAGGCAATACATAACACTATTAAGTAATCAAGATGGAGTACAGCTGCAGGCAAGAATTTATGGAAAATGTAGATGCTTTATTTCAAACACTAAACCAACCATCCTAAATCATACATTTTAGGCAATAAGGTGGAATGAATTACAGCAACATTTATGTGGGACACGTAATGGCTTCAAATGATAGCAGACCGCTGAGATGGATCACTTTAACTGCCTGTATTGCAAACTTTCAGATCGCTCGTTGGGCTCCATTATTTAACAACTGATCGGCACTATCGATGGCGGCGTAGTGAGCCAAAAAGCAATTCATCAAATAAACTGTTCAGCTGGTGCTCTATTTATCATGCCAATCTGAAGGTTTGAGGATCAACTGGGGAGAAAATAAAACATCGCTTCTACTACTTGAGGAGGGACACACATTCTTCACACTTAGTAATTGCTTAACAAGATGCTTAAAAATAAATGTAAAACACCTATGTCAAATATTGCAAGCAATAAGTACTTAAATTGATGTCTTAAGGTCATTTAGCCAGATTAGTTTAGAATTTAATCCCTTTGCTCCACTGATCAATATATTGAGTCTGAAACTCTTCTTCATTCGTAAAGCCACCACAAAGGGCTTTCTCTTAAATAAGTTAAAAATCAGCAATTTGGATCTCTCGAACTAATAAGAAGGGCAGATCAGGATTAAAATCAGGAAGATTAGCTCACACCCAACTTATCTGTAATTCAAGAACAATCAGGGGCCACGCTTGCATTAAATGGCATTATCAATGGCAGATTCAAGAAATTCCACCCTATTCCAGAGTTAGCCCCCCTTTGCTGTTATAACAACCTCCACTCTTTTGGGAAGGCTTTCCACTAGATTTTCAGGGCTCTGTGCAGGCCAATCGAGTTCTTCCACTCCAACCTTGGAACACAACGTTTTCATGGAGCTTGCTTTGTGCACATTGTCATACTGGAACAGGTTTGGGTCTCTTAGTACCAGGGAAGGGAAACTGTAATGCTACAGCATACAAATACATTCTATCTAGACAATTGCCTCCACCTTTGTGGCAACAGTTTGAAGGCCTTTGGCGACCCACATACGGGTGTGATGATCAGGTGTACATAAACATTTGGCCATTTAGTGTATATCCATAACGATGATTTAAATATAACCAAAAATCCCAAATTGTCATATTTTCTGCCAGATCAAAACTGTGTGGTGAGTCCGATCACATACTGATTGACAGCAGCTATAAAAGCATGTAGGACTGACAGCATGGAGCTTCCACAACGCTGTTCTTTTACATACGAGTCATGAACGTTGCATGGTGCGTCAGTGTATTTTCTTCCTATTTCTAGCAGCACAGTGCTCATGGAAACAAAGGAAAAATCAGGTAAAACTGCGGTTTGTGTTCACTCCAAAGTAGAGGTCGACCCATTGATCGGTTTTGCCGATTAATTGGCACTGATAACTGATTGCCGATCGGTTATAGGCAAAAATCCACACTGATAGTTTTCCCGGTTGGGTCTGTTGCGGGAGCGGTTGAGAAGTGTCCGCTGTCATTATACAGTATGAGAGCGGCCTCTAGAGGTAAAATAAATACTATCACTGACAAATTTTGTTTTGTTATTTGAAGTGTTTTTTTTATTTATTTTGGATGTCTATTTTTATTTGTTATTTGGAGCGTTAGTTTTTGGTTCAGTTTGGATGTATATCATTTATTTACTTTAATATTTATTAATAGTTAACATATATGAATATTTATATATTTATTTCATTTAAAAAAGTACAGTACATTTTCATGGTACAGTCAGTACTGTTTATTTTTGTAATAAAATTCAGCATTATTTTACTTTGAGCACTATGTTTTCATTCAGTTTCAATTTAAAAAATTATCGGTTAATTAATCGGTTATCGGCAGGTCCTGCCAAACTTAGTTATCGGTAAAATCCACTATCGGTCGACCTCTACTCCAAAGCTCACCACAAAGCTACACTGATCAACAGAGCATGGCACTGCAACAGGCAGAAGAGACACATAGATCCGATTTAATAAAGCAGTTTAAAATTAGCTTTACTCTCTGCTCATTTAACTGCCTACAATAACAATGCATCGAGTGGCTTATTAACCATTTAGGATCATGAGTTTTCCCAGTGAATCTCAACAAGATCAAACTTTTGTCCTATTTTGGGGGGAAAAGTAACAATTATACTTTAAAAGGCGATTTATCGGAAAAATAAACGATAAACTGTGATTTGCAATCAGACACTGTTTCATTAGATGATGTGATGTCATTTATACTCATCTCTCACACGGTACCTACAGTGGGTATAGAAAAGAATCACCCCCCTTTAAAATAATCACATTTTGTTGCTTTTCAGCCTGAAATGAAGACTGACACAGTTTGTTTTATCCAGCTGTATTTACTCAGTGCAACTTACAACATCCAAGTGAAAGATACAACACCAACATGTCAGAAAAAATAAATAAATAAAAAACAGAATCACTGAACAAAATGTGATTCTTTTAAAGGGGGGTGATTCTTTCCTATACCCACTGTATTTGTTTGTATTGATACTGCCTTGTATAGTCAGGATTTTTTTCCACATTAAAACCAGTGCAATTATAATACAGACAGTTATTATTTTTTAACAATTACTTTTCCAATATTTTTAATGTTCTTTTAATTCTGATCATATTAAGCTGGAATACTGTAGCCACTTTAACAGCAATTCAGTGCAATTAAACCACAAGATCCCTCTAGCCAACAAGTTGTTTACAAGACTTACTGATTTTAAAAAAATAACGACCCAGTTCAAGACATACAGTGAGTATAGAAAAGAATCACCCGCCTTTAAAATAATCACATTTTGTTGCTTTTCAGCCTGAAATGAAGACGGACACAGTTTTTGTTTTATCCAGCTGTATTTACTCAGTGCAACTTATAACATCCAAGTGAAAGATATAAAACCAACATGTCAGAAAAAAATAAAAATTTAAAAACAATCACTGAATTGGAAAAAGTACAGCCTTTAGTCTGTTGGGATATGTCTCTACTAACTTTGCACATCTAGACTTTGCAATATTTGCCCACTCTTCTTTGCAGAACTGCTCAAGTTCAGTTAAATTTGATGGTGACCGTTTGTGGACTGCAGTCTTCAAGTCATTCCACAGATTTTCAATGGGGTTTAAGTCTGGGCTCTGACTAGGCCATGCAAGGATATTCAACTCTTTCTCCTTCAACCACTGTGTGGTCAGTTTTGCTGTGTGCTTTGGGTCATTGTCATGTTGGAAGGTAAACCTTCTTCCCGTTGACAACTTTCTGGCAGAGGGCAGCAAATTTTCCTCAAGAATTTGACGGTATTTTTGCCCCATCCATTTTCCTTCTATCCTGACAAGTGCTCCAGTCCCTGCTGCAGAGAAACACCCCCATAACAGGATATTACCACCTCCATGCTTTACTGTAGGGATGGTGTTATTTGGATGGTGAGCTGTATTGGATTTCTGATAGACATATCGTCACATATCGAGGCCAAATAATTCATCTGACCATAACACCTTTATCCATGTGGCCTCAGAATCTTCAAGGTGCGTTTTGGCAAAGCTCAGTCGTGGGTGGCTTTTTTCTTGCAATCCTCCCATACAAGCCACATTTGTGGAGAATTTGTGATATTGTTGTCACATGCACACAATGACCACTCTTTGTCATAAATTCCTGCAACTGCTTCAGAGTTGCTGTAGGCCTCTTGATAGCCTCTCTGACCAGTTTCCTCCTGGCTCTTTCATCCAGTTTGGAGCGACGTCCTGATCCAGGGAGGGTCTGTGTTGTACCAAATACCTTCCACTTCTTAATAATAGACTTCACTGTGCTTCTAGGCATTGATAAAGCCTTTGAATTTTTTTTGTATCCATCTCCTGACTTGTGACTGTCCACAACTTTATCCCGGAGATCTTTTGACAGTGCCTTGCCACCCATAGTTGATTGTTTGCTTCAGTTGCACTACAAAATGCTCCAGGAAAGCTCTTTTCATGCTGAGCTAATCAAAATGACCACAGATGATCACAGTTGAAAGTCAAATGCCTTTGTGTGCCATTGAGAAGGTGATTAGCTACACCTTATTGAGTTTACAAGTCATTTTTAGGAGGCGGGTGATCCTTTTTCCAACTCAGTGATTGTTTTTTTTTTGTTTTTTTTTTAAATGTTCTGCCATGTTGGTGTTATATCTTTCACTTTGATGTTATAAGTTGCACTGAGTAAATACAGCTGGGTTAAAACAAAAACTGTGTCCATTGTCATTTCAGGCTGAAAAGCAACAAAATGTGATTATTTTAAAGGGGGTGATTCTTTTCTATACCCACTGTATGTTCTTTTCTCAGTGCATTTCCTATCAAGTAGTTTCAAACAAAACTCTTTCAGACATTGTGCCGGGCATTGCATCAACCCGTGCTGCAAAGAGCTGCTACTGTGACCGTGTTCCCTTGCGAAGGGACAATAAAGCTGGAGTGTATTGCGCCAGAGAGAGTGCAGAATGACAAGTGTTTGGACATGGGTAGGATATATAGATATATTTTTGGACTATTCCATAATCATTAGTTGTTAAAAAAACAGAGACTGATTTCCTTATAAAACTGCACAACAGTGTAGCTATGAGAACAGATGGTCTGGTGGTCACACATAATACTGATTTGATTTAGTATTTTTACTCTCAACTTGCATTTATAATGCATTTTTTTAAAAGCCTTTTTTTTCTTCAGAGATTTGCTTTACATGTAGCTAAGATAAATACAATGCATTTTTTGCATAGTCCTGTATATGCAGTAGATATTAAATTGTTACATAAATGTTAAAAGGTGACAGCAAGCGAAACATCAACATAAAAAAGGCAATACCTGAGCTCTGAAGGCCTGCACCTCTGCTTCCAGCTCATTGATTTTCTCCTCCTTCTTCAGGAGCTCGGCCAAGGCCTCCTGTCTCCCCATGATCTCTTCATCAAACTGGAGGTAAAAGTAGCATGAAAAAGTAGCATTAGATCAGTTCCTTTCAAGGATGTACACCACAGCAGTGCATACTTGATTTCATGTGGTGCATCTCATCCTTATAAGAACCCCATGAAGCCAAATCAAAATGAATCAGGAATGAATTTTGCATTACTGGTTGCTGTTCATCTTTCGCTCTTGAAAATGCCTGTAGTAGGTGTGTGTGTGTGGGGGGGGGGGGGGGGGGGAACTGATTAATGAAACAGTGTACCAAAAACTACACTGAATTTGTGTGACCTATAATAGTATTATTTATTTGGTAATTGGATGCTTCTGAACGCTTTGATTAAATAAAACAGGAGGAAGTATGAAGTTTACAGGGAACAGTTAGCTAGTCTGCACTCATTTAATCAACATCAGTGCTGCAGACACACCCCTTCACCCTGAAACCAGTCAGAGGCATGACACTGTGGGGGGCCTGCGCAACCGCCTTTACAAATTTAGATCCAACCACACGTTTGTGTTACACACGGTCCTTTTTTAACATCCGGAGAAAGATAAACGACACAGAGCCCTTTTCTCCAAATTACTGTTTTTAGGGTACTGATTCACTGAAAAGTCTAATTAGCATTCATTAGCAAGTGGCCACCTGAATGACAGGACCGCTGAAGCGCACATACTGCATACAGACAGAGTAATCTGGTTATATATAATACCTCAGTAGCAATGTTTGTGCTGTGTAAAAACTATATTTTTGATAAGTGATCCTGAAAGAGTGATAACCTGCTTATCTATTATAGTGCAGAGGACACTCGCAAACACCACTGTTGTTTCCAGTCAAAATGATGTGTAACTACTTGCTGTGCTGTAGTTTTAAAAGATAGAGAAGCCATTAATACTGTAAACCAAATCTATGGGCAGATAAACTGCTCATCATAACTACATTCTGCCTATGAGTGCTAAAAAGTAGTGAGGTTTAAAAGTAGTGTTTGTTGTTACCATGTTCCTAGATGTGAATGTATTTCAAACACTTCAGCGGATTCTAACGTACTGTACAATAACAAACTTTTTATTAAGGTGAACACTTAAAACACTTATCTTTTTAAGATAGACAGACAGACAGACAGACAGAAGTGGGCATAGACAAGTTGACTTGTTGAGTAACTGACTATTACATTCAATAGTCGCTGCTGTGGGGATGTTGAAGCATCTGTACCTCGTATCCTACACAGGGTCGCATGGGAGCCTGGAGTCTATCCCATCGCACAATGCAGGAGACATCCTAGACGGGGTGCCAACCCATCGCAAGGCACAAGACACACACACACTACAGACAATTTTTGAATGCCAATTAGCCTATAACACATGTTTTTAGACTGAGGGAGGAAACCTGAGTACCCGGAGGAAACCCCCGAAGTATGGGGAGAACATGCAGACTCCACAACTCCACACACAGAGCGGAGACGGGAATCGAACCCCCAACCCTGGAGGTGCCAGTGTTAGTCTCAACATATCTCAGACTAGATGAAGCCATTTCTATACATTCAACTGCGCTAGAGTTCACTGGGTAAAGTTTTTTTTTTCTTTCTTTAATGGACCAGTAACACTTTGCAGGAAGCAAGGAAGTGTGTGCAAAACTCCCAAAGGAATTCCACCCACAGTTATTTTTGTGGCCCTTTAAAACTCAATACAATTTCCCAGAAAAATGGAGGTTATTATAACAGCAAAGCAGCGACCGACTTCATATAAATGCCCATTGTTTTGAAGTGGGACGTTCAATAGTCAAGTGTCCACATACTTTTGGCCAAAGGAGTTCCCACACCATGCTTTCTTTTTTTTTTTTTTTTATTTCAGCTGAGCTGCCAATTAGTCCTTTTGTGTAATATGATAACACAGATTTTACGCATTTCTTGCCAATTTTTTTATTTTTATTTTTTATAATTAACAGTGTAGCCTAAAAAAGCATCGAAGCTGGAAATGTACAGTAAGTAGTGATGGATATGTTTGACATGTTCTTTGCTGAACAAATAAAGTAGCCTAAAAACAGCGATGTCCTGAAAGCGATGTTTTCCTTCACTGGCTGACAAGTAAAAATTAGCAGTTGATAAAATAATTAACAAATCTGTGAGCTTGTTAAAAAAAAGTTAAAAATTAATACAATTCACCAATATGAGATGTAGTGCATGCATGTGTGTATTGCAACAAATCCAAACACTATAGGGGGTTTTAGACTCCAGATGCAGCATGGGATTTTTCTACCTAACTACAATGACCACAGGTGCACTCAGAATAATCAATATGGCCGTCTCTTTAATCTCCGAATACTGTTAATTACAAACGACTGTTTGAACGATTTCGAATACGCTGCCTTTAATTAAGGAGGGTTAAATGGTGCAGTATTGAATACTCTTCAAAGGCCACAATCTTCAATAAAGAAACTAGGGTGTAGCAAAAAAAAAATAAATAGGAAAAGCAAGAAATAAACTTGTGAAGGCTTAGAAAAAGAGAACAGATGAACAGAGGAGAGACAAAGAGAGAGTAACCGAGAAGGGAGACAAGAAAAGGTCACTTACCTTCTGCGCTAACTCCAAAGCCCTCTGCTCATATTCATCTGCCCGTGCCTTATCCACACACACCTCTGAAAAAATACACACAAACATCAGAGACACAAGAGCACCGCCATTACTGCACAAATAAGAAAAAGTGCCCCACCACCACCCCCTCACACCAACACACACACACACACACACACACACACACCTAGAAGGTGAGAGAAGTCCACATCCAGACGCTTGCGGTAGGAGAAATCCGGGTCTGTCCCACTGCGATGTAGTACAATCTGAGACACACATTCCTCTATGATCTTAAAGTATTGAGGCCTAAAACACACAGAGCAAACCGTAGTACAGAATGCATTGTATTTAACACACAGACTGCATGAAATACTGTAAGAGCACATTAACACAGGTGATTACAAACACTGGATTTCCGAAGGTTATGCAATAAAAGTATCAAATAAAGCAAGCGTCCGTTACGCTCATCACAGTGAAAGAGAGAAACAGATCCAAAAAGGGGGCGATAAGTTAAGTGTTTTTAAGAGACAGTTGCCTGTTAAATGATTTAAAATCTGACAAGAGCGTCTCTTTGGGCTCAGCAGCACGCCGATGAACGTGCTGTGATGGCTCTTGCCTTGTCCCCGTGTCACGGCCAATATGGAATTAACCTGCCTTTTATTCCTGTTATCATAAGGCCCGTGTGGCCCAGATGCGCCCGGCTCCTCTTTAATGTATCCAATTACACAGCGAGAGCCGGAGATAGGAGAGGTTGAAGAGACCTTGATTCCAGATAAGAATTTAACAAGGCATGCCATAGCTTAGGGGCAGCGTGGCACAATTTATGGCACTCACACAAAATCAATAAAGAGCACGGCCCACTTAATCCCAACAGCAAGGCCATCAGGCCTGCAGCCTCACCTCCATCTACCTAGATATCAGTGACACACAGATACATAGACCAATAAAGCAGGAGATAGATAGATCGATAGATAGATTGATAGATAGATAGATAGATAGATAGATAGATAGATAGATAGATAGATAGATAGATAGATTTTAAAAAAAGAAAGAAAGAAAGAAAGAGAGAGGAAGAGGGAAAGAAAGAAATCAAACTAAAATGCCACAAGCTAATAAGTAGAACTCTACACCAACACCACAGAGAGGGATGCCTCTGCCTCCACCAAGTCTAGCCCTTTGCCTTGATAATGTCTGAAATACTCAAACATTAGGGAAGAAAAACAAAGACTATTTCAAACATTTGACCTTGCTGTGACCTTTGATCAATTCCAAACTAATCAATTCATCTGCTCGTTACAATCATAATTCTGAACAATCACAACCTGAAAACATAATGCCTCCAACACTTAGTGACTGAGACATAAAAGGGTCCATAAAAGAGTCCTGTGTATTAAAGTACTATCACAGTAATACGTTCCATTACATTTTTATTACAATATGTTCCAATAATGTTTTCATGTAATTACATATTCTATCTTATTGACATGATTTTGGAGGAAATACTCCTGTGTGTTTTTGCGAGTACAGTTTAAACACCTCACCATGTGTGTATATTACACAAATGAACTAAAGTCAAACATGACACATGAAGTGGATGAGGTGTAGACAAAACTCAAGAGGGAAATTCACTGTGCTCATGCGTGATGAGGAGAGAAAAGAGGGGAGCTGTTTTATTCATGAACACACTTCATCATAAACACTCATCCATTAACGACTGGTCTCTAAAGCCCAACAAACTGGTTTGGGAGATGTGAACACTGAAACTTCACCAGAAAATACTAACCAAAAAAAAGAACCCAAATATTTAAAATGAGTTTAATGGAGTAAAAGTAAATGTGGACATCGATTAGTGGAACTTGTCTAATTTAAGTATTTCCCTCCCTCTGTCAACAGAAGAAAATATTTGTCAACCTCAACACAATGTGAATATTAAAATGCCTGGAAAGTGTAGCCAGTTGAAGTATAAGTCATGGCCAGCTGCTTACTAATTATGTGCTGTGCAGATTTTTGGACTGAAGGGACATTGTCTTGGACAAAAAAAAAAAGAAAAGAGGTACAATCAGTGGAGTGAGAGTGAGGTGTTAAACCAAAAAGGTGTGCAGATTTAATCTCTCATTAGACCTCATCCATGTTAATAAGGAGCTATGCAGGAGCAGCCCTTTACACACTATTACACACTACTGTTACACACTATGATCATTATTATTAAGCTAAACTGTGATTCTAATACATACTGCACTCATAATTGCAAGCGACAAGTCACTTGTGTCACATGTCTGAAGCATTCATCCAGCTGAAAGAAAGCGCAGTGGCCAAAATGCATATAGCATGATTTACTGTAGTATACGATTTATTTGTCTTCAGAAAGTATTTAAAATCTATTCTAATATTTTAATAAAGTGAAAAAGTGTGAAAATTGGTTGTTTGATGTACATTACGTACCAGCCTTCGCGTTAGTTACAAACTCTCTCCAGAGACACCAATGATCTCTGCTACTTCCTTCCCAACTTTTATTTACTTTCATTTAATGAGAAGTAATAGTTCATAGAAAATATAGGTGTGAAAGAGAGAATGAAAAAGGAGGGAATGTTGCGTTGCCTAATTTGCATGAAGTTGAGATTGTCGCGACTCGCATCTCGCTTGTCGTGCTATTGCTTTGTCGATCACTGCTGTTGCTAAAATCGCAGCTCCATGTCATGTGCAAAAAAGATGAATGGTAACCTGTCGCTTTGTCTAACACTACCATAATGTAACATCTCTAATTCCTTTAAATAATTAATTAAATACATTGCTTTCATGGTCAAATGTAGTATGGACTGCATTTTTTTTGTTTGTTTGTTTTTACCATAATTGCAGCTTATTTAAAAATCTAAATGACCCAAAAGATTTGCTTTTGGTTACTGAGGTTAAGGTTAGATTTTGGTTTAGGATTAGCATTAATAACTACAGTAATCTTGTTAATAGGAGCTCCTCTGAATGCCAAGTGTGCATTGATCCCCAAATCACACTTTCTCACCAAATTAAAAGCCAGAGCTGTCTGGTATTCCTATCTGGCAAAAAAAAAAAAAAAAAAAAAAAAGAGAGAAATAAGAGTAAAATGTGGAGGAAGGATCGGTTGGTGAGACAAGTGCTGTAAGGATAGTCTGTTCTGCAATGAGAACTGGAGGCATAGTGAAAGCAATGTACAGTCATGGGGAAAAGAAAGTACACCCTCCTTCAATTTTATGGGTATTTTTTATTAGCTCCTAAACAACAATTGTGTGGTCTTTACCAACTTCTATAAACAAACAAATAACATCAGGTGACAACAAAAAAACACAATAAATTTCGATATGTAATAGGGATGGGCTTTCATGGAAGGGTGGCAGCACGACTTAGGTTTGCAAAATCGCATCAGAACAAACCAAAAAAGTTCTGAAACAATATCCTTTGGACTGATGAGACAAAAGTGAAGAAGTTTGGTCATCATGCACAGTGCCATGTTTGGTGAAAACCAAATACAGTGTATCACCACAAACACCTCATACCAACTGTCACGCATGGTGGTGGAGGGGTGATGATTTGCACTTGTTTTGCAACCAAACTCAGTTTTATACCAGAATATTCCTGAGACAAATGTGAGACCATCTGGCCAGCAGCTTAAGCTGGACTGAATGTAATACGGCAGTGAACCCAAGCACACCAGCAAATCAACATCTGAATGATTAAAGAAAAATGAAGGCAGTGGAATGGCC
Source organism: Cranoglanis bouderius (assembly GCA_023630585.1). Lineage (NCBI taxonomy): Eukaryota > Metazoa > Chordata > Actinopteri > Siluriformes > Cranoglanididae > Cranoglanis > Cranoglanis bouderius. The sequence goes on along the minus strand of CM042553.1, from coordinate 5,605,856 downwards.
AAGTCAAAGTCCAGACCTCAATCCCATGGTGAGATCTTAAGAGAGCTGTGCATAAACGAATGCCCTCAAACATCAATGAACTGAAGCAATGTTGTAAAGATGCTAAAATTCTCCAAAACAATGTGAAACTGAAACTCATCCAGAAAACATTTACTTCAATTTATTGCTGCGAAAGTTCTACATGTTACTGTATTATAGGGTGTACTTATTCCCACCAGGTTTCTGAATGTTTGCTTACTATTTAGGGGGGGAAATGACTACATATTGAAATCTGTTGTGTTGTTTTTTTTTTTGTTCGTCACCTGAGGTTATTTATTTCTTTATAGAAGTTAGTGAGGACCAAAGTTGTTATTTTTTTCCCTGATAAATAAAAACTTAGAATTGAAGGAGGTTGTACTTTCTTTTTCCCATGACTGTAGCCATTTTATACACCAGGAACCATGTCGTTTTTTATTTTTGCTTTTGGGGATGACAAGCCAAATAATTTCTTATAGAAACAATTATTCTGCTTTCATTTTTTTCCTCCCCACCCCACACAAAAAGACGGAGGATGGAGCTGGATTCGGGGATGTACGCCTCCGCATGAGAACAGATGAATTTGATTTCCTCTCGGACTCTCGGTGGCTGTTGCTCAGCACTGTTCTCGCTATTCTTTGTAGAGAGGTTCACACTACAGGATTCATTGCCGAGAGTATCCAACATGCTTGAAAATGTTAGAGCATCTGCGACAGCTTGCAGACTGAGAAAACTGCGTCACTGAACCGCTCATGCTACACGGGCGGCTGCCAGTGGAGCATGCAGAGATTTGTCGAGAGATAGATTTGTAGACAGTCAGACAGAAAAAAAAAAAACAGAAGAAAGGGGGAAAGAGAGAGAAAGAGAAAAAAGAAGGAAGACAGAGAGAAAACAAAAAAGCAAGCAAGAAAGAAAAAAGAAACGAAAGCAAGCAAGCAAAAAAGGATAGGCTGTGTGAGTGTGTGTGTGTGTGTGAGAGACAGACAGCAGCAAGTTGTATGTGATGAGACAGCAGTGATTTCAGGGCACACCTTCACTGTCCTCATGAGAAAAGTCGGCCCACAGGTATAGAGCCGGCTGCGAGTCGCCTGCCACTGTTCACCACACAGCCATAATGACTCAGGGACCAATTAATTCCACTTTGTTTCTTATGACAAAGGCGTTCTCCATCGCTAAGCGATAGGTGCGCAGAATCGTTCTCGCAACTGGGTTTGAAAAATTGTGGATGATACAATCCGTATTCCTCAAATTAGGAGCCTGTCTAATGATCAAGACCAGATTTAACACGTAGCAGCTGTGAGCGAGCAGACATGAAAAACTCTCTTTGAGCAGGCACTAGTGAACCGAGAGAGAGAGAGAGAGAGAGAAGAATGTGTGTGAAGAAAAACAGCTAGAAAGAAAGACAGAAATAAGGGTTTGTGAGATGAGAGGATGATGAAAGCAGGCCCATTCTCTTTGTTGGAAGACTTGAGCTGCACAGCCATGAAAAGGTCATGAACCTTAAAACATTTTAAGCAATGAAATAATAATAAAAATAATAATAATGTTTATAGACATTCTTGCAAAGTTCTTCTCATTAGCAGGAGAAAGATATTTCTTCTAAATGTTAAAATATATTTTCATTCAACCAATAAACAGAGATAAACATATGTTAAATAAGTAATAAAAAACAACAGGGCATGCTGTTATAGGAACATAATCAGCACTCCTCAAAGTGTTACATTTCTCTTATTATTCTCTTATTAGACTCTTCTGGGTCACAACACCTGCTGACGACCGAGACTCAAAAATGTTAACCAAACATCCATTAACAGAAAAACTCACCATAGCAACCATTATACATTTTGGATTTTCTGTTAAATAATACACTTTTTAATCCCTTTTTAGTCTACCATACAAGTCCCTGAGTACAGTGTGTACAAGTCCCAGGGTGCAAGTCCCTGAGTACAGTGTGTGAATGAGTGAAATAGAAACAGTGCAAAGTGCTTTGTAGAACCACTAAGGTTAAAAGGCGCTATATAAGTGCCTTTACCATTTACAACTCCTTGATTACAGGTCCCAGTATGTAAGTCCCCGAGTACAGGGCCAGTGTGTAAGTCCCTGAGTGCAGGTCCCAGTGTGTAAGTCCCAGTGTGTAAGTCCCAGTGTGTAAGTACGGGGCCTTCGTTGCCTTATATTGCACTTCATAATGCACCACACATTCTCAATCGGAGACAGGTCAGGACTGCAGGCAGGCCATGCTAGCACCCGCACTCTCTGCTTACACAACCATGCGCTTGTAATCCAGGCAGAATGTGGTTTGGTGTTGTCCTGCTCTGGATGGCAGCATATGTTGCTCCAAAATGTGCACATATCTTTCTGCATTAATGGTGCCCTCACAGATGTGTAAGTTACCCATGCCATGGGCACTGACACACCTCATACAATGACAGACGCTGGCTTTTAGACCTGATGCTGATAACAGCTTGGATGGTCCTTTTCCTCTTTGGCCCGGAGAACACGACGGCTGTTTTGTCCAAAAACTATCTGAAATGTTGACTCTTTGGGCCACAAAACACGATTCCACTGTGCTACTGTCCATCTCAGATGAGACCGAGCCCAGATAAGTGGGCGGAGCTTCTGGACAGTGTTTATGTATGGTTTCTGCTTTGCATAGTAAAGCCTTAACTTGCACTTGTGGAAGCAGCGGTGCATGGTGTTGACTGACAAAGGTTTTCTAAAGTATTCCTGAGCCCATGTCAGGATATCCATTACAGACTCATGACGGTTTTTAAGACAGTGACGTCTGAGGGATTGGAGATCATGCGTATTCAGAAGTGGTTTTCGTCCTTGCCCTTTACGCACCGAGATTTGACCGGATTCCTTGAATCTTTTAATTATATTGTGCACTGTAGAAGGTGAAATGCACAAAATCCTACCGATTTGTCTTTGAGGAATGTTGTTCTCAAAGTGTTGGATTATTCTGTTGGCAGATTGGTGAGCCTCGACCCATCCTTGCTCTTGAAGGACTAGGCCTTTTTTGGAGGCTCCTTATATGCTATGATTAGACGATTGCCTCACCTGTTTCACATCACCTTCTTATTTCAACTTGTCATATCGCTATTAATCCTAAATTGTCCCTGTCCCAACTTTTTTGGAACGTCTTGCAAAAAACTTTGCAGTTGATTAGGTAAAACATCAAATACCTTGTCTTTATACTTTTTTTTTTTTTTTAAATACAAGTCAAAGTACATTTACAAATCACTCCTCATTGTTTTTATTAGCATCTTCCATACTGTCCCAACTTTTTTGGAATTGGGGTTGTAAGTCCCTGAGAACAAGCCCCTTTTTGTAAGTCCCTGTTTGTGAGTCCCTGTTCGTGAGTCCCAGTGTACAAGTCCCTGAGTAAAAATCATGCAATCGATTATTTGTTTGTCAGTTTGTTTTTCCCCCTTTGGTCTGGAATTAAGCTCCACCTCCTCACCAATACAAACATGTTCACCTCTCAGTGCTTACAAACAGTGATTACATAAAGCTTCCACGTCCAACTAGCTACTTGTTAGTGTGATACTGCATAAGTGTACTTTATCACCACACTGATATATAATCATCACATCACTAACATTATAACAGTATGAGTTCTTAAGTTACTGGTAACAGAAAATATAACCTTAAGAGCTTAGAGGTATGGACAAGAAGGAGGATAATAAGAGGTGCTCAGATACCTAATGCCTAACTTTTCACATGCACAGTGATTCAGAACCCTAAGGACGAGTGTTTCATTAGTAAGCCGCTTGATGAAACCTCTCAGCAGATGGTACCACCTATCTTTAGCTCATTTCGCATGCTGCTCATTTTTGCAGAATGACACAGCATAAGGCCTGATGAGATCAAAAAGCCATGAGGCGAGCTAAACACACAATGACAGCCGAGAGCCCTTATCAGCCTAACGCAACAATTACGTGAAGCAAACTAATCTAATCTACGTTAAGTAGTTGATAGACACTTTCCTGAATTCAAAACATTTTCACTCACTTGTAAAGGTGCTGATGAAAAGGAGAAGGGTAGCAAAACATTCTTTTGCCTTTGTACAAATCTCTGTAAGAGGTGGCAAGATCAGATTTCACTTTCATTGCAGAAGGTCTTCATTTCAGACTTACCGTACAAAATCGTCATTCCTGATGAGCAACAGGTGCTGCAGGATGGCGAGGAAATGCATCTCGGCGGCCGTGTCCTTCACCAGGCTGTACACCGAGTTAAACACGTCTCCTACATCAGTGCATGCAGAATTAAGGAGCACTCGCGCAACTCAAAATACACACACGTCTTGCTATACCACATAAATGTTGACATAATTATTAATATCAAAAAGATAACATTGTGGCTGCAGTCTCTTTAAAAAAAAAAAAAAAAACCAAAGTTAAGGTTAGGTGTTTTCTTTGTGGGGACCAGCCAAATGTCCCCCACAAGGTCAAAGCTATCAGATGTGTCAGATATTCCTATCAACAGGCCTCATTTATCAATCTTTTAGTAAAGCTGTGAATGTTTGCATAAGCCAAACCAAATAAAAAAAAAAACTCTGTCAGATTTACAATAGTTTCAGACAGCCTGATTTTCTTTGGATCTGTGTACATATGTTGATCACCCCTAACGTGCCTAGCTCGTTTGCATATACTAACGCCCACAAAACACCATAAAACAGTCTTCTACTGTTGTAGCTCATTCACCTTAAGGTTTGATGTTTGAGATGCATTTCTGCTCACCACGGCTGTAAAGAGTGAGTATATGAGCTACTATATCTTTCATGGCGGCTCGAACTAATCTGGCCATTTTCCTCTGACCTCTCATCAACAAGGTTTGTCCACCCACAGAACTGTCACTCACTCAGTGTTTTTATGTAAACTCTAGACACGGCTGTGGGTGAAAATCGCAGGAGATCAGCGGATTATGAAATATTCAAACCAGCCCATCTGAAACCAACATCCATGCCATGGTCAGAATCACTGAGATCACACTTTTTTCCCCATTCTGATGTTTGATGTGAACATTAACTGAAGCTCTTGACCTGTATCTGTGATTTTATGCATTGTGCTGCTGCAACATGATTGACTGAATAGATAACATCATGAATGTGCAGGTGTTCCTAGTAAAGTGGGCGGTGAGTGTATATTCCATATATAAAAGTGCAGTAATCCATGCAAATTATATGATGTGAAATCGATCAAGTCATGGAGACGTTATTTAGTCATCTTATTCGGAAATTTATACACACTCAGGAGTATTCATGGATTTTCAGGATTTTCATGAATATTAAATTTCTTGTGTAAACACTTGTACAAAAGATTTAGGAAAAATAAGTCCGTTCGTATCCAGCTTGATAAATGAGGCCCACTGTGTGGACATTAAAAATAAAAACACACACACACACACACACACACACACACACACACACACGCGCGCAAACATGTGCACACATACTGATGGCCTTCGTGTGATCAGAGGGAACAGTATGGGAAACCTTTTTAATATATCACTCTGACAAAAGGGAAGGAATGAGAATGATTTATGAGTGAAGATAAATCTAAGAAAATAAAACCAATTGCAACAATGTGTGTACAGGAAACACATTACCCGCGTTATACTGGTTAGGGTATGACCATGCCGTTATTGTCAGAGATTAATGAGGGTCCAACAGAAAGTAAAATAAGAAAGAGGGATGGGTGCAGAGAGGATTTTGGTAATGCGTATTGTTTCCCTGTAGATATGTAGCCAAAAGGATATTCAAATTCACTCTTAATGTCCTCCAGGCGATGGGAAAACTCCATCATGTCCTCCTCTTTATGCTCCTCAAACACCTTCAGCTGGATGTCCAGAGCCTCATTTCTGATAACACCCAGAGTCTACAAACAAACAGAAACACACAGGTGGAGAGAAGAGAGAGAGAGAAATAGCAACAGAGAATGAGGAGGAGAATGAAAAGAAGCTAAAACAGTGATAAAGAGTGGGAGAAAGAACACGCAGTGGAGAAAGACACTGGAGGAAAAATTCATTTTATTTATTTATTTATTTATCTTTCTTTCTTTCTTTATGGATTTTTGCTTTACTCTATTCTCTTGTCCTGTAGCAGTTCTCTGTTTTGAATAATAAATAAGACAGGAGCATGGAATTAATCATTCTCATAGACTCTCACGCTTTTCCATTTAGTACACCCGGTGTCTGTTTTGTATGTGCAGCTGGGTTCAGTTCGTTCTCTGATGCTGAAAGAACATAATCGGCAGAAAAAGCGGGAAAGCGAAAAATAAGGAGATAAAAAGAGAGACTGTGATGAACAGAGAGAAAGAGAACCCAATCCGTTCCCTTCTGTACCTATTGATTCAGCTGGACGACCTCTGCTCGAGGTCTCATAAATTATTCGCGGCACCATTTTACAATATTTCACTCAAGTGGACAACTCATTTCAATATTAATACGCGGTCGGTTGGTAGTCCACTTACCGGCAATATCTCTCGCAGGCCGCAGCGCATGAACTCATTTCGGATGTGCAGCCTGAAGTCCAACTCATCAGGAGACGTAACGAGAGCATTGATGAGCTGCATACAAGCCACCTAGGAAGAGGAGATAACGTTCAGGTTCACCAGCCGAGTGTCTGAGTGTGTGTAATTGTGTGTGTTTAAAGGTACGGGCATTACAAATCCTCTCTCAGTATGTGTGCAGTAAAGTACAATAAACCAAGCTCAGATAAATGCAAAAGCAGTCCATTTTCTTATGGATCACATTGGACGTCTTTTGAGACCTCAATCTCAAAACCTGTATACATCATTTACAATTTTATTTATCATTCAAAACTTCACACAGCTGAGGATTAAATGGTGAACTCCCGTGCTCAATGGCTAGAGATACTCAGACTCATTTACAGAGGTTACGGTCATGTGTAAATCAGTTTTTAAAAATATCTGCAATCATACTTACTCTTATTCATCCTGACGATTTTGAACATTTGTTAACAAATTGTGTGTTTTTACAGCAAAAAGTGCTATTTCTGGAAATTTGATGACTCATTTTTTTTCTTTAAGCTGTTTTCTACTTAAACTAGCTAACAAACTCAACAAGACATTCTGTTTGCTTTAACTTGGCTTCTTTTGTACAGACGAAAGCTACAATTACTTTCAGAACTGTTTTATCTAATCAATTTTTCATTTATTTTTATTTATGATTGTTTCTCATTAATTTAACAATCTACCACTTACAGCCTTGTTTCAGTAGCAATAACAAATATAGCAAAATCAATACATTTATTTATTTTTTTATAATGATCATCATTATAATTTTTTTTTTTTTTAAACAGACAAATTTCACCCCTTAACCCTATGATTATGACTTTGCATGTCAGTTGAAGACAGACTATATAATTACAGAACTTAGATTCACCGTTTTTGCCTTATCCAGTCCCTCCAGGGGACTCTGCAATATATGGAGGAGCTTGCAATTTTTCAAAATGAACACACATTTTCTGCAGATTTGGGCCAAGACGTGTCATGTGACATCACAACACGCATTCAGCCAAAGCCCTTTTCGGTTCACGTGTGTCGAACTTGAGTAAAGCTAAAAGGTCTCATTTACCGACAAACATCACTGCGAGAGACCGTGCAAAACAATTGTGTGCAATTGCGGTTTCGCCAATTCAAGTAATTTCTGCAAAAAAGCACAAAAAAATTCTGCAAATTTTGAAAAAAGCCGCGGCAAAATCAAACATTTTTGGCCGCAACAATCACTAAAAAACTCGGCGAAATCCTGTACGGACTGCTTATCAGAGCCGGCTCTGGTTTTCTCGCTTCTAAATAAGACCGTCTGATTGGGTCCATCTACCAACCAATCCTTTATAATCTATTATTGGATAAACTCTATTCTATTATATTCTACAATCATATGAAAAAATAAGTACACCACATGGAAATTGTTGGGGTTTTTTTTGGACATATTTGGACAAGCAAAAATTTGATCATCTTTGAAACAGTGCCTATTAATGAACTTGATATACTTAAACAAAACCACAAGGAAAAGTAGCTTTTTCAATCATTTATTCAACAGAAAGGTCAATAGAAGTCATATTCTTCTGTGGAAAAAAAAGTAAGTACACCCTTGGCCTCAGAAGATAGTATTGGCCCCTTTAGCAGAAATAACTTCTTGTAGGCATTTTGCATAATTGTCCACCAGCCTCTGACATCGGCTTACTGGAATGTTTGACCACTCTTCCAAGCAATACTCTTTCAGTTGCAAGCTCTTTGAGGCTTTTCTTGCATCATCTGCCCGTTTCAAATCCCCCCACAATATTTCAATGGGATTCAAATCCTGGCTTTGACGAGGCCATTCCATAACCCTCCATTTCTTCTTTTTGAGCCATCCCTTGGTGGATTTGCTAGTGTGCTCATTATCCTGTTGAAAGGTCCACTTTCCGTTCAACTTCAACTTCTGGACAGATGATCTCACATTATCTTCAAGCACTCTTTTATATGATGCAGAACTCATAGTTGAATCAATGAATGCAAGCTGTCCAGTGCTTCTCCTGAAAAGCTGTCTTTGGTCTGCGCCAAACATGTCTGCTGTTACTGTGGCCAAACAACTCCATCTTTGATTCGTCTGTCCAGAGCCCATTATTCCAAAAGGCCTGGTCTTTGCCTATATGCTCATTTGCAGACTGTAGTCTTGCAAAGGCTTTTTCATGTCAAGCCTCCCATGCAGGTCAAATTTGGGCAATCTCTTTCTGATTGTAGAAGAATGCAGTTTGACACCAACAGTTGCCAGACTTACTAGATCCTGTGATGAATTTTTGGGGTTCTTTGAGACTTCTTTTTTGAATCAGACGGTCTGCTCTTGGGCTGAATTTGCCGGGACGGCCAGTTCTGGACAAATTAGCAGTCGTTTGAAATCTGCACCATTTGTAGATTATTTTCCTTACAGTGGAATGATGTATTTCAAATAATTTGGAGATCTTTTTAAATCCCTTGCCATATGCATCCACAACCTTTTTTCTGAAGGCCATACAGAACTCTAGATCTTGGCATGATGACACCACACACTTTTATAGCAAAGGGAACACTAGACACTAGATATGAGAGGGGTATAACTAAGACAGGTTCCACCTGCACTCCCTAAGCAGGTTCTAATCACTGGCACCAAAACTTGAACACCTGATTCTAATTTTATGGATTTGAAGGTGTGATAAATGTAGGGGTGTACTTACTTTTTCCGTGTGACTGATCTGTTTTTTGTTCATTTAAATTGTGAAAATGTCATTCGATAGAGTGTATCACCTTTATTAATAGGCACTGTTTCAATGAGGATCAAATGTTTGCTTGTCCAAATATGTCAAAAAACAAACAATAATTTCCATGGGGTCACATGACTGCAAGTGAAATATTCCTTCCAACCCTACTTTGTAATTTGATGTGCCAATGATCATGATGAATAAATTAATATGCAAATTAGTCCCTGACGTCATCTAGCAACTTTAACTCTAAAAAGAGCTGGCAATAGTGGTGCGGTTACACGGCAGTAACAGCGTGTTCAAATCTGCGAAAGCAGGCTATTTTGTATGTTAGAGCAACCTGAAACACAAAAGTAGTGTACTCAAGACACCATAAAATGATAATTTTATAAAAGGCAGACACACCTAGTTTGTTTTTTCTCTATCTGTCTAGTCCATCTTTTGGTTATAACTGTGTTGGATGTTTGGAAAATAGATTTCCAGATAATACGGTGTACTTATACTTACTGCTCTCATTGTAATTGTGATGTTCTTACCAATGCTCATAATTTTATATATATATATATATATATATATATATATATATATATATATATATATATATATATATATATATATATATATATATATATAAAATCTGGATAATCCAAAAGCAGATGTTTGCTGATGTTATAGCAGTACAAGAAATTAAACAAAGAAATAAATCTAACTATTGTAAACAAAAGAAATTGAATATTACAGTTCTGGACGGCTGACACAAAGTTTCGGGGAGGTTCTGAAAAAAGTCAGTCCAGAGCCCAGCTGTAGTGTCAAGAAACGTGTCTAAACCCTTGTTCTTTACATCACTAAAACACTGATCTGTATATCAAATGACAGCTCGACCAATGCACCAAGCAACAAGACACTATCATTCATGTTTTTATAAATTTACATGGCAGTTTGTTGACAGACATGGCAGCTTGTTGACAGTGTCTGTAGCTTGGCAGGACAATTAGACTAGCTAAATGGGGCAGAAATGGGTTGAAGCTACAGTGCATGAGAATTTTTAAAAGGAACAGCAAAAATGACTACTGAGTCAGAGGAGAATAAAATATATATAATAATGTTTCTGAGCTGCTGTGAGTTGCCATGACAATCCTATAATAGTAATTCACAGTCAGTGCTGTGTCATGCCGGGACATAATTTGTGGGAAATTTGTACACATACTTCAATACACAGAAGTCTGGCTACACAGTGACTGGCAGCCAATCAGGGGAGAGGATGAGAGAGTAAGGGAGTGAAAGTGCAAACAAATCAAATGGGAGTCAGAGTGAAAGTCAATAGAATGCTATAACAGGAAAATGGATCAGGAGTGATTTTTTTTTTCTTTTCTTGCTTGTACTCTAATTCAGTGAGAAGCTACAGAATGCAAGAAGATACTCAGCTGATTGATCCTCATTGTGGGATTTGTACTTTACTGAGTGGAGCATTCGGTTAGTTAGAGAACTCATGATAGCTGGCTAGTAAGTAATTGGTGATTTTTTTTTTTTTTCCTTGGATTTTTATCTGGAATTTCTCTAGTGTTTCAAACTAAAGAGTGAATCATCTAGAGCATCTGCTGTTTAGCGAACACTATCTGGCTGTTGCTTAGCATTTTCTACAGGCGAACAAAATACACAGATTAGATAATAAAATACACTGAGAACCCAGATTGGGTAATAAAAATACAAACATCGGCAGCGACCATATGTGATAGTTTAGTTCTCTATGCTTTATTGTAGCTAGAAGGTAGAGTAAGTGGGCTAAGCTTAAGTCTCTCTGCAGGTGGTTTTGCTGTTTCACCCGGTACACAGTAAGTGTGACAGTCACATTGATGTGCAAAATAAAGTCCATACTCATTTTTCTACCAAAATCAAATATTCAGCAGCGTTACACAATGGCACAAAGTAACTTGCCTTTGTCACATTTCAAAGCAGTAGCCGGAACAAATGTACCTGTGAGTGTCAATGCTACCAGCTAAAATAGCTCACATCCAATGGAATAGCAAAACCCAAATAAAACAGATGGAGCGACTTTTACCCTTATAGTCATTTTAAAGCCAGTTAAAACCCATTACACGATTTATGATATTATTCTCATTGCTGAATTTTCCCCGCATCTTTTCACCTTGACAGTTCGTATTTATGTTGTAAGTGACCCACGTCTGCAGACGTTTTTCAAATCGAGCCTTCCTGGCAAAGCTGATTTGTTCTGGAGGTCAAACTGACCACTCATCCACTATTTATGATCAGGACAACAAGGCCAAGGGAAGGCAGTGCTGTTTTAAAAGTGATTACTGGCAGCCCTACATAATTTTTGTCAAGTTAGCAGCTGGTGATATACTACCGGCATTGGATGAAGAAGGAAGTGATCTGTGAGATTAAAAACAAAAAGAGAAAACAAGAAAAAATTACTTTTAATATAGACTTTTTACCCAAAGGTTTTTCACTGCCCAACAAGTTTTGAATTATGGTGTATTTGTTTTTTAAGCAATTTATATATTGTGAATACAAGAATGCAAAACTGTTGCACTGATTTTTTTAGATCCAATACTGTCAAATTTGTTGACTGATTGTACAGATATTAAATGTTACTAACAGGATCAGTTTCATTCTCTACAAACATATTAAAGACAGGAGGTTATTTTATGGAATTAACAAAATGCAATAATACTAGTAAATGCAAGACACTGTTCATAGTGGACTACTATATTGATATTATACTATATAGACTACTGACAGTATACTATATACACTGCTGATATACTATATAGACTACTGACAGTATACTATATACACTGCTGATATACTATATAGACTACTGACAGTATACTATATACACTGCTGATATACTATATAGACTACTGACATTATACTATATACACTGCTGATATACTATATAGACTACTGACATTATACTATATACACTGCTGATATATTATATAGACTACTGACATTATACTATATACACTGCTGATATACTATATAGACTACTGACAGTATACTATATACACTGCTGATATACTATATAGACTACTGACATTATACTATATACACTGCTGATATACTATATAGACTACTGACATTATACTATATACACTGCTGATATACTATATAGACTACTGACATTATACTATATACACTGCTGATATACTATATAGACTACTGACATTATACTATATACACTGCTGATATACTATATAGACTACTGACATTATACTATATACACTGCTGATATACTATATAGACTACTGACATTATACTATATACACTGCTGATATACTATATAGACTACTGACAGTATACTATATACACTGCTGATATACTATATAGACTACTGACCTTCTAGGCCTCCTCACCAAACATCAGTGCCTGACCTCACTAATGCTCTTGTAGCTGAATGAACACAAATGCGTATATATACACACACACACAAAAAAAAAATAAATAAATAAATAAATAATGGAAACGGAGAGTTGCTGGGACATTATCAGTAACACCTAACCCTACTGCCCATGCACTAGTATGGTATTGTTTTTGCAGAAGCAGAAATTTATTATTATGTTTCCCTTCTTTCATTCTGGCAAATTAGAAAAGCAGATTTTTGTTTCATTAGTGAGCTCTCGGTTTGAGAAACAAAATTCTGTCAAGTTACAAGATGATTCATCCTCACAAGTGAGAACAAGTCATCGATTATTGAGCAGTGATCTCTGTAACCTCTTGAGTCACATCTGTGTAAGCCTGTGGAATAGAGGGTAGTGAAGCATGCACAGAACAGAAGAGTACCGAGTACTCGGAGAACTTTTTTTTTCCCTGATACTTTCATGCTCACGTACTGTGAGATGAAGCAGATAGAACTGATTACCACAATGTGGTCCCCTGAGGTTGCAGAATTTTCTACACAGGCAAACCTTATGTTATAATAATACAGAAGCATATAAAAGCCAGGAAATAGCATTAACATAGCATCTATATAAGCCAGTACATTTGTATGGAGAGCGCTCTGATGAAAGACAAAAGAGAGTAAACGGGACAGAGGAAAAGATGGACCTTGTTTTGTAATAAGAATAGAAATGTGCTCTCTAAATGATTCATATGGTTAAAAATGGTGCGTATTTGTAAGCTGGAAACAATAATTAGCCGAGCATATAAATAAAACATTACAAAGAGCATCCAGTTGGCCTTCACAGATATGAATGGGTTTGTCTTGGAGCAGTAGTTCTCTGCTCTGCCGTTTTCTTCTTTAAAGATTCCTCCCTTCCCTAGGTAGGCTGGAGGAAATGCAGCACTACTCCTTCAGGCTCCTCTGTTACATCGAGTCTCCTTGTATTAAGTATTTAGGGTTGGTAAAGGCTCTTCGATGAAATTGACCTCGGAAGACTCTATACGGGGTTAGACTTCTCATGCTCTACCTGATTCTTATTTTACACTTTTAAGACCACAGTATTCTGGCTGCAGAATCGTGAAGGTCTACATTTGCACACATACAGTCATGAGGGGAAAAAGTACACCCTTCTTCAAGTCTATGTTTTTATTTATCAGGGCCTAAATAACAACTGTGTGGTCCTCACCAACTTCTATAAACAAACAAATAACCTCAGATGACAACAAAAAACACAATAGATTTCGATATGTAGTCATTTTTTTCCCAAAAAAGTAAACAATATTCAGAAAAAAATACGTACACACTTCCTACATCCACAAACATTATGTCAATGTCAACTTTTTTATATAGCACAATTTAAAACAACATATAGTTGACCAAAGTGCTGTACATGGATAAACTAGAAAAGCAGAACAAACAACCACACACACAGAACTATAGGATAAACCGAGATCAAATTACTCTCAATGATACATTAAAAGCCAGAGAAAACAAATACGTTTTTATAAAATCTAATAATGTTGAAGCAGATCTGATGTGATTGGGTAGACTGTTCCACAATTTTAGGGCAACTACTGAAAAGGCATGATCACCTCTCAATTTTAGTCTTGACCTAGGAACAGTCAAAAGCTTCATTAATTAGCTGAGTAATTAGCAGCCAGGTGTTACTAATGAAATGCAGAAGATTAGTTAATCATCAAGAATTGTTGATTGTGACTACCTCTATAAAAGCAGAACTTTTGGCAGTTTGGTGTACTGGAGCACTCAGATGTGCGTTGACTCCATGCCAAGAAGAAGGGACATCAGCCATGACCTCAGAGAACCAATTGTTGCTGCTCATCAATCTGGGAAGGGCCATCTCCAAACAAGTTGTAATTCACCAGAATTCACCATGTGAGATGGATTGTTTACAAATGGAGAGACTTCAAAACAGTTTCCAATCTTCCCAGGAGTGGATGCACTAGCAAATTTACTCCAAGGTCAGACCATGTAATGCTCAGAGATATAAAGAAAAACCCAAACGTTACATCATGTGAGCTACAGGCCACTGTCAGCACATTAAATGGTGAAATTTCATGAAATCCGAAAAAGACTGAACAAGTATGGCTTTCATGGTAGGGTCGCTTCGAAAAAGCCCCTTTTCTCCAAAAAGAATATGGCAGCACAACTTTTGCTAAATAGAATCTGAACAAACTAAAAAAGTTCCGAAACAATATCCTTTGAACTGATGAGACCTAGGTGGAGAAGTTTGGCCATCATGCACAGTACCATGTTTGGTGAAAACCAAACACAGAGCATCACCACAAACATCTCATACCAACTGTCAAGCATGGTAGTGGAGGGGTGACGATTTGCGCTTGGTTTGCACCCACAGAACCTGAGAAACTTGCAGTCATCGAGACAACAATGAACTCCACTTTATACCAAAATATTCTTGAAACAAACGTGAGGCCATCTGTCCAGCAGCTTAAGCTGGGTTATGCAACAGGACAATGATCCCAAGCACACCAGCAAATTCGACATCTGAATGCCGAAAGTAGAAAAAAAAAAAATCAAGGTGTTGGAATGCCCAAGTCAAAGTCCAAACCTCAATCCCATTGAGATGCTGTAGCAGGATCTTAAGAGAGCTGTGCATAAATGAATGCACTCAAACATCAATGAAGCAATGAAACTGAAGCAATGTTGTAAAGAAGCCAAAATTTCTCCAAAAACAACGTGAAACTGATAAACTCCTTAAAAATGTTTACTTCAAGTTATTATGTTATTACACAACTCCTTGTCCAAGCTCTTGTTCTCTCTAGACTGGACTATTGTAATGCTCTACTTGCAGGCCTTCCGGCATGTACCATCAAGCCTTTGCAACTAATCCAGAATGCAGCAGCGAGGTTGATCTTCAACGAGCCCAAGAAAGCTCACGTCAAACCTCTCTTCATCAGTCTGCACTGGCTGCCAATAGCCGCTCGCATCAAATTCAAATCATTGATGCTTGCCTAAATGACCACCACTGGCTCTGCACCAACATACCTAAACTCGCTAGTTCGGACGTATGCGCCCTCCAGAAGCTTGTGTTCTGCTAGTGAACGACGCCTCGTGGTGCCAGCCCCAAGAGGCACAAAATCACTCTCACTGACCTTTTCCTGGACTGTTCCAAGCTGGTGGAACGACCTGCCTATCTCAATCCGAGCAGCTGAGTCTTTAGCCATTTTCAAAAAAACGTCTAAAGACACTTCTTTTTCGGCAGCACCTGACCAATTAACACTAGCACTTACCTATTCTATTTGTTTGTCTGTTTAAATGAATAAATAAAAATTCCTATGTGTACTGTGCTAGAATTACTGAGACTTGTTACTGCACTTGTATACTGTTGCCTTCTCGTTGACCGAATTGCTTCTATTGTTCTCCTCATTTGTAAGTCGCTTTGGACAAAAGCATCTGCTAAATGATTAAATGTAAACGTAAATGTAAATGTTTTTCCCACTAGGTTTCTGAATGTTGGTTTACAATTTTGGTAAAAGTACTACATATTGAAATCTGTTGTGTTTTTTTATTGGTCACCTGAGGTTATTTGTTTGTTTATAGAAGTTATGTAAGTAAAACCATAGAATTGAAGGAGGGTGTACTTTATTTTTTCCATGACTACATGAACCAACCTCCGAAAAGCAAACAAAATTCTGAACACCGTGACTCAAAGTCTGTGAATGGTCATTTGCAAAATCAGTGAAACCAGGCGCTTCTTCGCCAATTAAAGCCAGTTACACTCTGCGATTCAGCTGTCTATTAAGATTATTACTTGTCACACTGTACGAGATAACCCCATAAGCCGAACTCCAAAATAGACTGTGTGATGATGTGTTCTCTTTATGTCAGATTGTACAATGAAGATCCTCTAACGACCTGCGATAAAAGAAAATGGTGTAACGGCTTTATAATTGAAGTGTTATATATTACATTTCCAGCTTGCCCACCCTCTATTTTTTTTTTTTTTTTTTTTTTAAGTAGTTAAGTGCCACGAAGAAGCAAACTCTAAAAGCAAGCAGATAAAGAAAGGCAGTTAAGACAGTTATTAATTCATAGTCAAACTCAAGAACTAAAATGTAAATAGTAGAACAAAAAACACAAAACTAACAATATTCAAATAAAAGGCAGTTTAACTCTGTTAAGTTCAAGGCAAGTTCTACTTGTGCAGAAAGTGGGTTTGCGGTAATAAGGATATGTTTCTCTATCCATGTACATGTTTCACCATTGCTATTAACATATGTGTAGGTGTCCCATGAGTTGTGTCGTCCTATGCCGTCCTCCCATTGGTGTTTTTTTTTTTTTTTTTTTTGGGTGGGTTAATTTTCACAAATTTGCCAGAACTGTGTCATCTGTGGCATCGTACAATGTAAAGCCAGCTATAGTGTCAAAAGGTGCCAGATTCCCTAGCAATAGCAACCGCATATAACTCTAGCAGAAACACAAGGTTCACAACGTTAAGGGCATGTTAAGCAAACGACAGTACCATCCTGCCTGATAAAGTACACAAGCTTTATCCTGTGATACTAATTCTCATTTGACTGTGGGCAAGGCAGAGCAGAAGGAATGCATTTAAATTATAAGTGCAATTCCCAATTGGTAATGCAGTGTTTTTCAGTGTGCACGTGTGTGTTAGTATGCATGTGTTGGCAGGCAGTGCATGATACAAATGACACATCCCACCGTGAAGGCAGAACCGAGAGTCGCTCTTCTCACCTCCCTCTGCTACCAATTAAACTTAAGCACTGAGGCTTTTATCAGTCTTAACAATGCAGCCAGTCGGTTAATACAACACACAACACTGCTCCACTCTCTACACTAATACTGACAGCAGAGCATGTGTGCCAAACACACACACACACACACACACACACACACACACACACACACACACACACACACACACACACACACACACACACACAGTGAGAAATAGAGATAGGTTGACGGAGAAAATTTCTGATAAAAGAGATTGAGTGTGTCTCGCTTCACCCTGACAGACCTGCTGTACTTAGGAAGGCCATCATGTGAAAGGTCAAGCGCTCGTTGGGAGACCTGCTGAGCCACCATCCTAACCATCGCACACACACACACACACGGGCAGGCAAGGAGGTCTGGTGTGCACATATGGGTGTGATGGTCAGTTGTCCACAAACCTTTGGCCATATAGTGTACATGCTGGGAGCCACACCACTAATGGTGCAGCCTGCAACTGCAGAGCAAAATGTTTTTGCAGTCAGTAATGATGGTAATGATACTCCAGCCTCTTATCTCATTCTGTTAATATACTTTTACTCGTTCTCTCTGTATTGGCCTGATATCAGGATCATCAGCACAGCATCTGTTGGTTCATTACAGCCCTATTTATAGCTGGTGTTCGATTTACATGGAGACCTGGGTTAATTTCATCATTTACAGGTGCTACTCTGGGATTTTTTTTTTTATTTCCAGTGCAGATTGGTGTTTCGTCTCTCTCCTTCCCTGTAAAAATTACCTACTGTTTTTTTTTTGTTTTTTTTCAACCAACTTTGTGGTCATCTGGTCATTTTAATCATGTCTGGATAGACATATCTGTGATCTTGACGCCAGATGATCCCTTTTGTTTTAGAAAGAAAGGTTTTTGTCTGCTTCTACTCATCACCTAGTGTGTGTATCCACTTCTTGAATTGGTGATGAGAGGCATTTAAAATCTCAGTAAACAGTAAAAAACACAACAGCACATTGTCAGAGTCCTTTTACGAATCCTTTGTCTAATGTCCCTCGTAGAAAAAGTGAAATGTTTCCACATCAAATTTTTACTGTTGATATCTGTTTAAACGCATCTACACTGACTGGTGTAAGAGAGCGAAGCAAACAAACTGAGTTTTAATATAATTTGTAAAGTGTTAGATTTGACACGTTAATTGAGGAAGAGAAACAAACCAAAACAGCTCTTTTGGCATATTTTGAACAATAGCTCATACTAGTATACTCTGATTATAAAATTCAGGACTCCTACACAAAATGCATGAAGGCTGGCAGGTCTGCGTATAGATGCGAGAGTTTTATTGCAAAGCAGATGCACAAAAATGTTACAGCAGACTGCACCCAGAAACACTAATCCCATCCAGATAGGGCATGATGGGGAGCTAGTATGATTACTAGCTAACTTACTTGCTAAAAATATCAATGTGTGTATGGTGTTGCAGTATTAAGTTTTAAGTTTTAAAGCCAGACACAAGCTGATGGTACAAATTAAAGAGAAAATTAAATATGAAAATGACTTATATATGCAATTAATATATTTTACTGCCATTATGTTGGGCAAAAGTGGAATATCTCTTCATTTGAATATCTTTTCTTTAAGTGCAAAAGCATCTTACTACTTGCGAATTGGGTGGGGGGGGGGGGGGGCTTTGTCTGTCATCACATTCTATATATGTTTCCAGAAATAAAATGAACTATAGCACTTTTTATTGCACTTTACCAGCTGCTGTATGTACATGCTACCGATGCAGTAGATTAAAGTACACTAGAGTATTCTTTTACCAGCCTAAGAAAGTCCTAAGAAAGCAAATCGCTTCCCAAGAAAAAGATGGCAATGAAACAAGAGGCTCCAAATAAAGTAACAAGTTCCAAAGACTCTCAAACCCTGCCAGATTCAATGTTTAGCGAGCTGCCAGGTTGGCTGTAATGTTACTGTGCTATTGTTAGATGTGTCTTGCTAGTTATGCCAGGCAAAGGCGAAAGTAAAAACTCAGTCTGAGTTCCTCTGGGGTTTGTAATGTTAATGCTGTGCTGAAGCAAGTAGCAGGCGATTTATTTCGGCAACTCATAGCTCCTCAAGGGATTTGTGTTATATGTTGCGACTGTGTTATTCCACAGGGAGTTCTCACTCTAAACAGCACCCCGAAGACAACTCACGTCTAAATATTAATTAACGTCACCTTGGAGTGTGTAAGACCTCTACAGTATGGAATCAAAAGGAAATAATTTCAGAAACTTGCATATCAGTCAGTTATTGTGTAATATATGCAGATGATGTATGTACATACCAGACGAATCATTATTCATTCAAAGTGTAATGTGTGGAGATGTGTGTATTATTTATATGTCAGGTTCACTGGGGAATGGTGCTGAAGTCTCACCTGGAGCTGGACCGAGCGGTCAGTGAGACCCTGGACTATAGGGCTGAAGCGGCTGGTCTCCCTCCTCTCCCCTGCACTGGTGATGGCTTCAAGCACCTTCTCCAAGCTGAACACACAAAAATATACACATCAGTGGACAAAAGGCTAAGACTAAACGCAGCACACTGATCTTTTCTTACTTGCTTTCATTTGGCTTGTTCTCTAGGCAGTGCTACAGCTTCTTTCCGTTGCCCTTTCTGACACCGTGTTCGCAGCTTTCAGTCGCTTTTACAGTTTCCTCCAGTGCTCTTTTTTTTTCTACTTTCTCAAAATGATTGGACTGCACCTAATAACTGCTTTTCACAAATTGCATCTCCTTTTATCATGGCTGTGTTTACTTTTCATGGCTACCGAGGTGATAATGGCACAGAGTTGTACTAATGAGTCTTTTGCTCATTTGTGACAAATGAATGCTGCAGATGATCTCTGGGCAAAAAACAGAACACAGAAGGTAGATTCAGTTTGGTCAGAGATAAGGAATAAAGATAAAGGCAATATTTGAAGCTAATGGAGTGCAGTATTATGTACAGAACTGTGCAAAATATTTTATATATGACCAATGTTATTATAAGGTATTATCATTCGGCACATCAGTGCTACAAGGACTGTGTGATGCAATAAAGCAAAAACAAATTAATTAATTAATTAGTAATAATAATAATAATAATAATAATAATAATAATAACAATAATAATAATAACAATAAATAGTTAAACAAGCATCGATTATTTTGTCATTGATTAACAGCAAAATGATGGGGAAATGCACACTGTACAACTATTTAGGTTTATAAATGAACCATATAAAATGTAAATGTGTGGTATGAAACACAGTGCAATCTTTTATGCAGTTCTAATTAAAACTGTTACGTCCAATACTGTTATTCCATGATAACAGCATTGTAGCAAAGGGCTACCTTAAGAGACTGTAAGGGCTAGTTTCAGGTATGTATAGCAATGAACCAGGTGTGTCGGTCAGAACACTACAGAGGTAGAAGGGATCACTTGAACTGATTTATTATGACAGGTATATGAATGTGACCATTAGAGGGGGGAGCCAGTTTTAACATGCACATTGATCAATGTCTGCCTTAACGTACAGTGAATTTCCTTGGTAGTGAAGACGGTTTGAGGATTGCAGTGGACTTTATGGATGTTATGAGTGTCAGCAGCTCAATTGGGCCTCCTGTGGCGGAATCCAAGGGGATTTAATGGGTTCCCTGTGAATAGGCATCAGTGTGAACACATAGGGTGTTGCGAGTGAGCACGCAATGACTGCTGAGAGATAAGGAGATATGAGAGCAGGAGAGGCACATGTAGATAAACGACATGGGGGAATACTCTTGCTTAGATGAACTTATGTTGAGTCTTGCTCAGATGGGGTGTATAAAACAAGAAGGACTGGAATATGCCCATGTTGGGGTGGGTGTGTCTGTGAGGCATGGAATGTGATTTATACGATGTGATTTTCTCTCATAAGACGCACGAGCCTAACATGCACCAAGTCTGAGGTTGATATCACCATCGCTACTCATCTCCAGCACCCGTGAATGCATAGAACGCTCTTGGTAGCGGCGGATGCACCTTTTTTCTCTTCCCGGAGTACTGCGCCACTTCTGTGCTCGTGTGCGCTTTCATAACAAAGGTCTCTGGAGTGACGGTCAGCGCAACAGCGCTCTTTGGTCCTATTCACTCCTCACAAATGCACCTTTTACACAGCCGCCCCCAAATTGCGAGCAATTTGCTCATGTAAAAGGCTCAACCCTCAATCTGAAGATGCCATAGGGCATTTCTCATCCTCCAGGGAGTCCGGGATAACTGGAAGAGTAACAAGTCGGGCTGTCGGCCTGGTGTAAACTTTATCCTTGACTCGTACATCTGCGGCTCTGACGTGACCATCTGCACTTTGATGCACTCTAATCACTCTACCAACTGGCTAGGGCGCCCTGGGGAATTGGGGGTCCATCAACAGGACTACTGAGTCCACTGTGAGGTCAGCTGGAGTACTATGCCACTTCTGTCTGCACTGTAGGGCTGGCAAGTAGCACCTAATGAATCTGGACCAGAAGTGGTCTGCTAGAACTTGGCAGTGTCACCATCTGCGCTTGCTTAGTCCCTTGCTCTTATTGTACACCACTGGAGGTAGCGCTCCATCGAGCTGCCCCATCAGGAGGACGTTTGGAGTTACGGCATCCAAGTCAGCAACACTGGATGAGGTGTAGCCCAGTGGTTTCGTATTTAGTATAGCCTCAACCGCCAGTAAGACGGTACGGTTCCCCCAAAGTGTGGATTGTATAGGCGTAGACGGGCCACTGGTAGGTCAGCCATCTTGGTGATCATCGCCTTGGATTTCCATCTTCGGCACTCCTGGCATTGGTGTTGCACTCTCGGAATCGCCTCCCTTCCGCGGAGGATCCACGGTAACTCTGCGAATACCCATTCGGGACCTGGGTGACAGAGACGAGAATCGTAGTCCTGGATAAGGAGTTTCGTGGCCGCATGCATGGGGTCCAGGATGATGGGGTATTTGAAAGAGGGATCTAGCCATTCAGCTCGTCACAACCTCCCCCCGACCTGTATGATTCCCTCGTCAGGGTCCAGCTCTGGGGATAGGGTAAGTATGTGACTACTTCAGAGTAGTGCCTTACCTGCTTTAAGGTGACACAGTTCCTCTGGGAAGCACTCGGACTGGACCTTCTGGAAGATCGTTATCTCTACCTGCCGGTAGTCTGTCGCAGCCAGGGGTCCATTCCGGTCTGCCGCCCCATGCAACTCCCGTGCTATGGCCTCAACCATGTTCTTCCAGGACGGGTAGGGCTGGACCTCTAGAGTCTCTTGTCTGTCTGCTCTAGCTGTCACTCCACACAAGGTTAGCTTTCGGTACTCCGTGGTATCCTCGTCAGGTGTCTTCCTTGGTGAGGATGGCCATTCAGCTGGCCCTTTGAGGAGAAAGGACGGTCCTTGGCTCCAGTGGTTAGGCTCTGCCAAGGTCTTCCCTCGCGTGACATCATCTGCTGGATTCTGCGCGGAGTCCACATAGCGCCAGGTACTCTTCCCTGTGAGCTCCTGGATTTCGGCTACACGAGTGCCCACGAAGACTTTGAAACGGCATGACTCTGAATGTAACCAGGCTAGCACCGTTGTAGAGTCACTCCAGAGGATCGTCTGATCCGTCTTCACAGTCAGCTCTCTTTCTATTGTCTTTGCCAGTTGGGCAGCTGTCAGGGCACCGCAAAGCTCAAGGCGGGGAATTGAATGCCGCCACCGGGGTGCTACTCTAAATCTGGCCACCAGGAATGCCAGGTAAACTCGCCCCTGGGAATCCTCCGTTCTTAGGTAAGAGACCGACCCATAGGCCCTTTCCGAGGCATCGCTGAATACGTGGATCTGCCTGGAGGCGACCATCTGATCTGTTTGGGCTGGAGCATAAGGTCGGGGTAAGGAGATGCAAGCCAACAGGGGCAACTCAGATTCCCACTCCTTCCATGCCTCCTGTAGGTCGTGAGGGATAAGTGGGTTATCCCAGTCACGTGGCTTGTCCCACATATTTTGGACGATCAAGTTGGCGCAGGTCGTATAGGGTGAGATGAACCCTAGGGGGTCATATTGCCGAGCCAGCACCTTGTATACGTTTCTCATAGTCAGTGCACCATACTCCAGTAGTCGGCTCCTGTACTCTAAGATGTCTGACTCCCAGTACCAGCTGAGTCCTAGGGTCGGTTCTGACAGGCCAGGTTCGTCATACGAGAGCCATAGCTCCATGCTGTCAGACCTTGCTTCCATGGGTAGGTGCCTGAGTACTTCAGGTAAGCTGCAGGCCCACTGGCGAATCTCGAATCCGCCAGATGCTAGGACTTCCCTGATCTGGTCCACCAGTTTCTTAGCTTCATCTGCGGTGGGCACGCTCTGAAGGCAGTTATCCACATAGAAACATTGTTCCACTGAATGCGTGACTCCATCTCCTGGCCTACTGTGGTCTCTCGCGTGCAGCTGAAGCACGAAGGTGGCACAGCAAGGGGAGCATGCGGTGGCAAATGGCAAGACCTGCCACTCAAAGATATCAGGGGGTTCGTTTCGCCTCATATCTCTCCAGACAAACCTGAGGAGCGGCTTATCTTCTGGTAAGAGTTGAACTTGGTGGAACATGCTCCTGATGTCGCCACTGACTGCTACCGCATGTTGCCTGAAGCGCACAAGGACTCCCAAAAGGGAGGCTCCCAGTGTTGGTCCGGGGAGGAGAATGTCGTTCAGGCTTTGACCTTGGAATTGGTAAGAGCAGTTGAAGACCACACAGCTCTTCCCGTTGTGGTTCACCAGGTGGTGGAGTATATACCACGACTATTCTGTGTCTGCGGCTTCCCTTGGGTCGAACATCTTGACCGCTCCTGACTCCACCAGTTTGTGAATTTTTGCACAGTATCTGTCAGCTCGTTGGGGGTCCCTGTCCAAGTGTCTCTCCATACTTCGGAGGCTTGGTAGGACAGCTTCCTTGGGTGCTCTGAGCAGGGGAAAGTCTCGCTTCCGTAGCAGCGGCGTGGCATACCTGAGGACACCTGCGACCTTTACTCGCCTTGTCTTGGCCTCCAGGAGCTCCACCGCCTTCTTATCCTGCTTTGATCTCATTGCCAGCTTGTTGCTCTGGTAAGGCAGTATGTCCATCCTCCAAAGTTTCTCCACGTTTTGCATCAGCTCTGTCGTCTGAGGTGAGACACTGGTGAAGAGACACTGTCGGGTGCATGTCGACCAATGGATAAGGTGTGTGGGTCCTTGGAGCGCCCATCCCAGCCTCGTGCAAATGGCTGCCGGTCCTCCAGGAGGGCCCAGTCTCACCGGCTCGATTGGGGTGAGTAGATGGGGATAACTGGCTCCAATCAGCACGAGTGGCTGGACATGATTGAATGGCTCGAGGGGGAGATCCACCAGATGCCTATATTTCCTCTTCAGGCTGATGATAGGGTACGAGTGGTCAGCTAGGCCGAGGCGTGGTGAGGTGAAAGCCTCAACTACACGGAAGGTTCTACTGGGATTAGTGGGGGATGAGATGCTGAACGAGACAGAGGATCCCTTCACTGTTTCGACCTCCTGTCGGATCGTGCGGAGAGCAAGGTCTTCAGGTTTCCTGAGCAGGCCCA
Source organism: Cranoglanis bouderius (assembly GCA_023630585.1). NCBI lineage: Eukaryota > Metazoa > Chordata > Actinopteri > Siluriformes > Cranoglanididae > Cranoglanis > Cranoglanis bouderius. Next base: position 5,580,882 of record CM042553.1, on the reverse strand, counting down.
GTTTGTCAGCAGCCTCTGGGAGGATCATTGTGCGCTCAGATCCATCGTTTAGAATGGCGTATGTGTTCAGTGTCCTGTCTCTGTTGCGCAGGAACACTCTGACGACTTTCAGCAGAACACGAGGGGATGACGTTGGTCGGTCTAGATAGAGAACTTCCGTACTGGTGTTCACCAGACAACTCTCTGTCTTTGGCTGCTCAGCCTTTGGGCAGGCATTGGCGTCATGCAGGACTCTCAGATGCTTCCCTTGGCACACTTCACAGAGTTTCCTGAGATCAGATTGCACCGCTTGATGTGCTCTTCCACATCTCCAGCATCTCTTATTAACTCTGATCCACTCTATGACTTCGTCTTTTGAGAGTTTCTGAATGTTGGGACACTTATTCAGGAAGTGCTCAGTGCCCTCGCAGTATAGGAAGTAGGGTTTGGCCTTGCCCTTCCGTTTTGACCCGGATGAGCTGTGACCCTCTCGCTCGGTCACTCGGTTAAGTCTACAGCTCTCTGCTCCATGTAGAATTGTAGCTACTGGTTTACTGCGTCATTTATCAGCTCTTCAACCTGGCAGCCCTTGGACTTGGGTGTCTGAAGGGTCATCGCAACACTGACACCAGGACTCATATCGGAGCCATTCCGCCAGGTCGAGCAGGGTATGGGTATGTCCAGGACAGTGGAACATCTGACGCCAGAAGTTTGCCCTCATTTCGAGTGGAAGCTTGGTGAGGAGGCGGGCCACATGTGAGCCGCATCTCAGTTTGACTTCGCCGTATCTCAGTTCGACTTCGCCGTCTGGGCCGAGTGTTCGTAGCATGCCCACAAGTGACTGGACGTGCAGAGAGAATCTTTCAAAGGCTGCTAGGTCTCCCCTTCTGACCTCGGGTGAGTCCATAACTGCAGTGATCCTCTTTAGGGCTACATGGTGCAGTTGGCCGAACTTCCCAGTCAGGGCTGCCATCGTGTCTGAGTAAGGCCTTGGGGAGTTTATATATGAGTCAGCTATGAGACGGGCCTCCTCGAGTCTCAGATGATCCACCAGAATTTGATACTTAAAGAGCTCAGTGGCGTCCGTGGGTAGCAGGTTTGCTAGGGCTAATTTCAGCCGAGAGAACTCCATGGGGTCCTTATGGGTAAAGAGAGGGATTTTGGGGGTTGGCCCCCTGTACTCTCCCGTTCCTAAAGTCGTCGATACTGGCGAGAACTGTCTGCCTCGGGATGGGGCCGGCCGATTTATATCGGGCCTGGCTGGGTACTGAGCGGAGGGTCCCACTTCAGTGGGATTCATACTGGGCTGGAAACAAGAACGGGGTGAGTAGGATTCTGGCCACTGCGTGTGGGGCTGGACTTGGTGCTGTTCATAACCTCTTCTCAGCTGAAGGGGGTTCGAGCCTCGAGGTGTAGAATGCCGGCGAGCGTGGGCAGTGGCGCTGAGCGCTGCATTGACATACCCATCAGCTTGTGTCTGCAAGCCAATCACTGACGTGATGATACTCACAATAACACTCTCTTTCTTTATTTTGTTTATGTATGACGCAAAAGTGGGCAACTGTCATTATAGAAGGCTGGTGAAGTTTACATCATAGCATTATATATATAATGCAGTTATTATTATTATTATTATTATTGTTATCATTAATATTTTAGTTGCAGGACCCACTTTCATATAGTGTCTCTAAAACCAATGTAGTTAGACATACTGTACATATGCAACTACAGTTACCAAGAATGTATGCATGATCCATGTAAAGACACATGTATCAGCTCCAGTTCCTGAGCCAAGGCATGGTACATGTTAATTAGTTAATGTAAAATGTGTACACTCTTAATAGTTGCATGTTTAATTTATGTGTAACTACACAGGTAAGAGCAAGTTATCACAAGACAGTTATCAGAATCAGTGCAGAATCATTTTAAGGCTACAAAATGGTCACTACAGGGACGTACGTGTTTTCCTCTCCCACTATGCAGATGGCAGAGAGCAGCTTGACGACGTCCGTCATCATGGCAGGCTGATGAGGATCCATAGCTCGGGCCAGCAGTGCCAAGCTCTTCTCTTCCCCGAGGATCCGTTCCAGTCCATACTGGCAACATAAAGGAATATCTACATTACCCATCAGCCATCTTAGCAGCAATCTCCTTCCTATCAATAACTACAGTGGAAAAGACTTTTCAAGTTTAATATCTACAGGCAAATTACCACATTTCTTTCTTTTTTTCATTGTGTTTTAGCTGTTCCATGTATCAAGTGGTTTAGTGGCAGATTATAATCTCATTTTGTGTTTCAACCTAAACCCTGTTCAAGGCTTTAAATTTAAAGTGGTGGAACAGAAAAGCCATGCCCCGGGATTTGAGTTCAAATCCTGACGATGCCACAGCCATCCGTGGCTGAGAGTCCACCACTGTTATGCTGTCTGGGTAGGAGGGATGGCGTTACTCTCTCCCCTATCAATCAGAGTGATGTTAACCAAAAGTGAGCATCTGTGAGCCGAAGAGGGCATTTGAAGCTTTCCTCTAAAAAATATCCTCTGAAAAAATTAAGCGTGCACTTCAGAGTTGGCATAAAGTTGGGGCTTATTAAATACTTATAAAATATGTGACATTCACACTTTTTTTTTTAACTCATCTTTTACTTTGGAGAAAATTTGCACTGGCTTGTAGTACGGTATCAGTGATTTATAACCCGGGAATAAGTAGAGTTTTTCCAGTGTTGTCACACTCACTACTTTGCTTTGTGTGCATTCATTCTGAAGTGAAATTAAGTGTTTCATTTTGTTCCCTGTTCATGTTACGTGCAAGTACAATGGCAAAGAGCGGACACTTAACTTAGAGGTAACGCAGTGCTACTTTGTTTACTGTTGATGCTGTGAGCAGCCATGTTGATTTGACATTCACTTGTTGAACCTGGGGCTCAGAAGACCATTTTCTTTGGTTCGTCTCAGTCGAAGGTCGGAAATTACGAGTTACGACCTTTAGTCGAATGCAGCATTATAAGTGTTTTCAAAAGAATTTTGCATTTTCGTTCGGACAGAGATATTTCCAAAAATGCTATTTGTGTTTGTTTGTTTTTCTTTAAACAGTAGTAAAAAACTTCAAAAATATCCATAAACATATGAATGGGGTCTAAAATTAAGAGATACAACATAGTTTAAAACATTCTGCTTAAACTGCCATTCAAAGATATCTCAGGTTATTAAAATACTTCTTAATTTTGTACTGAACAGCCATGAGTCATGCTGAATGAATACATGAGCTAATGACACTATGTACGAACTAATGTTTTCGCATCAGTGATATTTAAGGAAGAAGGGTAGCGTTACAAAGGTGAAAAGAGAAAAAGAGCAAGAACATGCACCATCAGCGTGAACAGAGAAATGAGTGAGAACAGAGAAAGGCTGGATATTTGAGATTTGAGGCTTGCAAGCAATATGGCTGCTTTGATTTTGATTAATATAAGAATGTTCTCATTTCTCAAAGCTTTAGGTCAGAAATGAATGATGCGAGTACATGTATTGCTGGATTGATAGGAGACTTGTTGTCGGGAACTGTGGTTGAATTTGCACTTGCATATAACTGAAAGACATCTGCATAACAATGAAAGTTGAGACCATAATTACGGATCATTTGTCCAACAGGTAGCACATGTATGATAAAGGACACGGCAGAGAACTAAGCCTTGGGGCAGATGCTGAGTGACAGCGGCAGTGGATGATTTATGTTCTGTTAGCTCGGTTAGATCCTTAGCTCCCTTTGTTAGCTTTTGAAACATTTAAGATGTGTGTTTTTAGCAAGCCAAGTGGGCAGCCTTTTCACAGAAGTGGCCATGTGAAGGCATACACAATCTCAAGCTAATAAAAGCAGAAGATGTGCTTAAATTAACTGATCGTAGATTACACTTCTTGTCTTTCACACATATATCAAGAGACTTTTTTTTTTCAATTCCCCCAACATTTAAATCAAATGCATGACTATCTCTCTGCTGGGAGGCATAATGAGTGATGCAAGTGGGAATTTTCGTTAAAAATATGAATATGGAAAATGTCTACCTAGAGTTTTAAATTCATGGTGGCACGTCTTTTTAAAAAAAAAAAAAAAACCAAGGACATGAGTTGGGGCTGGAGGCAGTGCTGCCTGGTAACCTGGTGTGCCGTCCTTGGAATAATGACAACAGCACAAATGCGATCAGGGATATGCAAATGTTAAAATAAAAGAAATATGAGAGTGAGAGAGAGAGAGAGAGAGAGAGAGAGAGAGAGAGAGAGCGCGCGGGGGGGGGGGGGGGGGGGGAGGGTTTATGAACACAAGACTGCAAAGGCTCTATGGTCTGGAATGACAAGAGCAGTTCGGACTCCTTAGAGAAAGCCAAGGAGTCAAAGAGAACATCAAACAGAGGAACGGACTAAAACCTGAGAATGTGCTGACTTACTTGTTAAGGCTGTTCATGTAATCTGCTAATCATGTCTGCATGAGTCATAAGGCTAAAAATCTTCATGGACATAAAATGGAATATGTATTCAGACATTTCAATTATTGTTCAATCTGTGTTTCTGATGGAATAAAAGCATTTTAAATGGCACAGTAGGATTTACAGAGTTAAATCTAAAAGCTCTCGTGACCGTCTGATAACTGAAGCAATTACTCGCGTACATAAAGGTAAGAACAATTAATTCTAAACAGCTGTTCCTCCATTTTTCCTCATTCAGATTTAGGTAGGGAAACATCCTCGCAGCCTTGTAAGCAGTGTGCAGATTGAGCTGTATGAGTGTGTTTATGTGCAGCAATCTCTGTAAAACATTTTATGCTGCTTTTTGTCTTAATTCTGCAGGAGAGGGCGCCAGCTGGGTGGGAACACCTGGCCGGCAGGCGCTGTGTGTGGAATGTGTCCCAGGATGCCGCAGGGTGGCAGGAGAACTCTGGAGTGGCAATGGGCCTGTGGGTAAATAACACTCTCCCTACCTGATTACACAGGATGCTGAAAGCTGACAGAGTGAGTGTGTGAGAAAGAGGGTAGCGCAGGGAGGGGGTTTAAAATCCCATGTAGTGCCGTCTGTCTAACACAAGTTTATCAAAAGACTTCCTAAATGTTTTCAACTTTGTGTCACTTGACGTAGGCAAAGCGCTCTGAATAAATGAATGCTATTTACAGCCTAGAGCTAAAGATATTCAACTGGCCACACCTCCAGTACTTTGTTCACACTAGAGCTCATTTTAAAACAATCAATTAAAGTTAAATTTATTTCAGCTTTAATTCACTATATCAGAATCACAGTGGCTCAAAAGTTTGCATTCACCAAATTAACTGTCTCTTTAAACAGTCTGGAAGATTCCAGAAAGTAATGTAATGACTTTAATAAGCTTCTGATTGGCCAACTGTCATAATTTGGAGTTAATTAGGAGTGTACCTGTGGCTGTACTTAAGACCTTTCTCCTTGATACCATGAGAAAACCCAAACAACTCAGCCAAGACCAAGACAAAAACTGTGGACCTCCATGAACCCGGTTCCTCCTTAGGAGCAACTGATGGTACCATGAGCATCTGTAGAATCAGTTGTATGCAAATATAGAAATCTTGGGATCACCCAGACACTACATCGATCAAGAAGGAGGCACAAATTAATTCCCATTGATGAACTGAAGGTTCAACTGAACCCCAAGACAACAATAAAGGAAGTGGTGAAGGAGCTGGAGGCATCAGGTTGTCAGCAGTCAACCATTAAGAGTCTTATATCGTCATGGCAGGTGATCACCAGCTCCACCAGATCTCCAGCTTTCTCTGGTCAGATGAAACAAATATTGAACTGTTTGTTCATAATGATCAGCACTATGTATGGAGAAAAAACAGTGAGGCTTCTAATCCAAAGAATACCATACTAACTGGGGGTGGCAGTGGGGGTGTTTTTATGAAAAGAGACTGGCGCACTTCAAAAAATGAGGAATGGGGATTATCCATAAATACTGAAGCACCACCTCACACCATTAGCCAGAAAGTTAAACTTGGTCGCAATTGGGTCTTCCAACAGGACAGTGATCCTAAGCAGACCTCCAAAGTTATAACAAAATGGTTTAAAACCAACAAAGTGAAAGTACTGGAGTGGCCATCGCAAAGCCCTGACCCCCATAAAATAAAGATTTTTGAGCAAGTTACATCAGTTCTGTCAGGAGAAATAGGCAAAAAATTCCAACAAAGTACTGTGAGAAGCTTATGGAAGGCGACCTCAAGCTTTTGATTCAAGCTCAAGCAACTAAAAGGCAATGTCACCCAATACTAACAAACAAAGTGTATGTAAACGTTTGATCCACTTCAGATACACGAGATACGTATGTTACATAAAATATTCAAATGTTACAGTGGTCCTTTATTATAAATCTGGAATTTTAATAAATGTAGGGTGGTTAAGGCTTGGGGGTTATGTCCATTTGGGGTCATTTTCCCAAAAGGTTTGAAAAAACAAAGTTTTTTTAGCAAGTGAACTAACTGATCATGTGATACCACAACAGCATGTTAGTTCTGGTAGGTCTGAATTAAGAGAGAATGTGTGATATTTTTTCCCCTAGATGTGTATCAAACAACAGGAAATGGGAAAATGGGAAAACAAAGGTCTGGGATGACAACTATTTAATAAACAGCTTATGATAAAATTATGATTGTGTCTCCTTATAATATTCCTTGATTAAGAGAATAAGAGACTCAAATTCCTCATTATGTGGTTTCGCTGATACTGAAGCAGAGTTATGGTACTGCTTATGTTCACTCTGTCTATGGTATGAAATTAAAAAAAATGTATTAATACTAAATCGTTAAAAATAAAATACAATTCAAATGCATTTTTAAAGGACTTTGAGAAATATAATAGAAAGTAACCAGACATGGTGTTCAGTGTTTTAATTTAATTTGTCCTTCTTTTTAAAGGTTTGGTTTTGCATAATACAATGGCGCATACTGATGTAATCAAATGGCAGGTATTCTCTGTGAGACACTGGTGAATATATCAATTAGCTCAAATGAGACATTAATAAATCCAAAGGCACAAGGTCTAATCGAATTAAAAAACAACAACGTGGCAGACTATCAACAAAGAATAAATACAGAAAATGTCCAGAAGCCTGTTTGTGGCATATGAGCTAATCTCAGCATGTTTATGACTGCTCAACCCTCCAACTCAACACAATAAGAAACATGTTTACTGTCAATGATTTCCACCCAATCAATCCCATTCAAGTGTTTTGGCCATACAAGTACATGCCAAACAGCTGGTCATCTCAGTCTCTGATGTGTGGCTGAGAGAATCAGTTTGGGGTAGAAAGAAAAAAATGAAAGAAGCAGAAAGAGAGAGAGAGAGAGAGAGAGAGAGAGAGAGAGAGAGAGAGCAAGAGATGCAGACTCTTCAGACTGCAGCACATCAGAAGCCCCACTGGAGACCCACTTCTATCAGGTTTCTCTAACAGAGGTGGCCAAATCATTAAACGACCCCCTCCAGACCTGTCTAACAGCCATGCCCAGGAACCCCCTCCCGAGTTCAGAGAAGTGGACAGGAGATGCCCCGTTCCTCTGGAGCTTGGCTCTTATCAGCTCTGTCCATATGAAAACAGCAGAGATTGCGGTGCCTTCTGATCCAAAAGCACGCTAATCCAGTGCTGATGAGGCACAAGGGTGGACAAATGACTAGCCGGGGCAGTCAAGTACAGAGATGCACTCTATTCAGACTTCTCTCATCCAATAAACAGAGGCATTTATGTTTGATGCACTTTACTGTGTTGCGACTCACCTTAGTGCCATAAGCACAGCGCACACTACTCATTCCAAAACCCAGTGTCTGCTGCACCACACATATTAACCAACATGCAATCTGCCATACAATCTGTCAGTAAAGGGTTTTTTTGTTTGTTTGTTTTTTTGTTTTACTAGGTCAGTTAATTAGCTTGCATGGGTGAAATGAATGGTTTTCAGAATGAAGAATCAACATGCATGAATTAGTATGTGATGCAGTCTGTGTGCATATCCGAGGTGTATTCCCGCCTCACGAGTTCCTGGGATCCAAATCAACACTGACCAGGATAACGTGGTTACTGAAGATGAATGAATGCAGACTCTACTGACAATCCACTGCTATATGAAACAGGACAAGGGCTCTTGACTCACGAGCTGCATTCATACGTACAGTATGTTTGTATGTCAGTGTTACACTAAACACCATGTACAGCAGTGTCACTCAAAACTAAAGGGCAACATGTCAGCGCTTTAATTACTAAAAAGTCTAAGCTTTTTTCCTTGATCAATCTAGACTAGTGTAAATTAGCCGAGAAGTAAATAATGTTTCAAATGAATACTTTGTTGAGCAGATTATTTTAGTTTAGCACTGTGGTTGTGTATTATATCTAAGGTGCACTAGACATCCTTTTCAGAATGAGAAAATGTTCCTAAATGACTTTAAACCACTTCAGATGACTTTAAAACCAGTCTGGCCAATAGGTGATGGCTAAATTGTCCTAGACTCACTCATGGTATTACCTTGTTGTTCATGAAAGCCTTTAGGCACTGGATGACTTTGTGTTGACTCCTCTTATCAACCTTCTCTTGGCTGTAAATTAGAAAAAGAGGTATGATCAGCAGGTAAAGAAAAAAGAAAAGGCACAGATGTAAGTACTGGAGAGCTACACTAAACCTGCATCACTCCAATAACATCCAATAATTCTTATATTAGACCCCTTACTTAAATGAGCACAATTAAATTTGGCTGTTTGTTAGAGCCACAGAACTTTTCATTCCTTAACTTTCCACCAACAAATTACATTAGAGGTTCATGTTTACATTATTCACAGGCCTACTTGCTTTTAAGTTATTGAGGTTTGGATTAAACCCGTTCATTTCAAATAACTAATCCAATAATTATAGGAACTCAAGAATATACAGAATACTTTTAATGATGGCTAGCTACTAACATCACTGGAACACAGAAAACAAAGATAGATAGATAGATAGACAGACAGACAGACAGACATGTGTATGGGTTTTTTTGTTTTTTTTTTGTTTTTTTAAATCGCCGCCCCCCTGCTATGCTCCAGAGACCCCTGTTTAAGAACCACTATTTTAAACCACTCCTGCTGAGGACTATTAAATAATATAGAGAGTGGGCGAAAAAGAGTTTCTTACTGTTTTTTGTGCAGCAGCCTCTCCAGTATGTCCAGCAGATGTCCGAGGCCTTCATGACCAAAACTCTGCACCCAGCTGTCAACACACAACAGACAAAAATATGTTCAACACTGATAACAAGAAACAAAGAAGCATGGATACTATACAATAATATACTACTATATTAACTAAAAAATAAGACATTTATAGATATATATAGTATTTATTAGTAATGTTTAGGAAAACAACATTTTTTTTAATGCCTTATTACTCTAACTATGCATCTTTGTGTTATATTTGTTCTCCTCTTTCTTCCCTTCACTAGTTTCCTGGGGCCAAACGTGATCCCTAACACGAATACAAGCCTGGAGATTTTTTTAAATTTTTTTATTTTTTTATTTTTTTTTTTACTTGATACTGAATTGCAGCAAAAACAAATGCAAACAAAGCTACACCCACAGGCATTCCCTCTAAAACCCACTGCATGCGTGTTGTTAGTCTGACAATGTTGACAAGCACTCCGTTTGCAATCGCTGCCCCTACTTACGCTCCTTTAACAAGATGTTGGATTGGCTCAGAAATGAAAAACCAAGTCCATTCCTGACCACACTGTATGGCCAAAAGTATGTGGACAGCTAACCATCACACCCATGTGTGGTTCTTCCTCAAACTGTTGCCACGAAGTTGAAAGCATGCAATTGTATAGAATGCATTAGTATACTGTAGCATTAAGATTTCCCTTCACTGGAACTAAGAAGCCCAAACATGTTCCAGCATGACAATACCTCTGTGCACAAAAATCCATGGGGTTGAGCCCTGACCTCAACCACACTGAACACCTTTGTGATGAACTGGAACAGCGACTGCACCACAGGCCTCCTCACCCAACATCAGTACCTGATCTACCATCACTAATATTCTTGTGGCTGAATGAACACAAATCCCCACAGCCACGCTCCAAAATCTAGTGAAAGACCTTCCCAGAAGAGTGGAGGTTATTACAACAGTAAATGGGGACAAAAATCTGGAATGGGATATTCAAAAGGCACATATGGGTCTGATGGTCAGGTGTCCACAAACTTATGACCATATGTGCGCTCCCACCCACCCTTAAGCTCAATTTTCCACTTTTCACTGGCATTTCCAGAAGTTTATTCTCGATAGAGATCATGTTTGGCCCTATGAGACTACTCCTTATTCCTTTGCTTGAGTGCTAATTTCTCATATTAGCTAGGTCAAACTCACAGGCAAAAGACAAAAACACATGAAGTTCAACAAGACTTTTCAGAGTAGTGTTTGTTTGACTTTATTAACGTCAATGGATTTCTCCTTCTCCACTATAGTAAGCCCTGTCCTATGAGAAATTAGTGAAATGCATTGCTAATGATTCTAATATTTTTATTTTACTGGCCTTCAAACAGAATCGCTCGCTCCACATCTCAATTGATTTGGCCTCTGTTGTCTTTAGGGAAACCCCATAATTCAAATGGAACGACCAGAGAAATGTGTTGGGTTACATATTGATTAATCAAGTGCATACGCAGAATAACCCTAGTTCGCACATTCAGCATGTTTAGATCTTGCTCATGGTAGCAGACTTCCAAGCATTGAGTAGCAAAAGCCTTGGTAAACTGTTCAGATATGCAGATCGAGAAGCTAGCAAGCATTAGAAGGAAAGAATCTTTGTATAAAAGACAAATAGATGCAGGGCATTGAGAACCATTTGGTGATGCTGCAAACAAGAGCAATTCCTATGATCAAACAGGCAAGTAAACAAATATGCGATGTGCCGTCTCCCACTGACATGTATTTTTATGCGTAAACATATCCAAGTGCACTAAAACAGCAGGGCTGCTTTATCTGTCGGCATCAACAGAGAATCCAGTAAGAGAAAGAACCCATTTCTGGCACCTCACTGCCATCATCTGCAGCCTTTTCGCGAATCGCCAAAAGCTTCACGGCCCTGGGCTGTTCATCATGTCACTCATGGCGCATCGGGGAGAACGGTGATCCACACAGCCGTGCAAAATTGCCTCAGCAGAAGTGAAGAAGTGCTGCAAGCATCAATAGCCAATTTTCCAAAAGCCAGTGTCAAGAGGCGTGGGTGCACTTCAGAGGCTAAATTACAGCTGAAATTGACCACAAGACGGAGACTGAAAACTAAACTGTGGGATGAAGAAGGAGGAGGAGGAGAAAAGGAGAGGAGAGAGATAGAGAGAGACAAAGAGAGAGAGACAGTGAGAGAGGAATAACAGGATAACACCATTTAGATGAAAACAGAAAGAGCGAGTGGGTTAATCCTCTGAGACTGTGCATCACTGGAAGGCAGGCCTGGCAGAATTGAGGAGATGCAGGATTGATGTTTCTAGACTTTTCCAGACACACTCTCAAAATGACTGAATCATGCTGCCAGTGCAGAAGAGTGATGGTGCACAGAGCAATAACCCTGGCGCTGAACTTGTTTTCTTCACATTGCAGAGGTGAGAATGCTATACTGTCCATTTTATGGCCCTGTCTCTCTGCTTCATGCACAGGGTAGAAATGTGATACCTTTTTAAAAATCCAGTGTCTCAAGTTCCTTTCCACTTCTCTCTTACAGGGTTTACAAGTCACTGCTAGTCTGAAAAAGACTCCATTGTCCATCATATACTAACCCCATTTCCATAAAAGTTGGGATTTATTCTAAAATGCAATAAAAATAAAAATCTGTGATTTGTCAAGTCTCTTGAAACTTTAATTAACTGACAAAAGTACAAAGAAAAGATATTCAATGTTTTCGCTGACCAACTTAATTGTATTTTGTAAATATAAACAAATTTAGAATTTGATGCCTTCAACACACTCAAACAGGGGCATGTTTACCGCTGTGTTACATCACCCTTCCTTTTAATTACACTTTTTAATGGTTTGGGAACTGAGGATACTAATTGTTGCAGTTTTGCAAGTGGAATTTTTGCCCATTCTTGCTTGATACAAGACTTCAGCTGCTCAACAGTCCTTGGTCGCCATTGTCTGATTCTCCTCTTCATGATGCGCCATAGGAGACAGATCTGGTCTGCTGGCAGGCCAGTCAAGCACACGCACTCCGTGTCTACGAAGCCACGCTGTTGTAGCATGTACAGAATGAGACCCGGCATTCTCCTGCTGAATAACCATGGACTTCCTGGGAAAAGACGTTGCCTTGATGGCAGAATATGTCTCTCTAAAATCCCAATATACGCCTCCACGTCAATGGTACCTTCACACATATGCAAGTCACCCATGCCGTGGGCACTGATGAATCCCCATACCATCACAGATGCTGGCTTTTGCACCTTTCATTTATAACCGTCTGGTTGATCTTTTTCATCTTTGGCGCAGAGAACTCAATGTCTCCGTTTTTCCCGAAAACAAGCTGAAACTTGGACTCATCTGACCACAGCACACGTTTGCACTGCCTTTCAGTCCATCTGAGATGAGCTTGGGCCCAGAGAACTCGGTGGCGTTTCTGCATAGAGTTGATGTGTGGCTTCCTCCTTGCGTAATAGAGTTTTGGGTTGCATTTCTGAATGCAGCGGCGGACTGTGTTAAGTGACAAGGGTTTTCCGAAGTACTCTCAAGCCCATGTGGTTATATTTATCACAGTAGCATGACGACTTCTCAGGTAATGCCACCTGAGGGCTCGAAGGTCACGCACATTCAACAGTGGTTTCCGGCCTTGCCCTTTATGCAGTGAGATTTCTCCAGATTCCCTGAATCTTTTCACAATTTTATGCACTGTAGATGGTGAAGGACCCAAATTCTTTGCAATCTTGCATTGAGCAATGTTCTTTTTGAACTGACTGACAATTCTCTCACGAAGTTTGGCACAAAGTGGTGAGCCACAACCCATCCTTGCTTGCAGAGAGCTTTTGGTGGATGCTCCTTTTATGCCCAATCCTGATACCCTCCCCTGTTACCAATTAACCTGATCCTCAAAAATGGTGTTACTTGAATATTCTATAAACTTTTCAGTCTTATTTCGCCTCTGTCCCAAATTTTTTTTTTTTTGAGTGTGTTGAAGGCATCAAATTCTACATTTGTTTATATTTACAAAATACAATTAAGTTCCAAGAGACTTGACAAATCACAGATTTTTTTTTATTATTGCATTTTAGGAAAAAATCCCAACTTTTATGGAAAAGAAAGAAAAATTTACATGAGTTTCAGAATATCACATTCTTTGCCATGTCCCCCTTGCTTGCACTAGAACTGCCATGGACATACGTGTGTGCAAAATATGGCTGTGCCATATCATATCGTCCATGATATACCGGTACAATTCCTTCCCATGATAAGAATTTGTCATCCTGCGATATTGACGATATAGTTGATGCGTTTTTACATGCCGCAACGTGGGCATCTCGCATGTAAAGAGAGAACAAGCATGGCAGAAGGCGGAGAGCCAACCTTAGACAAAGAGGAAGAATTAATCCCAAAAAAGGAGCTTCCTCTGTAATATGGAAGTGGTTCGGACACAGAAGATCAGATGTGAATCAAAGGTCTGTGATTTGTAAAGTGTGTCAAAAACCCGTATAAATAAAGGGGGGAAACGCATCAAAATTTGCTCCACCACCTCAAGCAAAACCACCAACCAGAATATGAGGAAAGCCAGAAGTTGCGTGAGGAGAAAGCATCAACAAGTAACATCAAACGGCACAAAGACAGTGTTGAATGTTACTATTTTCATATCGTCGTTTATATCGCTACCACAAAAACACCATGAAATATCATAGTATAGTTTATATTAATATAGTATTATATTAAGTGTATATCGCCCATCCCTGGTGTGAAACTTGACGATCCGTGTTAGACCTTTTGTACAAAGGAGTTAACAAGGTCAGTATCTCAAATTTACTTTAATTTAAACAGTGACCGAGAAATATTGCTGAATCTTGAATACCGTGTATATTGAACATTTACTTTATCATTTTTAATGCATTTTATGTAGTCTAAAACCTTTCGCATATCTAAGAAAATGTTAATATATTCAGCTTGATGTATGTAATATCTGGATGCTACTTAGTATAATAATTGCGGATGCATCTATATTTTTTCATACAGAGTACGACTGCATGTTTTTCATGACATGGCGTTGAAACAGTATCTTCAATAGAAAGCACGATGCGGCCGATGTGAGTGCGGAGCGCTGTAACAGCGAGTGTCGTCATTAAAAACAAACGCGAGACCCTGGAAAAAGGCAGCGCGTGTGTCTAGCGCTCAGTGCTTGCAGAAGTGAAGTGCTCTCACATGCGACAATTTCTCTGCATGCTCGCTTCACTGCGCAAAACTCACAGCGTTTTTAATGACCATGTTGCTCTGCGCAGTCAGGTCGGCCGGCCTTGCGATCTCTATTAAAGATGCTATTTAGATGCCATAAAGATGTCTTATCAGGTTAATTGTATTGTAAGAAGATGCTGTAGTAGTTGCCCTTGATATTTTCATAGAGCACATTTCGTGTCGTCTCTTTTGTAGCGTGGCAATGTACAATAGGCATCGAAATCAGGATCTGAAGAAACACCAGGACAGAATAGATTGAACCCTCCTGGACCAACACATCTGATATTTGTCTCCCTATCCTCTTTTCATCTCTGAAGCCATACTGGTTTCTACTAAGTACATACTCTTATGTGAGTCAGAACAGAATGGAGCACTATGAGCCCATTTCACAAGGTCACTGGTTGAGGCTGAATGCGGCAGAGATGAATTAAGGTGTTCCTGCTGATTGCAGTGTTCGTGGTGGCCAGAGGTCCCTCTACACTGCTTCATCATACCTCACCACTGAGGGAAATGTGCGACAGCTATAGAGTAAACAACCGTACACATTAAAAGCAATGTGCACCCACTTCAGTGAAAGTCATTCATTTCTCTTGCCTCCGCTCGTCTGCTGATCTTAACTCGTGTGTAAATGTGAAGCTTCCCAGATTGAAAAGGAGGTGAGTAGCACATGAGTCCATCATGAGAGAAGAACAGAGTGAGGCAACAAAGACCTAAGAGAGAAGTGTGATGAAAAAGATAGAAGGAAGGGAAGGTTGGGGGGGGAGGGGGGGGGGGGGGGTGAGGTTCCAATGCCATCATCATGCAGTCCTTGTACAGTTCTAATCAACGAGCTGCATGCCTCCCAGCATCTACTAATCAAAGTCTAGCATGTATGTCTTGGTGACTCCTCACAGTAAAGCAAAAGGAGGTCTTAACCTGACTGGAATTTGTCAAAGTAGAGACGGGAGGAGTGGAGTCATAAGTTCATCAACAGCATTCACTAGCTGATAGGATTCCAGCACATTCCGCTACTGAAATAATAATAATAATGAAATGAACTGGTAATTTAGCGAAATAGGATGGTATGGAGTGGCTATTCCAATCAAAGTTAAATTAAAAACAACATTACAGCATGAGGAAAGCACAAGTTTGGATATTCCACATATCATAAAGCCAAATTCATTTAATTTCTTTCGGTTTACTTCTTTATTTCCAGCGAAGCGGAATAATCAGACACTTTCACAGGAACGAGGGAATGGTGATGTGTAATGAAATGCTAACAGGATCAATATACACTGGGGGGGGGGGTGTTAGAAAGCAGAGATATGGAGACGACGCACTCAAGCTCAAAGTTGAGCATAAAAACCAAAGATTAAAAAAAAAAAAAGACGCCGAACCTACTGTGATTTAAAACTGTTGAGATGAAAGTAATCCTCCAGGCGGCTCACGCAGCGAATTAGGAGAACTACTGAAGCCAAATTCATTTACAGTAGATGATCACGGAAAATCGAAAGAGGAATGCTTAACGTCTCCTGGGAACTAAACTAATGCGAGAAACCTGCGAACCAGTAAGACCTTCTGCAGTTGCACACAAGGGTTGCGTAATCCAATAAGACCTTGGGTCAACATCTAGGGTTCATACCAGCTTCTTAAAAGTGAAGTTCAAGCATTTTTCCAGCACTTTTGAGGTGGAAAACTTTCTCAGTATAACGTAGATGAATGTTTATAGACTGTGAAATGGCTGATTCAATTACTGTAGATAGTTTTGACCAAAGTCTGGATCGGTTTTTAACCAGGAAATCACCTCACATTCAAACACATCGAGATTAAAAAAAAAAAAAAAGACTCTAGCCAGACCCGAATAACAATAAGCTTTATGTTCAATGACACCGCTCACAGCTGAATCGTTGCCTGATGACTTTCTGACTTTTTGTCATGTGTGTAAATGAGCTACATTAAAATAGCTTTTTTAATTTTATTTATTTATTTATTTATTTATTTTTTTAGAATAGAAAAGTACAACAACTAAAGTTGTCTTCTTTCTGGAAATTCCAGAAAGATTTGTTTCCCTCAGTGTGTTATAATGCACTTAACGATCTAACTACATTGGATTATTACATCAGTTACCACTTTGGCAGCCAAATCATTAGACAGGGCAAGCTCTGTGGAGTGATCACTTGCCATGTGGGCTAGCTAATGAGTTTAGGATTTGTCCACCTCTGCATAGAGTATAAAATTACCTAACCCTAGAAAGATATTGTTTTTGTATACTGTGTTCATACTGTCCCCTCCGAAACTTTTAGAAAATTCATTTGTTTTTGAAAACAACAGCAGCTAAGGACAGAAATATTGTTTCTGTGAGAGCAGTGAAGAAACCCCAAAAGCAACAGTCAGTGACATCATCAACAACCTCCACAGGGCAGGGGTGAAGGTATCATGATCCACCATCTGATGAAGACTTCAAGAGCAGAAATATAGAGGCCATACCACAAGATGTAACCCACTCATCAGCAATAAGAATCAGAAAGCCAGATTGGAATTCACAAAGAAATGCAGAGATGAGCCACAAAAATTCTGGAACCGAGATTAACCTCTACCAAAGAGATGGAAATGCCAAAGTGTAGAGAAAGCTCAGGCTCATTAACCTTTATTGATGATGGAACTCGTGATGGTGGCAGCAGAATTAATTCAGAAGTTTACGGGAACATTTTGTCTTACAATTTACAGAGAAATGCATCCAAATTAATCGGGAGATACTTCATCATGCAGCAAGACAATGATCCAAAACATACTGCCAACTCAAGGACTTTATCAGGGGGAAAAGTGAAAGGTTTTAGACTGGTCAAGTCAATCACCAGACCTTTCACCTCCTGAAGAGGAGACTGAAGGGAGAACCCCCCCCCCCCCCAAAAAAAAAAAACAAATGTTGTACCGGTCCAATAGTTTTGGAGGGGACTGTATACAAGCCACACAATATTATGATGTAACAGAAGACCATATATTTTGTCCTGATAATAAATTTTAATATTTTAAACAGTAATGAAGATTTGGTTTAGTCTAAACTCACTCTAAATTCAAAACCATGATAAATATCAAGGTTGATCAAATTTATTGTGAGAACAGTTTTAGCCAGCTCTAGTTTCATATATACTATTATTCTGGATTTTCCACATGATTTTTCTTCAATAGCACCGGGTGTGAAGGGGGTCAGTAATGAGAGTCCCTGACACCGACTTGGGGTGTCACCCATCTGCTGACGGCTGAGGAATGAAGCTCCTGAGTTGGAGAGAAAATTCAATTTAGTGCCCTGCTCCCTGGAAGGATGGGGCCGAGGCGGTGAGCGATATTGAGTGGGCAGGGCCTCGGCTCCTGACAAGCGCTTCATTGAAATGCATAGCTCATGAGCGAGCAGCCATATTTCCCCATCATCAGCAGGTGAAGCAGAGTGCAGGAGGGGAAAATAATCAGTTGATGCATGGTAGGGATTATGCCTGAGAAAAACCAATGGGAGCTACCTTCACATAGACAGAGTGCCAATTCTAGTGAGCACGGTGTGACAGATCGGGGAAAAACGAGTGTGCACTGGCATACGGCAAATCGAGCAAACACTTTCAACCAAAATACAGCTGACTTGTGAACTTGTCACCTGCTCATCTGTGAGACGCAGACATAGGAAATTAGCTGCAATGTTCCGAACACAACCAACTTCTCATCTTTCTTTCTTTTCTTCCATGGGAGTGGATGCAGCTGGGTTGATCAGCCCATGTAAAGCAATCAGCAACAGGCCTTTTGTGCATCAGTAGGGCTGATATTAAACAGCATCTACCTCCTCTTTTTTTTCCCTCTCAATTTCTCTCTCTCTACCACAGAGGAGCACTCGATTACAAAAAGGGAACATCTGGAGATAGACCCACACAACAGAATAACAATATCTATCATTGCCTCAAGTGGCGGCAGAGCTGGAGCCTTAAACAAAAGGCAGCGCACTTCACCATGGGAGGCGCCAATCAAGAGACGCTACGTAAAGTGTTGTGTCCCACCGATCATAATCACGTTAAGTGCTACTCTGGTTCCGGAGGAGGGGGAACATGTTAAAAACAAGCACAGAGATGGTTTATTCTTCATACACACCCCTCTGTGGGTCTCGTATTTGAGGCTCTCTCTGATGAATGAATCATTTATTTTGCTCGTCTTTTTTTGTTTTTTTCTTTTTGTTTTTTTGTTCATTTAACACTTTTGCTTATACACAGCTGAGGCTGGGCCACAGAATGTTTCATAACAACAAATTCTTCCAACATTATTAAAGGCAGATGTGTACCATTTTAAACGTAAGCAGTGGCATGTCTAATGATTTCACGTGTGTAATTGTGAAAAATTAATTTTAAAATTAAAATTAAGGAGCACTGGTGCGAGTGTCTCACAATTAAACTCATGAGTTAATGTATGATATCATCAGGATAATATCTCCCTCATGCAGCTAACCTCAGATAAGAGAGAATGTTTTGCAGCGGTTCATTGTACGTAAACCCCGTGAGGTGCACGACACAAGCATTTAATAAAGCGACCCAATCTATCCTGCTGGCCTGCGTTTTGAAGTGCCTTTTTCATTTGCGAGCGAATGTGAAGAGTAAACTTAATAAAAGTATTAAAATCACACACTCCTACAACATATCTGCTGTTGACTTTATTTAAAACCAGAAACTACCACAATGGGCAGCTGATTTTCTTTGCACTCACAAAAGCGTGTTCCTGACACAGCTCATTTGCATTTAGTGACGCCCACAAAACTCCATAAAAGGTCGAGTGCACAGACAGCTGAGAGCACGAATAATATTTAATTTTATATTATTATTTTAATATTAATTAATTAATTAATTAATTAATATTAATAATCATAATAATAATAATACGTGTGCGCTAAATCTTCCGTTAGCTGAGGCATTTGTTCATAGTTTATGGCCATCCTCCTTTTATACGGTGCCATTTCTTTTATCATAATGAAATGCTTCGTTTTATTTTACTTAATTTATGGGTTACATTTATTAACTCGACAGTATAACATAGTCAGTCTTCACAACAACTATAGCATGAGTAGGATACATACATTTTTCCAATTTTACAGGATTTTCATGAATACCAAATTTGTTGTGCTAACACTCGTGCCAAAGATTTATGAATAAATATGTTCATATCAAGGCCCAATGTTAGGGCTGCGCAAACTGTTTGTAATTTGTCACAAAACTACTTACACAAACATGAGGAACCAGAATAACACAAACCTCCTGTTTAATGGTTTTCACACTGTCATGTCATGTACAAGTAAACTACATTGTAATCACAGCCTCATCCATCCCTAAGTTCCTTTGTTGTTACTGTACTTATGGTCATTAGTTTTCCCGGTGAACTAAATTCAACACTGCTGTCTTCCTATCCATGTGATATTGCATGAGAAACAGTTCAGTCACATCCACATCAGTCCTCACCTCTAGTCTTTGGGGATCTAGTGTCCTTTGTCATGTCCTCTGTACAACTGACTTTCCTTTTTTTTTTTTTTTTTTATAAATGATCCACTTTCCCCATGTCCACTTGTGCACAGGTATGTTTATTGTATAAAATTGTTCAAATTAATGTTCACATACTGTACTGTGCCCAAGAACCGTGCAGTTGTACAATGCACAACATTTACATAAAGCAAGGCCCCCAAATCACCATACAGTATATGGTAAACAACTTCCCTTTAAAAAAGGGTGATTTTATGACCGTGGGTGTGAAGTCCATTGATCTTTCCTGTCATTGAATCATTGAATCTCCCATAGACGCCCAGGAGTCTATGAGCGCTGTGTCTGGAGCTTCAAAGATTTTCACGCTGGCTGCTCTGTCCACCAGAAACGATTTGCCTTAAATGAACAAGCATCACAAAACTGCAGTGGGATTTTTAATCATTTGATTTGGGAAAATATTGAATTTCACCAAGATTGATGAATAATATAGACTCTTTGGTAAACAATTCATTGCCGCATTTTTAATGAAATTGCAGTCTTAAAGCAATAGCCTGTGGTCAGGGGTAGTCCTAAAGTTATACGCACATCCTCACACACACAAGATGAAATTGATCAATCGTGTTCTGTTCTGAAACATGCGTATGCATAGTTCACGCACAAAACTATGCATACTCATAGTTGATAAATGAGACCCCTAACAAACCTTTCTGACACTGCTCAAAAAGTACTCCAAAAGGAAAAGTGAAAAGGTACATGTTTTTCATCGGTCTCTGCAAATTCTGCATAATGAGTCCTTGCGTCCGACTTGATTTCAATCCGTTTGTCATAAACCAAGTTTACGACGTAAAACAAAAGATAAGAGAAGGGCGACTAAAGCAAAAAGCACAAAACTTTTCTGCTCTTCTATCTAATCGCTTTCTCTCATAACACTGTCTATTTATCTCTCTTCCTAACATCCCTTTGGCCCAGATGCTTGACTACCTTGTTATGTTTATTTACCTTGCTGTGTGTATAGTTGTACAGAACATTTCAACAGTAAGGAGTGACAGAAGGTCATACCCTTAGTAGAGACTCACATTACTGAGGGAGTGCAACAAGTAGAATCCCTCCATTATTTTTCTAAACCTGTCCATCGGCAAAACGTTGCAAGGTTAAAGCATGCAAAGTGCCCTTCAAAACATAGCAATATACACAAAGGCCTTCCCTGGAATGAAATATGGCAGTCTGGAGATTGGAATCAAGTGAACATTAAATATTAATGAGTTTTGGTGTAATTTATGCTTGCTAAGGGAATATGCGTCAGTCACAGTGAAAAAAAAAAAGTGTCGTCTAAGCAACATGTGTGCGATCATTCACCTGTTAGAGGTGGCAAGATAAGAGTACTCTCTCTCTCTATCTCTCTCTCTCATAGCCTGAGCATTAAAAACCGTGAAAAACAAATTCATCACTCCATTCCCAGGAAACAATAACGGTCATAAATCAAAGAGAAAAATGAGCCATCTTATCTGGCTAACTTCATGGCTAAGGTAGCTTGACTTCCTTTCTCCCTCTGGAGAGTCCTTCCCAAGGCTGCGTTAGCCACATTAGCGCTGCGCTATGTCAGAGTCGCGCTGAGATGAAAATAAAATATTAACTTGAATCGTCCTGTGGTGGCCCCAGGTCTAACGCACCCGTCTCAACCTATTTTTTTTTCTGGCTCGACTATGGAGAAGAAAGCAGCCTGGGATCCTTCACTCAGAGGTGACTCACCAACCCAGATAGTTAAGTAGGTAAAAGCCACAAGTAGGAATATATTTATACACTATGCATGATTTATAATGGTGGAACCCACAGAGAGCTCTCAGAGGTGGAATAAAGATCGTGCTGGGATGTGATCGGCCGAGGGCTAGTACAGAAACCAATAGGATTGTGTTACAATCAGTCTTAAGGCTTATTACAAGCAAAACAGAACTGGTTAAATGTAGAAACATTAATAAAAAAAATTGTTGCCTTCAAGCCAACACAAGTACAGGCAAAACAACCTGCAGAGACATTAAATGTCATATTAAAAGGTTTAGGGGTCGAGCGAGCCATGAACAGGTTAAGTCCTTTAAGAAAAATTGAGCTAAGACGAGTAAATTCACAGGATCTACATTTGTGTAGCAGTGTGTGTGTGTGTGTGTGTGTGTGTGTGTGTGTGTTCGTGTGTCTGTGTAGAGGTGGTAACGTATTGTATTCAGGTGGTAACATACTGCAGTGAGATCCTCTGGCTGCAGGCTAGTGTGTGCATTAGTCACTTTATCATGCATAAGGGTGTAATTAGGCACTACAGAAGACAGTTAAAGTTCCCATGAAATCAAAATTGAAGTTTTGTGGCTTTTAGTATGAATATGTTAGCCTTAAGGTTATCTATGAGCTAGTGCGCTCCAAAACGATGACAAAATTCACATTTAGAAGATATATGCATTCAAAATTTACAGTCTCTCTCTACCACCAATATAGATCAACAATTTTGATAACATCATTCTGCACTTCAGCTTCTCATCAGATTTTCTGTCCAATCAAATGCTCTCTAGAATCTGAAGTTTCCCACCCCCAACTTTATTAAAAAAAATAAATAATCACCTTGCCAAAGTTGCCGTTATTAGCAAACATGGGTCAGAAGTGTGTCTGGATGTTTGAACGCGTTTTATTCAGTTTTCTAACTGTAAGCTGGTTAAGAAGGAAATGCTTTGAACTCATTCACTTTATTGTTTGGGCTCGCATCCATCACCTGTCATCACCTGTTAAATACAGCTTAGCCCGGGCTGTGAGGTATGCTAAACGCTATTGGCTATTCAAAAAGGGGGAGGAGCCACGCGATATGTCCCGCACTGACTTCCTATTTCAGTGGAAATTACCTCAACATATCGAATAATGCTGCACAGTTCAAGGCACTTCATGGGGACTTTAACATACAGCTAAAAAAAAAAAATGCTAAGACAGCAGCAAAAACATTATAAAATCCAGTGTTAAATAAATAATTTAATTCATTATTAATAATATTCTTAATAAACAATTCTTCTGACATGTAATGTAACGGTCTGTTAACAGTAAAATTGGGTTGCTGAGCAACATAACAGGTGAAGACTGAGGTATTTTAAGAATAGGACAATGGCTTAAGTGTAATGGTTTTGGTGGTTCACAACTTGGCGCATTAATACAGAATTAAATAATTGTGCTGCAATAACTGCCAATCAATAATTAAATTCTTAATAGTTCAATAACCAAAAAAGTGTCTTACTGAATTCTAGCCTACTAGCTAACATTATACAGCCACCTGCATGTAAATGTTTTAATATTTGTAATGATTCAGTCATTACAGACCGTCTGTTCGTTATCAGCTCAGCAAAAGGAGCTCATGTGTAGCCTCATATAGTAAAGTGTCTCTTCAGTTTTATTCCTAAGAATATGCTACAGTACAATGGAGTACAAGCCAAAATCATGTTCTGATTAAACATTTATTAACTTAAAATTAAGCTGCTTACAACGTCCATACATGAGCCACGCACAATGGTACTGCAAATCTTTTTTTTATTATTTTTTTTTTTTTTGGTTTTCATGGCTAAAAATGAAAAAAAATAAATAAAGATTTGCAGTACCATTGTGCGTGGCTCATGTATGGACGTTGTAAGCAGCTTAATTTTAAATTAATAAATGTTTAATTTAAATGTTTCATTTTTAGCCATGAAAACCAAAAAAAAAAAAAAAAAAAAAAAAACCTGTTAACATGATAAAACTGTTAAGTTACTAAAATACAGGGGCTTGAATTGGCATGAGCAATACAGAAGGTACGCAGATATGACATACCAGCTTTGCTGATTAAATGATTCTGTTTGTGTGCCTCTAAAGGTTATGCACGATATGTGATTCTGTAGAATAAAATGTCACATTCGGATCTGTGAACACTTTCAAAGAAGAGCGTTTCAGATAATTTTACTGGTACAATGAAAACCGTTCTGAACTCTGATGACATTAGCTCATATCATCTTTTCTTTTAGTGTTCACTGTATGGGGAAAAAAAGAAAAAAAAAAAAAAACAATCTGCTACCAAATCTCAAAGGGCCTACTTTCCTCGAAATGAAAACTTTTTACAGTAACTTCTAAAGGTCAAATGAGGACCCATCGTCTATAAGGCAATTGTGTGCATGGAGTAAAATATTCGATGTCAGTGCTTTCTTCAAGTCTGCTCTATTACAATGTGCGTGGATGGGCCACTAAGCACACAGCTGACCGTATCAGTATCAGTTACCCAGAGGGAAGAATTACCAATTACAAGCCTGCTATAACACAAAAACAGTCCATATTGTATTCTGCTCTCTCTCTCTCTCTCTCTCTCTCTCTCGCTCTGTGTGTGTGTGTGTGTGTGTACTCCCATTTATAAAAGAATCTCATCAAAGCACTGTTTTGGAAGACATACACTATAGACATATTTATACTGTATATTTAAATTCATATTATATATTCATATTGTATTATATACATCTATATGATATTTTTAAAATCCTATTTTTATTTTATTTTTTTTATATAAATCATTATGTTCCCCACATCTTGGAGAACGTGCGACAGTTCTTCTTCAGACTCTGACTGTCTCACTTGCTCACTTCAGTTAATCAGTTACACTGGGGGGAAAAAAGGAAAAAAAAAAAGTTCACTGAATTTACTTAATTCAGTGTGAATTAATGAGTGAGTCGCATTAGCACAATTTGGTTTTGTACAACCAAAATGATTTGATCATGTATTTTCAAAGCCCTGGAATAAAACTGAACTCTGCACAGTCACCCAAGTTCAGGATCGAACCCAGGGTCCAGGCGTTGTGAGGCGCCGACGTTATCTGCTGCACTACTGTGTTATTAAAGTTAATTTAATAATGTAGTCATTTCTTCCTGTCAGCGCCAACATCCATAACGTAATTGGATCACATTCACTCTACATAATTCACACATGTAGATTAGACAGTTGCTTAAATTAAATTTATTATAAGCAATGTAATCACATTTTAATCACAACTTAATATTTTTCTGTAAACTTTACATATTTTCTCTTAATTCTCACCAACCACGTATTTTTTTGCAGAACCAGGATTCAAAAGAAAAAGACATCATTCTAACTTACTCTGATAACATCAGAATTAAATTGTCCCAGACTGAACAGACTCTTCGATCAACTCAGACTGCCATCTTGAAAAGGAGATCAGAGCTGACAAGTACAAGCTGCTCAAATCCCTCAACAACCCAGTACAACAAATATTATGTGGCTGAATATTCTAACAGGATTCTGCGCTTTCATACTTGGTCACATTGTGTGCAGTAACAACACGCTGAGTCTAAAACGTTAGGGCTTAATCCTCCAGCTCAGGCAGTACCATCTTCCAAACTTCTGAGAGAAAATGTCTACATTTGTCTTCCTGAGAGACTTTATGTCTGAAAACTACTGTATAAGGGAAATGGATACTGGACACTTGAATGATCACAAATTCGAATAAATGTCGGATTTCACAGAGAAATTTTAAATGGAAACATTAAGCTGAAACTAAAGAGGGAGTTGGCACATCAAGGCCAAATGCAAACTTTCTCTGCAGAAGATTCTGCTGCAGACCATGAATGAGCAAACTTCATTATCTTTAAAGAATGTATAGTGTATGAGGTCACTATACAGCTAAATCACTGACCATCACACCTTTATGTGGTTTTTCCCCAAACTGTTGCCCTAGTACACCCCAGGCCTCCTCACCCTGACCTCACTAATGCTCTTGTAGCTGAATGAACACAAATCCCCACAGCCACGCTCCAAAATCTAGTGGAAAGCCTTCCCAGAAGAGTGGAGCTTTTTATAACAGCAAAAGGGGACTAAATGTGCAATGGGATATTCAACATGCACATATGGATGGGATGATCAGGTGTCCACATACTCTTGGTTAAATAGTGTACATACAGGTCTTTTTTTAAATCCCAATCCCCACCCATGACAAAAGAATTCTGATCAATGGACCTTTTCACAATGACCGGTAATGAATATTAGTGCTCCAGGGTCCACATTGAAACCCATTGTTTAGGTACTGAAATACATGAGTGACAGTGAACCTGAACCGTTTATTAACAGTATATTATGGATTAATGTAAGCAGGAAACAGCTAGCTACATTTTTCACACTCTGCTAGCTAGCTAACTCTCACCGAAAGATCTAAAACGCTACTACTTACACGTCTGCATTCGTAAACACTGAAGAGTGAAAAAGGTCCATCCCCTTCTGCCACGCAGTTATTTTCAATTGCACAATATTTTCTATCAAACTTAGTTGGTTATATTCCCCAAAATATCAACAAATAAGTCATTTAAGACAATGTGGCCCTGACGTTTAAAAGATTACTGAAGATGAATGAAGGAACATGAATAAAAAAAATTTATAAAATTAAAAAATAAATAAATTAAAAAAAACAACCACACATTGTGACGAGCTGTGAGAGCAAAGCAATATCCTCCCATGGTAAAAAGGCAAATTAGGCAACTCTTAATCGACATTGCTCTTAATCGACATCCCACAAGCTTCCCCCATCTGAACACCCGTTTTTACCTGCAAAAGAGTATAAAATCAACCATTCCCCCATTATTTATTTTATTCTATTATTTTTTTTTTTTTTTTTTTTTTAGAGATCCCTGACCCAATGCACATCTCTGGTATAGGACACAGCAGCCAACAGAAACAGAAATAAGCCATTTGAATTGCAAGCAAATTAGGCTGAAATGGCCAGATTAGACATTCACATAAGTCACACCTCCCCCCGATGCACACTGGGAAATCAGCTCTCTCTTTGTGTAAAAAGCTTCTCTGAGAGGTACCAATTTAGAAGTCTATATATAAATCTGTGGAAAACGGATCTGCATCAATGTAAGTACTTTGAGCGAGAAATAATCTGCAGAAGAAGCTCTAAAATGCAGGTGGCCGAACGCACTATTGGGGTTTTGGTATTCGTGTGCAATAGCCTATTCCCAGGACAGACC
The DNA here is from genome assembly GCA_023630585.1 of Cranoglanis bouderius. Classification (NCBI taxonomy): domain Eukaryota; kingdom Metazoa; phylum Chordata; class Actinopteri; order Siluriformes; family Cranoglanididae; genus Cranoglanis; species Cranoglanis bouderius. The sequence goes on along the minus strand of CM042553.1, from coordinate 5,553,961 downwards.
AAAGCAGCTTTGTACCAAATGACATTTGTCTATGCCACCCTCTGCATGACACTACATTTATCATTGCATCTGTATGTGAACATGACGCGACTCGGAGACGGAAGCGTGGGGACAAGACACCCGTGTTGCATACCCCACTGAAATAAATGGGAATTAAGAAGGAAAGCCTTAAACAATGTATCTTATGCAAATAATCAGCAAAACAACTACAGTGATTAAGCTTTACTATTATTCAGCCTGCAGCTAAAAAGATGATCGGATAATCCATCGTGATGCCGATGAGAACACGCAAGCGCACATGCTGAACGAGCCTGGGCCAAAGACATAAACATGGAGCTCCTTTAATGAGCTCTATCTGAGTTTGGCTGGATCGATAGTGCCGTGTCCAACATCAATAAAGTCGAGAAGGTGAGGAGAGACAGAGCTGCTTAAATCCGCATAACGAAGGGATTCTGAAATGCTTTCTGACCACAAGAAGCTTGCTGATTACAAATTACTTCATTTTCTTAATTTACGTGATTAGAATGGAAAAGCAAAGGTAGCTGACAGAAATGACGACATGGCTGTTTACAGTAAGCCATTAGGTTTGAGAACAGCACTGGTTAATTGAAATAACTCTTAAGTATGGTCTCTTCCCGTGCTTATTAAAGTATTGCTTGTCATACTCCTTTCCCATTACCGTGACAAATAATCTGGAATAAAAAATAAAAAATACTGGCAAGCACCGTACGAATTTATACAAAGGCGCACATACCGCCCTGAGGCTGAGAAGTTAGAGAGGCTGCTTGCGGCGAGCCTGGGGAGAAGCCCGAGGAACCATACATAGACCACAATGGCACACACACACATGAAAAGTCAGAGCCATTTAGGGGTGTTACGATTTGAAATATTCATAGTATGATAAACCAGTCTGAAAACATCATGTCAACCTATTATAACACAACAAAGGAAAAAATTGTGATGGAAAGTGCCTTTGTGCATCCTTGCATTTATGGAGTGACATCGAATCAGTGTGGATGCTCACAGCGTCAGAAACAAAGTAGCACTTCTCACTTTTAAATCAGTTGTACTGTATATACAGGAATTTACTTTAGATCAATCAACATACAGACTTATTCGCTTGATAAATCTTTTGACTATTAGACTACTGATGATACAGTTCTTGTTTTGCGGTTGAAAATCATCACTCAGCACAGTTAGCTGGCTAGCTTGTTGTGCCAAGGTGGAAAATGATGTAAGTAGTAATTTGTTGGAATGACAAGGTAAGTCAAAAGCAACATTATGGTTTAGGTGGACTGCATTATGGTATTGCGGTTGTAGTGAAAAAACATGTTTGTTTTTTTTATGCAGTAGACATAGTACACATGTAGAGAGTGGTGTCCCTCCTCTTCTTTTCCCTCCCATTAGCAAACTTTTCGCATTTTTTGTTTGTTGGAAGCAAATAGCTGTTAATAAATGTCACACACTTCATCGTCATCCACATCTTTGTAAAAAATAAAAATAAAAAAAGACCAGTAATTATGGTAATTACCCCTGAGTGGCAAAAAGAGCTCATTCCTAGGGAAAGGACCACGGACTAGAGGCAGAAATCAGGAAAGGTAACATGGATTGCACATCCAAAGGGCAGTCACGTCCCCTGTGTGGAGAAATGGAGATTGCTGTAGTATGATTTAGGGGGAGTCCAGAGGCAAAGGGAGAGGGGGGTGAAATTTTTCTGAAGAGTCGCAGCTGAACACAAAAGGCATGACATGAGTAAGGAATTTGATAGGGTTTATTAAAAATTAATAAATAAAAAACAGGTAGATGGCATTTAAATCTGTATTATGAAGAAGTCAGCAGTGTCTGATCATGGACAGCAAGCCACACAGAGTTATACACGGTTATATGTATCGGTTTTTGACAGAATAAAAGAAGACATTTATGGAGTGTATCCGCGCACAGGATGAAACTGCAACACAAAGAATTAGCTCCTCAGCTTGAGCTTGACGCCGTGCATTATGTTAGCCATGTGAGCAAGCCCAACCAAATCCATCACTTTCTCTGGAACTTCTGCAAGATGCAGCTGACTCGCAGCACAAATCATGGCATGAATAACACCGTTGTTTTCACAATTTATTCTGTCGCAGCAGCTGAAAATATATAAATAATACACGTTTGCTTGAGAATGGTACAAAGTCAGATATTTGCCAGTATCAGTTGTAGTCACTCACCTTCGCAATCACGACTGCTACGCTGTATAGCTGCTGAAACTAAATAGCTTTTACGCTTAATTTGAGGTGCACAATTTGCTTTTTTTTTTTCTTTTTTTTTTTTTTAAAAATACAAAAAGTACATGTTAGCTACCACAAAGGACACTTTCACTCTACGTTACACGTGAGGATGGGCTTTGTGATTTCCGTCGGCATGTTATTTTTTGTTTAGCTGGAACACAGCAATGACAATTAACAGATATAAATTACAAGTGGTAGCCAAGGGAATTCATACGGCTCTTGGGAATGAATATCATCATGCGGAGTCACTCTTGTACGCGATAGGGGAAAACTCTGTTTGATAGCCCACCAACTCACTCATTTTCACTCAACTCTCCAAGGCCCAGACTCTCTACATTACCACTCCTCTTTGCTTTCTTTCTTTAATGACTTTTTAAAACTATATTTGTCATTTTCAGTCTGTAGTATCCACAGTATCTTAACCGCATCTATTTCTCACTGGTCTCCTTTCTTCTTCACCTCTACTTTTCGCTCGTGTACCCCTGTCTATATCAATGAGCTCTCTCGCTGTAATTGCAGGCCTGACTCTGATGGCTTGGCAACAGCTACAGTTAAAACTGCCAGGCTCGCACTAATCAAATACAAGCCCAATTAATGTTAGAAGCACCACTGATTGGGCCATCTAATGATCTAATGTTATTTCTTCATCTGAATGCAACAAACAAATGTGAATAACAAAGTCACCTCTGATATCAGGATATCAGCTCCCTGTCTCTCACCCGCAGGTCTCAGTGGAACTGTCTGGGAATCTGGAGGAGGGTAGAATAAAGCCCTTGTCACAGATAATGAATAGGAAAGGTGGTGGAAAGAATTGAAGAAACAGACCAACATGAGCGGTTTGTATTCCTGTAGTGTCACAAAGTCAGTGCTTAGGCTCTCCCTGCATAGCATATTGAGTTTGTCCCAACACATGCTATTATGTTCTGACAAAATAACAAATCTCAAGCCTTAAACCTGAAGGTCAGGTTTAATATAATATCAAAAAAACAATTTCCACCTGTTTGTCAGTGCCATTTATCACAACCGTGTAATACAATTATGCTTTGCGCACTGATGTCTTGGCCCATATGGCGAGCAAAGGCTGGAGTGTTGAAGTTTCACAAAGAGGGTGAAACCCCTTATCTTATTAAACTTACGAGAGAACGTAAAAGAGATAGGGAGGGAGAGAGAGAGAGAGAGAGAGAGAGAGAGAGAGAGAGAGAGAAAGCACTATAAGCACAAACAAAAAAAGTACAACTGACCCATTCACGCACAGATGTGGAAGCTGGGTTGAAAGAAGTAAATGAATTGGAAAGAAATGTGCTCTGATACTCCTGCTCTACTTCTGCACTTACACTTTCTTCTGCTGTGGATGGTCCCACACCAACGCACCTCCCCAAAACAGTCTATTCCCAGTATCTCACCTGGATACTGTAGACTTGTACCTAATAACCGATGCTATAATTATAAAGACAATGTGACTCATACTGAAGATCTGTTTAACACACTCAGTACTGTCTGACTTGCTACCGTACAGCTGTGAAAGCATAATGATTAATAATCCCTTTATTCTGTGTCACCCAGAGGAGGATGAGTTTCCTTTGGAGTCTGGTACCTCTCATGTTTTCCTCCATGTTTCATCTCAAGGAGAGATTCCATGCTCATTAGGAATCGAAAAACATTGTGTGGTCAAAAGTATGTGGACACCTGACCATCACACCCATATGTGGTTCTTCCTCAAACTGTTGCCACAAAGTTGAAAAGCACACAGTTGTATAGAATGTCTTAGTATACTGTAGCATTAAGATTTCTCTTCACTGGAACTAAGAGATCCAAACATGTTCCAGCATGACAATACCTCTGTGCACAAAACTCCATGTGGTTGAGCCCTGACCTCAACCACACTGAACACCTTTGTGATGAACTGGAACACCGACTGCACCCCAGACCTCCTCGTCTGACATCAGTGTCTGACCTCACTAATGCTCTTGTGGCTGAATGAACACAAATCCCCACAGCCACGCTCCAAAAAGTCTTCCCAGAAGAGTGGGGGTTGTCATGACAGCAAAGGGGACTAAATCTGGACTGGGATGTTCAACAAGCACATATGAGTGTCATGGTCAGGTGTCCACAAACATTTGGCCATATAGCGTAAATCTCCATCTGGATTTGTAACAGTGTCTAGTGTTAAAAGTGCAATACAAATAAAATTGAGTTGAACTGAAATTAAAAGTAAACAAGTGACAAGGGGAGAAATCATAATGAGTAAGGAATAACATGACTGGCCATGCTGTTATAGAAAAATAACACACCCCTCGTAGATTATTTTCATACAACAACAGCATGGTATGAAGTGTGTTATTCCACTTATACCACAGCCATTTTCCAACGAATACAATGTTTCATTCATTAGTGAATGACACAATGCGCTTTTCAACTGTTTATAGTTCCTTTAAATGTTTCTTCTCTCTCAGAGTTAATAAGCCCCCCCCCCCCCCAAAAAAAAAAAAATGCTTGTCATGTGACTAAGGAACTGGAAAGCACAAATTCCCCTGTCCTGAAAACCTCTCCTTATAGAAAGCTTCACCACATCAACAATTATACATTTCTGTTTGTTAAACAAACCTTTTTAGCCTTAGATAAACCCACCATACAAATGCGAGTTGTTACTAAAGGAACGATAATGTATTATAACAAGTGTATTATTATAAATGTTATTTACATTACAGCCAGAACTACTTTCCGACCTGATGTTATAGGAAATTAATGTATGCTCTTTGATTTGAGAATTCAGCCACGCTGTAGTATAAAAAGTCATTATGTAGGAGTTACTGGTTTATCAACAGTCACCAAAATTGTTAATGTCAGTTGAATATTAATGTTAAATAATGCAAATGTGTCTGCCTTAAATATCAATATTAAAATGTCGATTTCTGTTGAAGAGAAAAATTTACAACCAGTTTGAAAATGAAGAGCAATTGGATTGTTTTTCTTTATTTTATTTTTTTTTTTTTTGCCCCATTTCATTTTCTTGCACTTATTCTTCCTTTCTTTACATTTTCTTTAGGGACCTAGAGAGTGTGGGAAAGAGAAATAAAAACTAAAAAAAAAAAAACTAAAGAGAGTGTAAGTGCGAGAGAGTTAGTTTTAACGGGGTGTGAAAGGCAGCGTGTGGGTGCAGGCTGGACCCCCTTGGGGCAGAACATGGGCAGCTGCTCTCTGGGGAAAACCCGCAAGGACAGTAAGTGCTACTGAGAGTGACAGTCTCCCAGACATGCCACGCCACAACACCACCACTGGAGCAGTTTCATCTACTCCACAACCACAGAAGCTCACAGAGCCAGAGTTTCTAAACACCAGACAGATCCTCTCAGAAAAAGAGTGTAGGATTTGATTTAGGGACAAAATAAGTAAAACTTGACGCCAGTGGTATCGGCAGGGATGCCTCCACTGCCGACAAGTCTAGTCCTTCTTGTTACTAATTTGTATGTTTCAAATACCCTTAAAATATACTCCAAACGGGAAGGAAACTAGACATTTGACCTTGCTGTGACCTCGAACCTGTCTGGATCAATTACAAAATCTAACACGTTCATCTGTTGGTTACAATCATAATTCTGCGTAAATCCTACTAGATTTGTGCGATATAACGATATCATCGTCCCTACACGTCAGTACACTGCCAGTGATGTCTACTGCTGACTATATTACATTACCAGACCTACCAACCATTGCGCATTTTGCGTAGGAGCTCCTCAGAAGCGTTAGAGAGTAAAGAGCGCACACTGTTTTCGTGGTGCCTTGTATGTGGTAAATTGCGGGTGGTAATAACATCCTACCAACATTTCCAACGAAATGCAAAATGGGGAGGGAGGAAAAAACATCCGCATACAGGAACGCGGATCTTTTGTTTGCTCTGTCAGAGTACATAAAGTTCATAAACAGCTACTTTAAGCACACTTTTACAGTTACAAGCCTGAGAGGCTATTGGTGCTGTGCTACTATAGTGAACTTCAAACATTCATGCAACATTTGAAACTGAAATTGCAGCTCAGCAACAACAGCGATCAACAGCGATTAGCTGTCCAGCTGTCGATTAGCTGAATCTGTCTGTATATTAACTGATCTAAAGCCAATACTGCTATAAGCTAAAGTAAAACTAGAGAAGGGGCCCTTTAAACTGTAAACAACATGAGCGGTCACGTTGAATTGACGTCACTCTGTGACTTGTAGTTGAGAAGACTGTCCGAAGTTTATGAGTTGAGGGGGGACTTCTGTGGCTTTTACAAGGCGGGACATTACAAGTTGAAACTTCACCTAAAACACGGCAATAATATTTAGGTGCACTGCATTATAGGTATTGTAGTTTGGAGTAGGGGTTGGCAGTGTCTCTCCCTATTTTTTTTAGTTCGCTGGAGCGCAGATTTTCCTTTAGTTTTTGTCTGTGGAAGTAAAACCGAGTGGAATAAATGCCTTTCAGCATCACTATCGTCTGACACTTCATTGTGAAGGGAAAAGACCCAGAAATATAGGAATTACACCAGAGTGGCAGAAAGTTTAGCACGCTCCGGTACTTGAGATATTTGTGAATGGAGGCTCCCCTGACTACAGTCTGGAGGCCAAAATCAGGAAAGGTATGGAGAGGAAAAAGTTAGCACTCGACAATTCGGTACTATTGGTAAAATTGGCTGGTAATATTAATACACCCTCCTGTACTCTCCTTAAACCATAAAATGGTGGAAAGTCTTGTTTTCCAGTTTTCTTTTAGGCTACCAGTTCTGGATGATTAAATCATTTAAAACAATATTTTAAAATGGAAAATCATGATTAAGGTAAATCAATCAATATTGTACAAGCCTAACTGGGATAAAGCGGTTACTGAAGATAAACAAATGAACGAAAATAAACCAGTGATCTGACCCCAAACAAGTCCAGAATTGATTGAGCCATAAACTAAGAACACTACCCTCTTGCCATAACACGCATTAATCACCTCACTGATTGGCAATTATCACTCACCTTCTAGCAAGTTAGATATGCTCTCGATAAACAGCAAAATGGCAAAGACACACAAAACCAGGCAGATCCTCTGGCTAGCGTTCAAGCACAGTGAGGTGTGAGAAATACTGAGAATCTTGTCACACTGCTGTCTCACACAACATTTAAACACTGTTATGCTAAATACAAAAGTGCCATAACACTCTATTTATAGCCAACATGTTAAACACTTTAGAAAGTACTGGTGTACATGTGCCCTGTACATACACTAAGATGCCTTTAAGAAGCTGGAGTAGTGTTAGAGAAAGTATATGAGAGGGGAAGAATAGATGACAACCACAAAAATGATAAAAGCACATTTGTGTAGACAGGTCTTTTCTTTGTCAGGAGGACAACGAGCTTTATTGGGCCCTGCGAAAATTACCCACTTTACATGCCGTCATACTCGGCAGGACAGAGCGCATCTGATACCAAGGTAAAAGGGGAAAATGAGGAAATATGCGCAGCGTGAGAGAGTGGGAGGAAGGGGGGGGGGGGAATGGAGTGCAGTAGAAAGAAAAGGGAAAGACAGAAAAACAAAGAAAGTGAGAATGGCTGCCTTGTTCTGCACTTCTGCACATGTTAATGGCTTTCTTGTTCTGGACTGCTCAAGGAGTGTGTTTCTCTACAATGCCAGGAGACAGAGTTTCTTTTGTACAGATTTCGCATTCTGACTGTGATAAATCAACTGAGAACCTCCTTGTTAATTTAGCGATATGGTGGTAACTGGTTTGGATTTTAATTGTAGTACTAGGAAAATGATCCAACATTGTCTGTGAATATCGAACAAGGAGCAGCGGCAGAGATTACACCACAATACCTCAGTGCAAATGACAGCGCAAAACACACCCTGCATTTCAAGAGGAATCTATACTGCTCTAGCTGGTAACCTTTAAGGAAACATCAGCATGAATTCCCGTCCGGGAGAATCCACTTGTAATATTACTGAGTAAGATGCAATCACATTGCTTCAACTTCCAATTCAGTGCACGGCACGCTAGGACTGAAGCAATCATTGGTGATATTGTTTCTTTGCCCAATCTGTTTCATGAGCAGTGAGAGGTCTGCTCTCATTTAAAAGCCATCCTGAAGAGAAGACCGTGGTCTAATCTAGGAGAAGCAGTGAAAGATTGGAGAAAAGGTCATCATCCATCCAGTCGGCCATCATCCTCTTTAGGTGCAACATATTCAATATTTAACCAGTCATGACCAGTGGAGCGCAATGAAGCCAGCCAAATCAGAAGAGGTGTCTTTTCAAAATCATTTAGCATTCTGCTCTGTGACTGGGGATGAACTTCTGAACTGATGCTTTAAAAAAAGAGATGGAGAGACCAGGGAATGGGGGAGAAATCAATGTCACTCATGGTAGCATGGGCTGGTATTGGAAACATCACTCACTAGACCAATCAGACACTTTGCCTGAGTGGAAAAGAGGAATACAGGAATAAATTATAGCTCTTCTGCACCTTGGCCATGGTCCAATGCCAAAACACACTCTGTCTAAGGACAGAGAGAGACACAGGATGAAGGGAGGGAGTGTGTGTGTGAAGAGGAAAGGGGAATAGACAGACAGAAATAGACAAAGAAAGATGTTCCAGAACAAGTCAAACAAGAGACAGCTGAGCCTTGCTGGCCACCAACCCGCAGGCTCACAGGGAAAAAAAAAGCAGGAAAAAAAAGATCTGTTAGGTTTATTACAATCATCATTACCTGTTTACGAGACAATGTATATATATTCACCTGTGTAAAACACGTCCCCACAAACTTTACGGTTCCACAAACATTATGATGTGTTTCAGGTCTGAAATAAGAAAATTCAGCATCAGATGGTATGATCATCACCTTGGCCAGCAGGCAGTTAAACGCATGGTTTGACATTGATGAGGTGCTATATTCTTGCTGTCATAGCTGTCAAAATTTTAAATTGGGACATGGGAGAGATTAGAGTTTATAATGCATGTGTCACAAGGTGGAACCAAGTCAGGAAAGATTTATCCAGCATCAAAAAAAATAAATAAATCAAATACATGCTTCTGCTTGAAGGGCAGAAGGTGCTAGTCTATTTAAACTGCAGTATTTGAATGTGGCTTGAATTTTGTGGTGGTGTGGAAAAAAGCAAATGCAGAAAAGACAGCCTTTTTCCTTCTCAATGCAACACTGCACAAGTCGTCGTAAGGTTGAAGGCTTCATCATAATGGAAGGGCCTTGTAGATGAGCATTCCATGCATTTTCAAGTGTATGTCAGTATGTCATGCCAGCATGTTTTCTCTCTTTTTCTTTCTTTTTTTTAATTCTGAATAGCATGTTAAAAAATGAAAAGGTGAGTGTTTTTAATAAACTTTTCGTTTCATGATGTGCCAAATGTTTTCAGTTGGTGAAAGGTCTGGACTGCAGGCAGGCCAGTTCAGCACCCGGACTCTTCTACTATGAAGCCATGCTGTTGTAATAGATGCAGTATGTGGTTTAGCATTGTCTTGCTGAAATATGCAAGGCCTTCCCTGAAAAAGATGTCGTCTGGATGGAAGCATATGTTGCTCTAAAACCTGTATATACCTTTCAGCATTGATGGTGCCTTTCCAGATGTGCAAGCTGCCCATTCCATAGGCACTAATGCACCTCCAAACCATCAGAGATGCAGGCTTTTGAACTGAGAACCGATAACAAGCCGGATGGCCCCTCTCCTCTTTAGTCCAGAGGGCATGGCGTCCATGGTTTCCAAAAAGAATTTCAAATTTCGATTCGTCTGACCACAGAACAGTTTTCCACTTTGCCTCAGTCCATTTTAAATCAGCTTTGGTCCAGAAAAGACAGCTGCGTTTCTGGATCATGTGCACATATGGCTTCTTCTTTGCATAATAGAGCTTTAACCTGCATTTGTGGACTGACCTGTTGCCAATTAACCTAATTAGTTGCAAAATGTTCCTCCAGCTGTTTCTTTTTTAGTACCACTTAATTTTCCAGTCTTTTGTTACCCCGTGTCCCAACTTAATTGAGACGTGTTGTGGCCATCAAATTAAAAATTCAAATTTAAAAATTCAAATTTACTTAAAATGGTACATTTCCTCAGTTTAAACATTTGATATGTTGTCAGTGTTCTATTGTGAATAAAATATGGGTTTGAGATTTGCAAATCGTTGCATTCTGTTTTTATTTACATTTTACACACCGACAAAACTTTTTTGGAATTGGGGTTGTATTAATAAAGTCTTAAAGATAAGGAACACCTGTTAAGGCTGGAAAACTGCTGCAAATATGTCCAAATCTGGCCAACCCCCCACTCCCAAAAAAGAAATAATATATATTAGCCCAATTTAACACATTCATGTTGAGAGAGATTTTCTGCAACTGAATCAACTGTGGCAATATTTAGAGCTGGGTGTCGTCGCTGTGAGATGAATAACAAGCAAGAGAACTAAATGAACTCTGTCTCTAGGACACTGCGGACTTTAATCAGCAGACGGGACAGAAATAAAGTGGATTAATCAAAAGAGCAGCGCCAGCTTCGCGCAGCTGTAGTGGCACTAGAGGCCGGACAGTGCATGCTAAAACCAAGATTGGATTGCTGAACTGCTTTGTGAAGTTTTTTAACCTTGCGAGTGGAACAAAACAGGAAGGCACGTAGACCAGGAGTAATAGCTGATCTCCAAAACCACTATGCAAGGTTGGCCTTGCTCGTCGATTGTGGATCACTCGGCCGGCCGCGCTCTCAGACGAAACGTGCCCAAACACCAAAAGGAGCGCTAATATAAATCATGACATTTCATGAATTACTCCAATAATGGATGCAGAGAGGATGAAAGCAGTTTGCCTCCTCCAACCTTAGTCTAAGGATGACCAATGCTCGCCATCAAAATTGGGCACAGTGCTTAGTGTAGTCGGCCAAAATGAACTTAAAATGAATATAATAATTTTATCTATACAAACACATGCAGCGCACACAACTGCTGTGCCTAATGGATTTCCGTGATCAAAGTTGCTGAAATACCTTATATGACAAAGGAACATGGTGAGGAGCACAAAAAAAGGATTCAAGCCTGCTTTCACACTCGTAAAAATTTCCATTCTGTATTGTTTTTTTTTTTTTTTTTTTTAAGTCTTTTGGTAACTAACTGAATTGATTTTTTTTTTTTTTTAAATGGATACTTTTTTAATGAACTGCTTTAATGAATTATATTAAATAGGCTACAGGCAGCATGGAGAACAGAAGTCATCAAAGGAAACACAAGATGAGACCACTGACAAAAGACCATAAGTAATGTACACCAACTATTAAGCATCTGTTTTTTTTTGCTTGTTTTTTTTGGGGGGGTGTTTTTTGCTTTTTTTTTTGGTAACTTATTCTTTCTTTGTTCCCCTGGAGCCCAAACCTACCAAACCTCCCATGGCGCAAATTGGATCTTAAAAACAAGTTTTCACTTAAGGTAGTTTTATTCATCACAAAAGCTGTAATTATTTCAGTATTTATCACCCCTCCTCATGGTGGAGCTTGGTTCTGTTTGTGGTACGAATGTGGGCAGACAGCAGGAGAGCCTGCCATGTTCGGCATCAAACAATTATGAGGCAGGGGAGAGAAACTCCAGCATCGCACCCATCTGCAGTACATATTAATTTTTCACAGCATGCAGTGCTGCTGAAAGCGAACACCATATAATTCGGCACAGGAGTTAGATATAAGCCAAATGTCAAAGAAGGTGGGTCAGAAAAGGTGGAAAGGACAGTGTGTGTGTCTGTGTATGTGTACATGTTCTGAAATATCAAAGCAAGACGAAATGTACAGAACGAGAGGTGTGTGCGTGTGTGCGTGTGCGTGTACCTGACTGGATTGCTGGTGAGAGAGACTCGGAGAGAATCTAGACAGGCAAACAGCCTCTCATCAGTCGCTCCACTTTTCAGTTCACTGAGAAACTCTTGAGAAGATATCTGATGGCTGCTGCTCTTCAGACTGCCCTGAGAGAGAGAGACAGACAGAGAGAGAGAGAGAGAGAGAGAATTATAAATGGAGATTTGTGATTAGTCATAGATTTGTGCTTTAATCACCTCTCATGCCTCTATATGATCTAAAACTGCCATTTTAGCATATAAAATTGTTCACATACTACTTGCCCATCGTCCCAAGTTCTAACCTTCAGTACCCTGCATAACTCGCACACTGTTGTTCTGTGACTCTCTTACCCTCGGCATTCAGTACTGTCCTCATTTCACATAATCGAGTCTTTTTTCTTTTTTTTTTTGCCCAACCGTATGTGGTGTGGTTACACCAATAATCATCAAATCAGCCCAGAATTGATCGTAGATGAGGCAAAAAACTGAAGAGTGCAGAGAAGTGGCAGTGCGTACAAAGCAGATCAAAACGATGTAACAACTGTAAATAATTAAGAGATAAGACCAGACTGGTGAGTTCAGACCAAAGAGCAAATGATGAAAAACAAAAATATGATGAAAGGTTCTGAACAGTTAAAAAAAAAAGAAAACACATTAAGCACATATGATTCAAATACTATCAAAGAGTACAATAAACCAGCCCCATGACCTGGTAACCTCAGAAGGATTTACACATGGTATAAGTTTCTAGTACACTTTAAATTACTGCATAAATGACTATTATCTTAAGGATAAATTAAAGAAAGATTAGTCACTGTGTCACTGCGGCATGTCAAACAAAATGCATCAGAGTACACAACTTGTGATGGCCTTTATACAGAAAATCAGATAGAACTGGCATATTCATATTACAATCCAATTCTATTCTGTCATCGAAGTGCGAACTGGGAGGAAATGGAAGATTCAGGACACAGTGGACCAGGCTCACAGCTGGTCACAGCTACAGAGGAGGGCAGTCCCTCCAGGATTTTGCAATCTCAGAAATTAATGCAAAATCAAGGAATCATCATCACAATGTGCATCATGTGACATCATCATAACGCGTATTCAGCCAAAGCCCCCTTCGATTCATGTGCGTGAGTACAGCTAAAAGGTCTCATTTAGCCAGGGTTGAGGAGCTGTGTGCAAGCCAGTTGGTGGGTATGTGCCAACACGGTACATGGACAAGATAGAAACAGGTGTTAGATTGGAAAATCTCCTTTTACAAGGTATGGCAGGCTTAGCCTTTCCACATCAAGTTCTTAAACCGGTCCATCTATGACATCCTACCAAGTCCATCCAACCTCTTCAGCTCGGGAAGGTTGAATCATCAGCATGTCTCTTGTGCCTCAGAAGAGGAACAGTACAGCACATTCTTATCTGCTGTCCCACAGCTCTGGGTTAAAGTCACTACCATTGGTCACATGATCAGGCGCTGAAGGCAATTGCTGACACCATCTGCAGTGCCAAAGACCAGTGCGAGTGCCTCCGACCAAGCAAGGCAGGCAATTGCCTTTGTCAGAGCAGGAGAGAAGCCCCAGCCCAAGGCTGCAGCAGGGCTCATTGGGACAGCACATGGGGAAGAGTTCCAATTACCAGAGGACATCACAGAGACGACCCTGAGAATAGACATGGTGCTGGTTTTGGAAACATCAAAGCAGGTGGTCATGGTGAAGCTAACAGTGCACTGGGAGGAGAGGATGGAGTAGTCCAATGAAAGTAATTGAGCCAAGTATGCAAACTTGGTGGTAGAGTGCCGGAGACAGGGGTTGAGACCACTGTGCAAGCCCATAGAGGTGGGCTGCAGAGTCTTTGCAGCTCAGTCCCTTTGCAGCTCAGTACCTCAGTACAGTTGTGGTTGTGTCAGGCAGACATATCATACAGAACCCATGTCACTGAGCATTTGATATGTTGGCAAGGCTGAAGGATGAGTGGGGTAATCCGTAGAATATTAGCTACTTGGACAGAAGTCAGGGCCTGAATTAATGCATGGACAGTTCTGGTTCTGTCAGGCAGACATATCTGTGGGCTGAAATCCATACAAAACCCATGTCACTGAGCAATTGATATGTTGGCGAGGCTGAAAGATGAACAGGGTAATCCGTAGAATATAACTTATTTGGACACAAGTCAGGGCCTGATCACCCCCAGCTGGGTTGCCTGGGCAAATGCATCTTATGTTGAAAGACCCAAAACATCCAGTATCCCCAGGTTACATCACTGATGATGTGTTCAAGTGCATCAAGGAATGTATTTTAAAACCAAAACCAAACATTTTTTTTTTTTTTTTTTACTGGTTCTGCACAATTTTTGCAACTATATATATATATATATAAATATATATATATATATATATATATATATATATATATATATATATATATATATATATATAGAGCTTACCTGATTTGTTCAATTCTGAACAGACAAATTCAAAATAAGGGCAAAATAAATAGACACAAGCTGTCTCACTAACTGAGACTGAGACAACTAACTAATTTTGCTTGCTGTGTGCACCCGGGGTGAATCATCTGGAATCAACTCCATAGCTTTGGAGTTGACTCTTAGTTTTCAGTGCCTGAAATCAACTCTTTTTTATGATCGACTTCGATATGAACCAAAAGCAAGATGGAGACTTGAAGACAACACAAACAATTTTACCAAATTTCCCCTTAGGGATCAATAAAGTATCTATATATCATTTATTAAAAATACATAGTGTATGCTATGAAACGTTATGCTACTGCCCAACACTGCATAATGCACGTGAGTTGTGTTTTGAAGTGAGAAAACTGAATAATTCATTTGAGACCATGTTCAGTCATTTTCAACCCATTGGGATATCATACAAACTACAGACTTTCTTGCTGAAGTAGTATGCCATAATGTTTTCACTCCCCTTGTTGAGGAGGTAGAATAATAGGCCTATGATATACCCAAACACACATTTAAACACACAATGAGACACAGGGCCAGTTCAGATCCGTTGTTATGGTTTTCATGGGCCCTGCGCTCTAATGAGGAATGTGATGATGCGTGATACATACAAGCAGATGCATTCGTTTTTCATTTTAAAGGATTGCTTTATCTATACAAGCACTGGCCAGGAACAAATTAGTTTGTTTCTGCTTTACAGGGAGAAATTACATTTCCTATTAAAATAAAATGCAAACCTTTAAAGTGCATGGAAGACAGAACATGAAATTAACGCACGTGTTCCCTCCCCAAGTCTCTCTACATCAGATGTTACACACATGATTCTTTTTAGAAAATGTTTTGTGTACACAGAGATTCAGATTTTATATAGTGTAACGACCTTATGAGCATTCCTAAAACAGAAAGGAGAAAGAGGAGGAGGTGTATTTCTTGAGGGATTTGTGTAGGGGAGGACAATAAATGAATAGAATGAGAGAGAGAGAGAGAGAGAGAGAGAGAGAGAGAGAGAGAGAGAGAGAGAGAGAGAGAGAGAGAAGAGAGTGTAAGAAAATGAGAGTGAGAAACTCCTTGTGTGAGAAAAAAGCTTTTTTGTGAGAAAAAGAAACCTGGTCTTTTTCCAGTCTTCAACTTTCCAGTTTGTGTGAGTCTGTGCCCACGACAGCCTCAGATTCTTGTTCTTGACTGACAGGAGTGGAACCTGATGTGGTTTCTGAGATGTGGTCTTCAGCTATTTTAGCCCATCTACCACAAGGTTCGAGCTGAGATGCTTTTCTGCTCACCACAGTTGTAAAGAGTGCTTATTTGACTTACTATAGACTTCCTGTCAGCTCAGACCAGTCTGGTCATTCCCCTCTGATCTCTCTCAGCCTGAAGGCCCTCTGCTCACAAGATGGGTTTTTTTGCACAATTCTGTGTAAACTGTACAGACTGCTGTGTGTGAAAACCCCGGGAGATCAGCAGTTTCTGAAATACTCAAACCAGCCTATCTGGTACCAACAACCATGCCATGGATGTAGTCGCATGCATCCCTTTTTTCCAGCCATTCTGATGGTTGATGTGAACTTTAATCCAAGCTCTTGAACTCTTCATATCAATGGGGATCCTAAAAAGAGTCGACCAACTCATTCCAGGCATTACAATCTAAAAGTTAACTCAAAAGCTTTGGAATTGACTACCCAGGCACAAGATGAGTCAGCGCATGCACAAATGAACACTGCTGTATTTCCGACCAACAAATGAAAGAGATTTACGAGCATGTCCCTCAGCCAATTTATTTTATTTATTTTTTTGGTGCTTTGGTTTGTTTTGGTTAATTATGCGCGGTGTGAAACCAAATCAAACCAAACCAAAACAGCAAACAAGAAGTATCAATTTTGCTCTGATTGGGCCTTCGCAAACAGAATAATTGGAGTGAAAGTGCCCTAAGAGCTAATGTGATTTAGGACAATAAAATATTATTTTTCTGAGTATTGTTCTTAGAATTCCTGCCTATCGTCACTAATTGTTTACTTTTGCCTTGAGATCTCTTCTGTTTTATTTTTACCTGCAAATGTTCTCCCTTTAAAAAGCAAGAGCATATGCACAAGTAAAAGGTGAACACGTTCATCCGTTCTAAGCAGGCCATTTCACCACAGGACTGGTCAGCTCCATCCTTTTGCATAATGCACTTGGCCTGTAAGCTGTTCCCTCCGCCACCTACGCCATGGGAGACTGAGATCTTAATCACTAGGTACATGAGGTGCAGCTGCTCCCAACAAAATAACTCTCCCCTTGAATCTTTCTTTCTCCCTGGCTCCTGCATCACGCTCTCTCTCCACCATTTCTTCTGTCATCTCTTCCCTTTTTAGCAAACATAAAACTCCTTTGTCACCATAGTGACTGCTTTTGTGACAACAGGGAAGCAAACATTTGGCTTTTTCGTTTTTTGGTCGGAGGGGCATGCTTAGTCTCCTGCCAGTACAGAGCTCTAAGGTGGTTATCCCCAACATTTTTAGCAAAGCAGACCAGTGTGTGGGTGGAGAAGGGAAGGCAAGTTCAGAATAAAGTTATCCTTGAGGTGTAGGTGTTGATGACCTGTCAATGTTTTTGACTGTATTAGAAGAAATATTTTATGTTCCTAGAGTTACGTCACTGACATCTTGACTGTGGCTGATAGCGTAACAGTGGAGGACGGATAACTGGTAAAAACAGGCGGAAGTAAATTATCCCATGGTGTTCCTCTAAAGTAAGTGATGGAGAAATTAAGCTCACCAACTCTTGGCAGGAGGCTTCAGTGCCACACACCCACACCTGCATGCTGGACACCTGCTAATTCACAAACTGTCTTACAGTGAGAAACATGGCTGAACTGTCATAATATCATGGTGGAACTCCATCCTCCTGATTGTATGATGCCGTGTGTTACTATGATGTGCACTGATAGTATATCTAATGTGTTTGGGAAAAAAGAGGCAGAGTATGTGTGAATGAGAGAGATCAAAATGTGCTACTGTGTTTGTTTTTGTGGCACTGTGTTGTGGGCCAAATACTGTAATCCACTAGATTAAAACAACTGTGCCTCCTTTAACATATGCAGTCATATTTAATTTGCACAACATATTTAACAATAGACATTGGCACAAAGCAGCCTTACAGAAATCAGAAAAAATTTAGATGCCCAGTGAGCAAGCTTAAGGAGACAGTGGCAAAAAGAAACCTCTCAGAGACTGCATGATGAAACCAAAAAAGGAACCCATCCTCTTCTGGGTGACACCAATTAGTGGGATTATAAAGTACTAAAAGTATATGTATGGTGTATTCTATGTATAGCACACTGGAGCCGCCATCATCATGACAAAGTTAAATTAATTTTTAAGTCCTTTTATTATTCAATGAAAATGGTAAATCATTGATCAGATTTGATTTCAGAATGCAGGGAGCCATAGACATCGATATTGGATAGGTTTTAAATTGCTGGAAGCAAGAGAACTCCTGCAAATTACGTGTTTTTGTAAATCCTACTCCTAGCCACTCCAGAAGAAAGTCTGACTAATCCCACCAGCTCCCACAGAAATCATGACCAATCCTGCCAGCTCCTGCAGAAATTCTGACCAATCCCGCCAGCTCCGGCAGAAAGACTGCCCAATCCCGCCAGCTCCGGCAGAAAGACTGCCCAATCCCGCCAGCTCCGGCAGAAATTCTGACCAATCCCGCCAGCTCCGGCAGAAATTCTGACCAATCCCGCCAGTTCTGGCAGCAAGTCTGACCCATCCCACCAGTGCCCACAGAAAGCCTGACCAATCCCGCCAGCTCCCACAGAAAGTCTGACCAATCCCGTCAGCTGCAAAAATGAATTCTAGTTGTACCCACCAGTGATATTTTTTAGTGAATTTAATTGGTTTACTTTAAATGGCTCTTAGTTTCAACAATAGCTGTTCTATGCGCCAGTCCCCACGCTCTGACATGCAAGCACGTCTGGCAAGCTTTACATGTGCAACAGCTACAATTCTGCGGCTAGTTTAAAAATAACTGCAGCATAATTAATTTTGTGTTAATATTAAATTGTGTTAACATAAAACAATTTTGTGTTAATATTAAATGACCCACCCACAAATATTTGATTTTGGGACAGACAGAAAATGTTCAGCAAGAAAAGGTTCACTACTTTTATACAAAAAAAAATGTTTTAAAAAAGTGTTTGTTTTTTTTTTTAAATACAGGAGAGGACTGTGCAAGCCACTCTAGTACAGCTTCAACACCTGAGATGATGGGAATGAATCAGAAATGTGATCAATACTATGACAAAAATAAAGAGAAAATAAATTTTTCTAATACACCGGAAGAACACCTTCAAGTTGATTAAATAGAGAGGATATTTCACATTCTAGTGATGACGATGATGGAACAGCACACCAGTCAAATCAGAAAATTTATTGTGTCGTCTGTAGAAAGCATCCAGGAACGGCAGATAAAAGCGACCCTTTTTGTATGCACAACCAATTTTCGGATCAGAACGAAAATGTAATGAAAGCAGACTACATAAAGAATATGAGGAATGTGAAAAGACTAGAATGATAAAAGAAAATTATTACTGCCAAATCTATGCGCAAAAAAATTAGTTTCTTGATAAATTTATATTCATCTACAGTTTGTCCACCCCGCTGCTCTCTTTGTCCTGCATGAGTTCGGTCCTGCCCTGCATGCACGCATTGAGTTTTTGGTTGCACATCTCTATCCTGCAGCCTTCCATAATCTCTGTCGCTAAAAGAGATGTCATTCTTCTTTGTGAACTAGATTATAAATACAGCCAACATGGGGCCAAATCTACAGGGTGTCCCAAAAGTCTCCTATACATATTTGATTATGTATTATTATTGTGCCTTCATCAGTGGAAGTTGGTCTGCAAAACACTTCCAGTCTTTTTGAATTTGTTAATAAGTTTGGTGACAGTGTCATGTGTGATGTGCTTGCCATGTTTCCGGTTAAATCACAAGCTTGCGACAGCTTTCCATTCTCCCTGAGAATTATTTCAATATGTTCTTTTGCAAAAGGCATACCTTAAGGCTACCTGAATATATATATATATATATATATATATATATATATATATATATATATATATATATATATATATATATATATATATATATATGTGCATCTCAAAAAATTTGAATATCATGGAAAAGTTCTATCATATATTCTAGATTCATTACACATAAAGTGAAATTTTTCAAGCCTTTTTTTGTTTTAAACTTGATGATTACGGCTTACAGCTCATGGAAATCAAAAATCCAGTATCTCAAAATATTAGAATAAAGAATTTATAATACAGAAACGTCGACCTTCTGAAAAGTGTTAATTTATGCACTCAATACTCGGTCGGGGCTCCTTTTGCATGAATTACTGCATCAATGCAGCGTGGCATGGAGGCAATCAGCCTGTGGCACTGCTGAGGTGTTATGGAAGCCCAGGTTGCTTTGATAGCGGCCTTCAGCTGGTCTGTATTGTTGGGTCTGGTGTCTCTCATCTTCCTCTTGACAAAATTCAGGTCAGGTGAGTTGGCTGGCCAATCAAGCACAGTAATACCATGGTCAGCAAACCAGTTACTAGTAGTTTTGGCACTGTGGGCAGGTACCAAGTTCTGCTGGAAAAGGAAATCAGCATCTCCATAAATCTTGTCAGCAGATGGAAGCATGAAGTGCTCTAAAATCTCCTGGTAGACGCTGCATTGACTCTCGACTCGAGAAAACCCAGTGGACCAACACCAGCAGATGACATGGCACCCCAAATCATCACTGACTGTGGAAACTTCACACTGGACTTCAAGATACTTGGATTCTGTGCCTCTCCACTCTTCCTCCAGACTCTGGGACCTTGATTTCCAAATGAAATGCAAAATTTACTTTCATCTGAAAAGAGGACTTTGGATCACTGAGCAACAGTGTTTTGAGTAAAAAGGTGTTTTGAGTTAATTAGCTGATTAGAGTCTCCTCAGGTCCACATTGCTGTATTATAAATGCTTTATTCTAATATTTTTGAGATACTGGATTTTTCCAGTATCTCATTTCCATGAGCTGTAAGCCGTAATCATAGAGATTTAAACAAAACAAAGGCTTGAAATATTTAACTTTATGTGTAATGAATCTAGAATATATGAAAGTTCCACTTTTTGAATTAAATTACGGAAAAAAATTAACTTGTCCACAATATTCAAATTTTTTTTAGATGCACCTGTATAATGTAAACCAAGTATGAAAATTGTTGAAAGAGATTTTGCTAAAAGGTGTTAATTTCACCTATGCATAGACACTTCTGGGACACCCTGTATATTACTTGCATCTGACACTGCATGTCAAACCAGGAATCTGATCTCCAGATCCAATCAGATCTTTACAAACATGCTGTTCAGCTGCACCAAAGGAGCAACAGGAAGGCCTCGTGTTCAGCAGATGCACACACAGAAGAAACTCAGATAAGCTCGCAGTGGTTTGTGTCAGGAATCAAAGGTACTAGGGTAAACAACCCGCGGCATGCCCTGGGTTACAGACTGAGCAGTCTTGTAGAGCTAAGCCCTCGCAACCAGACAACAGGCCAATTAGACCAACTCTGAATTGGTTATGATATTAATCACCTTTACGATATTAAGCTTGAAGCAGAGCTCCTCAGGTAACTGTTGTATTACCCTGATAATGACTGTGAGGTTTCGCTTTGATGATCAAATCATCATAAGGCATGTTATCGAGTGTTTTGATAACTAAGACAGAATTATGGACAAACATGTTTACAAAGAGTCTATAGTAAAGCCGCCATTTAATGAGCCTCTGACAAGTTGTAATAGGTGAGTACCTGACGGTTAGTGACTTAGTTAATTAGTTAATTCATATTCATTATTATTCATAATTCATTCATAATATAAAAGTGCAGATTTTTTTTCCTATAAGTTTCATGCATTTTCTTTATTATGCACCCAATCTGGGATTCAATTTGCCACAGTCTTCCCACCCATCAGAACAACACTCAAGTAAATGGCTGTCCCAGCTGAAGCAATGTATAATTCATAGAAGGAGAGAGAGTGACCCCTACTGTCCAATCACAATAATAATACAAATAAAGCCTGAGGACCAGGACAGGGACAGAACATAACTCCTCTGGGATCTGACCCCAACAGCAGGACGCATCACCGTGCTGTACAAAGGATTTAAATCAGTGCCCCATTTGGAAGCAGAGTTGCATTTTATAAAGATGATGAAACAGCAAAGGTTAAGAAAGAAAGATATTTTTTTCCCTTTGTTGGCACCAATGACAGCATCTCTCCCTCTCTCTATTCTCCTGTGCTCTGTAATGCTGCCTATAATTACATGCAAGCGGAAAATAGCAGCTAGTAAGCAAATGTCAGACATGCTTAGGGAATTGATCAGCCATTTAAAGGACAGGTCACTGATGCCTCCAAAATGTCAGTTCCTCTTCTGCCCAATCAGAGGCAAGTGCAAAAGAGGGCAAAAACATCAAACGTCCAATCAACCTGTTCCGCTTCCTGTAGTCACCATAATTAACGGCCCGTTAGGCCAGAATGTCACAATGTTGGTCTTTCATAGCCAAACACGTTCCTGCCTGCAATGATGTCGTATAATGTTAGCATCATTGTGTAAATGTCATGAAAAAGCAGGCTCGAGGACCATAGCCCTCACAGTGGAGTGATTCTGCAATGTAAAGACAGATTAATCAAAGAGTGTATATAAATAGCATCCAGGTTAAATGTGACCCTTCAGCTAAATATGGCTTTTACAGAAAAGCGGTTGGCCTATAGTCCGGACATCACAAGTTCGAATCCTGATGATGCCACAGTCATCCGTGACCGGGAGTCAAGAGAGCAAAATTAGACGTACTCTCTGGCTGGGAAGGACAGCATACACTCTCACTCTCTCTCTCTCTCTCCCCCCCCTGTCAGTCAGAGTGACTCTACCCAATCGTGGGTGTCTGAGGTCATGCATGCAGAATAGGACAGATCGCACTTTTCTCAGAGTGTGTTACGCAGCCCTGGGGCACTGTATGAACAGTAATTCAGAAAGATGCAGAGGTTGGCTTCATGTGTACCAGAGCAAGCATGTGTTTGCCCCAGCCCATCCTGGTTGCTAGTTGTTATGTAATAGGGGCGAGTTAGCTAGTGAGTGGGTGGGAATTGGCAAGACCAAATTAGGGAGAAAAAGGGGGGGAAATCTTATAATGTGGACACCTCCAGTGTTGCCATCTTAGACTTTTTAGCGACCTCTTTAGTGAATTCCTAGTGACAAACCTAGTGCCTTTTTGAGTAAACTTTAGTGGCTATCGTGCACCTCATCTCACAGCTGCTGCTTACACATGTTGAGACAGCAGATTCGGTCCACTCACCACCAGCAGGTAAAGTCTGACTGATTTGCGCTCACATGCATTGTTTCAAAACAACCAATCAGTGATCATCATTGTTTGTTCCACTCATCTCATTATTCATTCTAAAACACTTTCCATGGCCACACTTACCGAAAAAAAACTTTTGAATGTAAGGTCAGAGGTTTTAATTTGAGACACAGCTCATGACAACAATCACGACGACGGTGGCAAGATTTATGAGACAGAGCTTGTCAGCGTGTTTAACATTGCTGTGCATAAAATCACTAAGCATTTTACAGTTCAGCATGGGAACCTGATGCACAGGGATGTTGCAGCTCTTGACGTGCAGTGAAGGTTGCTTTTAAATATTCCAGATGTACATAAGATACACAGCGAGTGTGTGAACAATACCGCACGCATTGCTGCTGCTTCTGCATGGCAAGTATAAACCAGGCACCTTGTGCTTAGCAAGCTAACAGACACAAGCCCAATGTGGTCAGTTACTTAGGCTTTGCTGCATTGTGCTTAAAAAGATCGCATCGTTCACTAAACGACCAACACAGCTCATTAGGCAACCCCATTTAAACCAAACATCTCCCCTGGCCCTTTCAAAATCAAATTACCTAAAAACTCCTCAAAATCACACTTTTTAACAGCAGCACTGATTGGGCCATGCACCAAGGTGGTCAGTCCGCAAAACACATGGCTGTCTGCCCAGGTCTCTTCTTACAAATTCGCTTCTGATGGAGGAATCCCCAAGGTTTGTGCAACTCTTTATGAGCCAAATCATCATTACGCACCCAATGCTGAAAGGATGCACACAAACACACACAGGCTAAATTCAGTCCAGCCAAGCAAGCTGTAATGATCATGGCCCAAGCTTGTACTGTTCAGGAGGCCAACACTGGCCTCAATACACCAAAATCCTGGACTGACCATTTGGCATTATCAAAGAATTTGTTCTGTAATGAATAAACCTATGTTCCTAAAGAAAACCGGAACATATTATCTCTACATTAGCCAAAGCATCAGAAAATTCCAGCTCCCTAACCTGGATAATCACTGAAATCTTGAACATCCAAAAAATTGACAAGATTAACACACGTCACACCCCGCACACATAAAACCAGTTTGCTGAAAGATCTAAAGGAGGAGAAGACTGGTTTATTATTATTATTGATGATTATTCTTAATTTTACATCCTTAATTTAAAACGTAATTTTTTCTGCACAGAATCTTAGCACTTCATATACACTACTTTTCTTTTTACTAAGTAAAAAGAAAAGCTGAATAAATACTTGATAAGGCTTTTTGCTTTTTTTGTGCATCATTATGGCATGCACTATTCAGCTACTGCTTTCTTCTGAGATGGTTTACTGTTTTTTTGTTGTTGTTTGTGTTTTTTTTTTTTTGGTTTTTTGAGTGAATTTGTGCAGAGTGGGTTGGGGCCAGGCATCACATGCTGGTAATCTGTTGGTGGAATAGCCACATGGGAGCATTTCAGCACTGAGTCACAATTACAGTGCATCTCCACAGGGCTAATGGATATCCAAACCCTGCGAACAGACAGGGCCACTTTTGTTTTCAGAGAAAACAAGTTCTAAAAGCATGTGTCTGCTGTGCGTGTGAAAGTGAGACTTCCTAACATGTGGTCTTTTTCCGACTTCCTTCTCGAAATACTCATTAAAAAGTATTTTTGGCTGTGATAAATATAAAGGCTCTGTAGAAAGACCACGTCTTGCATGTCAGTGCATTACTGACACAGTCCACGTAGTCAGATCTCTATTTTAGGCCTTTAGTGGCCACATTAAGTGAAAGAGCCGAAGGAAAGGATGCTGAAACAGCCCTCTTCAACAACACAAAGGCTAACCTTAATGCATAATGCAAATGAGGACAGGAGTGCTGCGACTTTCCTTTCAACCTACGGATATAATTAAGAGCTCCAGGCTTGACGATTTGGGCCCACAAGAGGATTCCTCTCTCTTCTCTACCACTTCTTCATCTCGCGCTCTCCCTCAGTCTCATAATGTCCTGATCGTGTGTATAAAATCACCAACTTGAGACGGCGCTAATCAATGTCCCTACAGGACCCAAGTGGCTTTCATCATGTCAAACTTGGGGATTAGTCTGTGATCTATCTTCAATTACATGTGGACAATCCTGAGAGAGGAACTAAAATCAGTGTAATATAAAGAGAATTTTTAGGGGCTTTATTTCATTTTATATGAGAAAGAGATTCAATCCTGATCAAGTGAACCAAGCATGCCATGTATTTTGGGCTGCGGGCGACATTTGGACCGACAAACAAAAACAGAAAATAAGTTGTGGATAAGACACAAAATGTTTTAAACTAGTTATTTTATTTTGTGAAAACAAACCGAACCAAATCGCAAACAGACCCAAAGTAGAAATTTCGCTCTGATTGGGACTCAACACTAATAAGTGTGAAAGTGCCCTTAATTTATAGTTAACTCTCACCTACATGTTGGTGTTCTACATTACTGAATGGGCATGTCGACCAGCTCAAATGTCTTTTTCAACCAAAAACATCTTTGACAGGAACTCATTATCAGCCTGTGCTGTAGTGTATCGAACAATCTGTTACATTCTATTAAGTCACAGCAAACGGAGGGAGCAGACTACAAAATATGGCACATCATCATTAGGCAGGCACACCTCTGCATTCCTGGCCTTCAGATATTCTACCACTCAAAGCACAGGAACATGTAAAGGGGGAGACAGGGGACTGGAGGAGAGGACAAACTCATAGTCCTTCATGCTCTCTGCTAAAAGAGGTAAAGCAGAGAGAGAGAACATGAAGCTTCTGGTATCCTGCTTTAAACCAAGCAGCAGCAGACCATCAACGTCTGGGTAAACTGTGCAAGCAGAAAGCAGGCAACATCAGCAACAAAAACATCCAAGAAATGAAACTCTGCAAAAGTCTTTTGCTCCTGACCAAAAGTGGTGTCCACGTCCTGACAGAAATACTGCAGTGCAGAAAGCCAGAAACACACAGACATATCTAATGCCACACTGTATCAATACAGCACCATCTAGAGGCCATTAGTGAAAAAGATTTTTGTGCAGGTTTAAGGAACTGCAAGTAGAATGAAAACCTTATCAGGACACCTTCACCAAAAAGAGGCCATTACCCCAGAGTGAAAGAAAATACTTGACCATATCAGAAGAGTACGTCACACACTTTGAAGAAAATTAAACTAGAAACAGTTACTAGTCGGAAGCTGATTATCTTCCAATAAAGTGTTTTGTTCCTCTTATACCACAGCAATTTGCCAACAATAAAATTTTTTAAAGTACGAATGAACATCATGTCATATGTTTTAACAATTTGGAGTTACATTTAATGTTGTGGAACATCCATGAGACAAGTTAGTTTGTTATTACTTATATTATAACAGCTATGAACAGCCGTTCCCTCATAAGCCTCTTATTTCTCTTTCTTGAAGTTAATAAGATTAAAAAAAAAACGTATTTGTTGCTTGTCATGTTACCAAGAAAACTGTCCTGAAGACAAAATGAACACCTCTGGGCCAATCAGAATTGAGAATTCCACAGCGCTGTGGTATAAGAAATCACAGTGACGTGCTTCTGAACTTGTTGCGTTTCTAAATAATAATATGAAAGGTTGGGATTCGACACTCCATCCACCTACCACCATCATCCCAACACACTTGACCACTGCAGCAACATCACACTCATTGCCATGGAAACAGGTTGTCAAGAAAATCTTATGAGAGTGCGTACTGCCGAGAAGGCTTGATATAATCCACGTGTCTGTTGACAAGGCCAGTGTCAGAGTGTGCTGATCTCAGGCCCACTTCCCCACTGGCTACTTTGTAGTTGTTGTGTCCATTCTGGACTGTACACCTTTCTTAATCTCTCTCCAGACTCCATCATTCTCACTGCTAAGCTCGGTAGAACTCATGTGTACTCTGACAGTGTGTACTCAATTCAGTAGATTTTGGATGTTAATAGCAACAAGAGAACCTGTCATTCCTTTCAGGACATTGAAGTTATCCTGGATCCGCTTGCTGTCTGATACCAGAGTCCAGAAGCCATAAGCAGATTTACAGAGAAGATAGTAAACAGACAAGCGCAATTAGGAGACATTTAGTATTCATTGTTTTGCTCTGTGCATTCGCTGAGGGCCAGGTATTTGTTTTACTCTCTTAGTGATTAAGCAAATCAATGATCAATCATTTTAATTGTGGTCTCGGATGCTGCGAGTGGAATATGGAAAAGTGCTTTCATGCTGAAAACAGATCAATCTAGGAGCAGCTCATTCTCTCTACAGGCTTGCTACATGTAGGGAAAGAAACCACGCCACACTGCACAGGCTTTCATAATATTGGCATCCTATGGTGTATCATAAGAAAACCATTATGAGTTTAAATTACATATAGGAATCACAGACTCACTAACAGGAATATGAACAGTGATGTGGTTTAATAGTATGATAACCTAGTCTAAAAATATCATGGCTTCAACAGTATCAAGTTATTAATCAATCATTTACAAACGTAACAGTGATGAAAACACACACGTGTGTGTGTGTGTGTGTGTGTGTGTGTGTGTGTGTGTGTGTGTGTGTGTGTGTGTACCGATCAGCCATAACATTAAAATCACTGACAGCTGAAATCACTGACAGGTGACACATTGAGCACTTTTTTTTTTTTTTTTTAATCTATTACAGTGGCAACTGTCAAGGGGTGGGATATATTAGGCAGCAAATGAACAGTTAGTTCTTGAAGTTGATGTGTTGGAAGCAGGAAAAATGGGCAAGCGTAAGGATCTGAGCGACTCTGACAAGGGCCAAATCATGATGGCTAGACGACTGGGTCAGAGCATCTCCAAAACAGCAGGTCTTGTGGGGTGTTCCTGGTATGCACTGGTTAGTACCGAACAAAAATGGTCCATGGAAGGACAACCGGTGAACCTGTGACAGGGTCATGGGTGCCCAAGGCTCACTGATGCGCGTGAGGAGCGAAGGTTAGCCCGTCTGGTCCGATCCCACAGAAGAGCTACTGTAGCACAAATTGCTGAAAAAGTTCATGACAGAAAGGTGTCAGAACACAGTGCATCGCAGCTTGCTGCATGTGGGACTGCATAGTCTCAGACCGGTCAGAGTGCCCATGCTGACCCCTTGTCCACCACTGAAAGCACCTACAATGGGCACGTGAGCATCAGAACTAGAATTCAGAGTCCAGAATGAATTATGTTTTCTTTTTCATCATGTGAATGGCCGGGTGCGTGTCGCTTACCTGGGGAAGAGATGGCACCAGGATGCACTATGAGAAGAAGGCAATCCGGCAGAGGCAGTGTGATGCTCTGGGTAATGTTCTGCTGGGAAACCTTGGGTCCTGGCATTCATTTTGATGTTACTTTGACACATACCACCTACCTAAACATTGTTACAGACCAAGTACACCCCTTCATGGCAACGGTATTCCCTAATTGCAGTGGCCTCAGGATAATGCGCCCTGCCACACTGCAAAAATTGTGTTGTTGACCTGACTGTTTTGAGCTGACAGGAAGTCTATAGTACCGCAAGGTCGATGTTTTGTGCATGCTGAGATGTTTTTCTGCTCACCACAGATGTAAAGAGTGATTATATAGTTACTATATCATTCCTGGCAGCTCAAACCAATCTGGCCATTTTCCTCTGACCTCCTATTAAAGTGGCCAGTGAGAGAGAGAGAGAATATATATATATATATATATATATATATATATATATATATATATATATATATATATTCTACCTAACTCTCTTACACAGACTGTAGTTATCTCATCACTGAGATCATATTTTCCCCCATTCAGATGCCTGATGCAAACATGAAGCTCTTGACAATCGGAACGATTTTATGTGCTGTGCTGCTGCCACATGACTGGCTGATTGGATAACTGCATGAATGAGCAGGTGTACAGGTGTTCTTATTAAACACATAACTAGCTCAGCCATGTGCAGCACTGCTTAGCCAAAAATAGATAGTAATGTCCATTTAGCAGCCGCTGTGTGTGATAAAGTTATCTAGGAGTGAAGGCAGAGGTAGCAATGTAACATGTTTACAACTGTAGTGGATTACACAGCCAAAAGGTTTTCATTTTCTGTGTAGAGAAACAGAGATTGCTGTAGTGTGATTTAGGGCAAGTCCAGAGAGAGAGAGTTGTGAAATTTGTGGGGAGTTGCAGTCGGACACAAAAGGCATGAGAATCACTGGATTAAAGAACTTGACATAACCACTTCTAATTTACTGTCTTATGTATGGCCATGAAACAATTAATAATGGCTAAGTACTAAAAAGGCAATTGTTTCTCCCATTCAGTTATATTAGGTTCTTTTCTGGACTTACTGAAATTTTAACTGAATGCCCCTGCTATTATATATATATATATATATATATATATATATATATATATATATATATATATATATATATATATATATATATATATATATATATATATATATAGCGCCCACTGACAAAGAAATGATCTATAATTTTAATGGTAGGTGTATTTTAACAGTGAGAGACAGAATAACAACAAAAAAAATCCAGAAAAACGCATTTCAGAAAAGTTATAAATTGATTTGCATTTTAATGAGTGAAATAAGTATTTGATCAAGACCATCGCCAAGCAGCTTGGTGAGAAGGTGACAACAGTTGGTGCGATTATTCGCAAATGGAAGAAACTGTCAAGTCTCCCTCGGTCTGGGGCTCCATGCAAGATCTCACCTCGTGGAGTTTCAGTGATCATGAGAACGGTGAGGAATCAGCCCAGAACTACACGGGAGGATCTTGTTAATGATCTCAAGGCAGCTGGGACCATAGTCACCAAGAAAACAATTGGTAACACACTACACCTTGAAGGACTGAAATCCTGCAGCGCCCGCAAGGTCCCCCTGCTCAAGAAAGCACATGTACAGGCCTGTCTGAAGTTTGCCTGAATGATTCAGAGGAGAACTGGGTGAAAGTGTTGTGGTCAGGTGTGGTCAGATCTCTTTGGCATCAACTCAACTCGCCGTGTTTGGAGGAGGAGGAATGCTGCCTATGACCCCAAGTCATAACACCATCCCCACCATCAAACATGGAGGTGGGAACATTATGCTTTGGGCGTGTTTTTCTGCTAAGGGGACAGGACAACTGCACCGCATCAAAGGGACGATGGACGGGGCCATGTACCGTCAAATCTTGGGTGAGAACCTCCTTCCCTCAGCCAGGGCATTGAAAATGACCTTAATGACTTGGAGAGGATCTGCAAAGAGGAGTGGGACAAAATCCCTCCTGAGATGTGTGCAAACCTGGTGGCCAACTACAAGAAATGTCTGACCTCTGTGATTGCCAACAAGGGTTTTGCCACCAAGTACCAAGTCGAAGGGGTCAAATATTTATTTCCCTCATTAAAATGCAAATCAATTTTTTTTTTTTTTTTAATGCGTTTTTCGATGTTTTTGTTGTTATTCTTTCCCTCACTGTTAAAATACACCTACCATTAAAATTATAGACTGATCATTTCTTTGTCAGTGGGCAAACGTACAAAATATATATATCTTTTTTTTTTTTTTTAAGTAATTTTGTGTTTGTAAATCACCTTGACACCTAAGGTAAAAACACAGGCTGGACAAGATGTACAAAAATAGCTTTCTTAGACATTGTGTGTTTTAATTCAATATTATCCTGAGTCGGCCATTATGCTCACAGAACATCACAAATGTTGCACAAAAGTATACATTTGCCTGTCACAGGCTTCTGTGATATTGGGCCTTATTTATCAATCTTTTAGTAAAGTTGTGTGTAAATGTTCACGTAAGGCAAAACGAACTAAAGTTTTCTGCCGGATTTACAAAAGTGATTTTCTTCATACTGGCATGCATATGTTGATCACTCCATAAAAGGGAACACGAAATGACTACTAAATGGTGGAAGAAAAGGCAAAAACTATGTATATTACCTCCCCTATTTATTATATTACCTCTCCAACAGAGTTTGTAGACTGATGGTATTCTTAGTCCGTGACCTAGTGAACCAGTGTCAGGATGTATTTATTGATAGAGACTTCAAAGCACTTCTGTAAGTTTCTCTGGATGCAGTGCCATCTGCCAAATGCCGTAAATGTAAATGCAAAAAAGATAGGAGCAGAAGTTATTTTGACTCACTTCTATGCCAATAAAAATATTCAACAATGTAAGAGCACCTGAAATGGGCAAAATTTTGAGACAAATTAGATACGAGGTGAATTAGGTGTGAATTAAGTGAGGTGACAAGAAAATGGTGTGACACAAAAACAGAGGAGTAAAAAATAAATAAATAAATAAATAAATAAATAATGATCTACACTGTACCCATATGATCGTGGACACCAAACATGCCATTTGCTTATGGCTATGGGTCGGTCTGTCTGCACATCCTCCATTTATTCGGCAACATTTCTTTTGTCACTGAAAGACTAGTTTTATTTGTCTTAATTTAAGGGTTTGTGTTGGCTCCCATTCTCCATTTTTTTTAAAAAATATTCTTTATAAATGCCAATAATATAAAATTGTTCTCAATGGTACACTAGTCCCTGACCTACTGAACTAGCATGAGGATGTGTTTTTAATAGTCTCCAAAGGTCTTCTATAAGGGCGTCTTCTAAATGCTGTAAACATAACAAAAATAAGTAATTTAAATTCAACACTATATTCCATATATAAAAGTTTAGTAGTCCATTAAAATATTATTATGATCTGAAGTTGAACAAGTTGAGGTTTACATTAGTTAGTCTTCTTATGCATAAATTTACACATACTCAGGGGCACGATATGAATTATCAGATTTTCATGACTACCAATTTATTTGTGTATAGGCTTCTACAAAACTTACGAATAAATCCATCCAAATCTAGCTTGATAAAGAAGGCCAAATATTTGTTAATCGTAATAACAGTATTGCCATTGCAATCTGTATACCTTCCACAGCCCTAGCACAATTTCATACTAAAAATATGAGCAGGCTAGTCCAGCTGGACATTCTCCTGAGCTTATGTATGAACGGATCAAACCTGACACCAAAAAATAAACAACCTCACATGTCCAGACACTAGACGGGAAAGTGGGAGACAACTGACAGTTTGTTAAGTCAGGTGCATACATACACATGCCGCATGGCCAAATGACAATCTGAGATCATTTTTGACACGTCTACTGAGAGCTCTGGTTCACCTTTCAGCGCTCTGCTAACAAGACTATGTAAGGCACACGGCACTCTCAGCTTCGTTTAGAGAATCCAGACTTGTTGAGCCATGGTGCAGGGCCCCAGTGCATGTTCTTCTCATCACGCACAACTCCCTACAGTGCATTGATGGCCAGAGCTTTTTAACCAATTTCATCTCACTGTAGTACAGAGCAAAGAGACACATGGAGCTAACAGCCCAGCTACACTGTCTACAGTCCAGAGTACACCTGAATATGAGGAAGAGGAGGAAAATATCCACCTGAGAAGCTTAGTTAACATTATTAGCTCATTAAGCAAAACGTCAATTAAGGGACAAGCATTTTTTTACATTAATTCACACAAATAGTCATGTATTACATCAGTTGTTTTTGTGGTTTCAAATCTGAGGCATGCGTTGATTGTTTAATATAATTAACCCCCAAGCTAAATTAACTGCTTGCACAGACCGTGATAATTAAGTGATGTCTTTTCGCTTCTGTCCTCACACAAATGCTCCGTTCATACCCGAGAATACAGAGTTTAGTAAGCAGTTGTTGGAAGATCACCAAAGCAATCTTTCCTCATTAGTTCTAAAGAGTTTTGTGGTAGAGATTTTTTTTGGCACATTTCTTGAGGCTCTTTTAATTTTCATTTCAAGTTGGCGTCGAGTTCGCAAGCTTAGTGTTACATCACTACAAAGCCGCATCTAAATTCACTCGAGATTGATTTACAACCCTGGGTCAAAAAATGTCTCCCTTCTGTGACATAGAAGAGACAGGGAGAAACCGATTTTGAATAGCTTGTCGGGTTTAGAGAGAAATCTGATCACGGCTGACCAGCGATTTTCATTATGCTGACGCGTCTCTTTATAGTCTAAGCAACACCAAAATACAGACAAAACACACAGTTTTCAATACACAAACACCTCACTCCTGCATGTTGTGTGATTTGATTGCTAGATTCATTTGAAGCAAAATGTTTAAGAGTTAACACTCCCCATTAGAGCGGTCAAAAAGAGAGAACTGTGATCTCCATAGTAAGTACAACAGAAAGTTCTCAATGGGAAGAAGGTTTACCTTCCAACATGACAATGACCCAAAGACCCAAAGAGAAAAAGTTGAATGTCCTTGCATGGCCTAGTCAGAGCCCAGACTTAAACCCCATTGAAAATCTGTGGAATGACGAAGACTGCAGTCCACAAACGGTCACCATCAAATTTAACTGAACTTGAGCAGTTCTGCAAAGAAGAGTGGGAAAATATTGCAAAGTCTAGATATGCAAAGTTAGTAGAGACATATCCCAACAGACTAAAGGCTGTAATTAAAAAATTAAGGCAAATTAAAGCAAGGGGGTGATCCTTTTTCCAACTCAGTGATTCTGTTTATTTATTTTTTTTCTGACATGTTGGTGTTGTATCTTTCACTTGGATAAGTTGCACTGAGTAAATACAGCTGGATAAAACAAAAACTGTGTCTGTCTTCATTTCAGGCGGAAAACCAACAAAATGTGATTATTTTAAAGAGGGGTGATTCTTTTCTATACCCACTGTAGTTAACCATGGATAGCTTGCTATTCCTACAAAATAAAACATAAGAAAATATTTTTCTCATCTGCCAACCACAAATAAGATGAATAAGTTTTAATTCTAATTTCTATTATTAGCTAGCTATCTTTAATAGGAATGCTCTTTAATGTCTTCTTCAGACATAAATATCCCCAATTACTGACATTACTAATTTAGTGCTCTATGGTCAAATAAAATAAAACCCCATCAAACTTTTTCTTTGTTAAACATGCTTGTTTTTTAGTCCGTTTAATATTAGTCTTAGATTATGTGTATGGGGTGTTACTACAGAAACAGTAATATATTATTTTTATTATTACGAGCACATTAATATTAACCTGTCGTTCATGTTACAGCGGAAACTAGTGTCCAGGCTGTGCTGTTATACAAAAATAATGCACAACTTCTGACCAATCAGATTCAAGAATTCAACTGTGCTGTTTGTTCTTGCTGAAAAATCCAGGTTCTTGTAAAATTGAAGGGACACAACATTATACAAAACGTAGATGCAGCTTCATTGCTCGGCTATTTGGATCCTTGTTTCGAGATAAATCCGCCACTCTTCTTATATTTTATCCCCTCATTTATATAGCAGTAGTTAATATTAGCATTTAACATACTGTTGTTCATTTTTACTAGCTTGGCTGTTCTAGCTAGTGTTACTCGACTAGTGTCTCCACACTGATCCGATGCAGGCTCATGAGCAGGAAAGTGAGAGGACACACCAACACTAACAACCTGTGCGTATGTGCTGAGCGCCTCTCTCTAAGCGACACAAATTTCATTCCTCCTGTCAGAGAAGGCGTCGTGTCAAAAAGTCCTAAGTTTTATAAGCGATTTCTTTCTATAAATAGTAGGTTGCAGGCAGAGGGATCGCAAATGGCTCTCTACTCCCTACATATAGTATGAACCCAGGCTTCCACAGCCTATGTAATATCCTATAGGAAGCCATTTTGGAGTCAGCCTTTGGTTTCATTTTAACAGCAGCATTTATCACAATTACAAGTACATGTGCATTAGACATTCCTCACTGAACTGTCAGTTGAAATACATACAGCAAAGCCGCATTTCAGATTATTTCATCCCCTGTCTAATAAACCTAGCTCTGTTATTTCAGGACATATGTGTGAAACATGCCGATATGTGGAAAAACTGATGTTGATTTTCATTTTAATATTTCAGTATTTATTTTTATTTTACAGTGAACAAGGTGAAGCTTTAAATTTCAAGATTCGTGGGCAGTTATTTCAACAACAAAAAAAAATCAGTAAATTTTTGTGAATGAAGCAGGGAAACAATGACTACGTTAGTCTAATCCAGGTACAAGACCCACAAAATGACCAGGTGTAAAACAGGTTCATGGTCATGCGAATCTCCTTTCATTAACAAACTTTCCATTACTACACCTATTGTGCAATTATGATATAAAGAATTTACTGAAAGTGTTGAAATAAAGGTGGTCCTTTTTCCCTTCTATTAAGGCAAACATTGCCTTTTCATAGCAGCAGACTCACAACTGAGAGGTGACTGCAGAGCGGCTATTACGCCCTTTCAAAATCCAGGGCACAAATTACAGAGATCCACTTGAGACACAATGTGAGGAAGTAAGAAAAAAGCAGACGGCACAAGCTGCAATTCCTGATGAGAGATAAACCAACATGCAGAAACTAAAAGTTCAACAATTTGTGCAAGCAGCTGGAGTCTAGAAATATAAATGAAGTCATTGGTGAAAAGGTGCAAGCATTTGAGACAGACTTTGAACTGGTTAAGATCCTGCTCGTTTCATACAATTGTGGATGTGCGGTGCTCAGAAAGCCTTTTACACCACTGTGGTTTGCATTTATCCTGTAATTATCTCCTACGAGCCACAGGGGTAGGTATCGCTGAAAAACACCCATTCACTGGGAAGGAACACAGAGCTATTTAAATGCGTTTCTTTGAAAGGCATTCTTGCAGGCAGAGAAAAACATGCGCAATTACTCGGTAACATATGAGCAGAAAAGATCTTCTTAAAGTAAAGGTGTTAGGGGGTGAAAACATTTTCCTGAATGTGAAAAAACAAATGTATAGAAAGGTAAAATATGTATTTACCTTTTCTGTAGGAAGACATCTGTGATTAAAATATATATTTTTTTAATTAACAAGCCTGATTTAAGGAGTTGGATTATTTACAAAAGAGCGGAAGACTTATGCTTATCTGCACTTCAGTGAGGTAAAATGAATTATCTGTGAATCAGACCCCAATCTCAAAGATGACTCATAGCACTGATTATGTAGAAACCGAAAAAATTTCCATGGAGAATGGCAAAAATAATAAATGCACATTAGCACTGATGCGTTTAAACGTTCGCAGGTGTGCAAATGTTACAGCTCTCTTAAATGATGGAGCTGAAGACTCCCTAGGTACGGTCTATTCTAGTGGTCTTGTATCCTTCCTTTTCGCACAACATTTAATGAGGCTTCTAAACCATGGCTGTATACCCTGAGCATGTCAATCACTGAGTATACATTTAATTTAATTTCTGTTCATTTGTCAGATGATTAGGGGCAGTTGGACAGTGGTTAAGATTAAGGCTCTGGGTCACTAATCACAAGGTTGGGCTCAGAAGGTTCAAGCCCCACCACTGCAAAGCTGCCACTGTTTGGCCCTTGACGAAGGCCCTTAATCCTCTCTGTTCCAGGGGCGTTGCTCGCAGCTAATAAGCTGGGATATGTGAAGAAAAGAATTTCACTGCGATGTTATGTACACCAATCAGCCATAACTTAACACTACTGACAGGTGAAGTGAATAACAATGATTACCTCATTACAGTGGCAACTGTCAAGGGGTGGGATATATTAGGCAACAAGTGAACAGTCAGTTCTCGAAGTTGATGTGTTGGAAGCAGGGAAAATGGGCAAGCGTAATGATCTGAGCAACTTTGACAAGGGCCAAATTGTGATGGCTAGACGACTGGGTCAGAGCATCTCCAAAATGGCAGAACTTGTGGGGTGTTCCTGGTATGCAATATATCAGGTATATCAGTTTTCAAAGTTGTGCAGTTCAACAGTATGTCTGTATTTATGGGCTTTATTTTCCTCCACAGGGATTTTACATGTGCGCAATTTCATATTTATTACCAGAGTTCCTAATGAGTGAGCACAATAAAAAAAAAAAAAAAAGTTTGGGGTTTTTTGGTGTAGAATGCCATAAATGTTTTTGTTACAATGGACAAAAATCGCTTTACCTTGGGAAAGCAATGCACAAAATGGTGACGAGCAAATCAGACAAATGCCGTAGAGCAAAGATGCCTTCAAAATAATGAAATTAAATGTTTCTACATTAAAAAAAAAAACAAAAAAAAATACTGTAAAGAGCAGTAAACAGTAGTAAATGAAACAAATGCAATATTTGGTGTGACAAAAAAATAAAAATAAAAGAAGTCTCCGGTACAATTTGTGCAGTTTTATAAGGAATTTAGCTGGTAAGTTTTATTGAGCATCTTTGCAGAACAAGCCACAGCAAAAAAGACAACGCTGGCCACCACAGACTGGTAAAACATCCGTAGAAGCCTAGTGCACACATTAAAGAACCTGCGCCTCCTCAGAAAGAACATCCTGCTCTGTCCTTTCCTATAGCCTCAGCCTCTCCCCTTATGGTGACAGGGATGGGGGGCCTCTTGCTGCGCTGGAAGTCCACCACCAGCTCCTTGGTTTTCCCAATGTTGAGCTGAAGATAGTTGTTGTCACACCATCCTATGAAGCTTTCAATAAGGTCTCTGTACTTCTCCTCCTTATCATCTGTGATGAGATACAGCCAACAATGAAGGAGTCATCCGAGAACTTCTGTAGGTGGCATGCTCCCGAAATGAAGCAGAAGTCAGAGGTGTAGAGGGTGAACAATAACGGTGATAGTACAGTTCCCTGTGGTGCACCAGTGTTGCTAGTCATCACGTCTGACAAGCAGCCTTGCACCCTGACATACTGCGGCCTGTCTGAGAGTTAATCAGTAATCCAGGCCAGGAGGTCCTGGTCCACCCACATCACTGTGGTGGCTGGACCGTGTTAAAAGCACTTGAGAAGTCAAAGAACATGATCCTCACAGTGCTTTGTGGCCTGTCCAGGTGTGTGTAAGGTCTGTAAAGCAGGTAGATGATGGCATCCTCCACACCAATGTCAGCCTGGTACGCAAACTGCAACAGAACCAGGTAGTCACGTACCCGTGCCTTCTTGGGCACGGAGACTATGCAGAATGCCTTCCAGACCTTAGGCACCTTCTTCAGCCTCAGGGAGAGGTCAAAAAGATGCCGAAACACTCCTGCCAGCTGGTCCGCACACACTTTAAGCACCCTCGGGTTGATATTGTCGGGTCCTCAGATCTTGTTAAGCCGGGTCTTAGTGAGCTGCCGTCTCACTTGGCTGGTCGTGATCGTGATGACTGGGGTGGCGGTGGTGGTGTTGATGCTGTCTTCGAGAAGAGATGGGCTGTGGCTGTTGTGCCCCGAGCTTGTGGTGCTGCTGGGAGGCCTGTGGAGGAGGGGGTAGCCTGTGGAGGAGGGGGTAGCCGAGGTGTGAAAGGGGACAGCCATCTTGGAGGTGTGAATGGGGAAATTTGAGGAGGTGGAGGGAAGTTCAGCCTGCATTGGTGAGTCAAACCTGTTGAAAAACTGGTTTAACTCGTTGGCGCAAACCTTTGTCCCTCACCTGTTCCTTTTGATCTTTTCATGGCAGTAATGCTCCTCACTCCCCCAGCACACCTCAACACCCACTAATCACTTTTTCACACATTTTCTCTCCACACCACTTCATAAACGCAATAACATGCATTGAATATCTGCAATAATGTGCTTAGCGTACTTAGAGGTCTCTAACCTGATATTTAGTACTTCAAAGTATGAGTCTATATTATGGTGTATTTAGGTACATTATTAAACATGTCTTTACATTTTGGCATGTGACCAGCCTGCAAAAGTCGAGTCAATCCCCATCAAAGGGCTGATTACATTTGGAAAGACATTAAAAAAAAAAAAAAAAGAAGAACCAGGCAGATATTTCTGCACCCTTGAATCAAGCACTACAAGGGCAAGGGCAAAGGCAAAGAGCAAAGAGTGCTACGGATGCACAGCAGGCTACATTGGTGGAGAGTGTAAGAGTACTGTAGCAACTATCAGAAACAATATGATGGAATCTGTTCTGCTTGGGTTAATGACATAACTCGGCAACAAATTACGGAAAACTCACAACACAGAATTTTTTTTCCCCCTAAACACTATTTAGCACCCAAAATGAAAAAAAGTTTATAAGTAAAAACTGCCAAGAGTGACAAAGGGGTAAGAAATTAGAATATAATCTAATGTGCCACCACAACAATAATTACTGCCTGCCTCTATATTTAGTTGCCATGGGGAAAATCTCGAAACAGAATCTAAATCTAAAAAAAAATGAGACATGCATAAAGGACTTTTGTTAAGTTCTGTATCAAATCCCTGTCCCACTCCTCACACCTTAATTTACAGGCTATTCAAATGCTCTCACCTGGATACCCATTTATTAATGATTGTATAATAACTTGGCTTAAATAGCACAATTAAATTACAGAATGCCTCTGCAGACTGCGTGCACATTTCATACTGTCACAACAAGGGTTTTCTCTGAACCCTTTGAGTTGCAGAACGGTACAAAATAAAGGTTAGAAACTTGAAAGTGGAAGTTAAGGACAGCAGCAGATCTACAGTGCAACATGTCTGGCTGCAAAAGGACAACATGCCTGGAGAAAGACGAGTGTGTTACTGTCTGTGAGTCAGTGATGGATCAAATCTCAATAACAGAGACGAAGCCCTGCTGAACTTTAGAATGTTTTTCACTCGTCACTTCACATCTCCAGCTTACCCTTTTCCCCCTGAAGCAAATTAGTTTTGCAGACACCCACCAGTGTCAAGGTGGTATAAAGGTTTAGACAAGTAAATGCGGTTTTGATTGCTTGGTGCTGCCCGAGAGCGACCCGTCAGAGTCTTGCTGGTCAGAAGAATTAGGACAAGAACAGGATGACCCCGACTTCCCGAGCCCTGAGAAACAGAACTGAGTCTGGACTAATAATACACACAACAACAATCTGGTAACTGCTGGGTTTTTTTCATTTCTTCTGTTGTGACACTGGCTGTGACTACTGCTTAAGATCCTGTGACTCAACTGACATTTACGCTCTGGTGCTGGGCCTAAAATGATAAACAGCACGCCAATGCGACTCTTCTGTCTGAGATCATGTTTGGTTTGCTATGATTACAGATGAGTTTGCTAGGATGGTGTCTCGCTCAAGTTTTTTTCTACTATAATCGCAGATCAGCATGAGTACTGCTCATTTATTAGCAAAGCCATGGTTCAGTGTTAATCTTTATTAGGTTTGGTTTTAAGAAGACAATGAGAAAAATAGCACACTGCACAAGGACAAAGACTCACGTTTTTACTGCAATTATTCAAGTCACAAAGTCACTTGTTTTAACGTTCAAAAAACTCACCACAGTGGCATCGCATTAATGCGTCAGTGAGAGAGGAATGTGCTTTGTAAACTTGTAGCACAGAGCACACACAAAATCGCTGCCAGTTCATTTAAGTCACAGGCATGTACAGTGCTTTGCAGTAAAGCAGCTAATTAGGATTTGGGAAGAAGGTTGTAGTGAGAAACGTATTAAAGAAAAAGAACTTATATTCTTCAATTGATCTCATTTCTGGGTGAATCATAAAGAAAGAAATGTTACCCTTAGCTACTATAATGAGTTTCTGCCTACAAGGTCAATAGAAATTTAGTTTTAAACCACAAAAAAAAAAAAAAAAAACATCAGCACTGACACATTTATGTTCTGAACAAAGGTGCAAAATTACTTAAGTATTGTGGCAGGAGTGCAGTGAAACAGCCAAGACTTGTTTTAGGATGTCCATCTGACAATAGTAGAGGGTCAGTCTATTTAAAGTGGTCCAATAATTGTAAAGTTGTTTGCTTGACGGTTTTTAATTATTTATTTATTTTTTTGAGTGCCTGCCTCCATGTTTTGGCACTGCAAAATCACCATTTTTGTTTGTTTGTTTGACTTTGTTTAACCACGACTGCCATCTTTGTATCATGGCACACAACGTAGTTATAGTTAAACCAAGTAAAATGTTTAAAAAATAATAAACAAACAAACAAATAAATAAATAATAAAAAAGAGCTGGTGGTTTTGCAATGCCAATGCATAGAGGTAATCACTGAAAAAAAAAAAAATATATAAGAAAATTAAAAATTGTCAAGCAACCTGCATTGGACCACTTGAGAAAGAATGACGCTAGATTGTGAAATAGTGGTGCAAGGGTATGTCTGAGCTCCTGTGAGAGCTCCTTCAGAGACACACTAGGTAATGTGCAAAACCACAGTGGTGCTCTTTTTAACTTTAAAAGAACCTCAAACCTATGACTCAAAGACTGAATCCTTTCAGACTGAATTATTCTCAAGGCCAAAATTATGCTTTTACAAAATTCATCAATATTCATCTGTCAATGGATGCCTTGAAGAAAGCCTTTCATTGAAGCCAAAACTGACCTTCACCATGAAGTCTCAATCGTGCGATAAAATGCCATTAAAAGTTATTCATATTTTCACTGCCATTTTCAACAGCTTTTGCTGGTTCAGATCACCAATATGACCCAAAGCTAAACAAATATGTTTAAATATGTTATCTGACATTTAATAATTACATAATGTTCTTATTCCTTTGTAGTCTATTTTATGCCATAACAGCAGGTTTTAAAAGGCAAAACTCGGTCTATATTCTGAAGACTGTTGTACCAGGAATGCAGGTTGCGATTCAAGTGTTTACTTTGTGCTTTTCATGGTATCAGAGTCAGTGATAAGTGCATTTACATCCAACAATTCATATGACATATCAAAGACTCAGACGCTTTGCTTTCATATTTTCAGAGTGTTGAAATGTTCAGATCAGTTCTGCATTGGGTGCAGTGAGACACTGGGCGGTTTTTCAAGAAGTGTTCAGGGTTTTTTTTTTTAAGGTGATGTAAATCTATTTCACAGTAAAAGTAGAGAAGAAGAACTTCCAATAAATATTCAAAAAGGAAGCAGTGTGAAAATTAATATAATCATATACTATATGGCCAAAAGTAGGTGGACACCTGAGTATTGAGCACCTCATTCTAAAACCATGGGGCATTCATATTGAATTGTTCCCCTGTCATAATAACCTCCACTCTTCTGGGAAGGCTTTCCACTAGATTTTGGAGTGTGGCTGTGGGGATTTGTGTTCATTTCACTACAAGAGCTTTAGTGAGATCAGGCACTGATGTTAGGTGAGGAGGTCTGGGGTGCAGTCGGTGTTCCAGCTCATCCCAAAGGTGTTCAGTGTGGTTGAGGTCAGGGCTGTGTGCAGGACAC
The DNA here is from genome assembly GCA_023630585.1 of Cranoglanis bouderius. Taxonomy (NCBI): domain Eukaryota; kingdom Metazoa; phylum Chordata; class Actinopteri; order Siluriformes; family Cranoglanididae; genus Cranoglanis; species Cranoglanis bouderius. The sequence continues at coordinate 5,511,853 of CM042553.1, read as the reverse complement.
TCGAGTTCTTCCACTCCAACCTTCACAAACCAAGTCTTTATAGCTCTCGCTTTGTGCACAGGGGCATTGACATGCTGGAACATGTTTGGGTCTCTTAGTTCCAGTGAAGGGTAAGTGTAAAGCTACAGCATACAAAGACAGTCTATACAATTGTGTGCTTCCAGCTTTGTGGCAACAGTTTGGGGAAGAACCACATTTGGATGTGATGGTTAGGTGTTCACAAACTTTTGACCATGTAGTGTATAATTTAATTTAGGGTTGTTCAGTGTCACGGTTAGTCACGCTGTATGATCAGATGGTTTTCTCACTGTCTTTTTTAAAAATACAGATTAAAAGGTATTTATGTCTAACACCATCTACCCTTTCATTTTTTTTATCCCTTACCTTTGCCGCCACTCCTAGTTTCTAACTTTATCATAACACTGATTATCAAACTCAGAAGTACATGACATTGCTGACCAGAACAAAACAAAATGATGATGTCTGCCTACGCACACACCCACCCTAATTAATTCTATTTTTCAGCTCATAAAGACAACACGATAAATGCGGACAATGTAAAGAATTTGTGGGAAAAGTAATTCTCAAAAACAGCTTTCTAAGAAAGAACAACAATTAGGGGATTTGATCGTTTTGTTTCCTTTTGGCTTTTGCTATATATAGGAAGTACAAAGATACTTTGATCATACATTTTTTTGACATTTTTTCATCAGTTAATACTGTGATACCATGAAACTGTGACATTTTTAGACTAGGTTATCATAGCATGAAAATTCTAACCATAACACCCCTAATTTCCTTATGACCAACTATTTCATTAACAACTTCAGGAAGGCGAAAAAGAGGTGGAAACCTTTATAGTTTTTTCCTTCATGAAATTTACAGTGGATCTTGAACTTTAAGTACTATACACAACTGCATGCATCATTATTTCCCTGTTTATTAAACAATCACATTCAGGATACAGACCATCAACATGCATGTTAAACCAATCAGAATGCATGTTCTCCTGTAAAGGCAAGCAAGGCTGACTAATAGATTAATCAGTGGATCAGTTTCAGTCCGAGGTCAGGCTGAGTGACTCTGTGCACATGGTGTGCATTCACTTATTAGATGTCCTGATCAGCCCACTGTGAGTCAACCGCTCATCAGAATTGTGTCCCCAAACATTCGTCACTGCTTATTTATCCTTCCGCATGATGCCAGGTAATACTAACTGGTATCAGGACTGTGTGTACTGATTTTGTTTACTTATGCGCAAACGTTACGTAAAGCAGCCAGAAATTGTTGTCCTTTCCATCATGCGTACAGGTCTCCATGTTCTCTCTTTGAAAGGCAATTTAGGCTCACATGCATCATCGAATAAGAAAAGGAGGAAAAATGATGAAGTGCAGACTGCAGCACTTACAAGGTGAAACTATGGTAATTATGCCTGGGTTCTGTAATGTTAATTGCAAGGTGAGCTTTATGATCAGAGAGAGGAAGCCATGCCAGAATCTATAGTTTCAATTACCATCCTGGACAGGGACACAGAGCCAGTAGGAAGGACTTCACTGTGAGGCAATTATTTGCTGTAAACATAGTCTTGGGGTAAACAACCAGGTCTGAATGTCAAAGAAAGGAGATGGAGAAAGCTGAAGGCAGAGAGAGAGGTTATCCACAATGCTTTAAAATTCAAATAAACTGTCAATCTACCAGCTAGTCAAGATGTGCACAGAAAAGTCATGTTTGAGAATTAATACAGAATTTTTTTTTTAAAACACCCTATAAATTGAGTCTGTGGGTTTGTGTATGAAAAAAATCTTCATGTGTAAACCTCACGAGTAATACCATCAAAATGTGGATGTTAAAATGAAAGCATACACCCAATCCAACGGCTTTAATCATTTCAGTTTAAAAAAATAAATAAATAAATAAATCACTGAACATTGTTCAAGAAGCACATCTGAGCCGTTAGTATTACTCATCAAATTTCTTGACTCTTTATATAGCACTATTCCCTTCATAAGGCTGCAGTCATTCGGGTTAATTCAAATGAATATTGAACAATGTCAGGTTTATCATTTTATATTTAAGAATTTTCAGTCTTATCAGGATTGTCCAGTCTACATTTCAGCACTCCTAAAGCATTGCAAACCGAGATAAAGTTTGACAAACAATTAAGAGCGTGCATAAATTGAACGATCCCAAAAAATCTCCCAGGACTCCGAAATAATTGAATTTACAGAGAAGTTAATGGCATGCCACTATAATTAAACGCTCTCTCCCTTGTTTCTGCCCTCTCTCTTCTGCAGATGAACACATGAGCAAGTGACAAGGGCATTAAATTGGAAAATTCAATTTAGTTGAAAAAAATATGGCGATTCATGCCATTCATCTACCTTTTTATGCTCTGCATGTAGATTTTCTGCTCAGTAAAGTACGGTCATGCAGTGGTGGAACTAGCAGATTTGTTTTACATGCTAGATTAAAACCCACAGAGGCTTATCAGTCTGCTTTTACTTTAAAGAACAGAGAAACTGCATCCTGAGCGACCTGCCTTTTCCTGCCACAACAATTTCTCAGTGCAGTCTACCTAATTGCCAAGAGCAGTCTACCTAATTGCAAAGGCACACGACAAGCTTTGCCACTTACCTTGGGACAACAGAGTGTGCAATTAGTGGTGCAACATCTTTAGGCCTTAAACATTAAGCATCAAGGTAAAAGGTTAACTTTTTTGGTCCAGTCAAGCCAGGGGGCTTCTGCAGACCCAATTTTTTTTTTTTTTAACAGAGCCTAACTGAATTTACGTTAACAATAAATAAACAAAAAGACATTAGGATGCCAGAATAAAAACGAAGACACAGAGACACGCAACAACAATTAGAAAGGTTCCACAGCATGAAACATGCAGTTGTGTGCCATTACTGTTCAGATCTTTTTAAACTCTATTCTTTGTGAATACTTGGGCTGCAGTATTTTCATTTTTGAATGGCTGGTTTAAGCCATAAATTCAAAAACATGAAATACAAGCACAAAATGCAAGCTTATATTGTATCAACATAAAGAAGGTGCCATTATTACTGCTATTGTAAACATCCGTAATGTTGAATATTAAATCTAGTGTCATGAAAAGTCAGCAAAATGACTTAAAGCAATTAATTTGAGATAGAAATGGAGAAAAAAAAAAAACATGACTTGAGAAACAAAGAAACAAACAAAAATAAATAAATAGTTGGATTGAATCTGAGCTTACAGTGGGCTGTATTCACAGCTGGCAACTTCAAAAGTTTCGTCAATATCTACGCGAGGAAAGCTATTCATATTCAGAGACGGATAGCAAGCGGTTTGAAGGATATGCTGAGCAAGCACTCATCTGCTATCCCTACAGCTCACCAAGTTTTTCATAGTTTTATCCATAAAACTTTGGTCCCGAGGATAAGCAATGTCTCCAATTAAAATACTGTCTCCTTTTAGTAATTAATAGTGTTACATTTATGTGTTTAATACTGGCCTCAAATATTACAATATTGAATTTACAATACACAAAACATAAATTCCTGGGTGAATTTTCAGACACTGGTGCTCAGAGCTTTCAGCAAAACATTTAAGCAGGTTCCATATCTCAGTCTTCCAGACACAACAGTGAAGACAGTCAGCAAAACTCTGGCCAAACGTGGGGTGCCAAATGTGTAACGGGCCAGAAAACAGCCCTAACTGCCCCAGATCTGTTGCTAGCTGGGTAGTAGTTGTGGTTGCATTGTCAGAGACACAGCACACATGAAGTTTTGCTGATTCTGATTAGTCAAACTCATCTACAGACAGTTTACACGCTTATCATTATTTGGCCAAATTTTCCATCTTGAAAATGGGAAAAAGCCTTTTTTTTACCCTTTAAAAATGACAATATTTAGGGCTGGGACCAACAGACACTACCAAGTATTTGGTGACCACTGTCTCCCTGGACAAAATGCACATTAATAATATGCATTTGTGACTGTATTTGATCCTTAATGATGTTTTAGTGCCTGAAACGGGTACCTCAGAAGTCTTGTATCATCCCAAATACCATTTCAATTCTATACAATACTGCTAAATGCACTTAACTTACTGTACGGCCATAACACCACCAACTGGACTAGGATTCTCTTGACTATATATTGCTTTAATAATTAAGGAGAAGTATTGGTAAGGTCACAGTGTAAAGTAATATCTGAAAATTACACTTACAATTATACTCCAAAGAGAATATAGGGGTAAAGAAATATAAGCCTTGGACTGCTGTGTTACCGATTAACAAGCAACAGTAAGCCATTTATGATGTCACATGATAGGAATAATCATTAATACCATACTCACTGAAGGCATAACAAGTAGAAGAGTTGAGAGAGTGCTCTCCATTTCCAGATAATTAACTGTTAGCTAGAGAATCTAGCCACTGTATCCCTCAACACATACTGACATGAGCAACAACAGTTGTTTCAGGCTACACTGGTGCTTCTGACTTAATGATAAACATTAATTTTATTTTGATTTTATTAAGCTCTCTCTTTAAAATAATCACATTCTGTTGCTTTTCAGCCTGGACACAGTTTTTGTTTTATCCAGCTGTATTTACTCAGTGCAACTTATAACATGCAAGTGAAAGATATAACACCAACATGTCAGAATTTTTTTGTTTTTGTTTTTTTAAATAAAAAAAACAATCACTGAGTTGGAAAAAGGATCACCCTCAAAAAATGACTTGTAAACTCAATAAGGTGTAGCTAATCACCTTCTCAATGGCACACAAAGCCATTTGACTTTCAACTTTGATCAGCTGTGGTCATTTTGATTAGCTCAGCGTGAAAAGAGCTTTCCTGGAGCATTTTGTAGTAAAACTGAAGCAAACAATCAACTATGGGTGGCAAGGCACTGTCAAAAGATCTCCGGGATAAAGTTGTGGACAGTCACAAGTCAGGAGATGGATACAAAAAAAAATGCAAAGGCTTTATCAATGCCTAGAAGCACAGTGAAGTCTGTTATTAAGAAGTAGAAGGTATTTGGTACAACACAGACCCTCCCTGGATCAGGACGTCACTCCAAACTGGATGAAAGAGCCAGGAGGAAACTGGTCAGAGAGACTACCAAGAGGCCTACAGCAACTCTGAAGCAGTTGCAGGAATTTATGACAAAGAGTGGTCATTGTGTGCATGTGACAACAATATCACAAATTCTCCACAAATGTGGCTTGTATGGGAGGGTTGCAAGAAAAAAGCCACCCACGACTGAGCTTTGCCAAAACGCACCTTGAAGATTCTGAGGTCACATGGAAAAAGGTGTTATGGTCAGATGAGACTAACATTGAATTATTTGGCCTCAACACCAAACGATATGTCTGATGGAAATCCAATACAGCTCACCATCCAAATAACACCCTTCCTACAGTAAAGCATGGAGGTGGTAATATCCTGTTATGGGGGTGTTTCTCTGCAGCAGGGACTGGAACACTTGTCAGGATAGAAGGAAAATGGATGGGGCAAAATACTGTCAAATTCTTGAGGAAAATTTGCTGCCCTCTGCCAGAAAGTTGTCAATGGGAAGAAGGTTTACCTTCCAACATGACAATGACCCAAAGCACACAGCAAAACTGACCACACAGTGGTTGAAGGAGAAAAAGGTGAATGTCCTTGCATGGCCTAGTCAGAGCCCAGACTTAAACCCCATTGAAAATCTGTGGAATGACTTGAAGACTGCAGTCCACAAACGGTCACCATCAAATTTAACTGAACTTGAGCAGTTCTGCAAAGAAGAGTGGGCAAATACTGCAAAGTCTAGATGTGCAAAGTTAGTAGAGACATATCCCAACAGACTAAAGGCTGTAATTAAAAAATTAAGGCAAATTAAAGCAAGGCGGTGATCCTTTTTCCAACTCAGTGATTCTGTTTTTAAATTTTTATTTTTTTCTGACATGTTGGTGTTATATCTTTCACTTGGATGTTATAAGTTGCACTGAGTAAATGCAGCTGGATAAAACAAAAACTGTGTCCGTCTTCATTTCAGGATGAAAAGCAAAAAAAATGTGATTATTTTAAATGGGGGTGATTCTTTTCTATACCCACTGTATATACATATATGACATAGAAGCTGATCTGCCTTAAAGTGGATTTGTATATGGTCCTTAGCAATATAAGAATTGGAAGATTAAAAAAAAAAAATTATATTGCTTCCTAAGATTGTCTTTGCAAAGACAACAATTTTTACCTTGTGTGGTGTATGCATAACAAATTTATAGAGTAGCACTGCTGCTAATATCTGCTCTGCCTGTGAATATATAAAATAACAGGATTTATTCTAATGCATCTGATATTAAACTACAAAGAAATTTGACAGCCCTAATTGGTATTTAAGTAGGTTATAGCACAATGGTTGGAATCCTATGGCTCACGAGCCACACTTGGCTCTATGACAGAAATCATGTGGCTCACCAGGTGTCTCACCCTTCACCAACATACCATCGTTAAAAACTTAGACACATCACTAGAGATCAGTTTCCTGCAGTGCTGTGCGTACGTGTCACAACACCAATCAGCGGCAAACCACTTGCGTTTCTATGGTAACCTCTCTCACTCAGATTCAAGCAGCTACCTAGCTAGTTTGTGTAGATGGCGAAAAGAAAGAATTCAGAGGAGCATCGAAAATTTCAAAGTGGCTGGACTGAAACACGTGCTTTTATTGATAGCTCTGGTGCTCTGCTGTGTCTGATTTGCACAGAATGTTTTGCCTCGTTTAAAACAATCAACTGTTAAGAGACATTTCGAAACCCACCATGCAGCTTTTATGGGAGAGTACCCGGTGGGCGAAAGCCGAAGGAAGGCGTGCATTGGAACTCCAACATAAACTGCAAGCTGGACAGCGGCAACTGGAACCATGAATGCTGAAGCCTGAATCTCATTGGAGATTGTAAGACAAGGAAAACCTTTTACTGACAGAGGATATGTAAAGTCATGCATGTTGAGTATGGCAACTGAACTGTTTGCAGATTTCCCCGAACAGAGCATGACCGCGTTGTCATGATACACTTTAGTGTATATACATAGGTACATAATTACATACATGTATACCTTGCTCTTGTCTTGTGTGTCATCACAGGAGAATGGCCAGACTGGTTCAAGGTGATAGGAAGGGTCCGATAACTCAAATAACCACTCTTTACAACCATGATGAGCAGAAAAGCATCTCAGCATGCACAACACCCTGAATCTCGAAGCGTTTTGCACTCCCATTTTACCCATTGTATGTTGTCTGTATTTTCTATTTACTGTTTTTTTATGCACAATCTTTAGAGTTCCCAAATCTGATTTCACTGCAGCTTTGTACCAGCTACGAATTCGCATGTGACAAATAAATCTTTGAATCTTGAAACTTGTCACTTGGAATAGAATAGTATAGTAATCACCATCCGTATTCTTTTCGAATGCACTGCATTAATAACTCAAACACTTTAACTGCATGCTTTGTGTGTGTGTGTGTGTGTGCTTTTTCACAGACTTACAGTTTTAGCTGCTGTAACAATATACTGAAGGACCATCTCTCTCTTTTTGCTCAGGTCCTTCTCTCTGAGTGGAGCTCTCTTATCTTCGTTCAAGTTCATATCCTCCTAGAAAGGCACAGAGTGAGCGTGGAGAAAAGGGTAAATGTAAAGTACTTGAAGCACACTAAAATCTGTTTTCATCAGTTCAAAGTAAATATGTAATATTAATGTTAATATAGATTAACTAAGATCTGTGTAATGAGTGTGAGCAGTGGCAAGACATACTGATCACCTACTAATTGTTAGTCCTGTGTGTACTTGTATTGCAGTCAGCAACGTTCATTAAACGTACGGATTTTCTACCTTTAATGTAAATATCTAACCACTCAAAACAATTGTTTTCTTGCCTACGTTCCTCCATAAGATGCAGCTTCAACACCTGCCATGAGGCAACTTGATAAAAGGGGAGATGAAAACAGTGAAAGCAGGACAGAAAATAATGCAAGCTCCACCGCTTAAGCAGCGATCAAAGCCCTGCTGATAATAATACCAAGATTCAAAGCAATGATGAAACTTCAATATATGCTACAGCTGCTTAAAATCTCCAATACTGACAAAATGAGGAAAATCATTAATAGAAACCACAAAAAAAAATTATGTTCCTTATTTCATACATGCAACTCAGGACAAAGTTAATTGATCAAATAACTCTGAAAACTCAACATTAAACTCTGCTGAAGAACTTCTGAATAGTTATTGTAAGAGAGCATTTTATTATAACATGAAGATTGCATAACAGTCTTTACCAACTTCTAGTGCTGCAGTTATTATTCTACTTAACTTTTATTTCCTGACACCAATTTATGGGTAACACTTTCTCTGCACTGAGCCAATACGCACCACTTACAGAGAGAAATAGTGCATCCTTATGACTTCTCCAACACTGTTCAGAAGATTCACAAAGTAAAGGGAATTGCACGGCATATCACAAGCAACAATATATAGGTTAATAACAAAGTAGGAACAAGGGAATAAGAGAGTGAGGCCGTTCAAAATAACCTTTTGAGCCTCCTAACTGGATTTCTGTGCTACCATCCTAGTGATTTATTTCCCTTTATGATATAGATAAGGAAAGTAGTTTAAGATTTGACATGGGCTTGAGGCTGGGTGGATGCGCCTGCACCTTGATGGAGGCTTGGGTCATTGTGGCACAGAGGAAGACGCACAGAGCATGGGAAATGCACCGATTATAGCCGTTGGCCCTGTCACCACACCTGGCACATTCATGAATCGCAACCCTCGCTTGCAGGACTGTGTAGTAGGAACACTGATCTTCCTGTCACATAAACCTGGGCTCTGCAACGTGACGAAATCAAATACAAATGTGCTAAATGCCCTCACACTCATCAGGCCTGTGTGCCATAACTCCCAAATATGGAGAATCAAATAAAATTTGATAACATAACTCCTAGGTCCCAATGTGAACTGTAAGTATTTTTAGTCATATTAACACTTTTAGCATGTTTTAGTATTTTGAAAAGCTTGATGATTAAGGGCTCAACAAACAAGGAATGAAGCATTCATTAAATATGCAGGGTCGTGGCTCATGGAAAATGACTTGTGTCCTTCTCACCTTCTCTGATTAGGGCTTCGATTGGACAGTGATTGCATTTCAGTGTGGCACGACTGAAACACATAATGAAAGTGATGCCGCTGGGAATTACATTCACTTCTGAGCCCAAGTCATTGTTTTATTCTTAAAAGACAAAGTGCTGGAAGAACAGAAATTCCCATATTTCCAAAAATCAAAAAGAATATCAACAAAGTAATTAATGCCCCCTAGTGCTCTAGAGTGTGTTTATCGGTTCTGAAACAAAGTCACATGGTGCTTTCTCTGCAAAATCTTTGATATATATATATATATATATATATATATATATATATATATATATATATATATATATATATATATACACACACACATACACACACACACATACATACATATACACACACACACACACACACACACACACACACACACACAGTATCTCACAAATGTGAGTACATCCCTCACATTTTTGTAAATATTTTATTATATCTTTTCATGGGACAACCCTGAAGAAATGACACTTTGCTACAATGTAAAGTAGTGAGTGTACAGCTTGTATAACAGTGTAAATTTGCTGTCCTCTCAAAATAACTCAACACACAGCCATTAATGTCTAAACCGCTGGCAACAAAAGTGAGTACACCCCTAAGTGAAAATCATTGTGTGACCACCATTATTTTCCAGCACTGCCTTAACCCTGTTGGGCATGGAGTTCACCAGAGCTTCACAGGTTGCCACTGGAGTCCTCTTCCACTCCTCCATGACGACATCACAGAGCTGGTGGATGTTAGAGACCTTGCGCTCCTCCACATTCCGTTTGAGGATGCCCCACAGATACTCAATAGGGTTTAGGTCTGGAGACATGCTTGGCCAGTCCATCACCTTTACCCTCAGCTTCTTTAGCAAGGCAGTGGTCGTCTTGGAGGTGTGTTTGGGGTCGTTATCATGTTGGAATACTGCCCTGCGGCCCAGTTTCCGAAGGGAGGGGATCATGCTCTGCTTCAGTATGTCACAGTACATGTCACAGTACACTCCCCAGTGCCAGTAGCACTCATGCAGCCCCTGACCATGACACTCCCATCGCCATGCTTGACTGTAGGTAAGACACACTTGTCTTTGTACTCCTCACCTGGTTGCCGCCACACACGCTTGATACCATCTGAACCAAATAAGTTTATCTTTGTCTCATCAGACCACAGGACATGGTTCCATAATCCACGTCCTTAGTCTGCTTGTCTTCAGCAAACTGTTTGCGGCTTTCTTGTGCATCATCTTTAGAAGAGGCTTCCTTCTGGGACGACAGCCATGCAGACCAATTTGATGCAGTGTGCGGCGTATGGTCTGAGCACTGACAGGCTGACCCCCCACCCCTTCAACCTCTGCACCAATGCTGGCAGCACTCATACATCTATTCTGTAAAGCCAACCTCTGGATATGATGCTGAGCATGTGCACTCAACTTCTTTGGTCGACCATGGCGAGGCCTGTTCTGAGTGGAACCTGTCCTGTTAAACCGCTGTCCTGTTATGGTCTTGGCCACCGTGCTGCAGCTCAGGTTCAGGGTGTTGGCAATCTTTTTATAGCCTAGGCCATCTTCATGTAGAGCAACAATTCTTTTTTTCAGATCCTCAGAGAGTTCTTTGCCATGAGGTGCCATGTTGAACTTCCAGTGACCAGTATGAGAGAGTGTGAGAGCGATAACACCAAACTTAACACACCTGCTCCCCATTCACACCTGAGACCTTGTAACACTAACGAGTCACATGACACCGGGGAGGGAAAATGGTTAATTGGGCCCAATTTACCCATAATTTCATTATTTTGAAGGCATCTTTGCTCTACAGCATTTCTTTGAATGTGCCTATAACTTTTGCACAGTACTGTACTCCCAATGACTGTTAATGTAGAAGTCATAAAATAAAAAAAAAATTTAACAAAGTTTGTACTAAAAAAAAAATAGGGTGCCTAAAACTTTTGCACAGTCCTGTATATTAAATAGCAAAAACAAAAACCTAAAATCTTGATCTCAACTCAAACATTTATGACCTCACTCGATAAACATCATGAGCTGCACTAACTGTGGTCTATGTGCTATGAGGTGCAGATAATATACATGTAATGTGTGGGTAATACACGGCGATTCAGAATTTGGAGATGTACAGGCACATTAGTGTGTGAGGGTTGTCCAGAGCTTGTTTCTTGACACTGTTTTATTTTACCGCCTCCTGTTAAAAATACATCTTTTCATTCTCCCCCACGGGGAACCTACTGCTCTCACTGCTGTAGAGGAGAAGAAAAAGACTGCTGCAGGCTGGTAACAAACGATTCATGGCCCGGTACCAACCCGAGGCACGGTGGATACTAATAGCAAAAAAAAGTCACAATGTGCAACGTGAACTTTTGCTGCTTCCATAATGAAGACAAAAGTAGAAAATAATGCTGTAATGCTAGTCAGTATCCTACTACTGTGGGACAATTACACAACTTCAATATTGGGCGTTACACTTTATCTCATTAATATTTACCCCAGTAAACTGTGTTTTCTCCTAATGCTGTCTCCAGAACTCTAAACAGTTTATGTCTTTGCATTGCTTCAACATGTCCTCTTGCATGTGAATTAGCAGCAAGTTTAGTTATAGCCTGGGCAGCTAAATTCAAACAGTGTGGCACAAATTTTGCTAACAAAGTGCATGGTGCTATTCCCTTTGACATTATTTCCATAAGTCCTAACCTTTCCATAAGTCCTAACGCTGCTGCCTCACAGCTCCAGGGTGCCTGGTTCGATACCGCATTTGAGTTACTGAGCACATTCTCTCCATAGCCATGTGGGTTTCCTCTGGATTCTCCAGGTTTCCTCCCACCTCCCAAAAACTTGATGCTAGGGGGACTGGCTTAGGTAAATTACCCCAAAGTGTGACTGAGTGTGTGAAATGTGCCCAGTGATAGACTGCTGTCCCATCAAGGGTGTATTCCCTCCATGCACGCAGTGCTCTGGATAGGCTCTGCACCTCTGCACCCACCTCAATACTAACCATTACTAGCGATGGTACTGACCTCATGTAGATGAAAACACAAAGTCTCTCTCTCTGCTGCTTTAAGACAGCATTTCTCGACTGATTTAATCCGGGTTAAAGAATTCAAAGCAGCATTTGGTAAATTCATATTCAGATACACTGAATAACCAAAAGTACAGTGTGTGGACACCTGACCACTGAATATATCATTCCAAAACCATAGGCATTAATACTAATATTTTTCCTCCTATATATCAGCAGGGGTTAAAGTGAAAAAAAATCCTGAGCCTGAACTTTTTTTTCTTTTGGGGGGGGGGGGGGGGGGGGACTTATCTTCAATGCAATGGCACCATTTATTTTCAAGTATTACGGCTGTATGTTAAAATTGTAACTGAAATATGTAAATAATGTAAAATAAATAAACAAATATTGACGATAATAACAAAAATACAGTAACAAGAGCTTAAAGTGCTTAAAAAACTGGTAAACTGAGACTGAGATGGACAGATTCACTTCTCTTTAATGATTATGCTTTGCACCATTTATTTTAAAGTACTATGTCAACTAAAGTGTTTTCTTCTGAACAATAACAAGTGCTTAAAGTGCTTAAATAGCTAAAGAACTGAACTGGTAAACTGAAGATTAGAAGTGAGATCAAGGTCATTATCACTTATTTTTTCTTTTTTTCCGGGTTGTAAGCAAAGTCCTGCAAACTCTTCCTTTTTAAGACATTTGGACCAGAAGGGGGAGGATGCTGGTCACTTGTCTCCACTCAAGACCATTAGTCTGCAGGACATCTTTAAGTTCCAGCATAAGTGCTTGGGCATTGGCAATGTTGACTTTTCTGCTTGCCAGATGTTGTGTTATTACTCTGTTGCTTTCATTATCAAAAAAGCGAACAAGCACATTGAGTATTTTATCCATATTCAAGGTTGTTGCTTCATCAACACTGAGTGAGAACATGCATTTTTTTAGCTTCTCAGACAAACATTTTTTGAACTGTAGTGCGATGCCGTGAGTGTTCATGTAACTCACATGTTGATTTGAAACCGACAGGCTAGTTAACGCTTTTTTTGTCTTCTGCTAGTTTTCTACACAGGGTGACCAGTGGCTGCAAAATTGTGAATGACAAGTCATGTTCCGCGATAAATGTGCACAAACGTATTTTTAAGTCGCAGACACGGTCAGTCATAGACAACGGTGTGTCAGCTGTAACAGTTGCTCCCGGCAACGTCGTGGTAAGTTTGAGTGCACGGGCAGCGGCTCTGTGACCGGGGTCTAATTCATGACGACCAAGCACTTTCTTACCGCTGCTGGCATATAGTAGCTTCCTCGAGCAAAGCACCAGGCTCTCAGTTTCTGGCACCAACTGCCAAAAGGCTCGCCGTCTCTACCTTTTTCTATAATCCACGCCCAGCCCCATTTATTTTTGAGTTATTTATCTATGGGTAGGACATCATCCCCAGGCTTCATAAACTTGCGCTCCATGTTTTCACCAACAACGCTAATGTGACGTATGGATCTCAATCACACAGTGTTGCCAGGACCCGCCCTGCTCTGCTTCGCTTGTAACGTTAGTTAGCGCTGCGCTCCTCTCATATGAATGGTAGGTGAAATCAATTGACTCGAAAATATTAAACTGCATGCAAGTTCCCAATTTTTTTTTCCCCCTCACGGCCACACGCCGGAGATCCGGCACGGTGCCGGAATACTTTAAGCCCTGTATCATATCATAACCTGCGCTCTTCTGGGAAGGCTTTCCACTAGATTTTGGTGGATGGCTATGGGAATTTGTGTTCATTCAGCCACAAGAGCACTTATGTCCATCAAGACATCCTGGTGCAAAGTTGGTCATCCCAAAGGTGTTCAGTGGGGTTGAGGTCAGGGCTCTGTGCAGGATACTCAAGTTTTTCTAGTCCAAACTTGGCAAATCATGTCTTCATGGAGCTCGCTTTGTGCCCTGGAGCATTGTCATGCTGGAACAGGTTTGGGCCTCTTAGTTCCAGTGAAGGGAAATCTTAATGCTACAGCATACAAATACATTCTATACAATTGTGTGCTTCCATCTTTGTGGCAACTGTTTAGCGAAGATCCAAACATGGGTGTGTTGGTCAGATGTCCACAAACTTTTGGCCAAAGAGTATATGAGACTACTCAGTATAGTTAAGAATACAGGATTCAAAAACACCTTTGAGCTACAAAGAGTTGTGACTTCAAACACACCCCTTTGAGTCACAGCAGCAGGGTTGCCAGTGTTCCACGTCTTAGCACAGCTGTACCAGTGTTCAGTGTTACTGATTTACTTTGTTCCTGTTTTTTGGGAACTGGGTAGAAAAAAACATGTGGACTCTATGGCAGTCTGCAAACAGTAGCATGGAAAACACACACTTAAAGCATCTTTCTTCAATGGAATTTCTTCAATCTTTCTACAATGGAATCAAATTAGATTTGTACAAGGCTTTCATACTTACCATCATTTTCTCAAAGAGAGCAAGAATCTCCTTCTCTGAAGTGATCCTGGAGGACAGATCCTCAAACTCAGAAGAGGTAGACCAGTCATAGGAGCATTGCTTGGTCATGTGGGAAAGCTGTCCCCTCTCCTTCTTACTGCCCGGGATACGAATACTTGCAAATCGGTCCAGCTGGGGGGGAGAAGGAAAGCCAAGACATGTCAGGTATTACCTGGTGAAGCAAAGGGGTCTCTTTTTTACTTAGCTCATACCCTGATTATGTTAACCTGCCTTAAGCATAACAATTAAATTCTAGGGGTTTAACGATACAGTCCGGTCACGATTCAGTTCAAATCACAATACTGTCTTCGTGATTCGATTTGAATTCTATTTGAACAAAATTTTAATGAAGAAAAATTATGACTGAAAAGACTATTTGTCTGTATAAAGTTGAATAAATCAAAAGATACTACAAACAGAGGTTTAATATTGTTAAAAAAAAAAAGTTCACCATATCTTAAAAATAAATAAATTAAGGTATACATTCTCTCAAAAATGTGATTGAATAAACAAAGTCTCTGACCCAGGGGAAATGATCTCTCGGGCACTATAGATTCCAGCGGCACAGGGCTGGTGTTGTTTAAAAGCTCCTAAATAGACCATTTTAACTGTTATAACGTGGTTGTGTAACCATATAATGGTAATGGTGGGGGCTCTCCGCAAAAGACCATGTGACCTGCGTGCTCTCTATAAATTTTTAACTCTATGGGTTGCACAGATTGGGACCTCTGGTGTTCAAACTGCATTAGATGTATAATGAATAGAATAATGATTTCCATTATGTGTGCATCACAATGCATTGTTACACCCCTATGAAAATAGGGTTGGGTACCTATATGACCGGTATGCACCGGACCGAATCAGAACGCAGATTTCGGTGCCTCATTTTGGGGCCACTTAAATGCCTGAGCTGTCGATTGAAATATTTGCCCTCTGGTGCTCCGAACCGGATGTAAGAAGCATCATCACTGCACGTGATCGCTAGTTAAATTATACCGCAATCATGTGGTGTCAGGATAATCGGGAAAATAATTTCCCGACTGAGAAAATTCACGTGAACGCAAGTCGGAACAACAACACGGAAAGTCGAAGAACATGGCAGACAACAGTGATTGGTTGATGGTAAGAAACTTTTGATTAATGCGGCAAAATCACGTATTGCATATCAATTTTTTGCTAACATGTAATTTGTAATGTGGTATTAGGTTATAACGGTTAGTTGCTGTCCAGGTAGATTGACGTAGATCAATTAGAAAAGTTATTTATTAGCAGTAACCCTGATAAGTCAGGTAAAGCAATATTTAGTGGTTTCAGGTAATTCAATTTTTATTTGTATAGTGCTTTTAACAATGGACATTGTCCCAAAGCAGCTTTACAGAAATATATGAACTCCGGATATAGATTTTAAAATGTACGAATTTATTCCCAATGAGCAAGCCAGAGGTGATGGTTGAATAGAATGTACTGGTAATGTACTGGTGCAGTAACAACACTGGGACAAAATCACTTTGTAATATAACGGTATAGCGTCTACATTACAGATCATGTAATTTCCTCTTCAATCTCACACATAAGCCATGGCAAAGTTTAATCAAAGCTCCACGGGTTACACAACCATGTAAAATGTTTGAAATGGCATGGCTAACACGGACTCGGTGCATCTACAGTGGCCCTGTAACCCTGGATTTATTTGTACTGAGAGGGCAGACGTCCACATCACAGAGATAACGATTTCCTAATTGGATTAGATTTGTCAGCAAGCCGTTTGCTGTTTTTTTGGTTCCCCAGTTGCACCCACAGGTCGTGGAGATGTTATTCCTAGGTGGTGAAGGTTTTTTTTTTTTTTTTTTTAATGCTAATAACCCCTATCTTTCTGAGAAGCTTAACTTACCAACACTTATCTTCCAGGATATTTTCACAAAGACCACCTATTGTGTGCTGGTGTGATGTGTTGGAGTTCAGGTAATCAGCAATGACACAGATGTGAAATTAATATAACATATATGAAGAAGCAAAATATAAAAGTTAAGTGGTGTTTTCATAACAGAGCGCAAAAGCTGGGGAGTGTGGTGTGGGATGCTAGGCGACACAATCGTCAGTCTCGACAGCTTAATTTGGTTTGCAGCTGCCCTAAAGCTCATATCACAACTTTGACTGATGGCGAGGATCAGTTTAATCACACGGTCTCGTCCACGGCGAAGGACGGAGTATTTGCTATTCAGACCTCATTACCAGGGAACAGATAAATAAATAAATATGGAGAGCCAGCGCCTTGATAAGAGCAGCAGGCATCAGAGCACACATAATATGGGCTGCTCAGAAAAGATGAAGTGCATTTCAGGGCTGTTTAGGTGTTTGCACGTCTGCGGTTCACTCGCCCACAATATCCTCCTCTTTCTTTCTCTGAAAGAGTCTTTGATGTTACTACTAATGGCTCCATTTCCTTTTATTCCTTCCATCCACTCCATCAGGCACCTCTTAAGTAATTCTGCCTGCATCTCTGAAACAAATCCACCATATTCAACCATCCTGTTCCATATTCCCCAAAAATCCCTCCATTACCACCGCACATCAAACACACCCTAGAAATCCTCACCCTACGCTCATCCAAAAACCACATCTATGCTCATTTATCGCCCTGGAACACAGCCTTACTTCATACCATACGGGTTATTCACCCAGTCGTGTATATGCATGCACGGCTATCTATCCATCTGACAATGTAAAAGTGTCTGGCTCCAGTATGTGTTCCTGCTGAGCTGAACACATAATAAAGCTGATTATCCTATTCCAGTGACTACTCTCCCTCTGGCATTAAAAGTCTATGTGAATCAATAACAACCCAAGACAAACAAAAACACATTTGCCAATCAATACCATGAAAGAAACAGCACATATTATACAAAAACAAGAAAATTTAAGAACAAAGAACAACAAGAGTGCGCAGAATAAAAAAAAAAAAAAAAAGATGGCTCAGTGGGTGTGGAATTAAAGAAAGGAAGATTTCAAACATAGTGGGCAAGAACTGATATAGACAAATAGTAGGAGCAAATGGAACACGAGAGAGGACTGTGAATTACAATGAGACAAAGCAGGATGAGGATGATTGCAATGCTAAATTCCAGTGGATTTCCAATTTACAACTCGATTGAGAATTCCATCGATAAGTGGTTTAAATGAACTGGCTTCTCAGAGTCCCTCTAGTAATGTCTGTCCACTCTGAGACCATCTTGGCAGCGCTCCCGGGCAGTTATTTTCAGTCATAGAAGACCGGGCTGCTATATACTTGAATGGGGAAAGCCTCATACAGTGCCATGCGAAAGTATTCACAACCATTTCATACACATGTTCTGAAAGGCCCCAGAGTCTGCAACACCACTAAGCAAGTAACATGAAGACCAAGTTGACCAGAGACAAAGTTGTGGAGAAATATTGATCAGGGTTGGGTTATAAAAAAAAAAAAAATATCCCAAACTTTGAGCATCCACAGAGCACCATTAAAGCCATTATAACAAAATGGAAAGAAAACACAATTGGAGTTTGCCAAACAGCATGTGGCAGACTTCTCAGAAACATAGAAGAAGGTTCTCTGGTCTAGAGGTCGACCGATGGTGGATTTTGCCGATACCGATAATTAAGTTGTGCAGTACCTGCCAATAACCTATTAAATCAACCACTAGATTTTAAATTGATACTGAATGAAAACACAAAGTAAAATATTGCTGAACTTTATTACAAAAATAAACAGTACTGACTGTACCATGAACAGTTTTTAATGAAATAAATATCTTTTTTTAAAAAATGAATATATATATTTATATATATATTTTTTTACTGTTAGTAAATATTAAAGTAAATTAAAACTATACATCCAAACACTCCAAAGTAACACTCCAAATAACAAATAAAAATAGAGACATCCAAAATTAATAAACCTCTACTCGACCTCTACTCTAATCAGATGAGACTAAATAAATACTTTTTATTTACATTTATAGTATTTGGCAAACACACTTATCCAGAGCGACTTACATTTATCTCATTTATACAACTACACAATTGAGGGTTAAGGGCCTTGCTCAGGGGCCCAGCAGTGGCTTGACAGTGCTGGAATCTGAACTCGCTACCTTCCGATCAGTAGCCCAACGTACTTATGCACACTCAACATTTCTGGTGGTTTTTTTTTCTTCAATTATTGTTTGTTTCACAATAAAAATATTTTGCAACTTCAAAGTGGTAGGAATATTGTGTAAATCAAATGGTACAAACCCCCAGAAAAATCCTTTTTAATTCCAGGTTGTAATGCAACAAAACAGGAAAAACACCAAGGGGGGTGAATACTTTCATAAGGCACTGTATAACAGAAAAGGATGACATTTCAAATATATACAATTTATGGCCAAATATTTGTGGACACCTGACCATCAATTCCTCCAAATTGTTGCCACAAAGATGGAAGCACACAATTGTCAGTAAAGTCTTTGTACTCTTAGCATTAAGATTTCCCTTCACTGGAACTAAAAGGATTCAGCAAACATGTTTCAGCATGCACACAAAGTGAGCTCCATGAAGACATGGTTTGCCACGGTTGGAGTGGAAGAACTCAAGTGTCCTGCACAGAGCCCTGACCTCAACCCCACTGAACACCTTTAAGATAAATTGGAATGCCGACTGAACCCCAGGCCTCCAACAACACTGGCTGACTTCACTGCAGGGTTGATACACCACTTGAAAACATGGCCTCCTGCTCTACATGAAGGATGCAACAAAACAACAGATGCAAAAGGGAAAGTCCCTGACAGCATGCTGATGCCATCTGTAGCCAGAGTTTTTTGAAAAGACAGAAAACAGACAATGACACAGTGCAAAGTAGGGCGGGGCGATATATCGATATCGTGATAAATTATTACGCAGTACACTTTTCTGAGATATCATTGGTATGATGCATTTTTTTTTACATTTTTAATAATTACAAATTAAATGGTACTGAATGGATGCCACTGATTTGACATCTTTTTTTTTTTAAACTTAATCTTCTTTGTCTTTGTAGGCATTAAAGAAAACTATCATCAAACTCAGTTTAATGTTGTTGTTTTTTGTTAATTTTACTACTGTTTTGCAGTTTTACAGTTTGTTAGCTAAATTATATATCGTGATATGCATCGGGTATTGTCAAAATGTCCAAGTTTCGTGATATGATATTTACATTTATGGCATTTTGCAGACGCCCTTATCCAGAGCGACTTACATTTATTTCATTTATACCACTGAGCAGTTGAGGACTGCCTTGGATGGCAATTAATTCTAGAAAGATATTGGACTTTGTAGGCTAAGAGAGAATATTGAGCCACATTACACGCTAATTTTCAGATACCTACCAGAAACATACAAAACAAAACAAACGTTTTGGCTTTCTCTGAATATATAGCTGGAGTTGTCTCTGCTACATTTGTTGTATAACTCTTCACCCTTGCAGAATAGTCCCAGTGAAAATGTGAGTCACGTTGGCTTATTTCAAAGCGTTTGTTAACTTATAATTTAGTTCAATATTCAAGTGGCTTAAAAATAAGTATAACCATACACAGAAAGCTTTTATAGTCACTTTCTTACACATTTTTATGGGAGTTCATCTCTGCATTCAAATTTTTTCTCTGAATTAATTTTTTCTAACCACTTCAGTCTAGCGATGGCTATACCATGTTCCCTTAATAAAGAGAATGATGAGTCACTAGCTATTTGCCTATAAAAGCATAAAAGATTGAAATGCCCATTCAACATTTGGATGCCCGAGAGCATTGTCATCCATTAACATGCAGACCAGTCAATTGAGGAGCTCTCCAGAAGTTGCATACTTAAATCTGTAGCATTTTAACAATCTACTGCTGAGCCTTTAGTGCATCTGTTGGGAGAATTTTTCCATCACCATCATCAAGTCCTGTTTATTCCCTCCTATGCAAGGAAACTCATTTTATCAGTGCTGGTCAGTGGAGCACAAACCTATTTCATATATGTACTCCTGAAAGTCAAAGTTAATAGTCAACTATTATATGCACATAAATTATTCACTTAACATATTAGCAAGCTGAAACAGCCCACTGTTTGAATTTAATTTTTATGCAAACACTAATTTCGCTAATTACTTATAACCTGCTGGAGCAAATAGCAATGCCAAACCTGGCATACACTGCACTGGTAATAAGACTAATTTAACGTTCTTAATTTTCCAACACAATTACACTCAGATTTCACAGAAGATGTGTTACGTAGCAAGGACTGATTCCAGATAGGACTCGTTTCCAGCATCAGTGCTAGCTTCTGACTTCAAATTTCCCTTCAATTTTAAGCTGATAAATGGAATTTGTATACATGGTATTTGTCTTAGTGCTCTCCAGAAGTAATCTCAAAAAACAAATCGCAGATACAGTGCCATGCAAAAATATTCAACCTATTAAATGTCATCAGATTCATCTGGATTACAAATGACACACAGATCCAGCCAGTATTTTTACTGCAAACGAATATGCTTGCAAAGCCAATATTTAAAGTTAAAATTCATTATTTGTCAGCAGATCTTTAAAAAAAATTAAAAATACAAATGAAAAATGCTTCTTGCATAAGTATTTAATTTTAGTAGTGATTTAACTATTTAACACACATTTAGTACACATTAGTACTTGGTAAAAGCACCCTTTGCTGCAATAAAAGCTTTAAGTGTGTTGGGGTAAGTTCCAACCAGCTCTGCACACTGTTTGGGAGGGATTTTCACCCATTCTTCCTGGCAGATTTTCTTCAGGTTGGTTGGATGCAATTTTCAAACAGATTCTCAATGGGATTCAGATCAGGACTTTGACTTGGCCACTGTAGAACATTCATCTTTTTGTTCTTAAGCGTTACTGTGTTTCTTCGGCCTAGTAATGTGGGACCATTGTCCTGCTGAAAGGTGAAGTTTATCCCAATCTTTAGTGTTTCTTTGTTTTTGTTTTTTTATAGCAGACTGAAGCAGGGTCTCTTGTAATATCCCCATGTGTTTTGCTCCTTCTATTCTACCTTCAACTTTGACAATGCTGCCACCACCATATTTCCATATTCTGGTGTTAATCGAGGTATAGCTTGCATTAGGTATGCACCACTTTGAAACTTGCCCAAGTACTGTATCTTGGTTGCATCACATCAAAACACACATCTTCACTGGATCACTCTTATGCTTTCATATGGTTCTCATTGTTTCTTTCTAGCTAACATCCTATACAGTCCTCAATTATGCAGAGCTCTTGAAATGGTTGTCTGGTGCACCTTCACTCCACTCTCAGCCACTGTACTGTGTAACTTCTTCAGAGTCACTGTTGGCCTCACTGTGGCTTCCCTCACTATCTTGTTACTGCACTGAGATTTGATGGACAGTCTTGTCTTGGGGGTGCTTGGGTGGTGTGATGCAGCCTCCACTTCCTCACTACTGAACCAGCAGTGCTTATTGGGATGTCCAGCCTCTTAAATATAATTTTACACCCCATTCCTAAGTTATGAAATTCTATTACCTTTAACTTAAATAAAATGCGCCTTACTCTTCATATTCTCTTCAAACTCTTCAAAATACTCAAATAAGCCTTTCCTTCAGACTGACTGTCTCTTCAATGACAGTTCAACTCATTAAGACAATATTTTTCATATGGAGCTTCCGGACACTTGGGGGTTGAAAACTTATGTATTTGAAATAATTGCTGGCCAATAATTCATCCGAGTTTGAAAATGCACTGGAAGAGAAAACGAGTTCTTCCAGGACTTAATCATTTAAATTCCTTACTATTCATAATTTCTACATTGCTAGCTCCTGGTATAGCAAATAACACTAAACACCTCAAATACAAATACAAATCCATGCAATGTTTAAGAGTGGGACAGCCCACATATGAGCCTACTATAATCTGTTACACTTTCAGCAAGATTAAACCAACGGCAAGCACAGAGCATGCTTAGATGCAGTCTCAAGGTCAGTCACAATGCATGCTTTACAAGAGAACAGTATTATTAAGAGCAACTTCTACAGTGTTAGTGGAAGAGCAAAGACAGTTAACAATGGGCAAATGTCTGTTGTATGATTTTTAGATAAAAAAAAAAGCTTTTCAGATCTGCGCTGCTGCCTCAATGCTTAAATGAAAATCAGTTAATTAGCTACCATGCATTCATACTGCAAGCTTCTTTTTTTTTTTTTTTTTTTTTTTTTTTTTTTTTTTTTAATAAATAGCCCAGTTAGTAGTGAGAAGACAGACTCCCAGTTTTGGCTAATAAACAGACACAGCTCATCAAAACAGATGGCAGCATGATGTTAGTGAATACAGCACCAAAGAATCAAAGAGCAAGAAGATCTTACCACATCATCAGTAAGTGTTCTGATGTTTAAGGGCTACAAACAGAGAGAAGCAATGTGATTAGAACATAAAAAAGCACCAGACCTTCAGTTGTAAAACTGTATGCTAAACACAATAGGATCTTCGTAACAGAAATTATCTGATGTACAACAAGACTTTTTAGATTTAAAGGATTAGCATGTCCTAAACAAATTCTGTAGCCTGAGGGAGTATACAAATCCACGCTGCTCTTGATGCTAGAAAAAACCCCGAGACACCGAGCGGTAGGTTAAGCAGTGATTTCTCACTGGACTGGGATGATGAGGGTGTGTGTACAGGGACAGAAATTGACTCCAAACTGATGTTACGTTACAGTACAGTGTGGCCGAACCTTTCCTCTAATGCTCAGCAGATCCAGCAAGTGGGGTTTGTTTACTATATTAGTCAGAGAGTCCGGAGAGACAAAAAGATTATCTGATTATTTGTTATGTATATTTATTTTTGTTTCTATTTTTCTTTTCTCTTTTTATTGCTATTGGCAATATTCTAATTGCTGTAACCGAGTGATATTAATTCAGTTAAGAGACAGAGAAAGAGAGAAATACAGACTGGCCGAGAGAGAGAGAGACAGAGAGACAGAGTGAGAGAGTGAGAGACAGACAGCAACACAGAAAGAGAGAAAACAGACAGACAGACAGAGAGCGAGAGAGAGAGAGAGACAGACAGAGACAGAGAGAGAGGCAGACAGCAACACAGAGAGAGAGAGAGAGAGAGAGAGAGAGAGAGAGAGAGAGAGAGACAGACAGACAGACAGACAGACAGATAGAGTAAGAGACAGAAAGACATGAGAAGAGCATGCTTCACTGATGTCATTTCTCTCAGCACACACATGCATGCAAAACTGTGTGTACACTGTGTACTTTAATGGACATGGAATTGACGCGGCTTCTGACGCAGCCTCGTATTCAACAGTTTCCGTGTGTGTGTGAAAATATTGACCGAGCGACATCGATGCTGCACACTGCTGCATGCAAAGACACATCAATCAATAGTGCAGACTTTCATTTGCATAAACGTACAAGGAAGAACACAAATGTCAACCTGTCTAATGAAGTGTGTGGGATTAATATTTCTATTCTGTTTAGCGAGACAGACACAGACAGAGAATTAGAGACAGAAAGTATTTCAGTATCTATCAAGTGTCAAGTAAAAACTCAAAACTATTCACTAGTGCACTTCTTATCAATACCAATGAATATGCATTCCCGTCTATTTTTTTTTTTTTCTTTTTTTTTAATTCAGTCAAGTTGCTTACTCCAGTGGTTCTCATCCTTTCTGTGTCCAATGTTTATTTTTGCTCTATTTTTTTCTTTTCTCTTTTTATTGCTACTGGGAATATTCTAACGGCCAAACTAAGAAAAGATGAGAAATTAAAAGCCGTCTTAGGAGAGTGACACAATACTGCAGCCTTCACTGTAAAAATAATAATAATAATTAATTAATTAATTAATTAATAAATATGTGGCAGAATGTCTCAGTCTGAGGGACAGTGAGACACCAACTGTCCTACACACACCCTGAACATCCTCTGTGCATAATATGTTCAAATACTTACCTGTCATTTTTTTTGTTGTTGTCTGCTTATGTTTTTAATTTATTATGTTTATCTATGTAAATATAATACAGTCTACGTATAATATATTTTAAACTACCAACAATATTTGTTTTAGCAACAATGTGATGTATAACGTTCATATCAATAACGCACTTTTGAATTTAATTTGAATTGTGAGAGTCAGAGACGGACAGGGTGGGGGTGGGTGGATAAACAGAGAGGGAGAAGAAAGAAAGAAAAAAGATAGATAAAAGATTTTTTATATATAAAATCTACATCAAATCAATATCAATAACCACCCTTTGCTTTCAAAACAGCATCAATTCTTCTAGGTACACTTGCACACAGTTTTTGAAGGAACTCGGCAGGTAGGTTGGCCCAAACATCTTGGATAACTAACCACAGTTCTTCTGTGGATTTAGGCAGCCTCAGTTGCTTCTCTCTCTTTATGTAATCCCAGACAGACTCGATGATGTTGAGATCAGGGCTCTGTGGGGGCCATACCATCACTTCCAGGACTCCTTGTTCTTCTTTACACTGAAGATAGTTCTTAATGACTTTCACTGTATGTTTGGGGTCATTGTATACTGCAGAATAAATTAGGGGCCAATCAGATGCCTCCCCGATGGTACTGCATGATGGATAAGTATCTGCCTGTACTTCTCAGCATTGAGGAGACCATTAATTCTGACCAAATCCCCAACTCCATTTGCAGAAATGCAGCCCCAAACATGTAAGGAACCTCCACCATGCTTCACTGTTGCCTGCAGACACTCATTCGTGTAACACTCTCTCCAGCCCTTCGGCAAACAAACTGCCTTCTGCTACAAAGGTGTCAAATTTTCATCAGTCCAGAGCACCTGCTGCCATTTTTCTGCACCCCAGTTCCTGTGTTTTCGTGCATAGTTGAGTCACTTGGCCTTGTTTCCACATTGGAGATATGGCTTTTTGGCCTTCCCTGCCACTTCCATGACACTTCTGACCAGACTTCTCCGGACAGTAGATGGGTATACCAGGGTCCCACTGGTTTCTGCCAGGTCTGAGCTGATGGCACTGCTGGACATCTTCCGATGGTGAAGGGAAGTAAGCCTGATGTGTCTTTCATCTGCTGCAGTAAGTTTCCTTGGCCGACCACTGCGTCTACGGTCCTCAACGCTGCCCGTTTCTTTGTGCCTCTTCAAAAGAGCTTGGACAGCACATCTGGAAACCCCTGTCTGCCTTGAAATTTCTGCCTGGGAGAGACCTTGCTGATGCAGTATAACTACCTTCTGTTATGTTGCTGTGCTCAGTCTTGCCATGGTGTAGGACTTTTTATAGTAAACTGTCTTCAGCAACCTCACCTTGTTAGCTGAGTTTGGCTGTTCCTCACCCAGTGTTATTCCACCTACACAGCTGCTTCTGTTTCAGTTAATGATTGTGTCTGAACCTACATATTGAAGTGACTTTGTGCAAGTGTACCTAGAAGAATTGATGCTGTTTTGGAGGCAAATGGTGGTCACATCTGATATTAAATTGATTTTTCTTCTGTTCACTCACTTTGTATGTCTATTTTTTAAAGCATTCACACCTGCCTAAAACATTTGCACAGTACTGTATGATAGATAGACAGACAGAGAATGATTTTATCTCTCTGCCTTTGAACTCGCCCAAAATCATACTACAGTAATCTGTATTTCTCCTCAAAGGATAAGAGACTGCACTTTGATGATTTAAACCACAACTGCTATAAACACTTTACATTTTTACTTCTGCTTTCTGTTTTTAAAAGGGTTGATTAATCCTATGATGCCGTGAAATTTTTTTCGACTAGGTGATCAAACTGTGAAAATTTCAAAGAGTAACATCCTTAATAGACAAACAACAATAACAACAAACTGTCAAACTGTGCTTAATTCAATTGCACAAATCAAGCCCTTGACAGTCAGTCTGGAGCAGGAACAATGTGCCATCACATTTACCCAAGAACATCAAAGTTAAGAATTAAAAAGCCAGCCATCTGAGTTTGACATTTTGTCATTTGCTGCAGAAACTGGGAGGAAAAAAAAATACAACAAATCACCATTTACAAAAAGTCCCATGTCAAAGACACAAATTTCCGTGCCACAAGTAAATGAGCATTGTTCCTTTGTGACATGAATGTCTGCAACACGAAATGCCTGGACTTTGAATTGACGACTAAATTACACCCATATGTTGCACTGGCGTGTCGTATTTGTGAAATGCTGTGATGGAAATATTCAAAATCCTAACATAACTTATAATGTTTACAAGCACTTCCTCCAAAAAAAAAAAAGAAAAAAAAGAGGCAGTCAGCTTCAGTCAGCTTCGAGCCCAGCCTTGGGATATTTAATATTCACCCTACACACCCCAGGCAAACATATCAAGCCCATTCCAGATGGCACGCGTTATATAAATCAGCCCAAATTTCCAATCTACATTTTCACAAACTCCCTGGAAAAAAAAATGGATGAACACACTGGGCATATGGGAGGTTCTGCCATGTGCCGCCTGAATCAGACTGACTTCATTAATAAGGTCAAAACAAACTGACACGCCACAAAATAAACGTGTGGAGCTGGAGATCAATCAACGAGCCTGTGTGGCAGAAAAGCCCTTCATTAAGTACAAATGGGTCAAAAAAGGCAACAAAACACCTTCATTAATGCTGGTACATGCAGCATGGGAAAGATGATTTATTTAGTGAAGAAAACACATTAAAAACTGTGGGAGAACATTCGTGCCACATTCATCATGTCGGGAGCATATGCCTGCTTGGCTTGTAAGTTTAAATTTTAAGTTTGAGTAAGTTTTTTTTTTTTTTTTTCCCTTCTGTGTTTGTACTCCTTCATCTCAGTTGCATTGTCAGTGGAAATATGAAAGACAACTTCGTGTGCAGACAGGAAGAAACACATCCATGCTGTTTGTCCAGTAAACTGGATTACTCTGATCAACGCTTACTAGAAATTTATTAGAAACTGAGATTTGAATGCTGTAACCCAAATCCTGACACACACACCAGGAGGAGCAATTCACATTCATCTGGCACTTTAAACACTTCACTGGTCCACTGTATCATTTACAACTGAGCTTTAAGACTTCATCATTTTGTACATCTCTTAGTTGCACAAATTATAGTTCAGATTACCACGCACTAGCTGGTTCACTAATCTTAAAGCCTGGAGTGAAAATTCAGCTTTCAGTTACTCTAGTATTAACTCTGATATTCTCTGACAGAAAATCTCTTATCTCTTATTCCGGCTGGATTAGTTTATCAGGGGTACATCTGTGATACATTTTTTTACACGTCTCCTCTGTGATTAAACTCTCACATCAGGACCGCAATAAAATGACCACAGGAGAAGTGAAGTTCTAGGGGATTGTATTTTCAATGAACCCGGGTGTTTGCGTCACGTGGTCATACAGGTGTGACCACGATCCAGTCACAACACGGTGACGTGGTCAAAGAGCTCTTATTTCTGTTTGGTGGGAGCCAAAGTTCCAACAACAACTTGAAAACACAATTCATAATCACAAAGTATCAGAAAGCATTCGTTTTGTGATTCAGGAAGCGTTTAATATGTGTGGGAGGGTCATTGGTATGCGTGCTGCAAGAATAAATACAGCAAGTAGCAGCAGACAAACGTCGTGTTTTCCAACACGAGGCGACATGTGCATAGAAAATCATGGACATGTTTATACAGACAGACCACCGACTTTAGTTTATTTAAAGAAATAAAAAGAAAAGTAGGTAATTCAGCTTGTAATTTTCTGAGAAAAACACCAACATGGCCGAATAAAATCACCTGCACAAAAGGAAATTACCCCAAGACCCCCCAAGTCCTGTTTTGATTGGATTAATTTTACATGAGGAGGTGGTGCAATCTGAGTATCTCTTATTTTATTTCCATCCAAATCTGTGTATAGAAGTATCTATAATTCTATAAGTAGAAAGAATGACTAAACGATGTCTAGAAGATTTAGCAAACCACCACAATTAATTCATAGGCAAAGACTGTTAGCCAGTCATAGCACTTAGTGCTTACATTGAAGTCTTAAAGGTAACGGACACAAAAACTGATCGATTCAGTCAGAGAGTCAGAGACAGGGTGGAAAAAAGTCATAAATTACTAAATGTTGTATGTTTGTTTGTGCAAAAAAGGTCTACTAATATTATAATTAAACCTCAGAGAAGATAAAAATAAATACATTAAAAAAATAAATAAATAAATAAAAAAACAGGTGCATCTCAAAAAATTTTAATATGGTGGAAAAGTTCAATTTTTTCTGTAATTTAATTCAAAAGTGGAACTTCCATATATTCTAGATTCAAAAATATTAGAATAAAGAATTTATAATACAGCAATGTCGAGCTGAGAAGACTCTAATCAGCTGATTAACTCAAAACACCTTTTTACTCAAAACACCGTTGCTCAGTGATCCAAACTCCTCTTTTCAGATGAAGGTAAATTTTGCATTTCATTTGGAAATCAAGGTCCCAGAGTCTGGAGGAAGAATGGAGAGGCACAGAATCCAAGTTGCTTGAAGTCCAGTGTGAAGTTTCCACAGTCAGTGAGGATTTGGGGTGCCATGTCATCTGCTGGTGTTGGTCCACTGTGTTTTCTCAAGTCGAGAGTCGATGCAGCGTCTACCAGGAGATTTTAGAGCACTTCATGCTTCCATCTGCTGACAAGCTTTATGGAGATGCTGATTTCCTTTTCCAGCAGGACTTGGCACCTGCCCACAGAGCCAAAACTACTAGTAACTGGTTTGCTGACCATGGTATTACTGTGCTTGATTGGCCAGCCAACTCGCCTGACCTGAATTTTGTCAAGAGGAAGATGAGAGACACCAGACCCAACAATACAGACCAGCTGAAGGTCGCTATCAAAGCAACCTGGGTTTCCATAACACCTCAGCAGTGCCACAGGCTGATTGCCTCCATGCCACGCTGCATTGATGCAGTAATTTGTGCAAAAGGAGCCCCGACCAAGTATTGGGTGCATAAATTAACATACTTTTCAGAAGGTTGACATTTCTGTATTATAAATCCTTTATTCTAATATTTTGAGATACTGGATTTTTGATTTCCATGAGCTGTAAGTCGTAATCATCAAGATTAAAACAAAAAAGGTTTGAAATATTTCACTTTGTGTAATGAATCTAAAATATATGAAAGCTCTACTTTTTGAATTCAATTACGGAAAAAAAAACGAACTTTTCCACCATATTCTAATTTTTTTGAGATGCACCTGTACATATGAATTTGTAGTCCAGTAGAAGTTACACACACGATGAAAAACATACACAGTTCAATAGTTGCCTTAAATTAATCCAAAAATTCACAGCTCTTAATTAGCCCTTACATCAATAAACAGTTGCCTTAAATTCACAAGGATGAACACAGATGTCAGTCTTTCTACACAGTCTGGGAGTGTAATATTTGCATTCCATTTAGGAACAAAAAGGAACTCGAACAGACGGGCCGAGGACAAAAGACAAAAAGAGGGGAGAGATTTCTTTGTTTGCCTTCATTGCAAACGATCTATTCGTGACTGCCATTGTAATAAGAAGTGTGTGTGTAAATACACATACAATGGATCAACTGCACATCTTTATCAAAGTTGGGGAAAAATTCAATTCCAGTCAGTCGGTGCAGCAAATGAACAAATGTGTCATCACGTTCATGCATGAATGACAAAAATGCTGATATGACTTGATTCTGTCTTTTGCTGTAGAAAAAGCAACTGCTCTGCATTTGCTCTATGGACAGAAACAAATCTAGACTCAAATTGAAGGCACAGCACAAAGCCAAAGGTTCAAAAGCCATGCTACAGAGTGCACCGGGGCAGAAGAGTCACATTTTAGAAATTAATTTTCATACAACAAAGAAGACTATTTGTTGCAGACAGCTCCCAGTGGTCTACCTCTCATCTTTCTTTATCCAACATCTCACTGATGTTTTCACAACCTCCTACAATCACACCATCTGCAAATCCCACACATGGCATGCAAATAAATCAGAACACCACCCAATATCTGAAATATTCAGATTAGAGGGTAAGCAAGGTAATTACAAAGAGATCTTCACACACACACACACACACAGCTGTAAAAAAAATAATAATAATTAATAAATAAATAAATAGATAGATAAATAAATAAAAACCCACACACAGACACACACACACTCCCCACTCTGATGAATACTGCATAAGCAATAGGTGGCTTCTTTTGCTTTCCATGTAGCCAACACATCTGTTGGAGGCTGTTGTAGCAGTTTTGATATTCCTCCTTATTATGAGGAAGTCTTACACAGCTGGACACACAGATCCCGTTAACATGGAGCAAGTCAGCCGAAAAAAATTCAAACACAATCGATCTCAAACTGTAGGGAGCATTTTGAGATGTCGTGGCCTCTACTTATGTATTGCAAATGGCAAGAAGCAAAACAAGATTAGTCGGTGAGTTTCAGGGTCAGACAGTAGGAGGTGCTCATTAAAAGCGTCCAACGACGGAGTATGAATTCAGGTTTGCTAATGGGATCAACATACCCAAACCTCCAAACCTGGGTCACGCTTCACCTGAGCCCATAGAGCACTGACCACCTACAGTTCATCCCCTGACCCAGAGCAAGCTATTAGCTAAAATCAGATATGCTTTGAGAGGTTTCTTGTGTGTTTATGTGTGCGAGACCGAGAAAAGCTTTTTTTCACAGTTTATGTAAAGAAATATTTACATATATTTACATATTCATGCATGCACCTTGAAGGTAGAACAGGTTTGTTGGATATGAACTCTGTGTCAGGGTGGTGATGATGCATCACACACATAAAAACAGGAGCCTGAGAAGATCATAATGAGCATTCAGGTCTTTTCTACTTTTCAACACACACACACACACACACACACACACAAACGAAGGGCTTGGATCATTAAAAACACCCTCAGCAACAGTGTCTGATACAATGGCTCCGTTTCAATACAACGGCCCCACAGCATTAAAGCCTATTAAAAGCACCTAGTGGTCGACAGCTCATTAGAAACCCGGGCAGGCTCCGCTCTGTACAAAATGACATCGGGTAATTCAAACTGAACTTCATTAGGGTAAATACAACTAGCAACAGCACAGCCTGCACCAGAGGCACAGTACAGCAGACACACGGAGAGGCAAACAGTGTCAAAAAAATTCAAGTCCTTCATTCTACATGCAAATATGAAAATTAAACATAACGATCCATATGTTGCTTTTATATATATATATATATATATATATATATATATATATATATATATATATATATATATATATATATATATAAAAAAGCAGTCATTCCATCACCAGCATCTCTTGCTCTCTCGCTCTCCCTCACTGTATCTCCCGCTCACTCTCTCTCTCCCCCGCTCACTCTCACTCTCCCCCTTACTCACTCTCAAGCTCACTCTCACTCTCTCTCTCCCCCTTACTCACTCTCCCGCTCACTCTCACTCTCACCCTTACTCACTCTCCCGCTCACACTCACTCTCACCCTTCCTCACTCTCCCACTCATACTCACTCTCACCCTTACTCACTCTCCCGCTCACACTCACTCTCTCTCTCTCCCTTACTCACTCTCCCGCTCACACTCTATCTCACCCTTACTCACTCTCCCGCTCACTCTCTCTCTCTCCCTTACTCACTCTCCCGCTCACACTCACTCTCACCCTTACTCACTCTCCCGCTCACACTCACTCTCACCCTTACTCACTCTCCCACTCATACTCACTCTCACCCTTACTCACTCTCCCCGCTCACACTCACTCTCTCTCTCTCCCTTACTCACTCTCCCGCTCACACTCACTCTCCCCCTTACTCACTCTCCCGCTCACACTCTCTCTCCCCCTTACTCACTCTCCCGCTCACACTCTCTCTCCCCCTTACTCACTCTCCCGCTCACACTCTCTCTCCCCCTTACTCACTCTCCCGCTCACTCTCACTCTCTCCCTTACTCACTCTCCCGCTCACTCACTCTCCCGCTCACTCACTCTCCCGCTCACTCTCACTCTCCCCCTTACTCACTCTCCCGCTCACTCTCACTCTCCCCCTTACTCACTCTCCCGCTCACTCACTCTCCCCCTTACTCACTCTCCCGCTCACACTCACTCTCCCCCTTACTCACTCTCCCGCTCACTCTCACTCTCCCCCCTTACTCACTCTCCCGCTCACTCACTCTCTCTCTCCCCCTTACTCACTCTCCCGCTCACTCTCACTCTCCCCCTTACTCACTCTCAAGCTCACTCTCACTCTCTCTCTCCCCCTTACTCACTCTCCCGCTCACTCTCACTCTCCCCCTTACTCACTCTCCCGCTCACTCTCACTCTCCTGCTCACTCTCACTCTCCCGCTCACTCTCACTCTCCCGCTCACTCTCACTCTCCCGCTCACTCTCACTCTCCCCCTTACTCACTCTCCCGCTCACTCTCTCTCCCCCTTACTCACTCTCCCGCTCACTCTCACTCTCCCCCTTACTCTCACTCTCCCCCTTACTCTCACTCTCCCCCTTACTCACTCTCCCGCTCCCCCTTACTCACTCTCCCGCTCCCCCTTACTCACTCTCCCGCTCACTCTCACTCTCTCTCTCTCCCCCTTACTCACTCTCCCGCTCACTCTCACTCTCCCCTTTACTCACTCTCCCGCTCACTCTCACCCTTACTCATTCTCCCTCTCACTCTCACTCACTCTCTCCCCCTTACTCACTCCCCCTCTCCCACACTCACTCTCTCTCTCCCCCTTACTCACTCTCCCGCTCACTATCTCTCACCCTTACTCACTCTCCCGCTCACTCTCCCGCTCACTCTCTCTCTCTCCCTTACTCACTCTCCCGCTCACTCTCACTCTCTCTCTCCCCCTTACTCACTCTCCCGCTCACTCTCACTCTCTCCCTTACTCACTCTCCCGCTCACTCTCTCTCCCCCTTACTCTCACTCTCCCCCTTACTCTCACTCTCCCCCTTACTCTCACTCTCCCCCTTACTCACTCTCTCTCTCCCTTACTCACTCTCCCTCTCTCCCCTTTACTCACTCTCCCGCTCACTCTCACTCTCTCTCCCCTTTACTCACTCTCCCGCTCACTCTCACTCTCCCCCTTACTCACTCTCCCCGCTCACACTCACTCTCTCTCTCCCCCTTACTCACTCTCCCGCTCACACTCACTCTCTCTCTCCCCCTTACTCACTCTCCCGCTCACTCTCACTCTCTCTCTCCCCCTTACTCACTCTCCCGCTCACTCTCACTCTCTCTCTCCCTCTTACTCACTCCCCCTCTCCCACACTCACTCTCTCTCTCCCCCTTACTCACTCTCCCGCTCACTCTCACCCTTACTCACTCTCCCTCACCGTTACTCACTCTCCCGCTCACACTCACCCTTACTCACTTTCCCCGCTCACTCTCACTCTCTCTCCCCCTTACTCACTCTCCCGCTCACTCTCTCTCTCTCTCTCCCCCTTACTCACTCCCCCTCTCCCACACTCACTCTCCCTCTCCCTCACTCACTCTCCCTCTACCTCCCCCTTACTCACTCTCCCGCTCACTCTCACTCTCTCTCTCCCTTACTCACTCTCCCGCTCACTCTCTCTCCCCCTTACTCTCACTCTCCCCCTTACTCTCACTCTCCCCCTTACTCACTCTCCCGCTCCCCCTTACTCACTCTCCCGCTCCCCCTTACTCACTCTCCCCGCTCCCCCTTACTCACTCTCCCGCTCACTCTCACTCTCTCTCTCTCCCCCTTACTCACTCTCCCGCTCACTCTCACTCTCCCCTTTACTCACTCTCCCGCTCACTCTCACTCTCCCCCTTACTCATTCTCCCTCTCACTCTCACTCACTCTCTCCCCCTTACTCACTCCCCCTCTCCCACACTCACTCTCTCTCTCCCCCTTACTCACTCTCCTGCTCACTCTCTCTCACCCTTACTCACTCTCCCGCTCACTCTCCTGCTCACTCTCTCTCTCCCCTTACTCTCCCACTCTCTCTCTCTCCCCCTTACTCATTCTCCTGCTCACACTCTCTCTCCCCCTTACTCACTCCCCCTCTCCCACACTCACTCTCCCTCTCTCTCCCTCTCCCTCACTCACTCTCCCTCTCCCTCACTCACTTCCTCACTCACTCTCCCTCTCCCTCAATCACTCCCTCACTTCCTTACTCACTCTCCCGCTCACTCTCACTCTCTCCCCCTTACTCACTCTCCCTCTCTCCCCTTTACTCACTCTCCCACTGGCTCTCACTCTCTCTCTCCCTTACTCACTCTCCCGCTCACTCTCACTCTCTCCCCCTTACTCACTCTCCCGCTCACTCTCTCTCTCCCCCTTACTCATTCTCCCGCTCACTCTCACTCTCTCTCTCCCCCTTACTCACTCCCCCTCTCCCACACTCACTCTCCCTCTCCCTCACTCACTCTCCCTCTACCTCCCCCTTACTCACTCTCCCGCTCACTCTCACTCTCCCCCTTACTCACTCTCCCGCTCACTCTCACTCTCCCCCCTTACTCACTCTCCTGCTCACTCTCACTCTCTCTCCCCCTTACTCACTCTCCTGCTCACTCTCACTCTCTCTCTCCCCCTCTCTCTCCCCCTTACTCACTCTCCCACTCACTCTCACTCTCTCTCCCCCTTACTCACTCTCCCGCTCACCCTCACTCTCCCCTTTACTCACTCTCCCGCTCACTCTCACTCTTTCTCTACCCCTTACTCACTCTCCCGCTGACTCTCACTCTCTCTCTCCCTTACTCACTCTCCCCCTGACTCTCACTCTCTCTCTCCCTTACTCACTCTCCCTCTCTCCCCTTTACTCACTCTCCCGCTCACTCTCACTCTCTCTCCCCCTTACTCACTCTCCCGCTCACTCTCACTCTCTCTCTCCCCCTTACTCACTCCCCCTCTCCCTCACTCACTCTCCCTCTACCTCACTCACTTCCTCACTCACTCTCCCTCTCCCTCAATCACTCCCTCACTTCCTCTCCTGCTCTCTCTCGCTCCCTCCCCCCCCGCACAGATTTGCACAGGTGTTTGGAACTCTCCAATATTAACTGATGCCTCCTGAAAGTGGTGAACTCGCGCAGGGGCTCTGCATTTATGTCATAGCAAACGGAGAATGTTTTGAGTTCACTGACATGAAACACAATCAATGTATCAATATATTTTTGACTGAGCTAATATTAGACAAGTATATACACTGTAGTCAACATCAGTTAATTGTTCTTATTAGGGATGCCAGTGAAAGATTTGGCCAAAATTTTTCAAAAACTGAACTTTTGGTTATCAGCTGAAAGAAAAGTAAAAGACTAAAAGTTTGACCTAAAAAAGTTTAAATAAACAAACACTTCACTTTGTTCAAACACTTTGGGAGCAAAACAGTGAGAATATAAACCAAATAAACATTGAACAACTGATTTGTAAAAGGATTATATAGAAAATGTAACCTACTGTTTTTCTTTCCTCAACGTTTTCTACACATTAAAAATCTATCACGTAAAAATCGTGATAGTTTCCATGATTGCAGCTGCCGAAAAACAGCTCTGACTGCACAGCTGGTAATATAATTACACCCTCCTGTACTCTCTTAAACCTGAAATGGTAGAAATGCTTGTTTTCCTGTCTTTATTATTTATTTTTTAGGCTATCGGTTCTTAAAATGGAAAATTACGAGCATGGAACAATCAATATCACACAAGTCTAGTGTCCACTAAAGGGCCAGCAAACAGAATTGGTACAGAAGGAATGAGAGAAAAGACATGGCCTCGTGTTCATTTGAATGTTTATTAAGGATATGTGGCACGGGAGTGCCATTACATCCCACTCATTTCCATAATGGAATATTACTATTACAATTCTAAACCAATTGGTTGAGGTGATAAATCTCTTAAATACTATCTGCCAGGGCAACACCTGGAGGTCCTCATCATGTTCCTCAAACCTTTCCAGTGTGTGCAGTGTGGGAGGGAGAATTATCCTGCTGAAAGAGGCCACTGCTATCAGGGAATACCATTGCCATTAAGGTGTACCTGGTCGGCAACGATGTTTAGGTAGGTGGCACGTGTCAAATTGGCATGCACATGAATGCCAGGACCCAAGGTTTCCCAGAAGAACATTGCCCAGACCATCACACTGCTTCCACCGGCTTGTCTTCCCATAGTGCATCCTGGTGCCATCTCTTCCCCAGGTAAGCGGCACACAAGTACTAAACCGCCCACATGATGCAAAAAAAAAAAAAACAGGATTCATCAAGACCAGACGATCTTCTTCCATTGCTGCAAGATCCAGTTCCGATGTAGGTGCTTTCGGAGGTGGACAGGGGTCGGCATGGGCAATCTGATCAGTCTGCAGCTACACAGCCCCATATGCAGAAAGCTGCGATGCACTGTGTGTTGTGACACCTTCCTCCCGCCCATAAGCCTTGTTGTTTTGGAGGTGTTCTGACCCAGTCATCTAAATATAACAATTTAGTCCTTGTCAAAAGTCGCTCAAGTCTTCACACTAGCCCATTTCTCTCTCATCCAGCACGTTGCGACTGTTTGCTTACCATCGAATATATCCCAGACTTTGACATGTGCCGCTGTTACAGGATAATCAACGTTATTTGCTTCATCTGTGAGTGGTCATAATGTTTTGGCTCATCATCGTATATAGCAGCATATTATTTAGACTTTGCATGTCATTTAAAATAATAAGTGGCTGTGGAACTCAAAAACTGCAATAAACTTTGTACTTTGAGAGGTTTTTCAACTTGCTTTTCAAATTGCTGCATTGTCATTCCAGGCATATCAAATCTCACATTGAGTGTAGGCTAGCTCCCTTTTTCACATAAAACAGGGGGAACAAAAAGGTGAGGGCTAAGCCCTCTGGACGGAAACAAGCTGGGCGTAGCAAAATCCTTATTGAGCGCAGAATTAAATAATAAACTTTTTAATGAATAAATATTGCATGCTGAAACACATTCTCCTTTTCCCACCATCCACTTTTACCATTCCCTCATAGCACCTGTCTAATTAACACGACTTATCACTGTAATTAGCAACATTAGCCCGTTTCATGGGCATGCATTATTAATAATTATACGTGTTTATTGGGTCACTGCGATCAGTCGTCTATCATAATAATCTTCAATGAAAGGTCATCTCTGTCAAAGTCAAATGTGGCAGACCGCTATATTTTGAGAGTCAAAATTTGTCAAATGTCAAGCATGGCAGTTAGTGTGTGAAACGGACACCTAATGAATTTTAATTTATATGTCAAGTCATGCAAGATAATCATCAATGAAATGTAGCCCCTCATAGGCCTCTGAATATCTCGGAGTATCTAAATTGCAGGACACCGGCTTTAACAAAATTGAATTTCCCATTACAAATGTTTGGTATGACCAATGTACATGTTTTCTGTTTTGTTATGTTTTTTTCCTTAGAACAGAGGGAAAGACATCAGGATCCTGGGCAATAAACAATGACAGTGGTTAGAAAATCCCTGCTCACAGTATAACCTTAGAAACGATGCAGGGTTTCGACAAAAAAAAAAAAAAAAAAAAATCAGGTAATGTGGATTCTTCAAGTGCAAAATAACAGCTAGACTACGAAAAGCTGATAAACAAGCAAGCAAGGGTTAGGCTGAAACAAGCAGGGTTCTAAAGGGGGCAGATGCTGTAGAAACAAACTGTAGATGCTGTAGAAACCCCCTGCTGTAACAATCTTCGCTACGTTCCACTGTCAGTGCGTCTCTTCATGCTGCCAACACATCATTGATTCTTCTAACACTACCTTACAGTTTACCAAACACAAAAATGAGCACAAATGGCTGTAGAAAATAAACAATACATAGAATAATTCACACCCTAAAGTATATTTTACATAAACGCAAAAAGAAATGTCATTTGCGCTCAGTCCACAGGAACTCTGTTGCATGCCTTTAATCATGTCCCATTTCCCTGGGGTATAAATATGAGATTGCACACTTGTATTATATATACTTATATTATATCTGTTTGTCATACATTACCATGAAAAAAACAAGAACTTTCAACACAGACAGACAGA
Source organism: Cranoglanis bouderius (assembly GCA_023630585.1). Taxonomy (NCBI): domain Eukaryota; kingdom Metazoa; phylum Chordata; class Actinopteri; order Siluriformes; family Cranoglanididae; genus Cranoglanis; species Cranoglanis bouderius. The sequence continues at coordinate 5,473,211 of CM042553.1, read as the reverse complement.
GGATTGTTGACTTGCACAATTCAGATAATGAATATAAAAACTACATTAGCAGTTGATAAAATACCCTTAAGCACAATAAGGGCTGTAACAAAGTGTTCTAGATGCATGAAACGGTTGTAAATTTGCCTGGAGTTGGACCCATGAGCGCACTGACCCCCTGCATGGTGAGGAGGAGGATGAAGGAGGGAAGAAGAGTCCAAAGTAGTATTGCAAAGTTTAGTTGATTCTTGTGGTTGTCAAGTTTCAAAATCAAAAAAAAAAAAAAAAAAAAAAAAAAAAAAAGGCAGCATAATTGGAACTACAGTTGACGTGTGTTGTGTTTTGGTGATACACACCATCACAAAGTTTGGTGATTAAAAGGGACTGCTTATAAGAAAAAGCCACTGTTATACCCAATGTAAAATATGGAGGAGGATCAATGATGCTTTAGGGCTGTTTAGTAGCTGGTGGTTCAAAACTTGGTTGCCTCTGCCAGGAGGTTCAGACTTGGCTATAGAGAGAGCTTTCAACAAGACCATGAGCCAAACATACTTCCAAATCAAACAAAGAAATGGTCAAAGAAACAAAAAAAATTTATGTTTTGCAATGACCAACTCAGTTTTGGGTTTTACACCCTACTGAAAACCGGTGGTCTGAATTGATGTATGCACTGACTTAAAAATCTAAAAATGTTCTCCATGAAGGAGTGGATTAAGATCCCACTACAAGTGTCTCCAACCCAGAAAGACATTACTGGAAGACACTCAGTTTCAAAAATAAATAAAAAAAAAAAAATCATTGAACATAAAACATGAAAAACATGTTTAAATAAAACTGCCTGTAATTTGAGAGTTCACTGCAACGGAAATCTCAACAAGTCTCTCTCAAAGTCAAAAAAAAAAAAAAACTAATGGAAAAGAAAACTATTCAAAACCTTCTGTAATGGACAGCCTTTACTCCAAACTGTGCAACATTGCCCAGAAATACTACCTACTTAGAAGACACCCGCACAACTGGCATGCGAGTACTGACAACATTTTTTGAACAGAACATGGCTACTTAGGATGCACCACTGCGAGCAAGTGCTATATCATTCAATAGGCCGATGCTGAAAAGTTCGCAAGAGATCCATTTCAGCTATGCCGGTTATCTCTTTCCTGCCTCTTTAATTGCACACCGATAACGTATCTTTCAATTACAGCCTATTCCATGACCGTTTTGAGCAAAGGGAAAGAGCTGCAACATGAGGCCTGCTCAAATTAATGAGGTGAACCAAGGACATTTGAATTCAAGATTTGAATATGTAGGAAGGAAGAGTCAGCACAAAGGTGCGGACATATGAATGCCAAACAGATTCTTCAATCAGCTCTTTGTGAGGTGAGGACATTAAAGTCAATGCGACAGTACCTCAGCGGACACAAGGATGGCTAATCATTTCGACTGTAGTCCATTAAGCTCAATCACACCCACCTGCCACTGACTGTCTTAACCTTAGACGTCAGGATTGGAATAGCAGCGTGACAATCAGGCTCTGGACACCCCCATCAACAGCCGTCAGACTGCCATACCTAGACCTGTCAGGATAATTACATTATCGACTTATTGTACGATATATGGACATGACCTCAATCATTTTGCTGACCCCAATATTGCCTGTTGTGTTTACGTGTGTGTTTGTTTACATAAGAATGAACGTCACCAACATTTTAGCCATTCATGCTGCTTCTGTCCTCTCGTCTGCTCTAGGGCCGTCAAATTCAAATTCAAACTTTGAATATTCGTCGAATTTAAGATAAAAATGCACATTCGAATGCAAAAACTGTTGAACCTTAAAACATACTGTTAAAAAAATAACACACAAGATATTAATGCATTAACAATGTTTTTTGAAGAAGAAAAAAATCTAGAAAGAATAGTTCTAGTGTTTGAAATTATCCAGTCGTAGTCAATAATGTCGGGGTTTAAGCCGCTTAAGCTGCGTGAGCTGAAGCTGAACAGTGAATGAACAGCGGTAAACTGAAGCGCTTCACTAGCGGGTTAATGAACTCACCCAAACGCATCCTATACACGTATGAGATTAATCAGACATTTACACAACATAAACCTAATATTACAACTTGCTTCTCCACAAAATGATGCAAGTGCACAAGTGAATTTGAACTTAAGTAACGCGCCAGGCAGAATGGGGGTCACGTTGTGAATACGCTCTTTTTGTAACAACGCACTAAAACACAGACAATGAATAATTAAAGCGTAAAGAATTCACAATATTGTATTACAGTCCATTTTATTTATTGTTTTGGTTGTGTGGTTTCATTTTATTTATATTTCATTTATTTAGGATATTTAATTTTTTTTTGTCATTCTAACTCCAATGTCTGAATATTCTTAAGAATTAAAAGTTCATTGCTTTTTGAAAGGGTGTACTTGCATTATGATGCTATTATATTATCGTTATATCAGTGGCATAAAATGGTCTTAAAATGACTTGTTTATCGCAATTATTTCTAGGACAATGTATCGTCCTACAAAAGTTGTTATTGTAACGGGCCTAGTCACACCTGGAGCAGAAGCCCAAAGCATATGCACATCTCTTTAAAATGTCCTCTCTTAGATTGATGTGACAGAAATCCATCGTAGCAATGGAGAACTGTGACACTAATCCTAAGATTACTAATGGCAATAATGTATAAAATGAAATTGCAAAGCATGCTGATAAATGACAGAACCCAGGGTGAGCGTGTAGATAATAAATAAAGTGGGCCTACAACAGATCCCTGCAGAACACCTTGAGAAATGTGTGATTTATGCTCACCAATGGGGATAAAATGCTGTGAATCAGTAAGGTAGGACCCAAACAGACAAAATAATGCTGCTGTGCACACCTAGCACCCTATCTTAGGTGATCGGATTGTAAGGCAACAGCACTAGGTACAGGTGTGTCTTGGAGACTCATTGTGAGCTGATCAAACAACCTTCAGAGGTGGTCTGGAACACACATAACATTTGTAGTGTGAACGCAAAAGCGGCCGATGCATCCCAGACAGCAACGAAGGACCACCCCAATCGACTGCATCATTGCCCTCATCATTGCTAGTCCATTTGGAAATCGCGCTAAACGGTTGTCCACCACTAGTGAGAAAAGGGCCAGAAGCACAAGCACCCAAATGAGTTTTAAGAAGCAAAAGTATAATATTTTGATTGACAATATAAAAACCCTTCTGAGAACACCCTGTCATCTGGAGATTGAGAGTTCAAATCCCGATGATGCTATAGCCGGGAGCCAAGCAAGCAAAAACTGGGAGGGCGGGATGGCATACTCTGATGCTGGGCAAGAAGGCATGGCACACAGTCAGAGTTCCAGTTTATCCCAAAGGTGTTCAGTGGGGTTGAGGTCAAGACTCTGTGCTTGTGGAGGTCTTCTACACCAGCCTGGGTAAACCATGTCTTAACGGAGCTCGCTTTGTGCAAAGTGGTATTGTCATGCTGGAACAGGTTTGGGCCTCTTAGTTCCAGTGAAGGGAAATTGTAATGTTACAATATACAAAGACATTCTGTACAATTGTGTGCTTCCAACTTTGTGGTAACAATTTGCGGAAAAACCACATATGAGTATGGTGGTCGGGTGTCCACATACTTTTGGCCATATAGTGTACGTGGTGTATGCATGTATTTTATCCACACCAACCATTCAGAAGCTCGATGGCATAAAGCATGAGTTGGTTTTGATGGTTCAGCATCAAAATGGATCAGTGTTGCTTTGACTTTGATAGATTTGGCTCAAGAAACAACTTTAAGAACAGGAGTGACGATCCCATCTCCAGAGGGTGGGGAACCAGTTAAAAACTTCTACGTTAAATACATACAAAAACAGCTGAGAAAACAGAAGAATATTTCTGTAACAGATGTTGATGCCTGATCAAGCAAACAAGTGTGGATTTCATGATTACTGGATGTCAGTTAGGAAAATGAGATGGAAGTTGCATATTGATATTTTGACTGGTGGCGTGGGGGGGTGGGGGGGTCAATAGTGAATGAAGACAGTGCAGTGTAGAGTAGAGAGTACTTCATTGTTGCTTCCCTCTTTAATTCTATTAAATAACTGATGTGTTGTCTATCTATAGTATTTGCAATCAAAATCAGTGATTGATCAAGTGTATTACAAGCAAAGGGAGTTGTTGAGAATGGTAAATAAAATGCATTGATTTCTACTTTCCCTGATTAAGTTAGACAAACATTTCACACAGGGATGTCTATTAAATTATAAAAGCATATAAATCTTACTACACCCTATGCTTGTGAGAGCTTGTGGAAACCCCCTGAACCATCGCCGTTCAGCAAGAATATAAAGCGTACTCAGGCCAACTCTTTTATCATTTGAAAATACACATTCCAAATTCATGTGTAGCCCAAAATCATTTGATATTAATCATATATGAACGAGTCCGTGAGCTATATTCTAAAACATGCATGTTCGCTCTGATCAAGTGTGCTGCAAGAGCAGTTTGCTGCCTGCCATGTGAATAGACCTTAAAGCACCAGAACACATTTCTGCGCATTTAAATCTTCCAATTTCATAGCTTTTGCAATAAATGAGATCCAGCCTAAGGTTCAGTGATTCTTGATACCATCAATCAGCTCAAGCCTAGTCCGTCCTCTCTAATCAACTTAATTAGCTACATGATTTACCAATGCAGGCTACAGCTCTGGCCCCTTAGCTAACTTTACTAATCTTAGGTAAATACCGATCCCATCATCGGTTTGTGAAATATCAAACAATGGGAGCTCTGTTACTTGGTAGTCACAAAATCCAAACTTCACAATAATGTATATATTCGTACAAAGCACATAGAAAGTACATCCAGGAAAGCAAATAAATTTATCTTATTACACCTAAGTCAAATTAGTTTAGTTAATAACTTCAGCTAATTAAATATTTCATTCATTTAGAATTTAACGCCAATTAATTTTTAGCACAACATATAAAATGTAAAAAAAAAAAAAAAAACCCTTTGACATTAAAATATTACCAAAATAATGCAGCTGAACAATGGAAGAATACAAAAGAAAAACAACAGAGTGGGAAAAAGTGGCTAGATGACTTTTTTTTTAAAATCTCACGTCAATCCACCTTTCACGTCAGTCCCACCAGGATTTTCCAATCACAGAAATTAACGCACAATCAAGGAAACTCTGCAATATTCGGCTAAAGCCCTCTTCGATTCACGTGTGTTGAACATGCGAACAGATAAAAGGTCTCATTTACCAACAAATCATCACTGCGAAAGACCGTGCAAAACTATTTCGTGCAATTGCAATGTTTTCTAAGGAACTTGGTCGATTCAATTTCCCAAAGCATTAACAATTGCTCATTTAAAACACACAAAACTAGTGCAGGATAAAACACTCAAGTTTAGAGAATAAAACAGTGAGAGAGAGAAACAGAGCCAGTGGCAGGGGTGGGTGATGGGACAAAAAAATATATCACAAATCTCAAAGGCATTTCTACAATACACAAATAAATGTTTTACATTATGTAGCAAACGTCCCACTATACAGTAGTGCTGCATTAAAAAAAATCTGTTCAATGATTTATTCAGTATATATATATATATATATATATATATATATATATATATATATATATATATATATATACATACATACATACATATATATATATATATATATATACATACATACATACATATATATATATATATATATATATATATATATATATATATATATATATATACACATATACATATATATATACATATACATACATATATATATATATATATATACACATATATATATATATACACATATATATATATATATATATATATATATATATATATATATATATATATATATATATATATATATACACACACACACACACATATACATACAGGTGCATCTCAATAAATTAGAATGTCGTGGAAAAGTTCATTTATTTCAGTAATTCAACTCAAATTGTGAAACTCGTGTATTAAATAAATTCAATGCCACAGACTGAAGTAGTTTAAGTCTTTGGTTCTTTTAATTGTGATGATTTTGGCTCACATTTAACAAAAACCCACCAATTCACTATCTCAACAAATTAGAATATGGTGACATGCCAATCAGCCAATCAACTCAAAACACTTGCAAAGGTTTCCTGAGCCTTCAAAATGGTCTCTCAGTTTGGTTCACTAGGTAAGCCACAAACATTCATTGCCAAAGAAGCTGGCTGTTCACAGAGTGCTGTATCCAAGCATGTTAACAGAAAGTTGAGTGGAAGGAAAAAGTGTGGAAGAAAAAGATGCACAACCAACCGAGAGAACCGCAGCCTTATGAGGATTGTCAAGCAAAATCGATTCAAGAATTTGAGTGAACTTCACAAGGAATGGACTGAGGCTGGGGTCAAGGCATCAAGAGCCACCACACACAGACGTGTCAGGAATTTGGCTACAGTTGTCGTATTCCTCTTGTTAAGCCACTCCTGAACCACAGACAACGTCAGAGGCGTCTTACCTGGGCTAAGGAGAAGAAGAACTGGACTGTTGACCAGTGGTCCAATATCCTCTTTTCAGATGGGAGCAAGTTTTGTATTTCATTTGGAAACCAAGGTCCTAGAGTCTGGAGGAAGGGTGGAGAAGCTCATAGCCCAAGTCGCTTGAAGTCCAGGGTTCAGTTTCCACAGTCTGTGATGATTTGGGGTGCAATGTCATCTGCTGGTGTTGGTCCATTGTGTTTTTTGAAAACCAAAGTCACTGCACCCGTTTACCAAGAAATTTTGTAGCACTTCATGCTTCCTTCAGCTGACCAGCATTTTGAAGATGCTGATTTCATTTTCCAGCAGGATTTGGCACCTGCCCACTCTGCCAAAAGCACCAAAAGTTGGTTAAATGACCATGGTGTTGGTGTGCTTGACTGGCCAGCAAACTCACCAGACCTGAACCCCATAGAGAATCTATGGGGTATTGTCAAGAGGAAAATGAGAAACAAGAGACTAAAAAATGCAGATGAGCTGAAGGCCACTGTCAAAGAAACCTGGGCTTCCATACCACCTCAGCAGTGCCACAAACTGATCACCTCCATGCCACGCCGAATTGAGGCAGCAATTAAAGCAAAAGGAGCCCCTACCAAGTATTGAGTACATGTACAGTAAATGAACATACTTTCCAGAAGGCCAACAATTCACTAAAAATGTTTTTTTTATTGGTCTTATGAAGTATTCTAATTTGTTGAGACAGTGAATTGGTGGGTTTTTGTTAAATGTGAGCCAAAATCATCACAATTAAAAGAACCAAAGACTTAAACTACTTCAGTCTGTGTGCATTGAATTTATTTAATACATGAGTTTCACAATTTGAGTTGAATTACTGAAATAAATGAACTTTTCCACGACATTCTAATTTATTGAGATGCACCTGTATATATATATAAAATTGAAAAAATCTGTTTTATTTGTTTAAAAAAATACTTCTCACTGACAAAATATTATTCTGTAAAAATCAACAGTTTATAATCTTAACAAATCAACTGCTGCCAGTCAGCTTGTAATCAACAACAAATCTTCATTTTTTTAACATCATGATATCTGCGTGTATAAAAGTGTATTGTGACATAATTTATCACAATATCAATATCATATCATCAGATCATCCTGGTCCAAGGATCAACATTCACTTGTTTTTGGAGGTTGTGACAGAAGGTACAATTTACAGGGAACTTGGAATGAGGCAGAAGTAACTTTTTTTCTTGATGCCTAACTTGCTAAATAGAGTTAACTTGCTAAACACAGTGCTGGTGCTTGGTGCCACTGCTATGAGCACCTCTACACATTTATTTACCTTTTTTTTTCTAAAGCAAGCTTAACTGTGCTCATTTTAAAATGCAATGACTTATTGTCTTACCGTCTACCTCCTTGTTCATTTGCTACACTTACAGCTAATTGTTCAACTTAGATGGTCAGATTAAATTGTCACTCTCATAGAGAACAATTTAGATTGTTGGTCACATTTAAGTTAAACAGAAGAGTGAATGTGTAAGGGAACTTAGGAACATTTAGGGTAAAGTGGAATGGGGGGGGGGGGGTGTTCCACGGTGGCTTGGTGGTTAAAGAAAGAGAGACAGAGTACTTTATTCATCTACAAGGGAAAATTTGGAAGCACATTTGCCTCGCACCTCCAGGATTGGGGGTTCTATTCCCGCCTCCGCCATATGTGCGTAGAGTGTGTGTGTGTGTGTGTGCGCGTGCGAGCGATTGTGCCCTGCGATGGGCTGGCATCCCGCCCAGGTTGTCCCCTGCGTTGCGCCCAGAGTCCCCTGGGACCGGCTCCAGGCTCACCGCGACCCTGTGTAGGTTAAGCGGTACAGAAAATGGATGGATGGTAGGTATAAAGTGGGGATATGGAAAAAATATTTCCATATTTTGCTTAATTTATTGCTTCATTACTGGGGTGGTAAGGGGGAAAAAATCATTTCTGAAGACAGTTATGGTATCTTAGGAACACAGAACAAACAAAAGGATGACGACAGGTGTCCGTTCATCCCCAACTTATCTCTTATATATTCTCTACCTGCTTTTCTGAGTACCTGCATTTGTCAGGACCACTGGCTATAGCCCAATGTCTAGTTTTGCATCCTAAGTGTGATGTGGTCTGTCTTAACAAATTGACTGGGCTGACGCAGGGTCTCTATGGACTCTGCTAGGGTCACTGATAGAGGCAACAGCAGGTCCAGAGCTGCATAGCAATCCATGCATCAAAGCAGTGACAGACAAGGCTAGGGGTTAGTAGCCAGGAAGAGAAATAGATAATAAATGTATGATATCCAAACTACACTATTTGGCCAAAGGTTTGTGAACTTGACCATCACACCCCTATGTGCTTTTTGAGCATCCCATTCCAGATGCAGTCCTCCCTTTGCTGTTAAAATAACCTCCACTCTTCTGAGAAAGCAGCCTGGGGTGCAGTCGGTGTTCCAGTTCATCCCAAAGGTGTTCAGTGGGGTTGAGGTCAGAGCTCTGTGCAGGACACGGAGTTCTTCCAAACCAACCTTGGCACACCATGTCTTCATGGAGCTCGGATTGTGTACAGGGGCATTGCCATGCTGGAACAGGATTTGGGTCTCTTAGTTCCAGTGAAGGGAAATTGTAATGCTGCAGCATACAAACACAGTCTATATAATTGTGTGCGTCCAGCTTTATGGCAACAGTTTGGGGAAGAACCACATATGGGTGTGATGGTCAGGTGTTCACAGGCGTTGCTGACTCACAGCTCCACCCCAGTTTGATCCTGGGCTCGAGTTACTGTCTATATTTAGTTTCTGTGCATGTTCTCCCTGAGTCCATGCAAGTTTTTTTCTGGGTTCTCTGGTGTCCTCCTACCTCCCAAAACTATGCCAGGAGGACAGGCTACACTAAATTATCCCTATGTGTCAAAGTAAATGTGCATGGTGCCCTGTGACCATCCAGGGTGTATTACACCTCACGCCCAGTGTTCTCAAGATCCACTGTGACCCTGACCAGGATAAAGCACTTGCTGAAGATTTTGCAAGTATTTCCAGTATTTGTAAGTTGGATTTAACTACATAACAGCTTTGGTAAGACGTTCGCCTATGCCTGTCTCATCCTAAAACCATTGTTAGAGTTAATAAGCTGCTCACTGCTGCATTATAGTAGACAGTTAAATGAGCAGACATTTTAATGCATTTTATTAAATCAGACGTGATATGTGCGTTGCTTCTACACATTGCAGTGTGTTGCTCTGTTGAACACTGTAGCTTTTTAAACTAGCTGAAAGAGGGAAAGCAGTGGATTGTACGCAAATCACCTGATTTTTCATGCTTTCCATTCTGCTTTAATCAAGCTCTCTTCAAAAGCCTCAAATCATGCTTTCAGTATAGATGCCTAATAATGCACCTAATCCCCGACACTATTCTGTAAACTCTTCTTTACATGAAACCACAGCAAAAACAGCAACATCCTCGTCTCAGTCAAAGTGCAATTTATTTTGAACAGACAACAGCAAAATGCCTGCTTTCACATATCTACCTGCCCCCTTGTTTCATGGACAGCTAAAAGTCCCCCTACTGACCTCAAAGACTATAAAAGCCTGGGGCTTTTCCAAAGTTCGGTTCTGCCGGCTCTCAGGAACAGTTCTGATAAAAGAATAACAAGCCTTTTAGTCAGAGCTCCTTTGCTTGTACGGCCAGTGATGGCACAGAAGCTCATAGCATTTTTGATCACTCTTTGTTCACAAACTCTTCAGATTTTTTTTTTGTTTTGTTTTTAGGGAAAAGGCACTACCTTTTTGTGATTGCAAGTTGGTCAAGCAGTGAAAAATCTGAAAGCCAACACATAAGCGAGCCTTGTACAGAAAAAGAAAAATAAACAGTACATCAAACAAACTTAAATTATGTTGATCAAAAGTAGTGCTATGTATTTTAGTTTTCAGTATTGAAAACATCTGGCGATGGACAGATGCTTAATTTGCCAGGTGTACGAAACTGCTCAAAAACCTTAAAGTAAATGTTTAAGGCTTAATTAGTATAATGGACATATTGTAGCGATGGAAACCATCTGAAACAGTGACAGGCATCAACAAAGTTGAAGAACCATGCTAACACTGTCTGCATTAAACATAAACCAAGAAGATTATAGTGTTAGTCACAGAGACATATCGTGCTATGCTTCAGAGTATGTTTTTCTATAAATGCGTCTCGGCAGTATGTTATTGCCACATCATGCATGCAGGCAATTCAGATATATCTTACTGATCAATAATATAGGAAGGCAAAGATGCATTTAAGGCCCTTTTGACTCATAATACTTGATCAGTGTTGTTCTCAAAACATTTTTTTTTTTTTGACACCACGAAGTAACTGTGGCAGCTAGGGGCAATGAGCCTTCGTAACTAAGGAACTGCAGACGTCGTCCGTTTGAGCCCTGAGTGACAGGAGCTAAATAGGAAAATTACCTTTTACAGCAAAAAAAGCACATATAGCAGAGGAGAAAATAAGAGAGAAAATTGGACATAATTGCAGTGACCTTGATAGTTCCACTCGGTTTCTCTGGCATTGTTTTGTTTTGTGCTGTTTGGAAAGTCAGATCTTTTCATTTTGTTGAGTGCTCAAATGTTAACTGCGCCATTAGGGCGGTCGGACATGTTGTGATAAACCATGGGTATTGCTGGCAGCTCCTGTAATTGCTTCTCCTGAATTGGTTCTGTTCAATAAGCACCATGCTGTCGCATTGCCTACCAATGAGGCAAGAACAGCTTCCAATTCGACCCCTCACCTCTATGAGCCCAAATACACTCTCTCCTTCTCTAAAGCAGGTTTCATCTCTGCTCCTTTTCTTTGCTCATCTCCCTGGTTTGTTTACTCATTGCCCAGCCTGCAAACAAACAGGCTCTAGCAAAAAAAGCAAAAACGTTGAAGTTTAATCCTCTGCAGAGTTCAAGGCACCTGAACTGATGATGGATAATTCATAAACTTCACCACACAAAGTCGAGAGGAAGTGTTGAAATAACGGGAGAATGAGCGCTCTTGGCTGAATCACCCAGCTGTTTCTGCTCCAGATGTCCAAGGCCAGCAATAAAAGCGGGGTGTAAATTGTTTTTTCCCCCCTCTTCTGAAGTCCTCATTCGATTTTTCTTCCACCTGAGCAACTCCTTGCTTGTCCATAAACAAGGAATCAATCTGCCACCATAATTGGTGGTAATGCCTCCCGTTTGGTTGACCCTCACCATGTTATGTTCCCACGTCGGCACCATATTCTGGGCTGCATTAAATCCATTTTTCTCTGTCTCTTGTGCTCTTTCGTCCTCTCGCTCCGTCTCAATCTCTTATTGCAGCCAGATGGGGATGTTGCCCGTATACACACGGACAATGCATTCTGAAGAGTAGCCCTAAATGTCGGCCAACAAATTCAAACACCTGCTCTGGTAACTGCGCCTAATCGGCGAAACTGAGCGGTCTGACTCATCCAAAGCAGCTTGCTCGAGGTTTCTCAAAGGTTTTTGAAGGTTTAACATACAATTAACGCATACTGGGGAGGAGTTAAACAAATGTGCTCAACAAGGTCGATTTGCCTAGCAGCCATCACATGTAAGATTCCCATTACGACTAATCATGACTAGTCTAGTACTCTAATACAGGCAGCTGTGCCACGGTCATCCAAACACAAGTTTCCTCAAATAAAAACAAATAAAAGAAAGAAACATTACACACCGTATGCAGCCATAAATATACACACACAAAATAAACAACACGAGTATAACAAACCAAGACTCTCAGTGCCATTTGGACACAGCAAGTCAGAAGGAGAAAACAAAAAGATATATATTAAAATATATATTGAAATAACAGTTTCAGTATAATTTTTTCTTCACTGTTACTGTTTTCACAGCCATTACTTTAATTAAGAGGAGGGTTTTTGAAATTAGGAAAGACAATGAACCTGTGTTGTGTGGCCTTTAATCTTTTTGGACTTGAAAACAAACAGCACACATAAACATCATTATATTGCATTACTACAAAAGCAGCATGCAGTGCATCCACCTCACATGGAGAGCAGAATTAAGGATGGGGTTTGGTGAAGATGTACCGGTGCTGAAATGATGTGGTTATGAAAGCAGGATCAAAATGTTCCTCTCAATGAAAATGAAAGCCCTACCCCCTCACTGTCTGTTATATGGTTATAAAGTGCCACCTAGTGCTCATTGTCTGTGCTACACTTCAAATTCAATGCTGGGAAGAAAGGCACGAGACTTAATGAGAGCAGTATTATATTAATCAGTATTACAATAAAAAAAATGGGGAAGTAAAATAAGCTGTGCTTCCTGTTGTAATATAATGATAATGTGATCTAGGTGAACATCATGACTGGCTGGTAAAGCATTTCCTTGTATTCTTTTTTAGTAGGAAAGCACTAGTTGCAGAATGAGTCAGGGTGTCTTGGCGCAGTAGTTTTCACCACTCTTATTCGTGGGAAAAAACTCCTGGATGCATCAGAGCAGAATAATTGGAATGCACTTTAGATCTACACAGAAAAAACATTTTCCATTCAGAGACACAGAATTGTTTGTGTACACTCGGTTCAAATAATAATAAAGTGAAAAAATATTAATAAAGTGGATTATCACTAACATATGGCAAAATATTTTTTTCATATCAGGACCCAAATAATATGTCTGAATGATGTTAATATAAATGTTAAGTAGCCAAAAACTGTGACGACTGATGATATTGGAACAGTTATATCTTTACTGCGTTGAACTAGTTGGTCATTCATGCCAATCACATGGTAGCAGCTAGGGATGAGCGATATGGACTATATCACAATATTTTCTGGTATTTATTGTGATAACGATATCAGCGACGATATAAATATAGTACCATTCACCATCGTTTTTGGCTACAAGTGATAGCTTGAGAGCCTCAGAAACACAAACATTGATCTAAAAGTAAAACTTAGCCATCATCAGATAGGCTCCTAAAATATACCAATTACATAAAAGAATAAAAGAAACAGTAAAAATCCAAACATCAGGCTCCTCGTTTAGCGATAAACTCCTCCTCAGCTTCACGTGAGCTGCGAATGGGTTGCAGACCGTCGCACACAGAAATATAAATCAACTAGGCTTTATCGTTATTATCATGGGAAGACTAATTCTTATTATGGGGAAAATTTCTACCACAAACAATAAAAAAAAAAATAAAAATATCGCCCATCCCTAGTAGCAGTGCAATTCATAAAATCATGCAGATAAAGGTCAACAGCTTCAGTTGACATCAAACATCAGAGAGAGGGAAAAATGTGATCTCAGAGACTTTGGTGCCAGATGGGCTGCTTTGAGTGTTTCAGATAGAGGTCGACCGATAGTGGATTTTACCGATAACTAAGTTGGGCGGTACCTGTCAATAACCAATTAATCAACCGATAGTTTTTAAAACTGATACTGAATGAAAACATAACGCTTAAAGTAAAATATTGCTGAGCTTTATTACAAAAATAAGTACTGACCGTACCATGAAAATGTACTTTTTAAATAAAATAAATATATGAATATTAATATATTAACTATTAATACATATTTAAGTAAATAAAAGATATACATCCAAACTGAACCAAAAAGAAACACTCCAAATAACAAATAAAAATAGAGACATCCAAAATGAATAAAAAAAAATTTTAAAAACACTTCAAATAACAAAAAATTTGTCAACGATTTTTTTTTTTTTTTTTTTTTTTTTAACACACAGCAGTCTCTAGAGTTACCTAGTTGATGAGAAAGATCAGAGGAAAATGACCAGACTGGTTTGAGCTGACAGAAATTTCTAAGGTAACTCAAATAACCACTCTTTACAACCGTGCTGAGCAGAAAATCATTTCACAACACAGAACTCATCAAACCTTGAGGCAGATGAGCTACAACAGCAGAAAACCACATCGGGTTCCACACCTGTACGCCAAGAACAGAAATCTGAGACCATCACCTGGTCTTTTCCCAATCTTCAACTATCCAGTTTCTTATCAATAAAAATTGCCATGCAGAATTACCACTCAATGTTTTTTGTTTTCTGCACCATTTTCTGTACACAGCTGTGCATGAAAATCTCATGACATTAGCATGATAATTGCATTAATGTACAGGTGTTCCTATTAAAGTGGCCAGTGAGTGTGTCTGATACTTTATTGCTAATTTTCCCATTCCTAGATTCTTTCCAGTGATATGTAGAAAACAATTTTATCATGTGACGAGTAAAGAATGTGAAGGAAACATCATCACACGTGAGGAATGGGTGAATCTGAAGTATGGAAACATCAGGAATATCTATCTAATCTAATAATTCATCAGTTGGGCTGGGCGATACGACAAAAATAGTACATCACGATACACGATGCATATCACGACATATAATTTGTCTAATAAACTGTCCGCAAAACAGTAGTAAAATAAACAAAAAAAAACATTTAACTGACTTTGGTGATACATTTCTTTAATGCCTACAAAGACTAAGAAGATTAAGTTGCTTTTTGTCAAATCAAAGGCATCCATTCAGTACCATTTAATTTGTAATTATTAAAAACACATTACTCCAATTACAAAAAAATACTCTGTACACAGAGAGTTAAGGGAAATTAGAAAACATCTCAGGAATGCTCGCGCTGACAATAAGCGCCTCTCCGGCTCACCATTCCTAAGTGAAAAACCACAGCACATTTCACTCCGTTCTGTCTGGTGTTTAAGGTGAATTCATGCTCTGCCTCACTTTTATTAAAAAAATAATTAATAAATAATAAAAATAAAAAAAATACCTCAACACCAGTGAGTTCTTAAATGGCAGAGTTGCTTTGTCCCCAAGGCATGTTATGAAGCTAAATTAATCATCTATGCAAGGCTGACTTTTACAGCACTGAGAGAGAATTTGCTTAAGCCCAAGGCAGAAAGACGGATGATATGCCAAATGCTATTGAAATGAGGGACAGGAGGTTCGACAAGGTTAGGCAGTGCTTTACCGCAACTGATGCCGGAACAATTCGTAGAGAACCAATACCAATAACGCTCCTTTACTACTACAGAACTGACAAACATGTTTAATACTCGAATGACTGTAAATAATAATTTCATAAGCACCATATATTTATCATCGGTTTGTCCCCATGGCCGATTTACAGGTTATTCAGGCACAGCATGGCTCTCAGTCTCACAAGCACGGAAGTACAAGTGGATTAGCCCGCCTTATCGTTATCAGCTTTATCCTTTGATTTAACCACTACACCTCCTCAGTCTATTACAACAGCAAACAAGAGCCCAGACATTTGTGGGGAAAGTTCTATGCTGATGTGGCCTCATGTTAGAAAGAAAAAAAAAAAAAGATGTCTGACTGCTGCTACTATTCATATTTAGTCTCGGAGCATGCGTATCGTGACCCTCCCCCAGATACTAAACACTAATGAGCACAAAAAAATGGATGCTTAAGAAGAGGCACTCCGCCGTACACCTGATCTTGGTGGTAAAACCTTGACCACATACACTACCTGGGACAGAATTTTCAGTCAAATAAAATCAGAAAAGTGAGATCCCACAGGCTGATAAAAGGAGCCATTATAATAGCAACTACAGGTATAAAGCATTACTTTATAATCACATATAAACAATATCATCAACTTGATATATATAAAGTGATATATATATATATATATATGATGACTAGTTGCATCCCTGCCAGTTCCTTAAATATCTAATATTAAATACTCAGCATAATCATATGACTATGTGACACAAACTGGGTTTGTATACCTGGGTTTGTAGAAAATACACCCCCCACTAGTCATTTTATTGCTGTCCAGATGTGAGGGGTTTTTGGGGGGGTTTTTTTTGTTGTTTTTTTTATTACACACATCCCCATGATAAACTAATTCAATCTGAATAGGGGTTATGAAAGGGGTTGATTAGTTAATCTTGCTTCTTTTTCACAACGATAGAGGTATAATGAGGGAAAGAATTAGGTTAAATAAATGGTTATTTATATGAAAATGTTTAAGGAAATAGATAAATCTTATCAGCTGGAGAATAGACAATATTGATGGCTTCATAATATTTTTCAAACATTTCTCTCAGGTGAGTCGAGAGCAAGTAGTCTTCATTACAGTGTAAATGAGATTTTCAGGGCCAGTATTAATCTGTCACATCTAGTAATCATGTCCCTGATGGCTTACTACTGGCATGTCAGGCCACATCACACCACCCTGTCCTGGATTATTTTCTTTATCGGTGCACCTCAAAGTGTTTAATTCCTCTATACCATAATTTTAGCAATTTGGCAATGTGGGTTTTTTTTTTTTTTTTTTTTTTTTTTTTTTTTTTTTTTTTACAAACACATGGTTTTTTTTTTGTTGTTTTTTTACTATTCACAGTTACATCTAATGTTGCTGAACATCCATGAGACAAGATAGTTCCTGTTATGACTTGCGGTATAACAGCTATAAGCTGTCGTTCCCTCACCAGCTTCCCTTCCCTTACAGCTTGTCATGTCCTGAAAACTCTCCCACGGTGACTGTTACAAAGCACTGACACTGGAGACTCCTTCTATAAAATGTTAAACAACCATCTCCTTACAGAAAACTTCACCATGCCAACGACTAAACATTTTTCTTTGTCAGAAAACAACACAATTTATCTGTTACGAGTGCATTATACAGATGGTACACCATACAAGTTCCTGTGAATGAGTTGTTACTACACAAACAATAACATATTAGAACAAGCACAATCATTTGAATTGTAGTTGGTGAACTAATGATTTGCCCCTCCTTATCAATCACTTCCTTCCTTATGGCACACATTTATAGGTCTTCGTAAAACTATACCCTAAGTATTTGGTGTTATATTATTTATATACTGTGACCTGATCAGAAAATGCCTCCAGTATTAAAAGCGTAAAAAAAAATAAATAATTTTTTTTTTTTTTTTTTTTTTTTTAAAACACCCACACTACCAAAAGTTTGTGGATACCTGACAATCACACCCATATGTACTTGTTGAACACCCCATTCCAAATTTAGTCCTCAAATTTAGTCTGTTATAACAACCTCCACTCTTCTGGAAGACTGTCCACTAGATTTTGGTTCATCCCAAAGGTGTTCAATGGGGTTGAGGTCGGGGATCTGTGCAGGACACTCGAGTTCTTCCACTCCAAGCTTGGCAGACCATGTCTTCATGGAGCTCGCTTTGTGCAGAGGAATGCTACAGGATTGTGCCTCTCAGTTCTAGTGAAGGAAAACTGTAAAGCTACAGCATACAAAGACATTCTATACAATTGTGTGCTTCCAGCTTTGTGGTAACAGTTTGGGGAAGAACCACATATTGGTGTAATGGTCAGGTGTCCACATACTTTTCGACATATAGTGTATGAAAAAGCATGAATATGTGGGCCGTGCAAAAGTGAAGTGCGCATGCGCGTGTACAATTTGTCTAGTGGGTAGTATATAGTATATAGGGCTATTTAAGACGTAGCCCATGACGTTGTGTTCATGCCAGATGTTGCTAAGAGACAAATGCAATTCTCTGTAGAGCGCAGTTAGTTTTCTTTTGTTCCAAAACATTGTCTACTTACAAACTTGGTTTTTTTCTCCGCTTCTTCGTTTCCCCAGGTCGCATATGGTGCAGGTCCTGCTCCACCGAAAGCCTTTTTCCGTTGTGGTTTGTTCTCTCTTCCCTGACTGGAGGAGTCATAGCGGTGCTGCTGGTGCTGGTGGCTGTCCATTATGTCTAACTGTTTAATTCTACAAATAGCTACAATATTCAGTCGGTCACATTGAATACAAACAACAACCAAACTTAAATGCAGAGTCTCTTAATACATATAATAGTCATTACTGCCTACCTACAGCACTTAGACGCTAACCAAGCTAGCTCACTGACAGCTACCTGCTGCTTAGCTTAGCTTAGATTAGCTACCGTTAATCCAATTTCTGGTTTGTTTGTTTGTGTTTTGTTTTTTTTATCACTTATATATCACGTCCACAATGCCACACACGTCTTCGTTACCAAAGAATGTAAAGTTGTTGAAGAATAATGGCTGTCAAACCGGAGTCCGAGCGCCGCAAAAAGCTGAAACATAACCAGGGGAAAAAATCTGAGGCGTCTGAAAATCCCGCCGTGTTGCCTGTCAGTGACGCGGAGCAAACAGCCAATCAGATTCAAGACAATGTGAGGAGTGTGACGTGGAGAGACATTGGAGGGATTTGATTGGTCTAGAGAGAGAGAGAGAGAGAGAGAGAGAGCGAGGGCGCCATGTTGTCTTAGATACAAATAGCGCCCATTTCTGTAGCAACCTGTAAACAAGTGTAGTGGGTGTGTGAGGTATTTCTGCCACATTCCGCGGTATGCCGCCTCACATTCGTGCTGAAATTAGAAGTATTGAGTATACTAATATTTACCATGCTACACATACAATATACTACACCACTAGGAATCTTTTAAGGTATCTTTATTATATATTAAATACCAGTCTTAGACAAGTTATGCCAAATCCACTCACAGCTCAGATTTTCCAGGGTGGTTCACAGCAGCATAAGAACACCATTAGACATTTTTCCTTGACTTAGTCATGGTCCTCTGGAGAATCTGAAGGAAACCCATCCTGTCATGAGAACCTGCGAAACCCCACACAAACAGTAGCTCAGGATCAAAACAGGGATCCCGGAGCCATGCACTGCTATCGATTGTGACATTGTGCCCTCAGTGCACTCTTAGAATGTACATATTTGATCTTGCAATGCATAGTTCACTGGGTTTGTACCACAGGGTTTACATATATTAATAGAGCATGCTTCTGCAGTTTTCTAATATATCATCTTTGCCATCATGGAGTTACCAGTATGGTGTACAAAACAGGAAACCATAACCTAGGCCAATATGTGTAGAATAGATAACTTGTTATGTAAAAACTATGTAAAAATTGTATATGCATATTTTTTGGCTCAATGTGCCTATATACATTATACTGTATTTACTACTAAGTACTGGTCCATGAGTATTTGTAAGCACAGGAAAGTGCACCGATGTTGCACTTGGCTACAGTTGTCCCCTGGGCCAATTCTCCAAAAAATTGTTGAATAAATAAAGTCTATGACCTGGAGACTTTGAAAATGATTGACTGAAATATAATGAGCTCCACAGCAGTGCCTGAGGTGTAATCTAGCCAGAAATAGTGCTCCAAAGTCTAAAATGTCTGATTTCCGGAGCCTCTTTCTCAGGCACCATGCAAAGCAGACACGTAGGGCTGGTGTAGTTTGAAATCTACCGAAGAACTATTTTTTAACAGTTATAACATGGCACACGGCAGTCGTTGCAATCCAGAACTCATGGGCTATTGAACACTTCACAAGTGCAGATTATTCCTGTTCTGGTACTGGTGCTGGTTCTCCATGAAAGAATGCAATCACGTGACAGTGATATACTAAAACCTCCCAGTAGGATCAACAGTAAACTAATAAACTGGATATACAAATGTCTGTTGTCCCACTTTAGAAAGACAAATTTGGCCTGTGGTATAAATCTTTTTGAGGTCAAGAAGGAATATGCTCTGCTTTACAGTTGTGCTTGAAAGTTTGTGAATTGTTTATATAGCTGCATAAATATGACCTAAAACATAATCAGATTTTCACACAAGTCCTAAAAGTAGACAACAGGAACCCAATTAAACAAACAAGACAAAAATATTATACTTGATCATTTATTTATTTAGGAAAACGATCCAATATTACATATCTGTGAGTGGCAAAAGTATGTGAACCTTTGCTTTCAGTGTGACCCCGTTGTGCAGCAATAACTGCAACTAAACGTTTCCGGTAAATGTTGATCAGTCCTTTACCATTCTTTGGTAGAACAACTTGTGTGCTTAGGGTCGTTTGTCTTTCTGCAGGATTCACTTTCTCTTGAGATTCAGTTCACAGACAGATGACCTGACATTTTCCTTTAGAATTCGCTTGTATAATTCAGAATTCATTGTTCCATCAATGATGGCAAGCCATCCTAGGCCAGATGCAGCAAAACAGGCCCAAACCATGATACTACCACCACCATGTTTCACAGATGGAATACGGTTCTTATGCTGGTATGCAGTGTTTTCCTTTCTCCAAACATAACGCTTCTCATTTAAACAAAAAAGTTCTATTTTGGTCTCAGTCGTCTACAAAACATTTTTCCATTAGCCTTCTGGCTTGTCCACATGATCTTTAGCAATCTGCAGAAGGACAGCAATGTTCTTTTTGCAGAGCAGTGGCTTTCTCCTTGCAACGCTGCCATGCACACTATTGTTGTTCAGTGCTCTCCTGATGGTGGACTCATGAACATTAATATTAGCCAATAGGAGAGAGGCCTTTAGTTGCTTAGAAGTTTCCCTGGGTTGCTTTGTGACCTCGTGGACTATTACACGTCTTGCTCTTAGAGTGATCTTTGTTGGTTGACCACTTCTGAGTAGGGTAACAATGGTCTTGAATTTCCTCCATGTATACACAGTCTGACTGTGGATTGGTGGAGTCCAAACTCTTTAGAGATGGTTTTGTAACTGTTTGCAGAATGATGAGCATCAACAACTCTTTTTCTGAGGTCCTCAGAAATCTCATTTGTTCGTGCCATGATACACTTCCACAAACATGTGTTGTGAAGATCAGATTTTGATAGATTCCTCTTCTTTAAATAAAGGTGTTCACTCACACCTGATTGTCATCCCATTGACTGAAAACACCTGACTCTAATTTGACCTTCAAATTAACTGCTAATCCTAGAGGTTCACATACTTTTGCCACTCACAGATATGTAATTTTGGATCATTTTCCTCAATGACCAAGTATTATATTTTTGTCTCATTTGTTTATTTGGGTTTCATTTATCAAGATGTAAAAATAAATGTACGGTTAAGGTACTAACCCGATTTCCATAAAAGTCTTTTTTCTCTTTTAGAAAAGGATTTTTTTTCTAAAATGCAATAAAAACAAAAATCTGTGATTTGTCAAGTCTCTTGAAACTTTAATTAACTGACAAAAGTACAAAGAAAAGATATTCAATGTTTTCGCTGACCAACTTAATTTTATTTTGTAAATATAAACAAATTTAGAATTTGATGCCTTCAACACACTCAAAAAAAGTTGGGACAGGGGCATGTTTACCGCTGTGTTACATCACCCTTCCTTTTAATGACACTTTTTAATCATTTCGGAACTGAGGATACTAATTGTTGCAGTTTTGCAAGTGGAATTTTTGCCCATTCTTGCTTGATTCAAGACTGCTCAACAGCCCTTGGTCGCCATTGTCTGATTCTCCTCTTCATGATGTGCCATAGGAGACAGATCTGGACTGCTGGCTGGCCAGTCAAGCACACACACTCTGTGTCTATGAAGCCACGCTGTTGTAGCACGTGCAGAATGAGGCCTGGCATTGTCCTGCTAAAATAGCCATGGACTTCCTGGGAAAGGAATCCTCCATGTCAATGGTACCTTCACACATATGCGAGTCACCCATGCCGTGGGCACTGATGCACCCCCATACCATCACAGATGCTCGCTTTTGCACCTTTCGCTTATAACGGTCTGGTTGGTCTTTTTCATCTTTGGCACAGAGAACTCGACGTCAGTTGATCCTGACAAACAAGCTGAAACCTGGACTCATCTGACCACAGCACATGTTTCCACTGCCTTTCAGTCCATCTGAGATGAGCTCGAGCCCAGAGAACGCGGCGTTTCTGAGTTAATGTGTGGCGTAATAGAGTTTCGGGTTGCATTTCTGGATGCAGC
Source organism: Cranoglanis bouderius (assembly GCA_023630585.1). Lineage (NCBI taxonomy): Eukaryota > Metazoa > Chordata > Actinopteri > Siluriformes > Cranoglanididae > Cranoglanis > Cranoglanis bouderius. Next base: position 5,450,926 of record CM042553.1, on the reverse strand, counting down.
AGCAGACTGTGTTAAGTAACAACAGTTTTCCGAAGCACTCCTGAGCCCATGTGGTTATATTTATTTCTCAATTTCTCAGGAAAGGTCATGCACATTCAACAGTGGTTTCCGGCCTTGCCCTTTACGTAATGAGATTTCTCCGGATTCCATGAATCTTTTCACAATATTATGCACTGTAGATGGTGAAAGACCTAAAATCTTTGCAATCTTGCATTGAGCAATGTTCTTTTTGAACTGACTGACAATTCTCTCACGAAGTTTGGCACAAAGTGGTGAGCCACGACCCATCCTTGCTTGCAAAGACTGAGCTTTTGGTGGATGCTCCTTTTATGCCCAATCCTGATACCCTCCACTGTTACCAATTAACCTGATCCTCCAAAATGGTGTTACTTGAATATTCTATAAACATTTCAGGCTTATTTTGCCTCTGTCCCAACTTTTTTTGAGTGTGTTGAAGGCATCAAATTCTAAATTTGTTTATATTAAGTACATACAATTATGTAAAATACAATTAAGTTGGTCAGTGAAAACATTGAATATCTTTTCTTTGTACTTTTGTCAGTTAATTAAAGTTTCAAGAGACTTGACAAATCACAGATTATTTGTTTTTATTGCATTTTAGAAAATATCCCAACTTTTATGGAAATGGGGTTAGTACACTCACACATACAGCGACTCGCAGCGACAAAGCGACTGGAGACTAGATGTGGGCGTGTCCAGCGACACAACAAAGTTGGGAAAAGTTTAACTTTATGCAAATTTGGAGCCACTTGGTGCAGCGACTACCAATGGGAGTGAAGACAGTAGAGGGCATGTGATACGTGATACGTGATCCGCCATGCTGCCGTCAAATTGTTTTGTGGACCCAGACAGTCCAGTGCATGCGCTTTCGCCACAGATAGATTGCCAAAATGGCAATGAGCACACACTGATTCTCTCATCTCGTATGATATAATGCATATATACTGTATACTGGTTAATTTTATATACAAACGCTCCCCCACCAGCGGCAAGAAAACTGGTTTGTTGTCAAAAGAGGAATGCTAGTTGCGCCACCCACTGATAAATGTTACTATGGCAACCAGTAGTATGAACGCCTATTGGTGACTTCATAGTACAGCGACTGGCAACTTGCAGCGATAAAATCGATGTATGTGTAAACGTACCTAATGCTCACGGGACATAAATATGTCACCTGTTATTTACAACAATAATTGTTTAGAGATGTGATATGACCAATGCCGTATTCAATACAGAAATTTTGTTCATCACAGCAAGCAATCCTTTTACTCCATGACCTTGTTCTGCCCTGCACTGTCCTGATGTTGGTACAAAATATTTTGTACATTCTAGTGTTTGAAAAGACTGAATGTGTGTCTAATTTGCTATCAACTGTGGCTCAAGGCCCTTTTCAATCTACTGTTTTTTCAGCTAATCACTATACCAGAAAACCACAGGTGAACAGAACCATGAAAAATTCTGACATAAAATTTTTTCTGTCTAATTTTTATGTCTAATAAGTGAGGATTTGACTCTTATTCTAAAATTCTCTATGTCTGCGTGGATTATACTTTGAGTGATGTAGCATATATAGTCTTGTGTATGCAAATAAAATGAGACTCATTTTAATTATAGAATTAGAAATAAAGGCTTAAGTATCCTAAAATTAATCCTGAATTAATTAACCACATCCTGTTAGCTGAATTGAACCACAATAATGACTGACTGTAGGCATTCTATGGGACACAGTTGCCCATATGAATGGCAGGTATTTCATATTTCAAATAATAGCTAATTAAGACTGAATAATATCTGATTTGTGTCCCAGAACTATAAAATATATAGTAGCATATCTTTAAGTTGCCAGTAGATAGTATAAATGACAGTAACCTGCAACTGCTGTAGATGTAATAGGATCAAAAATCCTTATATTTACAGCTATTCACATGCTACCAATCCCAGCAATTGACTGATATTTTGCCAGATATGCTCACCCGCCACTTTATTAGGAACATCATACTAATAATAGGGAAGACCCTTACAACAATGCCACGGTCACTAAGATCACATTTCCCCCCCTATTCTGATGTTTCTTTCTTTAATGATTTTTTTTTTTTTTTTTAATTCAGTGATCGCCACAATGTATTTATTCACCATTGAACAGATAAATCTTCAACTCTGTACAACCAATATAGAGATATTGTCACAGGATATAACTCTTCCTATCTTACAATATTCATTTACATAAATGTACACATTTGTGAGATATAAACTTGCTTCAAATAATATAATCTATATCTTTCATTACACAATGCAGCTTTTCCATGAATTCTTTGAGGCTCTGCACATTTCAGTTGCACTGGATGAATCAGTAGCGCAGACAACACAAGCAGGCTCAGTCTATACCATTTACAGCAATGAACTTCAAGCAGCTTCTGTAATACCTCCTGGAGTCTCACCCATTTGATTCTTTGGCTCATGCATTGTCAGGCCACTCATCATTTAATTCATATGATTGTCAGTTCTTGAGACTATTGTTAAGATACAGCAGGATTTTGAAGTGGTATTCCTCTTCACATATGTTATGGCACATTATATGCACCTCTGGATCACATGTCCACAAGGGGAAGTACAGTGCAAAACACTTATTTCTTCTGCAAAAACTGCCAGTGCATAATGGTGTAATTGTAAATTATTCACTTTATGTACACACACACACACACACACACACACACACACACACACACACACTTTCTCATACGCACATGCTACAACCATAAAATATAAACAAAGACATGCTCATACACATGCACAATATTTCAGTCAACACACACACACACACACACACACACACACACACACACTGAGAGACACACAGATTTGTCTATACTTGTGATATAATCTGCATATTAAAACTGCATGAGCGAGACTGTTTGGACAGAGGGCTTGAAGAGGAAAATGGACTTCCAGGCGAGAACAGATCTTGGCTTCTTGATGCCTGCCTTAGTTGCATTTCCCGCAGGCTGATAGCTGACAAACAGTGAGCCCTGTCTGCATTCAGGCTCCCAAAGGACAAGCTATCTGTGGGCCCAGATGAGCCATTAAAACCAGTGCAGTCCAATGATTTACTGGAAGATGTGCTAGCAGTTCGGGCTGGAGGACCAGTGAATGGGGGCAGGTAATGTGGGTCAAGGAACCGCCTGGCCATGCTGGGGCTGGGGCTTCTGCTGCTCTCAGCAGTGCGGAGCGTGATGGCTGGAGGAGGCGATTGGTGGTGTTGGTGGTGCATGCATAAAGCAGCTCTGGTCTCGACAGATGTGTTCTCTTTCTGCCACACTGTTCGGTCCCGGGACAGGCGCACTCCTGCAACGCGGTCCCTCTTCATACTGCTGGGCTGGCTACTGCTGGAGGCCCCAGAGGAAAAGCCCTCATCTGGGTCAAATGAGTCCTCACCGCAGCTCCCACCATCAGCATCTGGGGTGCAGACAGGCAACAGGTCAAAGAATAAGAATGGTAAGAGACATTTAAACAAATACTCCTTTAATATTTTAAGCTTAATCTATATCCATCATATCGGCAGCATATGTGTGAATACCATGGACAAGAAGTGACACACTGGAAAAATCTTTTGACTTGAAAGGCATTTATAATGGAAGCTTAAGTTGTTGGAAGTTAGAGGTCAACCGATAGTGGATTTTACAAATACCGACAACTAAGTTGGGCAGTACTTGCTGATGACCGATTAATCAACTGTTTTTAAAATTGATACTGAATGACAACACCACACTCAAAGTAAAATATTGCTGAACTTTATTACAAAAATAAACAGTACTGACTGTACCATGAACATGCACTGTACTTTTTTAAATGAAATAAATATATAAAGATTAATATACAGTATATATATATATATATATATATATATATATATATATATATATATATATATATATATATATATATATATATATATTAACTATTAACAAATATGAAAGTAAATAAAAGATATACATCCAAACTGAACCAAAAAGTTACACTCCAAATAACAAATAAAAGCAGAGACATCCAAAATGAATCAAAAACATTTCAAATAACAAAACAAAATTAGTCAGTGATCGTTTTTATTTCACCTCTAGAGGCTGCTCTCATACTGTATAATGACAGCAGAGCCTTCTCAGCCGCTCCCACAACAGACGCAACCAGGAAAAACTATCGGTGTGAATTTATTTTGCCGTTAACCGATAGTTCCAGCAATTGGTTATCAGTGCCGATTAATCGGCAAAACTGATCAATCGGTCGACCTCTATTGGAAGCCATCAATAAACATTACACTCTCTAACCACAAAGATATATACTGGGCAAAAGGCGGGACACATTCACACCTAGGTGGCAATTTACAGTAGCCAGTTTTTTGGGGAGATGGAAGGAAACCACAGAACCAGCAATACTAGCCCCTGCACCACCATGCTGCCTTGGAGTAATACAGTAAAAAGTAATTCCAGGTATACATTGTATGATACTAACATTGTGAGATCACCAGTTGGGACGATATTCATGAAATATTCTGATCTAATTTGAAAAGTTTTCAGGTGATGTTTGCTAGAATTTGTGGTGTATGAGATGTCATCCAAACCAATACTAAACTAAACCCTGATTGGTTAACTCATGTTAACTAAAAAGTCAGGGAGTGACTTTATGTTTAAAATGTTTTCAAGTGTGTTTGCTTATTGTGTTGACTGGGCATAAGAGAAAATAATGTGTAATTATGACAGGAACCGGTCACATTCTGCTGCCTTTTTTCTCAAACTGGATCCTCAAAGAAGAAACATTGAGGAAAATTTCTCAGCAAGTACAATGCATGAGTTATAATTTAGCAGACTAATAGGCAGTTGACTACAATTCCACCTCAAACCATATGCTCCTGTAGTAAACCATGTGTTATAAATAGTACCACTTTTTTGTAGGCATATTTTGTAGTGCTATGGTAAGAGTCCGCAATCTGTGAATGTTGTGGAATGTGAAATAGTAAATCATTTGCAGGAGCATTTCCACAAGAACTGTGTTCTCTTTTATCATCTCGTGTTCGAGATCCACCTATGGGGAAGGGCATCCGTACCTGACCTCTGCAGAAGCATCCAACTGCACCAAGTCTCGCTGTGACAGACAGGAGTACGTGTCCAATGCCAGGTAAGTGCATAAATGACCTGCACCCGCTCCTCTTCCTCAGTTTATTTTGTGCGCACAGCTCGCTGGTTCACTGACTTGCACTTTTTGTCTGCAGGAGGACATATCCGTCGGATCAGCCTCCGCCAGAAGAGTTTGTTTCGCTAGCCAGGTTAGCTGTGTTACTTGCTGTGTTACGGACTCTAATGAGCTCTGTGCTTCGCCGCCATGGCACATACTAAACTGGCATCGGCTTCTGCCGGGAATAACCAGTCGCGTGCCTGCCCGGCTGCGTGCAGTGCTCTCATAGCAGCTAGGGCTTCTCATCCCTTCTGCATGGTCTGCATGGGCCTCAAACATGCAGAAGAAGCCATTGATTTCCCCGAGACCTGTAGCCACTGCCTAGCGCTTCCCAAAAAGCTCCAGTGCCGAAGTCTCAAAATGGCCATGACCCAGAGCGTAGATTTCGGACAGTCCGACTCTGATGGGGGAAACAGCTATGACGGCATGCTCCCGGGGACCTCCCAGGGTGCAACCTCTCTGAGTTGGGCCAACCAAAGCGACCTGTCTCTCCTCGAGGGCATCTTAATAGGTGAACCCTCCTTCGTTAACGAGCCACCCGGCTGTAGTGACAATACGACGCGGGCCTTCTAGAGGGTTCAGAGGCCGCTCGCCTCAATATCGAATGGCCCTACAAAGTGCCACTGACCAAGAGAGGGATGTTTATGTTGGGAAACTCCTGGGACCCCCTCCCAGCCTTAGAAAACAGCTTCTCCCGGTCCTCCCCGCATGTGCCAAGCACATGAAACACTGCTGGGGAGACCCTCGAGGCCTTGAAGTTAAGGATATGGCCGCTCTCGGCATGGGTGACTCCCCTGCCATTGAGCCCTCCATCGCCAGACACCTTAAGCCATTCCAAGGCAGCCTTCTTGCTTCACCCCAAGCCCACTTTTCCCAGCAAAATGGACCATTTTTCCACATCCATCCACCAGGCCTCTTATAAGGCCTCAGCCTCAGGGCCCTCAATGTCTCCTCGCTTCTATCAGCTTACCAGGCAAAGCTCCTGATTGACATGGGGCAGCAACTGGAGAAAGGGTGTCCCTCACCCTCACTCTGGAAGGAGACTGTCATCATTAATGACCTCATCTTCCGTAATGCATGCCAAGCTGTCCAGGTGCGTGGGCGTTCCATAGCCCTCTCGGTTGGAGAGCATGCACTCTGGCTTAACCTATCAGGTCTCCCTGGAGCATGGCCAGGCCCTTTTTAGTCCCGCCGCCGCTTTCATGCAACAATGAAGCAACGACAAAAAGGAGGCCCCCCTGTGCGGCCACCTAATCCCCTTGTGGGACGCCATTTCCAGAACGCGGGCAGACCAAAACCTCATAACAAGCCACCAGCTCAGCAGGGTAAGAACGTCCTTTGCTGCAGCCGTGGCCAAGAAACCCCCTAGCCCCACTCCCTCTGACCCAAAAGGAACCGGCCGGCCTGATGCATGGCCCCAGGGGGCTCTGGACTCCAGTTTTGCCCTCCTAGCCCACCCGTCCAAGAGAAGGAGGGGTCGGTGGGGTCTAATAAAAACAAAGAGGAGTGATTTGTAAATGTACTTTACTTGTATTTAAACAAAAAACATATAAAGACAAGGTATTTGATGTTTTAGCTAATCAACTGCGTAGTTTTTTGAAGATAAATGTTTATTTTCAAATTGATGCATGCAACATGTTCCAAAAAAGCTGGGACAGGGGCAATTTAGGACTAATAGCAATGTGACAAGTAGAATTAAGAAGGTGATGTGAAACAGGTGAGGCAATCGTCTAATCATAGTATATAAGGAGCCTCCAAAAAAGGCCTAGTCCTTCAAGAGCAAGAATGGGGCAAGGCTTGCCAATCTGTCAACAGATGCGTCAGCGAATAACATTCCCCGAAGACAAATCGGTAGGATTTTGGGCATTTCACCTTCTACAGTGCACAATATAATTAAAATATTCAAGGAATCCGGTCAAATCTAGGTGCATAAAGGGCAAGGCTGAAAACCACTTCTGAATGTGAGTGATCTCCGATCCCTCAGACGTCACTGTCTTAAAAACTGTCATGAGTCTGTAATGGATATCCTGACATGGGCTTGAATACTTTGGTAAACCTTTGTCAGTCAACACCATTCACCGCTGCATCCACAGATTAGTGGATGCAAGTTAAGGCTTTACTATGCAAAGCAGAAACCATACATCAACATTGTCCAGAAGCACCGCCAACTTCTCTGGGCTCGGTCTCATCTGAGATGGACAGTAGTACAGTGGAATCGTGTTTTGTGGTCCGACAAGTCAACATTTCAAATAGTTTTTGGACAAAACAGCTGTCGTGTTCTCCGGGCCAAAGAGGAAAAGGACCATCCAAGCTGTTATCAACGTCAGGTCCAAAAGCCAGCGTTTGTCATGGTATGGGGGTGTGTCAGTGCCCATGGCATGGGTAACTTGCACATCTGTGAGGACACCATTAATGCAGAAAGATATGTAAACATTTTGGAGCAACATACGCTGCTATCCAGAGCAGGACAATGCCAAACCACATTCTGCCTGGATTAGAAGTGCATGGTTGCATATGCAGAGAGTGCGGGTGCTAGCATGACCTGCCTTCAGTCCTGATTGAGAATATGTGGCGCATTAGGAGGCGCAAAATAAGGCAACAAAAGCCCCGTACAGTCGTGCAGCTGAAGAAATGCATAATGGATGAATGCGGGAAAATTCCGCTTGCTAAACTTAACCAACTGGTGTCTTCAGTGCTCAAACACTTAATAAGTTTTATTAAAAGTAAACAGTCGTGTCCCAACTTTTTTGGAGTGTGTTGCAGTCATCAGAATTGAAATGAGTATATTTTCAAAAATATATTCAATTCACAAAGTAAAACATCAAATAACGTGTTTATTGAAAACATGTTATTTAGTACAGGGTAAACTGAATTTTCAAATGACACTTTTTGTTTTGTTTTTCAGAATTGGGCTTGTATAATCAAGGGAGAAACCCCTGTGTTTTGGTGGAATTCTCTCTTCTCATACACAGGAGTGCTCTGCTCACATTCTGAAAGATGAAATCTTCTCCCTCCTCGAGAAGAGGGCGATTCAAGTGGTTTCCCCGCATCCTGACACACAGCACTCTTTCTCGCTTAATTCATCAGAACAACTGTTTCACGTCAGTCGATCTGAAAGATGCGTTTTTCCACATAAGCATTTATCCTCCGCACAAGAAATTCATTTATTTTGTCTACCAAGGCATACATTACGAACTCACAATGTGCAGAGGCAAGTTTAGCCCTGAGAATGACAGGTCTCAGGATCCTAACTTATATAGACGATTGGCTAATCATAGCTGTTTCCAGAGAGAAGGTAGTGCAAGACACTCATCGTGTGCTCACGCATATCACATCGCTCGGTATCAGAGTGAATGTGAGTAAAAGCAATTTCTCTCAGAATGTTATATTCCTGGGTCTGGAGCTGAATTCAATAACCATGCGCGCATCTATCATAAGAATGCATTCTCACCCTAATGAATTGCCTCTCACAATTCAAGGAGGGGGTGAGGGAACAATATCACACATGTTTCAGACTACAGGGCCTTACGGCACCAGCCATTCAGGTTTTGCCTCTGGGCCTTCTGAGAATGAGGGTATTCATGAAGTGGGTTTTGTCCCTCAACTTCAGCCCTTTACGTCACGGTGACGCGCTTGTGCTCAGCAGCCCTGCGCCACTGGAGGAACATGGGGTTTTATGCTCATGGCACACCCCTCGGCTGGTTGTGTTGCGAAAAGTGGTGACAACAGATGCATCCTCAACGGGGTGGGGAGCCACCCAGGAGGGCAGAACAGTGAATGGCGTGTGGGCAAACAAACTTCGCTCAGCCCACATAAACTATTTGGAGGTCATTACTCTATGGAAGGCTCTGAAACATTTCCTGCCCTGCCTCCAGGGGCATCATGTGCTGGTACGCTGCGACAATACCACGGCTGTAGCACACATCAATTGCCAAGGAGGGATGCACTCCCCCAAGCTTCATGCTCTAGCTCACAGGCTTTTAGTGTGGAGCAGGCAGCACTTTCTGTCGTTACGTGCGACGCATGTCCCAGGCATCTTGAACAGGGGTGCAGACCTCTTGTCAAGGGGGAACCCACTCTACGGAGACTGGCGCCTCCACCCGCAAGTAGTGAACTTATTGTGGGAGAGATTCGGCCGGGCTGCCGTAGATCTCTTTGCGTGAAAACACCCATTGTCCTATTTTCTTCTCGCCAAGGAACAGGGACTCACCCCTCGGCGTGGACGCACTGACCCATCCGTCGCCCAAAGTGCTGCTCTACGCATTCCCTCCTCATTGCTTAATAGCCCCCACCATAGCCAGAGTAAGAGTACAGGGCCTGACCCTCATTCTGGTGATACCCAGGTGGTCCAAGATGCTGTGGCTGGTGGAGATCATTCCCCTCTTGTATGCCCAGCCGTGGCCCCTCCCATTACGCACAGACCTCCTGTCTCAGGCAAATGGAGAAATCTATCACCCTCGTCCAGACAGGGTGGTCCTCTGGGCTTAAGCCTGTGAGAGGGCAAACCTGAACGCACTGGGGCTCCCTCCACATGTGGTCACCACCATACAGAGTGCTAGGGCCTCCTCCACATGTTCCCTATATGACTGTAAGTGGAATGTGTTCGAGGAGTGTGTGTTGCTGCATGCCATGTTGGGTTCAACGGTACGACAGTGGGTCAACACCCCCTCATTCGCCGGTTCATAAAGGGTGCCTGTCGCTCACTTCCAGTCACTAGAAGAGCTGTTCCGGAGTGGGACCTCTCCATGGTGCTGGAGGCTCTGTCCCATCAGCCTTTTGAGCCCCTGGGGGACATTTCCCCTAAGCTTCTGTCCTTGAAGACAGCTTTACTCCTGGCCCTGGCTTCAGCCACACATATCAGTGATTTACATGCACACTCTGTTCATTTCTCGTGCACTAAATTCTCTCTCAGTTGAGATAAGGTTTTTCTTAGGCCCAACCCAGCCTTTATGCCTAAATGCTTCCCAGCATTCACCTGTGAGGTGATTGAGCTTTCCGCTTTTCATCCTCCTCCCTTCTCCTCTGAGGAGGATCAGAGGTTGAATGCTCTGTGTGCATGCCCTTCGGGCCTACATGGATAGGAATAGCCTTTTCAGGAGGAGTGACCAGCTCTTCATTTCCTGAGCCCCCCCCCCGTACATGGGGAACCCCAACGCCTATCCCATTGGCTTGTGGAATTGAAGGGAGTGCAGCCTCCAGAGGGCCTCAGCACACAGGTGCTACTAGGTGCATGGCCACCTCTGTTTCAGGGAGTTCTACTGCAGGACATCTGTACTGCTGCAAACTGGGCTTCTCCCCATACATTTGTCAGATACTACCAGCTTGATGTCACTAGAACCCCGGCAGCTCACTCTGTCCTAGGGGTGGGCTCCTCGTAGCCTTCCTCCCTTAGGCCCTCTTCTCCCTCTTTAAGCTTGGGCTGTTAGGCTTTGCTTATTCATGTCACCAGCATGTTCCGCCTGCGTACCACTATCACCTGCGTGCATGGTGTTACCAGGCACATCATTATGGGATGCGTCAAGCACCACCTATCTAGGTGACCATCCCCTGGCTTACAGGGCCTCACTGTGAGTGTGTTGGGCAACCGGGGAGTTGTCCATTTCTCCCATAGGTGGATCTCGAACACAAGAGGATGAAAGAGAACAATAGGTTACTGTCCATAAGCCCGGTTCTGTGAAACATCCAGTGGAGAGAAACGAATTTGCTCACTGAGGAAGAGGAGCATGTACAGGTCATTTATGCACTCAGGTAAGAGGCGTTCCCTTACCTGGCATTGGACACGTACTCCTGTCTGTCACAACCAGACTTGGTGCAATTGGATGCTTCTGCAGAGGTCAGGTAGGAATGCCCTTCCCCACAGGTGGATCTCTCCACTCGATGTTTCAGAGAACCGGGGTTATGGACAGTAACTTATTGTTATTCGTGATAATCCAGTTAATTCAGAAAAAAATGGAACAATATCTCACGATAACTTACAAAGGGATTCAATAATATGAATCTTGATTGATAGGCTTCAAATCGTACAATTGGCAATTACATCACTTGAATTGCACACATAAATTTAATGAAACTTACAAAACACAGTTTCATATCAATGACTTGGGGAAAAAACCAATCCAAAACGAATCCATAAAATAAGACAAATAAGTCTAGCCATTCAATTAGTACAACAAAAAATGGCAACCTATAAAAGGAGAAACTGGTAGTCTGTGTCTATGGTAGCTGATGCACAACAATGCCTGATTTAGTGTACACCATGCTAGAAGGTGCTCTAGGAAGGTGCCCTTTAATTGTTTAGTCTTTAAGTGATTAAGTGTTTTGTGGGAATATTTCTAAAATATTCTAGAAAAATATGGTATTAAAACATAGAGTATATACTGTATGTTTCACAAAAATGTTTATTCACTGCCCCAACAACTACCCTTACACTTTCGTTCATTTCTCTCCTCAGTACACTGAAAAATAAAGAACTTAATTTTTTTTTGTATCTCTGTTAATCTCCCTTATGCTACAGATGTGTTTCGAAAACCACTGGAGAATTAGTGATCCAGATAAACTGATGAATGGCAAAGAGACATTGCCCTATTTTTACAAGTCTGGGTAGCATTTAGATTCTGGCACTGTGCAGCACTACACTAAGTTCTGGCTTGTCAAGCTAACTTTGGGTTTGACTCAAGTTTGGCATATGGTTAGGCCAATAAGCTGTCACTGTTCAACTTTTAAAGGTTGCTAATAATGTAACTAATTTCGTGCTTCAATTAACCTTAAAGTATTGATGGTTGATCTGTCAGTATCTTTGAAAAAGGAAACAAATTTGTTATGCTTGCTTTGTGACAAACCTTCAGATAGCTTGATCAGCAACACATATTCAGTAGACATAAGGGTATTTCGATGCTTTGGGATCTGTCTAAGGGTTGCATCAGTAAACACATTCTACATTCAATATAAATCAACAACTATCAGCCATAATGGTTCAATAGCAGGAGTTTCTACTGGTTTAGATCTTCATCAGCCCTGCCTACCCCCTCTCATAGTTCGATGGATGGTGCTCTTTGTCCATCCATGGAGCACCTGGCTGGGTGGTTTTTTCAAGGGAGAGAACTGACTTGGTGCAATAGAGGAATAGAAATCGGCCGAGGTTGAGAAATCAAAACAGCCTGAGATGAAGACAGTGAGTGCTTGATAAACAAAAAGGCAGATCTGCGACAGTAAAATGACTGCCCTTGTCAGGCAACAAACTTGGAAAATACACTACAGGCTTGTAATACATTGCAATACTATGATTTCATGAGATAAACAGAGAAAAAAAGGGGGAGACAAATAAAAATACAGAATGAGAGGAATATCAATGCAACATCCAAGCTTTAACTGTTCTGTATTCACTGTCATATGTGTAAATGTACGTGTGGGAGTTTGTACCCTCTCGTTTCCAACGGAGTCTGCGGATGGATGCAGCAGTGATGGCTGTCTGAGAGACGCGTTTGTTTGTGGGTGTAGCTTCAACCTCCAGAAGATTCCGTGTGCCCAGCGGTGGTCGAGGTGGCAGGGAACATCTCATAGCATTTGCTACCTAAAACAATATTCATAAGCTTTATTTTTAATATTCATATATATATATATATATATATATATATATATATATATATATATATATATATATATATATATATATATATATATATATATATATATATATATATATATATATATATATGTATACACACAGTATCTCAGTATCTCAGTGAGTACACCCCTCACATTTTTGTAAATATTTTATTATAATTTTTCATGGGACAACACTGAAGAAATGACACTTTGCTACAATGTATAGTAGTGAGTGTACAGCTTGTATAACAGTGTAAATTTGCTGTCCCCTCAAAATAACTCAACACACAACCATTAATGTCTAAACCACTGGCAACAAAAGTGAGTACACCCCTAAGTGAAAATGTCCAAATTGGGCCCAATTAGCCATTTTCCCTCCCCGGTGTCATGTGACTCGTTAGTGTTACAAGGTCTCAGGTGTGAATGGGGAGCAGGTGTGTTAAGTTTGGTGTTATCGCTCTCACACTCTCTCATACTGGTCACTGGAAGTTCAACATGGCACCTCATGGCAAAGAACTCTCTGAGGATCTGAAAAAAAGAATTGTTGCTCTACATAAAGATGGCCTAGGCTATAAGAAGATTGCCAACACCCTGAAACTGAGCTGCAGCACAGTGGCCAAGACCATAACAGGACAGCGGTTTAACAGGACAGCGGTTTAACAGGACAGGTTCCACTCAGAACAGGCCTCGCCATGGACGACCAAAGAAGTTGAGTGCACGTGCTCAGCATCATATCCAGAGGTTGGCTTTGCAGAATAGACGTAAGAGTGCTGCCAGCATTGCTGCAGAGGTTGAATGTCAGCCTGTCAGACCAGCTCAGACCATACGCCGCACACTGCATCAAATTGGTCTGCATGGCTGTCATCCCAGAAGGAAGCCTCTTCTAAAGATGATACACAAGAAAGCCCGCAAACAGGTTGCTGAAGACAAGCAGACTAAGGACATGGATTACTGGAACCATGTCCTGTGGTCTGATGAGAACAAGATCAACTTATTTGGTTCAGATGGTGTCAAGTGTGTGTGGCGGCAACCAGGTGAGGAGTACAAAGACAAGTGTGTCTTGCCTACAGTCAAGCATGGTGGTGGGAGTGTCATGGTCTGGGGCTGCATGAGTGCTGCCGGCACTGGGGAGCTACAGCTCATTGAGGGAACCATGAATGCCAACATGTACTGTGACATACTGAATCAGTTCCCTTCGGAAACTGGGCCGCAGGGCAGTGTTCCAACATGATAACGACCCCAAACACACCTCCAAGACGACCACTGCCTTGCTAAAGAAGCTGAGGGTAAAGGTGATGGACTGGCCAAGCATGTCTCCAGACCTAAACCCTATTGAGCATCTGTGGGGCATCCTCAAACGGAAGCACAAGGTCTCTAACATCCACCAGCTATGTGATGTCATCATGGAGGAGTGGAAGAGGACTCCAGTGGCAACCTGTGAAGCTCTGGTGAACTCCATGCCCAACAGGATTAAGGCAGTGCTGGAAAATAATGGTGGCCACACAAAATATTGACACTTTGGGCCCAATTTGGACATTTTCACTCAGGGGTGTACTCACTTTTGTTGCCAGAGGTTTAGACATTAATGGCTGTGTGTTGAGTTATTTTGAGGGGACAGCAAATTTACACTGTTATACAAGCTGTACACTCACTACTTTACATTGTAGCAAAGTGTCATTTCTTCAGTGTTGTCCCATGAAAAGATATAATGAAATATTTACAAAAATGTGAGGGGTGTATTCACTTTTGTGAGATACTGTATATATAGTACTGTGCAAAAGTTTTAGGCGCCCTATTTTTTTAGTACAAACTTTGTTATAGATTTTTTATTTTATGAGTTCTACATTATCAAGTCAGTACAAAAAACATTTTAGATTCCCAAACATTAGTTTTCTAGCCAAAATGAAAAATGTTTTATGTCATTAAAGAAAGCAGCATATTATATAAGAAACACTTTTCAGACAAAAACACAATGAAGGCTGCTGGGTTTTGCTTCAAAAATAAGAAACGAGTGCGAAAGTCAAAGTCTCCAGAAGAACTGTGGCTGGTTCTGCGAGATGCTCAATAAAACTTACCAGCTCATTTCCTTATAAAACTGCACTAATTGTACCGGAGACTACTATTTTAATTATTTTGTCACACCAAATATTGACTTTGTTTCATTTACTACTGTTTACTGCTCTTTACTGTATTTTTTTGTAATGCAGAAACATTTAATTTCATTATTTTGAAGGCATCTTTGCTCTACAGCATTTCTTTGCATGTGCCTCAAACTTTTGCACAGTACTGTATGTAAAAAATCACACATGAACAAATTTACATTTTACTGCCATCATGTGGTCAGAAACATCAAACTCACTCAAGTGAGATAATGTTATGTCATATTATTATTTATTAAAGGCAGAAAAAAGCTTTACTAGTAATGGCTTGGCATATAGCTCTAGTTGTGCTCTATACAAGATGTCCTCCAAAGCTTCTCTTCCGAGTTCCCATTGGCCATTGTAGCTGCAATAATGGATGCACATAGCATTAGAACATTCTCTAAGTAATAAACGTAAGAAATCAAACAATTGTGTGTTTTTTGACTCTCTAATTTTGAGCAGTAAATATGAGTAATCTCAAAGGTCAGTTATCGGTCTTGCTAGTCTGGTTCCACCATCTTTTCATGAAAAAGCATAATTAATATAATAGCCATATTCTAATTGAAATGGAAACCTAACCTAACCACTATAATGACAACAATGTGTTGTTTCTTAATAGTCCAATGTATTTAGTGAAATTGTTGTTGTTTTTTTACTGTAGTTTTCCCCACTTCGTGTTAAATGAAGTCCTGTGTATTGGTCATGCATATTGCACTGTGGTCCTAAAAGCACACGTCTATATGTACTAGGCTACTTGACTTATACAGCTATAGGGCTTCAATATGCTATAGGGCTTATTGAACTCACATGGCATGATAAACTGCAGTCAGCATCTGCACCATGAACTCCGGATCCAGACGCACGCGGTTACATGATTCTCTCCACAACTTCTGCTGCTGACGTGGGTAGCCACATACACACAATCTGAGCAAACATAACCGAACCAAAAGGAAGGCGTAATGTCCAAGAGAAGGGAAAGTACAGGAAGTACAAGCACTCCATAATTAAGACTCATTGATGATTGGGTTATTTGGGAAATCATTGGTTATTTGTTTATGCATAGACTGTTTAAGGTCTATGTCTTGATCATTTATGCATATTTAAGGTAACTGTGCCCTTAGCTCATTAAACATAATCAATAGTACATTAATTTACTCCCTGTCAAGCCCTTGACTACCAGAGAGAGAGAGAGAGAGAGAGAGAGAGAGAGAGAGAGAGAGAGAGAGAGAGAGAGAGAGAGAGAGAGAGAGTCAGGAAACAGAGAAAGAGGGAGATATAAATAATAACAGATGATCAGGACAGTGGACAGTATTACCGCGAGCTCATTCTGCAGACTGACTGATGGGAGGAAGCTGGCATGTAGACCAAAGCAGAGTTGTAGCAGAGCATGAGGAAAGACAGCACCTCAAACCTAAATCAGCACAGACACACCACCATTTAAAACAAACAAACAAACCTTTATTACTATCTCCCCAACTGAAGATTAGTCACTAAGCTGTTTTATATTCACCCATATAATATTATATATATATATATATATATATATATATATATATATATATATATATATATATATATATATATATATATATATATATATATATACAGGTGCATCTCAATAAATTAGAATGTCGTGGAAAAGTTCATTTATTTCAGTAATTCAACTCAAATTGTGAAACTCGTGTATAAAATAAATTCAATGCACACAGACTGAAGTAGTTTAAGTCTTTGGTTCTTTTAATTGTGATGATTTTGGCTCACATTTAACAAAAACCCACCAATTCACTATCTCAACAAATTAGAATACTTCATAAGACCAATAAAAAAAAACATTTTTAGTGAATTGTTGGCCTTCTGCAAAGTATGTTCATTTACTGTACATGTACTCAATACTTGGTAGGGGCTCCTTTTGCTTTAATTACTTCCTCAATTCGGCGTGGCATGGAGGTGATCAGTTTGTGGCACTGCTGAGGTGGTATGGAAGCCCAGATTTCTTTGACAGTGGCCTTCAGCTCATCTGCATTTTTTGGTCTCTTGTATCTCATTTTCCTCTTGACAATACCCCATAGATTCTCTATGGGGTTCAGGTGTGGTGAGTTTGCTGGCCAGTCAAGCACACCAACACCATGGTCATTTAACCAACTTTTGGTGCTTTTGGCAAAGTGGGCAGGTGCCAATCCTGCTGGAAAATGAAATCAGCATCTTCAAAATGCTGGTCAGCTGAAGGAAGCATGAAGTGCTCCAAAATTTCTTGGTAAATTGGTGCAATGACTTTGGTTTTCAAAAAACACAATGGACCAACACCAGCAGATGACATTGCACCCCAAATCATCACAGACTGTGGAAACTGAACACTGGACTTCAAGCAACTTGGGCTATGAGCTTCTCCACCCTTCCTCCAGACTCTAGGACCTTGGTTTCCAAATGAAATACAAAACTTGCTCCCATCTGAAAAGAGGATTTTGGACCACTGGGCAACAGTCCAGTTCTTCTTCTCGTTAGCCCAGGTAAGACGCCTCTGACGTTGTCTGTGGTTCAGGAATGGCTTAACAAGAGGTATACGACAACTGTAGCCAAATTCCTTGGCACGTCTGTGTGTGGTGGCTCTTGATGCCTTGACCCCAGCCTCAGTCCATTCCTTGTGAAGTTCACTCAAATTCTTGAATCGATTTTGCTTGACAATCCTCATAAGGCTGCGGTTCTCTCGGTTGGTTGTGCATCTTTTTCTTCCACACTTTTTCCTTCCACTCAACTTTCTGTTAACATGCTTGGATACAGCACTCTGTGAACAGCCAGCTTCTTTGGCAATGAATGTTTGTGGCTTACCTAGTGAACCAAACTGAGAGACCATTCTGAAGGCTCAGGAAACCTTTGCAGGTGTTTTGAGTTGATTAGCTGATTGGCATGTCACCATATTCTAATTTGTTGAGATAGTGAATTGGTGGGTTTTTGTTAAATGTGAGCCAAAATCATCACAATTAAAAGAACCAAAGACTTAAACTACTTCAGTCTGTGGCATTGAATTTATTTAATACACGAGTTTCACAATTGGAGTTGAATTACTGAAATAAACGAACTTTTCCACGACATTCTAATTTATTGAGATGCACCTGTATATATATATATTCATCATATGATTTTGGGACACATTTACCAGTTTCTAAAAGCTGCCCGATTTACTAGTAACCTATATTATTGAAGTGAAAAGGATGCAAACCCACATTCTGGTCACACTGCATGCTGAATTGCATTCCAGATAATCTATATGTGGACTAAATGACAGAGAAGCAGAAACCATTGTACAATTAGAAGCTAACAGTGTCAGTAGGGATGCCTGCATTGCCAAACAGTGTAGTCTTTCTTGTTACTAATTTCTATGCCTCAAACACACGTAAAATATCCTTCAAATAGGAAGTATGTTATTGAAGAAAAACAATTCCATACATTTGACCTCGCTGTGACCTTGATCCTAATCCAAATTCCAATATCTAATCAGTTCATCTGCTGGTTAAAATGTTGCGCTAATAACAGTCTCAGAAGGACAGATGGATGGACAGACAGACCTAGTGGCAGAGGTATAAAAGGTCCATAGGAAAATGTATGCAAAAAACTCTATACGCAAATGACAAAGAGGTCTATAATTTGACAAAACTGGATTTAATTCTCAGTCACCATCCCAGCAGAAAGCAAAGTAATTATTAATTGTGAACATCTTTGACCAGGAGGTACTGAGTACTGACATCACAGTTAGAGCAGTAAAAAATAAGAAACTTGTGAGACCCAAATTCAATTAAAAATATGTGATGTGGGAGCAAAATGGTCAGATGTAGTCTATGGACGAAATTAAAAGTTGGTGTAAAAAGGTTGGCTATAAAAACTGTCTATAAAATGAGCATATTATTAACATTATACTCACTCACTTGCCATTTTATTAATGGGGTTGATGATTAACTCAAACATTTTGCTCCCTACATTTTAAAAAATATTTCTAATTTCCAGCTTTATATACAGTAAGAAGGTGTATGTGGCATGTGCAGGGTCTGAAACGTTCTGGAAAATATGATCTCTATCACCTGCAAGCCAGATTGCTTTTACATGCAGGACAGTTTGAATTAAATGGGGGGGAATCAACATGATACCTGTTTTGAGAAGTAAAAGTCTCTCTCTGGGGTAGCAGGCCACCGTATACCACTCTGATCAGGTCGTGTTGGCTAAGCGCTCCTTCTGTCAGAGCCATAGAGCCCAGACTGGAGGGCTACAACAGATACACATCACATATTAAATAATATAAAGGACAAGACAGAAATGTCTATGTTCTGACTAAAATGCATATGTAATGGTAAATAACAAAATAAATCAGATCACCACAGACACAGCAATGGCATACTGAGCGACTGCTTTGGTGTCATCACGTGCGATATTCAATTCAGTTTTATTTGTATGGCGCTTTTACCAACAGACACTGTCACAGCATAGCTTTACCATGGATATAAACCATACCGCAATAAGAAATTAAACTATAAAGAAATCTCAAGTTTTTATATTCTTTTGCTTTTAGTTTGTCACTTTGTCAGATCTCATCAATTTGTCTTACTGATTTTTTTTAGACTATCAGATGATGTTAGTATTGAGTTTTCATTTCAATATTTAGAACAGTCACTTCTCTGTGTCATTATTAGCTCAACTGCTCACAAAGGTAATCTGAAAATGTAAAGTTTATGGGAGGCTCACTATGCTGAGTACATCAGACTGGAACCAAATGAGTCAAAGTGGAAGCTCAAAGGTTTCCAGAAAGTATAAGAAAGAAGTAAATAATTAAAACTTGGATTCAGAGATTAGGTTTGGCACCAGAGTCACGGGGTGTTTTTAGCCTTGTTTGCATTAGGAAAACATGCTTAACCTTTGTAAAGGCAATGTGACTTTCTTTCATCATCATAATATGCTTAATTACAAGCACTGATGTATTAATTTTCATGTAGTATTCACAGTGCCTCAATGGACACCTTCACTTGCAGAGCTCAAGTATTACTTCATTTTAACTGTAAGATTTAAAATTCTTCACATCTTCACAATACAGTGGTGTTATGTCTTACCTCATGGTATATGGAAGGTTTAGAGAGAGAGGGTATGGTGAAGGACAAAAGCTTGCTGTTTCCATTACTGTCCACAATCTCCTACAAAAATAAAAGAGGAGAAGATGAGAAGTCAGAAGTCAGTTGGGCATCATTTTGAGCCGTTCACAGCCGTGCTTTAGCTGACTCACCAGGTTATAAATGCCCAGCAATAGAGCCTCTACACAGCCATTGCGGTAGCGCTCCCTGCTGGTAGTGTGGTGCAGGTACACCCAGATCAGCTCCGGTAGGAACTGCAGTGTGAAGCGGCGTAGTCCCAACTCTGTGCTCCGGTAGAGTTCAAACAGCTGGTGACACACTGGAGCCAAAAGCTGTGGAGAAATGCACACTATTGAACAAACACCATACGAATTTTAGGAACTAGTATTCAAGCAGATTAATTTTTCCCCTGATTTTCTCCCTAGTTTAGTCTTGGCCAATTCCCATCCACAACTTTGGTTTTCCCTATCATATGCCGACTGGCGGTGGAGGGTGAAGGCTATCACATGCTTCCTCCAAGACATGTGCACCCAGCCAGCTGCAACTTTTTGAACTACTGCTCATGCTGCATCACAGGGGCAACATAACGTACTCAGAGGAAAACGCTATCTGCCCACTTCTGCATGACCTCACAGATGCCCATGATTGGCTAGTGTCGCTGTGATTGATAGGGGAGAGAGTATGCCACCCCTCCCACCAAGACAGCCTGGCCAATTTTGCTCTCTTGGACTCCTGGCCATGGATGGTTGAAGCAGATGCATTTAATAAATGTGTCTCACATAGCATGCTATGCACTATTGTGTTATTACATACAGTGCATTATGCACAATAACATTTTGCACTTAACAGAAACGACAAATTACAGCATGATACATAGTGCCATTAAATCAACCAACACAAACTTCCATTAAAATAATCATCAATATAAAAATCCAAAAAATGCTCAAAACATTTTGCTTTTAATTTGTATCCACAATGTAGCTGTGTTTTTGCTCAGTTCAATGGCTATTCGGCAAAATCCAAAGTTCCATGCTTAGTACATACTCCAGGTAATAACAATATATATTACTGAACTGCCCAGTGTGAACACTGGCACTAAAAATATGTGAACTGCACCTTTTGAGATGTAGCTACAGTCTTATAACTGGTCTATGTATTTAAAGCCACTGGAAGAAGGATTTTGAAATGTTGTCCTCTCTGGTGGAACAATTAGATTACAAGCTGCTTGTTGAAGAACATAGGATGGTTCACTAGCTTGCTACCAAATTAGAATACCAATAAATGCCTTACCAGTATGTAGTTAAAACTCCATCATGCCCAATTCAATTTTGATTTTATTTGATTATACTGGACTCTTCCTCAGACCCTCTCCCTGATTGGCTGTTACTCTGGCCTGTCACCTTGTATTTGGACTTCTTTTATGCCTAAAGCCAGGGCATGATGACAGTTGATATGTCTGTGCTGGTGTATGATGCATGTGTTCACATTTTCCACCAATTCTGACACCCCTGACGTAGCACTGACTGTGAATTACTATTACAAGATTGTTAAGAGTGACTCACAGAGTGTTTTTCATCCCCAGGCTCTTAATATCTGCAAAATATTACAGTACTTTTAACATGCAATTTGAGTCTTTTTACTCAGACTGTGCCATAACTCAAATTCTTTCCACATTTCACTTTACACTAATTATGTTATTAGTTAGTTTAATAATTTTAATATTCAAGTATTAGTTAGGTATTGGTTAGTTAGTTAGTTTGAGTTGTATAGTCATATTTTATGATGTAATTCACTAAAAAGTACTAAAATGTCTAAAAAAAAAAAAAAAAGTCTTGTGGACCTTTACATTTGGTGAATAAGATTTCTGATTCTAAGTTACAGCTTACAGTACAAGGTTATATCCCTCAACCTGGTTACCAGGAGCTTTACCTCACTACTGGGCTGCTCCTGTATAACAGCATATAGTGCAGGCACCAGACCCTTCTTCAGACGCAGGCAGCAAGTATAGTCAGGGATCAGTTCATCAGGTAACGTCTATAGAAGAAAAGTGAACTGAATAAAGAAAACATGCTGATGCTTCCAGACAAGTTTATTGCTTTAAGCAAGTAACATACTACCATTGTCTATGTCTACAATATGCTGAGCATGGCCATTTAACCTCTATTTTGGATCGCAAGAGGAAATGACTTTGACGAAGTGACTTTGAAAAAGAGTGTTCATTATTGGGGTTGAGATGGCAGGAGCTTCAGTCACAAAGACTGCTCAACTGGCTATATTTCCATATCTACAGTGCATAAAGTGATATCCACATTTAGATAATATGATAAAGACATCGGTAAATAGAGCTGGAAAATATGGTTGCACTACACATTTGACAACCCTGATGCTCGTGCATTAGTGTGATATGCAAGAAAAAACAGAAGAGCAACTCTTCCACAGGTGAGGCAGAATGTTAAAACAGTATGCGATCACACTGTCAGCAAGAACAGCCCATCATATACCATCAGACATCATCACAGACCATCATACCCCAACTACATAAAGATGGGTATTATAGGAGGTTGCAGTGCATAAAAAACCCTCATTATAAAGCCCATTGGTGCAAAGACAGGCACTGGTCTACACAGATGTGGACATGCTTATATTCTAGACACCAAGAGAATGGTACAGGCCTGAATGCTTTGACCCCTTCAGTGAGTGGGTCCAGTGTCTCTGTTATACTGTTGGGGAATTTTGCTGGAATGCTTTGGATGGATGGGTTACTGCAAATCAATACAATGTTCTTCTGTCTGATCACTTTTTTCCTTTGATGAACTATTTCTATAATGATGGGAGTGGTCTCTTCCAGAATGACCCCACCCCCATCCACAGAACACAAGGGTTCACTGAATAATTTGATGAGTATGACAGTTATTTAAATCATACACTATGGCCTTCGCTTTGGGTAGATCTCAATCCATTTGGAGATTTTGGACAGACATTGTAGATAACACACTCAAGCACCATCATCAAAACACCAATTAAGGGGAATATCTTTTAAATGAATACGGTTCATTTCCAGAGAATCTGGAATCACCTTAGTAAAACACTGTATGTCAGTATTATGTACTTTTTTATGTATCAAAATGTGAATGCAACTTTCAAAGGAATTTGACAGCCCTACAGTATGTATAAGGTTGATCATACATTATGTAATATGTTATTTTATTCATTATGAACAATCATATTCTTCACTTTTCTACCCACAATTAGTTGTTAGTGCTGCGTTTGGCCTGTGAGGTAATGAAGACCACAGGCACGATCAGAATCAGGAACGTGGGGAAAATGGCCAAAAGTTCTAAAATTTAAAATGACAATATCAGAGATACATACAGTATATGTGGACTGCCGATGAGGTCAAACTACCGCTTAAAGTTACACCTGAATACAAACTTAAGACCTGAGTCTTATCCAACATCTCCATTCACAGTATGGTTTCTACCAATGTTTGTACAAAGTATATCATAAGGGTGTAGTGATAAAAAAGTGAAATTTAATTGCAACTTTTTCAACCACAATGGGCATGCACAGGTTAACATTATGACATCAGTGTTTTCAAAAAGTTTTTCCCATTCACATAAAAACAGTGAAAACAGAATTTTATCATTTGTCCACCTTAAAAGGCGTTTTTGAAAAGCTTCATTTCCAGTGACACAAAACACCATTTTCTTGTGAACAGGAGGCTAAAGCAAGTTATGTTTCCAACAGTGATAGAGAGGCAGAAATTCAGTACTGCAGCTTTAAATATCTCAAATACAGCTTTAACCCTACAATAAGAAATGTACAGTGTATTGTTACTGTGTGATGGCTGAACTGTAGCTTTCTGTCACCCTTAAATGCCTCCTACACCCCTGAGTACAGGATCTATCAAAGCAAAGTTCTTACCTTGAATTCTGAGAGCCATTCCTCCACCACCCCACGCTCTGGACAGAGCATGGCCCACCTTAAACAAAGAGGTGCAAACATTGGAAATAAAGCATGAAATGTTGCGCACAGAAACGTTATCCCTAGAGCTTGCAGTAATAATAAACTGAGAAAATATTAGAGGTAGAGAGAGACTGAAGCACATCATTTCATTTCAAGAAACATTCAGGACAGTCAGACCTCACCTCACTCAATCACGTTTCAGACGCGTAAAGGAAGGAAGACCAGACTCTCATTCTTCATCATGATGTCTGCTGATCTAGCGATTGCTGATCAAACAATCTGAGAAGAAAGACCAGACAGAAATGCTGCTCATACTTCATCATGCCCTGCACTGATAGGATCACAGTAAATAGTTATTCTGGGTGTGTTTGTGTGTTTAACATTAGCCATAGATTGAGACTGAAATTAAATGGGGAAATGCCCATATTATTCCCATGAGTGGCTTAAAGTAACCACTCCTGGTCTGAAGTTCCACACAGACTGAATCTACCCTTAGATGACCCCAGGGCAACCTCCTAATAACTAATGTGGGTTAAGTCTGTGCTCATATATTAAAAACACCATCTGTCAAATAAATTTTCCAACCTACATTCAACTACAGAAATACTGTCGCCCTTTAATAGAATGAGCAAAAACAACTGTATAAGACTGTACATAAAAATCAGATTTTCCACTTAAAAATTAGACAAAAATACTTCACTCTTCTCTCAGTGTCTAGAGAAATGACTGCTGCTTTTGAGTTCTTATTATGATTATGTACGATGATTTTCATGCAAAATGTTCAATAGGCAATGTACACTGGCAGATGAGAGTCTGCCTGGAACAAATCCAGTTTGATCAGAGTGAATTACAAAAGCAACATGAATACACGGCTAAAACCTTCACAATCCCTTTCTGATCAGAGTTGAGTAAACTTATTGGAATGGAACTAAAAGACCTTGTCTCATCCTCATATATGTCTCATATAAGGAAGGTGAGAGTGTCCTATTTTCAATCAGGTGATTTATCATTCTAGGCATTTAAGGGTGCATTGATATCAGAGTGAGCTTTATAAAACCCCGCACCAAACCCATCAGGACCCATGGCTTACCCACTGAGGAAAGACTTAATTTCCTTAAGGGTGAACGCTTTGTCTAGCTCCTTCCTTGCAGCATCATAAGTTTTGGAAAAAAAACAGAATCAAGAAGTATATTAATTGCAGGACTAGAGTCAGAGCATTTGGAGGTGTGGAGGTGTTTATAAAATTCCACAAATTGGTTATTAATGTATTTGGGATGGGTTAGAAGGTCTTGATTTGGATAAAGCTGGCCCTACTGGCATGTACACCTCTCACCTGCCTAGAGAGCAACCTACCAGACTTGTCTCCCAGTTTGACATTAAGAAATAAATTAGAAATGTGATTATTTAAAATAGAATTGTACTCATATAATAATTTTAAAATAGTATTATGGTCATTCTGAGATTTGGAGGTTTGATAGGCTTGTTCTATGGATGGAAGAAATGCTTAAATTCTTCAATTTCAGTCAAAACATGTGGTCTGACTGACATATTTTGTCTGTATTACACATATAAAATCTATTATAATCAATTATAAAAATTATAATGATCAATTATAATAATGAATAAAAAGTAATAAATAATAGTAAAACGTGAGAAAGCATGAGGGAAAAAGAGTACTAACGTACAGCCTCCATATGACAACAAAATTCATAGAACTCATTAAGTTATTTAAAACACCTACAGAGTAAATTGTAGGGGGCATCTGTGTGGAAAGGTGATCAAAAGGTGGATTCAAATAACAACTGAAATCCCCTCCAAGTAGTAGAAAAGGTTTATTGCCCTAGGACAATAAAGGACCCTTATTGTGATTTCTCTTGATGCAGAATTCATAGTTGAATCAATGAATGCAAGCTGTCCAGTCCCTGAGGCAGGGAAGCAACCCCAAACCATAACATTTCCACCACCATGCTTCACAGTTGGTATGAGGTGCATCTCCTGAAAAACTGTCTTTGGCCTAACAACTCTATCTTTGATTAGTCTGTCATTATTCCAAAAGGCCTGGTCTTTGTCTATATGCTCATTGGCAAACTGTAGTATTGCAAAGCCTTTTTCCTGGCACTCCTCCCATGCAGGTCAAATTTGTGCAATCTCTTTCTTTCATTTGTAGATGATTTTCCTTGCAGTGGAATGATGTATTTCAAATAATTTGGAGATCTTTTCAAATCCCTAGCCAGAATCATAGGCATCCAGAACCTTTTTTCTGAAGGCCTTACAGAACTCTAGATCTTGGCATGGTGACACCACACACCTCAATAGCAAAGGGAACACCAGACACTAGATATGAGAGGGGTATAAATAAGACCGGTTCCACCTGCTTCTAATCACTGGCACCCAAACTTGTACATCTGATTCTAATTTTGTGGATTTGAAGGTGTGATAAATGTATTTAAATTGAGAAAATTACTACAAAATGTCTATTTTATGTGTCATTTGATAGAGTGTATCACCTTTATTAATAGGCACTGTTTCAAAGAGGATCAAATATCAAATGTTTGCTTGTTCAAATATGTATATATAAAAAAAAAATTCCATGGTGTACTTATTTTTTCACATGACTGTACATAATTTCAGGTATAATGAGAGGTATGTTCCTGGATCTTGGTTAATCTTGTATTTACAAATACTTTATATCTGCAGGAGTCCGACTTAATCCAGAGCAAGATGGTTGTGGAATATAATGGCAGGAATATGTTCCCTATGGATAGGGAATATAGCGGATATATGGCTATATGGCAGATCAGAAAGCTGGGCTCCACTTAGTTCCATAGGCATGCTCTGAGGCATAAAAAAAAAAGTTGATGACTATATGAGTAGCACCTAGGAAGGGTTATTTTGGAAAGATCTTGGAGTTCTAGTTCCCAGCAAATCTATTTTTGCACTACTGCATTTGGGAGAAGTAAGTCATGCTTCTTGTCCCACGGTTCAGATTTTTGGAATAAGGCAGCCTATAGGCTCATACTGGCTGGCTAACACACAATATATGTTGGGCATTGTTACATCTTTATCTCAGACAATGTGCTGTTGATAGTGAAGGATGTCTGATTTACAGTGCAAGTGCAAGCTGGGTGTGTTGCTAGAGAGGTCGGTCTTCAGACAAGAGACACATTTTCTGGAATATTCTCTTTATTTTCCCACTGAAGTGTAACAGAACTCCATGAAAGGAGGGCCTCAAAGCCAGTCCTGGAAGTAGGAGCTTGTTGAGCCACTGGCCCAAGAACTGGAATAAGCAGTCAAATATATATAACAGTACAGTACATATTGTTGTGTTGTATCAAATGACCTCTTCATCTCACTGTTAGCTATCTATCCCCTTTATACTTCAATGCAGCACATGAATATAGCCTTTTTTCACACATATCACACTGTGACAAAATGAAAGATGTGAAAATATAAATAAAAAATAGAGACTCTCTATTATACCATGCCCACTAGTTGGCTGCACTCTATATGACAATGCAGATTTAACAAGAGCATGATTAGCTAAAAGTCAAAGGATTAGAGGAGAGGTGTGCATTGGGACTGAGACAAAAAGTTGCAGGAGTGGGAGGTTTTTCCTTCCATGTGAGCAGGAGCAGGTGGTGACGAAGCTTACAAGACAAAAAATGGCCACGTTCATTTACATGGGCACAAACTGGGAACTCTCACAGAAGTGCATGACAGCATTCATTCAATCATCCTTAACTACTTTATCTTGGTTAACATGGCTGTGGTTCAAATGACTAATTTGTTTATATTTTGGGAAACAGCCCACTAGGTTCATTAGAAAATATAATGATCAGGTTTAAATGAAACTAATAACTGCGGATGTGGGAGAGATTGGACAGAATTCCTTCATGAGTGGGCAGATGTGCGATTTAAAAAAAAAAACACATACTTCTAGATTAGAGTGCTATAGTTTTATCTTGAATCCACTTCCTCAGCTCCAGAAGAAGAAGAGAATGGGAAAGAGGATAGGCGTGACGTAGCAGGGGGCTTTTACAGGCTACACCCGAGGTCCGGTCAGTCAAAAGTGTATTTGCTATTAGTACTTGGCAAGGAAATGAGCAAATCGGAAAGCTCTACTAGTTCCAAAGGAACCCGGCCCTGGCAGTCCTCCACTCAGTCATAGAACCACAGTTAAATATGTAACCTTCGGAATTGATAACCATCAATCAACTCAATTCTTAATTATAAGAAATGACTGAAGTACACCATAATGAGCCTAGTAATTGGTCTCACCTTTAGCAGATTGTTGACTTGATTGCTGTTTTAAATGTGAAAGCAGGTGATACTTAAAACAAGTGACTCAGGGAAGAAGCCTTTGCAGGGAATAATGAGGAGAAACTGTGCAGTAATATTATCATATGTTACGTTACTGTGTACAAATGTAAACTTTAATGTAAATTCCAGGGCTGATTTTTGTTCCCAGTCCACCCCTGCCAATGGGTTTTATGGCATTTATTTCTGAGTTTCCAGAGCACTATATCTACCTATCACTGTCAATATTCAGTTATTATTGTATTTCTTTTCAATAGGGCCGTTATCATTTGGTGTAAAACATGGCATGCAGATTATTTGCAGGTTGCTGCATTACTTGATTGCGCCATTAAAGTGGCACCAGATGTAGCTGTTTAGGATTGTTTGTGGTCTTAGTCCCCTAGACTAACACTAAGTTCTTATAGGTTTGAGAGTGGTCTTAAAATACACTTAAAAGTCCATTGCAGACTATAAAATTGTGTTTAGCAAGAAGCAGGAGTTAATCCTAGGAGTAACTCTTTAGCACTGCAAATCAACCACAGCCAACAGAAATGCACAAGTAGGCTATATTCAATTTACATCCATTTACAGCTGGTCTATATTATTTTAGGGACTATGTCTGAGATTTAGCCAGTTTAAATTATGACATTTAATTGTTTTTATTTTATTTTATTATTTGATTTGATTTTATTCAAACCCAAGCTCCACTGGTCCAATACAAAGCCTATAGATGAGTTGTTGAAAAAAGAAAAGACAGCATAAAGAAAGTGTAGATTTGGCTTCAACCTGTGTAGTCAGAATTAATGTGCTATCATGTAAATGCTGGATGCAGGCAACAATTTTTAAAAAATCACAAGAAGCCACAAACAAATACAATAGTCAGTTATTTCCGTGTACAGTATAACAGCTGGCTGTATTAAAACCCATTCATATTGGTTTTGCCACAGGCGGAGGAGGACTCGTTGCCTGAAACTGTTCATTCTATGATTTTCCACTGCAGCAAAGCTATCATAGGATGGCCTTTTGAAAATAACAGCTAATGCCAAAAATACTGTATGTTTTGAGATTAACTTTGAGGTAATCGTCTGAAAACGAAAGAGCCTAATAACTGAAATGTGTGTTTACTCATATGTACAATACACATATTACATCATGCTGTTTTACTCTTCAGATCAATTGGGGACTGCATTAAGGAAAAGCGCCTATACCACTGGATTGCTGAATGCTTTGGGGCTGTTTTGCAGCCAATGGTTTATGGGTTCTTGTGAAAATCATTAATTAATTAATCATTAATTCTCCTAAATACTGTTATACAAAACCTGATTGCCTCTGCCAGCAGGTTATAACTTGGTAAGACTTGATTCTTAATACTTAAGATATTGATAACAAACATACTGTATATCCAATCAACATACAGTAGAAATAGTTTCGGGAACACAAAATGGCCATTTCAGCCTTCAGAACTGAAACTTTTATTTTTCCTCAAAGAGTGTATGTTTAAGCTCAAGAGATCACTCGTTGAATGCATTATTCTTTCTCATGAAGGGTAGTTGACTGTACTTTCTACATTGGTAAGACCTCAGATTAGCTGGATTGTCCTGATTATGTATAATCACTATTTAATTGCAATTATCAGTGGTATTTAGTTAGAACATTAAACCAACCAAAACCCATGTACTTTCTCTTTGTAAATTTGAGTCAGAACTAATATGATGCTTGGCTTTACTGTCTATGTTGATGCACTTGATCAATACAATGTCTGATCTCTTTTTAAAGGAAGTTTACCTTCAGCCTATAATAAATAAATGTAGTTCGAGCAGCCTAGACATGTCTGTTGCACAAAGTTTGCTTTTTTTTTAAAAAAAAAAAAATGTTTTTTGAGCTACAAGGCTAGTAAAACATGTTATACAGCCTATTGTGCAAACTGAATGCCTACATTGTTATCACTGAGTTGTTAAGTAACCTCAAGTGTGTGATGATTTGGACATGTAAATTGGATTATAGCAGGGGTGTCCAATCTTATCCGCAAATGGCCTGTGTGGGTGCAGGTTTTCATTCCAGTCAAGTGGGAGCCACACCTGTTTAATCAGTTGATCTTGGCTTTCAATAGACTCAGGTGTGGCTTCTGCTTGGTTAGAATGAAAACCTGCACCTACACCGGCCCTTTCTGGATAGGATTGAACATCCCTGGATTACAGGGTATAAGCTTAACCTTGGGAATCCACTTAACACACTATCCACTAAAATCATTATGCCAGTGAACATACAGTACATGCATCTGTTCATCTTAAACGTCAACTGCATTTGGGTCCAAAAATATTGCAACTACTTCCAAAATACTTACAGTGGGTATAGAAAAGAATCACCCCCTTTAAAATAATAACATTTTGTTGCTTTTACAGCCTGAAATGAAGACGGACACAGTTTTTGTGTTATCCAGCTGTATTTACTCATTGCAACTTATAACATCCAAGTGAAAGACATAAAATTAAAAAAATTTTAATTAAAAAACTCAATCACTGAGTTGGAAAAAGAATCACCCTCAAAAAATGACTTGTAAACTCAATAAGATGTAGCTAATCACCTTCTCAATGGCACACAAAGCCATTTGACTTTCAACTGTGATCAGCTGTGGTCATTTTGATTAGCTTAGCATGAAAAGAGCTTTCCTGGAGCATTTTGTAGTAAAACTGAACCAAACAATCAACTATGGGTGGCAAGGCACTGTCAAAAGATCTCCGGGATAAAGTTGTGGACAGGCACAAGTCAGGAGATGGATACAAAAAAAAATGCAAAGGCTTTATCAATGCCTAGAAGCACAGTGAAGTCTATTATTAAGAAGTGGAAGGCATTTGGTACAACACAGACCCTCCCTGGATCAGGACGTCGCTCCAAACTGGATGAAAGAGCCAGGAGGAAACTGGTCAGAGAGGCTACCAAGAGGCCTACAGCAACTCTGAAGCAGTTGCAGGAATGTATGACAAAGAGTGGTCATTGTGTGCTTGTGACAACAATATCACAAATTCTCCACAAATGTGGCTTGTATGGGAGGGCTGCAAGAAAAAACCACTCCTCAAGAAAGGCCACATGCAGTCACAACTGAGCTTTGCCAAAACGCACCTTGAAGATTCAGGTCAGATGAGACTAAAATTGAATTATTTGTACTCAACACCAAACGATATGTCTGGTGGAAATAAAATACAGCTCAGCATCCAAATAACACCATCCCTACAGTAAAGCATGGAGGTGGTAATATCCTGTTATGGGGGTGTTTCTCTGCAGCAGGGAGTGGAGCACTTGTCAGGATAGAAGGAAAATGGATGGGGCAAAATACTGTCAAATTCTTGAGGAAAATCTGCTGCCCTCTGCCAGAAAGTTGTCAATGGGAAGAAGGTTTACCTTCCAACATGACAATGACCCAAAGCACACAGCAAAACTGACCACACAGTGGTTGAAGGAGAAAAAGGTGAATGTCCTTGCATGGCCTAGTCAGAGCCCAGACTTAAACCCCATTGAAAATCTGTGGAATGACTTGAAGACTGCAGTCCACAAACGGTCACCATCAAATTTAACTGAACTTGAGCAGTTCTGCAAAGAAGAGTGGGCAAATATTGCAAGTCTAGATGTGCAAAGTTATTAGAGACATATCCCAACAGACTAAAGGCTGTAATTAAAGCAAAAAGTGGTTCAACAAAATGGGGGGTGATCCTTTTTCCAACTCAGTGATTCTGTTTTCTATTTTTTTCCTGACATGTTGGTGTTATATCTTTCACTTTGATGTTATAAGTTGCACTGAGTAAATACAGCTGGATAAAACAAAAACTGTGTTCATTTCAGGCTGAAAAGCAACAAAATATGATTATTTTAAAAGGGGGGGGGGGGTGATTCTTTTCTATATCCACTGTAGTACAAAACTACATTTGAATAACACTACAGTGAGCACTTCAGTGTTGAGGCCCTAATTTTTCAACTAAAGGCAAAATTGAGGTTAAAAAAAAACAACAAAACACAGAACAGAGAGTTTTTATTTTGTTTTGTTTCTCGTTGTGATTCTAATAGGCTGAAGATCCTGCTCTGTAACCCCTCCAACTTGATAAGAAGCTTACAAGCTTCTGTGCCAGATAATTAAGTGTATACAGTCCCATAAATGGGGACTTAGCACATGGCCTAAAATAGACATAGCTAAAAAGAGCTCAGAGGGAAGAGACGGAAGAAAGAGTGAATTGTAGAGAGATCCATGAACTGCACTGGAATGAATCAATATGCATTTATCTGACAAAAGTAGCAGCAGGCAGATCAGTACACAACATACTCTGTGTTGTGAAGTAATGCCCATAAACACACACATACGACTTCAACAAATTTTATTATACTTTTAAAATACAAACATGGTGTTCTTATTAAATTTAAATGCACGTGCACATGCTTGCACACTCTAATAAACGGATAATGTGGAATGCATGTAGGAGCATGTTTCACAAACATTGTGTTGAATTTAACAGCAAGGTGCTTCTAATCGTTTCAAGTTATCCAGCTTGTGTGCACTCTGCCCTTATGTGGTTTGGTCTCAGCAGGCATCTTTACTGCACTATGTGCAATAAAGTCCTTGGTGCTGATGCAGTTGTTTAGGTAGGATGCTCATTGTGTACTCTAACAGACAAACTGGTGGATGAATAGGATGCATATGGAGCAGTACATTGTGTTCTCACAGTAACGTTTGACCATAGATGAAGCCATACTGATCTTCTCTGTGTCTTTGAGCTCTAGGGCACCGTGCCCGTCTCAGAGGGTCTCCCACTGAGGGTCTGCAGTGTAGATGCCTGCAGCCTCACGTGTGCGTGTGAGTAATCGCAGCACTGTGGTCGTCTCAATACACTGTGCTTCATTAGGAAAGCTAAGGATCATGACTTTGACATGCTTTAATCTCAGCGGGATGTGATGATCACGCTACAGGTCGCTGCGTTATCGTGATCGTTTTTCTTATGCGCCCAAAATAGAAACAACTAGAAGCTACTTATTTCTAATGCTGTTTTTTTTTTTTTTTTAAATTCTGTAAATCACGTCATAAACGTTTCCCAACACACACACATACACACACACACACACGTCCTTATATACTGCAGTCGTGTGATTTATACATACCGGTGGGATGCTGCAGAGGAAGCGCATAGGAAGAGGGCAGGCTTTTGAGGTTGGCTTTAGGAGCTCGCCGTGCACCGGCCCAGTCTGCAGTGCGCAGCCGCTCCGGAGCGTCTTCACGCAAATTCCCCGCACCAGCTCGGCACGCGCAGCCACGCATAACATTACTGAGCACGCGACACTGGAAGACCCTTTACTACTGCGAGCCCGTCAGTGTCAGGACATGACAATCCTCTGGCGTTGACATCTATCTGAAAGCCCTCTCTCCTTTGCAGCTTCGCAGCTGACCAGTGATGGTCGACTCCTGAAAGAACCGGATCTTTACGGAGTCTGAAAGAATCGATTCCTAAGCAAATTTATTTTTAATTTGAACGCGAATTCACAGCACGCAGGCCAATGTGAGTTACTGTAAGGGTAGAGATTGTAGCCATCACAATGCTTCTAGATGCTCACTCTGAGTCAGCAAATCACAAAGCTCGATTCATTTAGATGGAATTTGCTCGAAAGAATCGATTCAGTGAAGTGACGCCAGTCTCCTCAGCCTCTGTGCGCACTGCGCTGCTATTGGTCAGCCGAGAAGTTAGCGCGACCTGATTGGACAGGGCTCTCCCGCGCCTAAGCGCTATTTATGCTATGGACTCTCTGCGTCTCAAATCACACACTATAAGAACCTCCACTCTTCTGGGAAGGCTTTTCACTAGATTTTGGAGTGTAGCTGTGGGGATTTGTGTTCATTTAGCTACAAGAGCATTAGTGAGGTCAGGCACTGATGACAGGTGAGGAGGACTGGGGTGTTCCAGTTCATCCCAAAGGTGTTCAGTGGGGTTGAGGTCAGGGCTCGGTGCAGGACACTCAAGTTCTTCCACTCCAACCTTGTCAAATCATGTCTTCAAGTTCAAGTTCATTTATTTGTATAGCACTTTTAACAATGGACATTGTCCCAAAGCAGCTTTACAGAAGTATATAAATTCAGAACACAGATTTTAAATTTATTAATTTATCCCCAGTGAGCAAGCCAGTGGCGACAGTGGACAGTCTTCATGGAGCTCGCTTTGTGCACAGGGGTATTGTAATGCTGGAACAGGTTTGGGTTCCAGTTCCAGTGAAGGTAAATTGTAATGCTACAGCACACAAAGACATCCTTTACAATTGTGTGCTTCCAACTTCGTGGCAACAGTTTGGGGAAGAACCACATATGGGTGTGATGGTCAGGTGTTCATATTCTTTTGGCGATATAAATAATGTGCGTTAAGAAAATCTTTAACTGTGCAAGGGTAAAGTTTTTACTTCTGTGAAAACTGAGATCAGTGTTTTCATAATATTTTTTAAATTTAAAATGCAAAGAAAATCTGATGTGCCTTGTACCATCTTATAGATGGTACAATTATTTGAACAAGGTACAAAGATTATAAGAGATACTAATTTAATTAATTGATTTTTATTGTTATACCCCAAACATCAATAAAGTTCAAACTGAACACATTTATACAATGTGAGCATTTTAGAATAAGTCACACATCTTCTATACTACCTCCCCTTTACATAAACAGCTACACTTCCCTGTATTGTAATACTTCAACAATCATATACAGTGCTTTAATCCTAACGAGACAAAACATTATTATTATGTTATGATCATCATCTGCACCATTATTATGTCATTATTATCATCATCTGCACCATCAGAGTGCATTGACTAATTCTAATATTTGCTGATTAATTGCTGAAACATGTGGGACATGAGACATGTGGTCTATTGTTTGAGACAGCTTGCAGCAGATGAACCTCAAGTCTATAAATTCTTAACTTGTGTGAATGAATTAACCCTGCCAACTTTCCCCACAAATGGAAATAACGCTGGCCATTCATTATGTTTCTCTGATGCTGTACAGTGAAGCAAGCAGTAGGTATGGCTGCAGAGCCTGCTAGAAAGAAAAAGGTAAGTTCCTTCACCATGCTGCAGTAGCAGGAACAGAAAAGGGCAGTCCATGGAGGAATGCCTTTACTGGATGTTGCGTTTGCGACCTGAAGATGCACTTAAAATCTTTGTTAATTACTAAACAATTTTCCCTGTTTTAATTGCTGAATGATTAATAAGTACTTCTGAAAGAACTCTTGCTGTGTTGTTTTTTTTTTTTTGCTGGTTACCATCCACGCGTGGGTGTCCAAGTGCCTACAACCTTTCCTTTGGAATGGACAATGTAGACTGGATGCATCATAGCTGTAGCACAAGCCTATAAATCACAGTAACGTATTAGTGTCTTTAGCATAATATTCCTGTGTAGTCAACAGTTAAAATAGTTTATATAAATGTTAATGGTTATTAAACAATGTGAGCATTTTAGAATAACAGTCACACATCTTCTATACTACTTCCCCTTTACATAAACAGCTAAACTTCCCTTTAATACTTCCACCATCACATAAATACTATGTGATATGTATTCCCCCAAGACATCACTTCATGCCTTATATTATTGATTATTAGATTATTGAGCCCTAATGTAAGGGTGCTGAGCCGAGCTAATCAGGCTGAACTGTGCGACTCAATCCTAGAGCATTTTAAAAGTATGAATGTCTATATTAAAACACTATTAGACAATAATGGCAAACTTCAGATAAAACTAAAAGAACACTGGTTTTGTAAACGCACTAGCAATTACCAATGGTAGTGAAGATCAGCAACTGAATTTCATGACTATTAGATCTAAACACTGACTCAAGACTAACATGTAAAAAGGGGGTCAACTGAGAATAAAACAAAAAGAGCTCATTTAAAAAAAAAAAAAAAAAAAAAAAAAAAAAAAAAAACCAAACCAACCTCAACTAACCTATAATTTATTTGTTAGGGTTTCCCTCTCCGCGCTGCTCGCCAGGCTAGCGAGTAGCGCACTTCCGCATTCCCCATTCATACTTTCACTTTGTTTACTTTGCCATGTGCTTTGTTGTTTTTAGTTTATGTCTCTGCCCCCGTTTGCTTATTGGTTCATGTCATGTCTCTGCCCCGTTTGTTCATTGGTTATCCGTTTTATGTTTCGTTATGATTTTTAGGTGTTTTGTGTTTCCCCTTGTTTATTCACTTTATTTAAACTCTTTCGTTTCTCCGCCTCAGCGTGGAGTATTGAATTGAACTAGTCTGAATGAATGTAAGTTCCTTTGCATCTGCGTTTACCTCACGTTTTCTGGACTGTGGATTAATGCCTTGCCTTTTTGGATTAATGCCTTGTTATTCCGTGGATTATTACCTGGCCATTTTGGATTAACGCCTTGCTATTCCGTGGATTATTACCTTGCCATTTTGTGGATTATCACCTTGCCATTTTGAGAATTACAGCCTTGCCATTTGTTGTGGATTATTGTTTTTTGTGACCCTGCTTTTGTGTTGCATTTCCCCCCTGTTCCATTACTTTTGGTTATGTCCCTAATAAAGTGACTTTTCCCCCAGCGCATGCATCCAGCCACCGTGTATATATCGTAACATTATTTAAAATGAAATAAACTCATTTCCAAAGACATCTTATTTTAAATGAAAGCAGTTTTTTAAAAAGGAGAATAAACCTTATTTCTGGGAAATGGGATGCAAGCCAACTGATAAAATAAGCTTACCAAACACAATCCATGGGTCGCAGGCCTATCAAGATTAAGATTTACCATTGATTTGACTAGAATTTCCACTGAATACATACTGTAGCTACTTAGAGGTTTCAGGTGATGAATATTCAACCATCATGCATACCTTCTATATTTTTCTATAATGATAACATTGCATTTACACCAAACCATCAGATATAATAAACTGAATAATGTGAATAATGGCAGACAGACTTGAGGTTTTAGTTATAACAACATACAAACTGGTGTCAATTTAAAGGAAAACACAGTGGTTATTATGCTGTTGGAAAAAGTCTGCTGCCATGCCAATGGCCACTGCCATTCTTAGAGAGAAGGCTCAATGCAAATCATCCATCCATCCATTTTCTGTACCACTTATGCTACACAGGGTCGTGGGGAGCCTGGAGCCTATCCCAGGGAACTCAGGACACAAGGCAGGGGACACCCTGGATGGGGTGCCAACCCATCACAGAGCACATTCACCACACATTCACACACTATGGACAATTCAGAGATGCCAATCAGCCTACAATGCACGTCCCAAATCCCAACCCGGAAGGTGCAAGTCAATAGTGCTAACCACTAAACCATCATGCCCCCCAATGCAAATCAATACAAAGTTATTCTGACTGATCACCTGGGTTTCAACTCGAACATAAATCATATATTTTGCCATTATTTAAATCACAGGGCAGTGTAGCACACTAGAAGGAAAGTGCTATCTGTCCTACTCTACATACATGAGCTCAAAAATGCCCTTTACTGGCTAGTGTTGCTGTTACTGATAGGGGAGAAAGAGTATGCCACCCAGGGAGCATGACCAATTTTGCTCACGGCCACCGATGACTGTTGCATCATCAGGATACAAACTCGAGATCTCCCAATGAGACCACCTTGCCTTGTCAAGGAGTTGAGGAAGTGGACCTTTCATACAGAACAAGT
This sequence comes from Cranoglanis bouderius, assembly GCA_023630585.1. Taxonomy (NCBI): domain Eukaryota; kingdom Metazoa; phylum Chordata; class Actinopteri; order Siluriformes; family Cranoglanididae; genus Cranoglanis; species Cranoglanis bouderius. Next base: position 5,412,870 of record CM042553.1, on the reverse strand, counting down.
TATGAGGGTATGAGGTGACAACTTTACGATTGGCAAGGAAACGAGCAAACAGGAATACTCTACTAGGTCTTAAGGTAACTGTCTGGGTGGTTCACTACTCAGTGGTGGAACCTCAGTCGTGCTTGCATGTGTAACCTCCTGGTTTTTCAGAACCATTTCCAACAGCTTATTTGTAACCATCTTGGATATCATACAAGAATCCATGTAAATACAATGTACTGAACAAATATAAGCTTTCTGGTTAAAAATTTTTTTTTACCAAATTTGTTCACACACTAATGGTAAATTCTATGCTGAGATTTAGCATTTAGATTGCAGAGTTTCCCAGAAAGAAGTTATTTTTACAGGGTGAATAACTCTAGAGCATCAACCCACAGCAGAGGGCAGTATTTCACTAAAAAGTGGTTCTTTATACATAAAATGGCTGGTTGTATTTAAGAGAAACTTTTTTTTTTTTGTTTTCACGTCCCTGTGCTCACTGGGGAGCAAAATCTAATCTTTAAGTGAAGTAAATTATTTGGAAATTTTCCTCAAACATTCAGTCTGAGATTAAACTATTTTTTTGTGTATTTTGGTGTGCATTTTGGACAACTCTAGTAACAGAATACCACTTTGGTTTAAAGTTTTTCAAAACTAGAGACAATGCAATAACAATAAACCATTTCATATGCTTGAATTCTATTATGTTCTTTTTTGTCATGTTGTTGCATTTTGTTCTAAATTCATTTAGGCAACAAAACAAAAAAAAAAAAAAAAACACTCCTTACCCCACATTATTTGTATCAGTTTTTCAGCCCTTCTAGTCTATATCTAGTCATTTTGCAGATTGAATGAACTATTTAGTAGCCAGCCCCAGCACCAAATAACCAAAAACAAAATACAACAACAAAAAAAAACTGCATTACATACAGTATCTCACAAAAGTGAGTACACCCCTCACATTTTTGTAAATATTTTATTATATCTTTTCATGGGACAACACTGACGAAATGACACTTTGCTACAGTGTAAAGTAGTGAGTGTACAGCTTGTATAACAGTGTAAATCTGCTGTCCCCTTAAAATAACTCAACACACAGCCATTAATGTCTAAACCGCTGGCAACAAACGTGAGTACACCCCTAAGTGAAGATGTCCAAATTGGGCCCAATTAGCCATTTTCCCTGTACAAAAACGTGAGGGGTGTACTCACTTTTGTGAGATACTGTATTGTGCATGCAAATTGTCTATATGGAGTGTACTGCCACTATTGTACTGTATTTAAATAGACAGTGGCAATTAAATATTATTGAATTCAATATTCAAAATATTAAATATTTGTTTGAATTTCCTGAATGGGGCTCATGTACTTAACCTATACTAGTTAAATGTTGGTAATGAGGTGAAATGCACTGGTGTTCTTTATGGGAATATCAAGCAGTAGGGTCTTACATGGTAAGGCATGAGGGACAGCATGGAGCCCAGAGGGAACTGACTGAAATCCAGTTTTCCAGAGACAGGCTCCACTCTGCCATGTTCCTGAGTCATCGACACCAATCTACAAAACAAATAAAATCATAGAAACTTGATATCATCGGTGCATATCCTGAAAAAATATCCTGAAACTGTGTGAATCCACAGCATGCTGAAGTTATAATACATCAGAGGAGTGGAGTCCTGGGGCTGGATTCACAAAACATTCTAAAGAATAAAATTCTTCTTAACTGCCATTTTCTTCTTATTTTCTAACTTAAGAAAAAAAAGTTAAGAATATTTTGTATTCCCAAAAATTCTTCTTAAGAATGTTCTTCATTCAGTAGTTGCTGCTAAAAGTAAAAACTAAAAGCATAAGTTTATGTAGGCAATTCGTTTTTCACAAATATTGCAATAAAGTAATATTGCATATCCTTTGCATAAAATGTCTTGTCTTATTTTCTATGAGGATCTAAAACCATTTAGTGTGAAAAATAGGCAAAATACTGAAGTATGCAATATTTGTTTTTAATGTAACACAATGTGAATTTTGACAGCCTGACAATTATAACCATACAAGAAATTAATTGCACAACGATGACGGTTCCTTGTAGTTTTAGCTTTCTTTAAATCTTACAATAAGTTCATTATCAAGGCAATTATTAACATCAGTCCTAATGCCCATCATAGTATTACTTACTTTAGCTCTGGATGGTTCTCGATGACTGCATAGCCTGTTGGCAAACGGCCTCCACCATCATGACTCAAGGCGGCCCAGCCACAGTCGACCAGGACCTGATTCCTATGTGGGTAGTGACCTATAACCCTCGTCAGCACCCGCACTGCAATTTCCTCTGGTCTACAGGAACCAATGAGCGACTGCTGCACATCTATACAACAGATATACACTGAACTCTTGCACATGCTTGTAAATCTAAATGTCTAACAGAAAAAGTTATATTGCATACTACTGACCGTAAAATACATAATTTCCAGGATGGACCTCACTTAACATAGCCATGTCTAAAACTGGGTGGCTACATGAAGGAGTGGAACCAATGCTAGATTTCACATCCTGGATTCCCACAGCTTTTAGCCTGTAACATACGACAGGAGAAACAGAGCATTATACTGTATGGAAGGCAATGGCAATAACATTACCATTATCTAGCTATTAGGAATAACTAGCACTGTTTAGAAATCTAAAACAATATACCACTCTGTGAAAAGCAAGGCATGGTAAGCATACTTCTCCACAAACTGCAACACAATATTTGTCGTTTTCTGGGCAACAGCCTTAATTTGCACCTCCCCCTTACAGCCATAGGTGTTTCCACAGTGGGCGTAGATTCCTGTAAGCTCCACCCCTTCTGTCTCTGAAATTTCCTTGGCTAACTGCAGAGCAGCAGGATCGGAGTGAGGAATGCCCGCTAAAAAATAGAATTGAAAATAAAATATTTCAAATTTGAAAATCCCATAAATTTGGAAAATCATTCGTATCCTACTCATGATCCTGAGTGTGTGTAAATGTACACATAAGCAGACTAACTAACGTAAACCTTCACTGGACCAACTTCAGATCACATAATTTGCATGGATTACTGCACTTTTATCGTTAAGGGTTTCCCCTCCGCGCTGCTCGCTGAGGCTAGCGAGTAGCACACTTCGGCTTTCATAGACTCTTGTTCTGTTTACGTTGCCGTGTGTTTCTTTGTTTTGGTTCATGTCATGTCTCCGCCCATGGATGTTTATTGGTTCTTTGTTTTGCTTCATGTCATGTCTCCGCCCCGTTTGCTTATTGGTTCAGTCATTATGAGTTTCACGTGTTTTGTGTCAAGTCCTTGTTTCATTCATATTATTTAAGCTTTCTGTTTCTTCGCCTCGGTGCGAAGTATTAGACTAGCTCAGTAACTTTGTTTCTTGTCTATTACCAAGAGGATTAGATGCTATGCCCCTCGGATTCTGGATTACTGCCTTGCCCTTTTCTGGATTATTGTGTGCTTTTTTGACTTTGCTTTTTACGTTACGTTGTTCCTTGTTCCGTTACTTTTGGCTGTGTACCTATTAAAGTGACTTTTCCCTGTGCATGCATCCAGCCCTCCTTTGAGTACCATAACATATATCTGGAATATACTGTTGAGTTTAAATTCCTTATTTTTAAGGAATTAAAATTTTTACTCTTGTTTTTACTCAGTGTGAAAGGCCCTTAAGAGTACCATCGAGAACAGTTTATGAAAACCAGTCATTTTATATTATTGGCATCAATTAAAGAATTTGAAAAATAAAGAAAGTGAGCCAACACAAACCCATAAATTAAGACAAATAAAACTAATCATTCAATGATGCCGGTCTGGTCTGTAAGCTGTAAACAAATGCCTCAGCCTACGGAAGATTTAGCACACGCTTATTATTATTATTATTAAATATTTTTATTGGCATGGGAGTGAGTCAAAATAGCTTGCACATCTGCCTTTATTCTCTTTGTTCATTTCGGGTAAAAATAGCTTCCACATTTTCTTTCAGAGTTTACCTTGATCATTCATTTTGTGCTCACAGCTGCCTTTGCACATGACTTTTTATGGAGTTTTGTGGGTGTCACTAAATGCAAATGAGCTGTTGCAGGTAAACTTGTGTAAATCCGGCAGAAAATTTTATTTTGGTTTGGCTTAAGCAAACATTTACACACAACTTTATTAAAAGATAAACAAACGAGGCCCAATATACATATACAGAATATTATACAAAAGTAAGAGTCACCTACATACTGTACATCTTACCTCTACCATTGTCACAGTCCAGTTTCAACCACACATGCCAGACTTTGCCCTGCTTCAGTGGTCTCGCCTTCAGCTCTTGCAGGGCCAAGCTGTTGTCCACCAGTACATGGAATAAAGAAAGCCTCTCTGATAACTCTGCACATCGCTTTACTTTGTCAGAGGTTACTGGATATGCGTAAAGGATATCATCATAACCACCATCAGCATAGAAAGAAGCCTCGGCCAGGGTGGACACCACAATGCACCTTCGTGAGTCTCTGGTCATGATGTCTGCACATTCACTGAGGCCCAGAGAGAGAGAAAATAGAAATGCATCATTATATTCAAGCAACACTATGGTTGTGGACAATGCAATACTAGAAGTCACACATTTTTTGTGTTTTTCCTGCTCCCAACACACCTGATTCAACTTAGCAGCTAAGTCCTTCCTGAGTCGGAATGGGTGTGTTAGAGCAGGCGAAACACTAAAATGTGCAGGACAGGGGGTACTCCAGTGCAAGTGCAAAGTGGTTCCCAAAGCACAACCCACCATTCTCAAATCGGTTCTATTTATGATTGATTTCTTAGATGTACATTCACTGTCCACTTTATTACGAACACCTGTACATACATGCAGTTATCTGATCAGCCAATCATGTGGCCTCAGTGCAATGCAAAAAATCATGCGGCCTCAGTGCAATGCAAAAAATCATGCAGATTAAATAAAAAATAAATAAAATCACCCAAACTGGACACTTTTTCCACTGGAAAAAGACCGGGTGTTTTTTTTTTTTTTTTGGTCCAGTTGAATGATGTTTTGTGCATGCTGAAATGCTTTTCTGCTCACCACAGTTGTAAAGAGTGATTATATGAGTTATTATATCCTTCCTTCCTGGCAGCTCGAGCCAACCCGGCCATTTTCCTCTGACTTCTCTTATTAACCAGACGTTTCCACCCACAGAACTGTCGCTCACTCAGTGCTTTTGTGTGTGACCTGAACGGGTTTAATTCAAACCTTACTAACTCAAAAGCAAGGCCAAGAAATTACCTTTACTGGAATCTAATGTGTTCGGTCACTGTAAAGTCCAGGGAATAAAAAGCTCTATGGCTCTAATAAAAAGGCAGAATGTTATTGTGCATTTACATAGTTTGATATTTGAAAAAATGGAATTCTGTGGAATTCATTTTAGAGTTGCTGCGAGAAACTGGTTTGAAGAACCCAAACCGTGGCACTTTCTACAGTGTACAGTTTAAAACCATCATTGCTGAAAGGGGATAACTTACAATGACTGGCTTGGGTTAATGCACAACAAAAACACGTGTATTAATCAGTCTCACAGTGTCTTATGGGTTTTCATGTGCGGTCGGAGCTGCACTCCGAGTCTCAGGAAGCGGTCCTGCATTGCGTCCGAGTTTCTTCTCACAATATCCAGGTCCACAACGAAAGCTGGAGTGCAAAGGTCCTTGATGAACTCGGTACTGCTGGCCATCTTAAAGCGCTGCGCAGATCAGAAACAGCGTTTAGAATTCTGCATGGAAGCTGTATTTGAATAATTACAAATAAACCCATTGTAAAATCCTCCACAGAACAGCGGAAAGCAAAGGACAATCTCTGAACAGACTCACTTTCTTGGTTCAGGATAGCGTCTACGCAACTCCTCTTGCACACAGATCAGAAACTGCTTGTTTGTCCTAGAACCACTGCGCATGCGCAAGTGAGGGAGGGCGGGGCGTAACCCGAAAACAACCTGCAGACTGCAGAATAAATAATTGATAAAATAAATTTAGATTATCTAAAAAAAAAAAAAGACAGACAGTGGTAACCAGGAAATGGATAAAGACTGTAAATTATTGAACTATTTAGATTTTTCGGGGTTGAGTTTTGAGACAAAAAAAATCAAAACTCATGGGCAACATTACCACAGTCAAGTTTATTTCCTGAGGGATTAATTCAAACCATGTACTAGAAGTTTAATTTTGTTTTATGCCTCATTTTATGTCCTATAAATGATCACAGCTTCCAAACAGTCCCACATGATTCTAACAGGTGATGACTTCTGACTAAAGTCCTTTTCCTAAATAAACAAAATGCAAAAAAGCAGACCACCAATGTCATTTAAAGTGTGTCTGGTGTTTTTACGTAATTATAACCTGGGAAAGAAGGTGGCATTAAATGCCCTGACTGCTCCATTACTCCATAGTACTGGTGTGATCAGATGAAGACTGGAAAAAGACCTTGTCATGGTTTTCCAATCTTCAACTTTCCAGTTTCAGGGACCCTGTGTCCACTGTAACCTCAGATTCCTTGCTCTTGGCTGACAGGAGTGGAACCCGATGTGGGCTTATGCTGTTGTAGTCCATCCGCCTCAAGGTGTGACATGTTTTGTATCCTGAGCTGCTTTTCTGCTAATCACAGTTGTAAAGAGTGATTATTTGAGTTACCATAGCCTTCCTGTCAGTTCTAAACACTCTGGCCATTCTTCTCTGACCTCTCTTATCAACAAAAGAACTGCTGTTCACTGAATATATATATTTTTTTGTTTTTCACAGCATTGTATGCAAAAATCCAAGAAGCTTAGCAGTTTAAAAAAAAAAAAACTCAAACCAGCCCGTCTGGCACCAACAACAATGCCCTGGTCAAAGTCACTGAGATCACATTTTCCCCCATTCGGATGTTTGATTTGAACATTAACTGAAGCTCTTGACCTGTATCTGTAAGATTTTTTTTTTTTGCATTGCACTGCTGCCACATGATTGGCTGATCCTAATAAAGAGTGTATGTGGTGGAGCTCTGCCCTACCTGCTGCTATGGGTGAGCTGCCACTGCTGACCCTCCTAGCTTTCTGAAATGGGAGCAACAGTGCTACTGTTAATGATTTTATGATAAATGATTTTCACACACTTTGTTGTTTATGGATGTATTTTATACAGTATTTATGCACATCATACCTTGGACCTAATGTAGCCCTATCTGAATACTAGTGCTATTTTACACAAATGTAATGGGGCACTTTAAAGCACATTTCCTAGGCTGATATTTGTTCCCAGTTGCCCATGGCTATTGTTTAACTAGTTTGTCATCCAGAGGGAGTTTGGGGGAAAAAAAGGATTATCGATTAAATAATTTACCTTGTTTGTGTTCATTACACCCATGACTGTATTTCACATGCACCTTCTTTACCACTGGTGAGGAGGTGTTAAGGATTTGTCAGCGAAGTCGACTGAAAAATATAAACCCAAATGCACACAAAATCTAGGGGGTGTAATCATCTTACACAACTGTCACTGATGTGCTGCATGTATCTACATCTCTGTAGAGAATCAGCCCCAGCCTTGTCATACCATGTTGTGTATTTTTCGCCTCTTGGTTTTGTTAGTAATGGTGTAAGCAGTGTTTTCTTTTTGCTTTTTTTCCCTTTTATTTGTCAAGGGTAGTTAACTCGCTACTTTCATAGTGCTCTGTGGCTTTGTCACTCCTACACGTTTATAAATTGCTCCCCAGTTCTTTTTATTTTCTCCCATTTTATTTAATATTGGTACTGGGGAAGGGGGAGTCCTTTCTAGAAAACAAAAGTCTGATAGATTTGAGTGTAATTACTGTGTAATTATTACAGTTTCATGCAAACCCCTGGTTTACATACTGAATTGCTTTCTTTTCACCAGTCTCTCTGTCTCTGCTGTTGGCTTGGCTTCTCCTCTCTGTGATCCTCAGGCACTGATGCAATATTCTTGTATCCACACCCCTTGCTGCCACTGTTCTGTCTCTTCTATATTGCTTTATATATGCTTGCTTTCATCACCATTTTCCTCTTAATATTAACATTCTCTTCTTTATTGGCCTGAGTGCAAAGAAACAATGAACATTTTTATGTCATTTAGTATTTTGGTAGAAAAGCCATTACACCAACTGACTTCACATCAAGTTTAACACAAAGTGAGTTGTTTTGACAGTCTAATGTTATCTTTAAGCTCACATTAAGGCATGGACATTTTGATTGCATGGACATTGATTTCACTGGAATTAGTTGCAGGATACATTATGTTCACAATAAAAGTCAAACGTTGTTGGAAAATAGTCACAAATTGTTGCATTTTCAAAAAAAAAAGCTATATTAAACAACATAACCATGAAACAGGAGATTTTATTTGTTGGTTATGGGTGCTTGACAACTTTTGATGCTTTCATACCATGTGGTAACATACTGTATATAGTTTAGTATGGTAGTAAGTAAGTAGTAATTTCTAGACTAAGAGACAAAACCCATTTTTCATGAAATATTATAAAAAGTAACAGGAGCAGCTTGGCAGTATTAAATGCTGCATTAAATTCAGTATGTTGTGAGCTAAGACTATCAGTTGGGTTCTTTGTGTGTGTGATTGTGTGTGATCTTAACAATAAAGCAGAATAAAGTGCCCCCCAAATTTATGCTGTTTCTCAAAAACATGACTTGGTGAACAGTTCATCATTTTATGTTGTGTATGTTGATAACAACAAAAACAACCACAACAACATAAATTCAGTTTACCACAACCTGATTTATTGTACTAACACTGAAGTTGACAAAAAGTAATGGATTTCATCCTTCAAGTGTCTACAGAATTTGAAAATACTGATTTAATCTTCATGGAATTAGAACATTTTGTGACTACATCTAATTAGAGTGTCTGTAATAGAAAACAACTTATCAATTGTGGTCATTCTGTTGTTTATAACTAAGTACATGAACATATAACACACCTTTAATTACCATTTAATATGAAAGTTTAACTTGAAACGCATTGCCAACTCTTAAGCATGTATCCAAGCAGGAGTGCACTCTGATTAATTACTGATTATTTTTGTCTGTAAGTCGTAGAAGAAGCTGATGTGTGACTGGTTCCCTGTGTTAATTAAGTAAATCCATGATGACAAACTTGGGACATTTTTTTTATTTGTATCATGAAGCCTGACATTAAACCTGACTAGGACTGACACTGAGATAAAATGAGTATTTGTCAGAATGGCTTCATTTTAACCCTGAATGGTTTCTGCTGATATGTACCATCTTGTGGAAATGTCATATACAGGAAAAACTCCAGTCTTGATCTAGTTTAGCACCTTAGTGTGTATCAAAAACAATTCAGGTAATTCGGTTAAAAAATACAGAAATGTACCAAAAGAAATCTACAATGGCAACTTAGTTAAATTTTTTTCTTAAAGTATTGGTCATTTAACTTTACTGTAGTGTCTTCTTGTTCCCTTTTCCCAAATCCATTGGTACAATATGGAGTGAGCATGATAATGAGGCTGCATTATAGGGTGATATTTTTCTACTGAACCTGAAGAGTCAGTCAGTTTAAAAAAAATCTAATTTAAGACCATACATGAAAGATATGTACTGCAAATTCAGATTATGACCCTAATGACCAAGCTAACTCCAATAACACACCAATTCCCCCCTTACATTAGTGTGAACTTAAGACACCCCATCTCCCTCAGCAGACCCACCGAATGAAACGTTCAAAGAAGCTGGATTTGGAAAGTTGAGAGTAATCCTTTCCCCTGAAAATAGCTGTCTGGTCTCCCAGAGCGAGCTTTGTCAGCACTTCCTTGTCAACAGCTTCATCTTTGCCCAGGGCGATCACAGTGGGTACACCCTCTGCCCGGCGCATGGAGCTTATGCCTTCCTCCAGATTCTTCTTGTCAGTGATTCCGTCAGTGATAAAGACAAAGGAGATTTCAGCGTTGCTACGAGCCAAGCGGGTGTTTCCACTCTGCAGGATGTTGTTAATGGCATAGGTAATGGCACTGCCCACGTTGGAAGATGCATCCATGTATATCATGTTTGCAAGGCCATCAGAGATGACGGTGAAATTGTGTGTAAGTCTGAAGGCCACGTCCTGACGGTTTTCACCGCCATACTGTATCAGAGCTACACGGGCGTTATTTCTGTCCCTGGCACCCTGAGCCAAGGTCAGGCGGTCAGCCACTTTCTCCACAAACTCACGGACGCGCTGAAAGTTATCCGAGCCCATGCGTTCAGAACCATCCAGCAAGAACACAAGATCAACAGGGCGCTGAACGCAACTGGCCACTGCTGGCTCTGTGGGAGAGAAATACAAAAATATTGGTTAACAACTCATAAAAATCTCTGTCTATATTGCCTTACAGGGACAGTCCAGCCAAAGTCAAAGATGTAACCTTTGATACATCTGTTGTAAACATGCCTACAGTAATGCGTCTTACAGCGATGACACGGCAGGCTCTGTAGTGAGATTTCTTGGTTTCAATACTGGGGAAACCCCCTCCTGATTACATATCTTGAAGGTGGATGCAAAATTTGAAAGACTATAGTGGTTATGGATATTTGTGTGGGAGTGGGAAATGGTGGAATGGTGTATTCAGGAGAGAGCTAGATAGCGATATAGCTCGCTGGCTATGGCTAATAAGCAATCACTTAGCTTTGTAAAATGGTTGACATCCAACTATACATATTCCAGCCAGAATATACAGAAGAAGACCTGCACCAGTGAGAAAAGCAACAGGAGGCAAGCATTACAAAAATTATTCTAAGCCAAATAACTGATGTTAGCAACAACACAAGTAGCTATCCTGATGTTAGCTAGCAAAGTTAGATTTACCTTGTATTAACGACCTTACTAGCCATTGTACTAGTAGTCACATGGCTGAAGACAAACATTTGCTAGCGGACATTAACTAGTTTTCCTACCTCAGTTTGGCTCCTTTTGTTCCTGGGATGGAGCTTCTTTGCTTTCCGTTTTGTACTAAATACAGAAAGAATTACCCTTTTCTTTATCATGTTTTATGATGCTATGTTGTTTGATGGACACTGTTACACCGAAAGCCGAGGCGCTGCACAGCCAGATGCTATAAGTTCTTTTTTAAATCTGAATAAAGTTAGATATCTAAATGTGTCAATTATAGGTCCATTATATGTAGAGATACATAGGTTTGTTAAAACAATATAAATCAGGCATGTTAGTTAACTAGCAAACTAAGCATGTTACATTTTCTAGTTAGCATGCCAATTTTACTGATAGTTAGGTAATTAGCTGAGATGAAATGTGTACTACAGAGATGGAGCAACTTGGACCAGAATTATAGCTCCAAAGTGCTGTAAAAGCAACCATCTTCTGTTGGCTTGTAAAGGTGTCCGGTTTGATAGCATACACAATGCGACATTTTAGAAAACAAATTCTGGCTTGCATTTAAAAATCACTAAAGTGTAAAAATTTCTTTCAAGATATTACAATGTTATCACAATACCGCCATTAATTATTTCAGGGAATACATGTCAGTGGGAGAATGCAGAGTGATGTATCTCACTCAGAGTTCTGGATTAGTTGATCAGTAGGGATTTCCAGTGGTTGAATACGTATTGGCATTTTGCATGCTGGGTATTTTAGCTTTCACTACTTTGATGGGTAAAAAAAGCAAAACAACATAATATCACGAATTCTGTTAAAATGTGAACAGTAAGTGATACAATCCTGTGCAACAGGAGTATTTTTCATACTACGTATCCTACACAGGGTCACAGGGGAGCCTAACCCAATGACAAGGTGGGGGACACCCCAGACCGGGTGCCAACCCATCACAGGGCCCATCTGATCTTTGCCTGGTGGTATTCTGCGATGACGTCCCTTACGCCTGTTCTCTTCCTTATCTCTTCATGTCGGATGTGATCTCTCAAAGAGATTCCGAGTATTGACCTCTCCATAACCCTTTGCGCTGTGATGAGCCGATTTTCTACTCTCTTCGTTATTGCCCAAGTCTCACATGCATATAACCTTGCAGGTAGGACTGTTCTATTAAAGAGATTGGCGCGAGTGCTTCTGTCGAGGTTCGCCTTCAGTACATCCTTCACCGAGTTGAACGTCTTCCATCCTGCTCTTACCCTTCGCAATATTTCATTTTCCATGTTGCGTCTCATCGTCAGATCTTGACCGAGATACACATAGTTGCTCACCTCCTTTATTTCATCATCTCCGACCATCAGCCGACCGACCGCTACGCCTTCCGATCTCATATACTTGGTCTTAGAACGATTGATCTTCAGGCCGACCGCCGAGCCCCTGGAGTCCAGGTCATCAAGCATGGTCTGTAGCTGTCCGGTGCTTTCAGCTAATAACACAATGTCATCGGCGAATCTTAGATGAGTGAGCATCTCTCCATTAATCCGTACACCACCGTTCCAGTCTATGTCTCGCATGATCGTCTCAAGACAGGCCGTGAAGAGCTTTGGAGAGATGGTATCTCCTTGTTTAACGCCCTTCTCCACCGGAAAATTAAAGGGTGAGGACAAAAGAGCAACGTCGGTGGTGCACCCGGTATTCGCCCCCCTAAGGAGGTTGACGTACTGTGCCGCTACACCTTGCTTCTTGAGAACCTGTAGTACTGTGTTGGTCTCGACGCTGTCGAAGGCCTTCTCATAGTCTATATATGAATATATGATCCATGGTGCTGTATTTCTTCCTGAAACCTGCCTGTTCTCTTGGTTGCTGTTCATCCAGTTGTTGAGATAACCGTTCAACTATTATCTTTGTGAACAGCTTGTAAATGTGAGACCGGAGGCAGATTGGACGATAGTTCTTAAGATCTTCTTTATCGCCTTTCTTATACAGCAGGATCGTATTCGACTCTTTCCATTGGGAATGTATTGAGCCTTCATCTAGGTAGCGGTTGAAACGTAGAGCGAGGATTTTCTACAGCCGTTCTCCACCGGCCTGCAGCGTTTCAGATGTTATGCCATCCTTGCCCGGTACTTTCCCTTTGTTCATCAACTTGAGGGCTCTCTCGACTTCACTGACCAGAACAGACGGTGCTTTCGCTTCTTCACTTTCCAATGACAGAGGGGCGAGCACTACTCTGAGATTTGTGTAGAAGGCTTTACAAACCTCCTCCACTTCTCAACTGTCGGTCACTGTAATGCCGTCCTTGTTCTTCAACGTTGTTACTTGCATCCTGTAAAGCACCATCTCTCTCTCACATTTCTTGAGGCTTTTCCTTTCTTGCACGGTTTTCAGGAGCTTTTCTTTTCTGTACCTCTCAAAGTCGTTCTCAAGATGTTGTCTTATTGCCTTGCAGAGAACAGAATACTCCACCAGATGTTCTCCATCTCTATTCATGTTTCTTCGCTTTTCCATCAGCTTCCTTGTTTCCTCTGAGATTCTCCCTCCAGACTCCCTCTGAACCGCAAACTTAGATTTCCTCAAGCATTTCTTCAACTTCTGGATCAGCATGTTGTAGTCCTCGTCTATCCCTTCAAGTTGATGCCAGGATTCTTTCCCAAGAGCTTCTTTCAGCTGTACCTCGTCCACGACTTTCACACGTTGTTCCCTCGACGCTATCTGCAGTACCTTCTTCTCCCTTCTCTCATCCAACACAATCTTCGCCCGCACAAGGCGGTGATCACTTCCTGTATTAAACGGCGCAACCACAGAGACGTCATAGAGTATGCGTCTTTTGTCGACCAGAATGTAGTCGATCTCATTTTGGTCCCTTGCATTCGGGGCGATCCAGGTCCATCTATTCCTAGATCTTTTCTTGAACAGGCTGTTTCGATGTACAATCTTTTCGACTCTGCCATGGTTACTAAACGTTCTCCTCTCTCATTCCGTTCTCCAAGACCGAATCTTCCCACGTACTTTTCACCTTGTCGTCCTTTTCCAACCTTCGCGTTCAAGTCTCCCATCACGACAGTGTAAGTGGATCTGGTCGCTAGAGCTTGCTCTAGGCCATGATAGAATTCCTACACTTCATCGTCGTCGCTGGTACTGGTGGGAGCATAGGTCTGGACGATTTTCAAGGTCGCTTTCCTCAAGACTTGGACGTTCAGCACACCTATTCGTGTGGAAACGAAATGGCATGAGACGACCTTTTCAGCCCATTCCTTGCTGATTATGAAACCTACGCCTCCGACTGCTCTGGGACCTTCAGAGCATCCCAGCCTCAAGATGCTTCCATCCTGTCAAATCTTTTTTTTGACGTGTCTCGCAAAGCTCCAACACATCACACTTGATCTTCTTTAACTCCTCCATCAGATGGTTCATTCTAGTCCCTCTTGCTAATGACCTGCAGTTGTAGGTACATATGGCAAGGTTAGTCCTTTTCCTTGGTGGCTTCTTGGAACCTGAGATTCTTAGCAGCCTCTTGTCGCTCGGATTGCACCCCGCCGCCATGGGACGGTCCGATTGACGTGCAAGGTACTGAGGCCCATTCTTCAATGCTGTTTTAGCCATTAATTGACGTCATCCCGCTGGCTAGGCGGGCAGATCATTCATACAAGTATGGGGAGGAAACTGGAGTACCGGGAGGATACCCCTGAAGCATAGGGAGAACATGCAAACTCTGCACACACAGGGCAGAGGTGGGATTTAAACTCATAACCTCAGAGGTGCGAGTCAAACGTGCTAACTGCTAAACCACCGCGCCCCCCAATACTACATACCATGACAAATTGTCCTTTGAGGGTACACTTGTCCAAACCAGCTACAATAACAGGCTAATACCCATGGATCATTTTTGCACGTGCTCAACCATGCGGCTCTAAAATAGCATCAAAACCATGCATTGGTCAAAATACACATAACAATACTGCTAAAAGACTGCATTAGATCCTTAGCTACAGAATTATTATAGTACTGTTGAAATGGACAATAACTTAAATTAAAACTTTGTTTGTTTGCAATATATGTTTATTTGATACGTTCTTGCAGTCTTGGAGCTATTTTTCTAATTGCACATTTCTAATGTACAGCATTATTACAAACAGTAATGGTAGCCATTATTTGCATCAACTTTCAGGCATAACAAACTTTAACCATAGTCATACACAGAAATTATTCCCCATGTTCTTTAAATTGTTAACCTCACAGGACCTGTTTTTGGCCTACCCTCCCCACAGTTGAAAAGATTTATTTGAAGTCCGAGTTGCTGGGTTATTTTTGGTGCATATTGTCCAAGTTCATGTGCTATATGTCATGCAATATTATTATTATTATTATTATTATTATTATTATTATTATTATTATTATTATTATTATTATTAATAATAATAATAATAATATTATTATTATTATCATTATTTTTAACCAGAGGGTTTTTAAAAATTTTTTTATTCCTACAATGTACTCTACAGTAATTTAAAATTATACCCGAATTTAAAGTAAATTAAAAGTTAATTACTGTATGAATGGAAATGGCAGTGAGGCTATGTATTCAATCATGAAAGCAAAATATGTATTGTATAACTATGTACAGGCCGTAGAGGAAATAAGGCCCATTGGTACTGTGCAAAGTGCAAAACATTATCAGAAAATCATGCTGTGGTTTACTCAAAATGCAATATTTACACATAGCATGAGATTTGGTTTTCACTGTGATATCTCAGCTGATTATTCAAAACTGCAGAATATATCCCTCTGCAGAAGCAAAATGCCTCCTATAACCTGAGGGTTTAAGCAGCTTAGCCCAGATTAATAACATTAAGATGTGCAGGCATGAAAAGGTCTCACAGTCAGTCAGGATGCCTTAATTCTGTCTCTTAGCCTTGTTCAAGTATATAAAAAAAACAACAATGTAAAAGTATTTCAAAAAGCAGCAGGCACTGAGGTCAGGTGAAAGAGGCTTCCATCTTAATAATCATAAAGTTTCCTCTACATTAAAAAAATGAAAGAAAAAAAATCATGGTTAAGTCATTATCATGCTTAGTACTGATCGCCTAACTTTTAGCCCTGAATACAGCGGTCTCAAATTAATGTTAGTTCAGCAAGCTTGAGATGTTTTTTAGTAATTACAATTTCATTTTCTTTTCACAGAATCCTACAGCGAGGCCGAGAGCAACCAGTTTTCAACACCAAAAATATAAAGCCATAGCCACTTTCTAACAGCCCAGTTTGGCCAAATAATGAGCTGGCATTGCCTAACACAACCCCAAGGCTTTGTTAGGGTCACCCAGGAGATCGCCATAGACAATTCTGAAAGAGTCAATGAACAAATTAGTCCACTGCTGTTTCTCTGGCCCGGTGGCGAGCTTGGCTCTCTGGGCTGTGTAGGCCATTGTGGCTACAGCCCTGGTGTAGGCATCGGGAGTCTTGACCTCCTGCAGAGAGTTGAGTAAGTTTGAGACGTTTGGAACAGTAGTTGGGACAACGCTGTTTGTCCCTTCCTCTGCAAAGAATCCATGTATGGGGTACCCATTCCATTGAGATGACACATCTGCAAGTGAGCAGCGAGACAATAGTTTTAGGAGTCTCCAAGCGACTGGCTCCGGTCACAGAGCACAGTGCAAACTATGCTTGGACTGACTGGTTAAATTATTTAAACTTTTATCAAAGGTGCAAATTTTATAAAGAATTTTATGTTTATTTAAAAGCCATTAATTAATGATATGGGTATTAATACCGGTATAGTGGCTATTTGCGGAACTAATTTATTATTTATTATTTTTAAATATTTGAGATTTACATTGAGGAAAAAGAGTAAAGCTGGTTTAGTTTTCATTAGACATCACAGGATATCAAGCTTCTTGAAGCTTGTTCTCATTAGTTACTTTAATATTCTTTATTAGTTTAATTTTTTCTCCTTATATCAGTATTATTTCCTCTTATATCATTTCTAATATTATTCCCCCCTTTAGATGAAGGGGGTTGTATTACCACTCAATAATTATACCCAACCCCTTGAAAATTTTAATTTAAATCAATCTTCATGAATTTCATACTTTTTGAAATGACAGACAGCAGAGTTTTTCCAGGAACCCTGTCAAAATTAATAGAATCTTACCAGATTTGCATGGAAGGTCAGGGCAGACAATCTCTGGGTCTGAAACAATAAAAAGAAAGTTATGTACTGTATATCCACATATTACAGAATAGCTGAAACAATAAGAATGATATATATTGGAGATGAGGGTGCATGTATGCAGATGGACAACTTACTTGGGCAGAGAACAGTCTCAATCCTGTCAATGAATTCCTCTGCCACCAGGTCAGCAAACCGCTTCATGCCCATCACCCTATCTTTCTTGTCACAGGCAATAGACTTCAAACTCTCAGATTCCTCTTCCTTTTCAAACATGTCTCCAACACCAATGGCACTTACATCAATTCTGTCATCCGAGCAGAGGTAATTTAGCAGTGTGTCTTGATCCCGGGGATCAAAGCGACCATCTGTGATCACCACCACAGTCACTTTAGCCTTGGAACGTCGACTATCACGAATCAGGTTGTCATAGGCAAATTTCAGGGCAGATGGAGTCCATGTGCCACCAGCAATCCACTCCAGATTCTTCACAGCATCTTTGAAAGCTGAAAGGGAATCGATCTTAGAGTCGTTTAGCTGGATGGCCTGGAAGGTGCCGCTGTGACTGTACTGGACCACACCAACACGTGTTCCTGCAAGAAAAGACAGCACAACTTTGGCTGCCTTAATGACAGAACACACACAACCTTCATATACTAATGAAGTATTATGTTAGGTGTAGTTGTAAATTGCGCCTGCCTGTCTCTGAGTGGGGGTCCTTAGCTATTGAGCCCATTCTGTTGATGGTGCTGATTACAAAGTTCTTCTCCAGGGTGAAGTTTGTTAGTCCCACACTCTCAGAGCTGTCAATCACAAATACAATATCCAGTGCTCCACATCTCTTCTCACAATCTGAAACAGCACAGAGAAGAGAGTGAAAGCGTAAGTAGTCGAAAGTCAGAGTAGTTTCTATGCACTTTATTTCAACTAGACTGACACAGGAAAAGTCACTTACCACAACACCCACAGGTCTCTCTGATATAGTTCATGACATCACATTCCTGAGGAGATGTAAGATAATCAAATTACTAAACTAAACCTCTGAAACGTCATCGCAAGATAAATCCTGAAAAATAAAGATTCTAGGACTGTACTTACTGTAAGGCCTGGGTCTCCCTCTGGACCACGATCACCCTGTCAAAAAAGAAGTTTGAGATCTAAGGACAAAGCAAAATGTGTTTAAAACCATCCAGTAAGCAGCAGTTCTGCTAGTCTTGTTAATGAGGGAGGTCAGAGGAGAATGGCCAGACTGCTTCGAGCTGACAGGAAGGATATAGTAACTCAAATAATTCACTCTTTACAACTGTAGGGAGCAGAAAAGCATCTCAGAATGCACAATATATTGAACATTGAGGCAGATGTTCTAAAACAGTGAAGACCACATAAGGTTCCATTCCTGTTAGCCATGAACAGGGATGAACTGAGACCACAGGATCAGTGCTGGCACATGATTGGATGATTGCATGAATAAGCAGGTGTACATGTGTTCCTAATAAAGTAGACAGTGACTGTATTATGCCTGTACAACTTCTGTTTATAGTACTATAGTGTATTATCTATAAACATATCACAGTATTGTCCAGAGAATCTACTTACATTTGGACCTGGGTCTCCTTTAGGCCCCCTTAGTCCAGGCTCACCTAGAGGTCCAGGCTCTCCCTAACATAAAGAACATAAAGGACATCCTTATTCTTCATATACTCAGTAACTACCAATCCCCAATACATGGTTATTTCTGATGATCAGAACAGTAGAGGAAAACAAATCTAGGAGATGAAGGTTTGCTCACACGCTCTCCTGGTACTCCTTTCTGTCCTGGCGCTCCCTTTTGACCGCAGTCTCCTCTGCTTCCCCGAGCTCCAGGTCTACCTTTATTTCCTGGGTCGCCCTGCAGAAGATATTAACAAGTTGCAAGAATGGCTTCATATAAAGTAATATAAATTCGACATACTGAACTAAATAGGAGTTACAGTACCGTTGGTCCTCTTGGTCCAGGGTAGCTGAATCCTGGTCTGCCACTGTCACCCTGTGGTATTAGATGCAGTAACATGCAATTAAAATAGTCAGATGATAGCAATAGAAACAAACTTGGCACAGCTAGCAAATTAGCAAAAATAAACTAAGCATGCTAATTCAGAAAACAACAGAACACAAAACTGGGTTTACCATGATCAGTAGAACCTCAGTCTATGAAGATATAACATTTAAATATTCATGCTTTTATACACTGCATTTAAAAATAGACTCAGACCTGAACACAATTCAGCAGATTATAGTTAATATTAGTATCTGGCTAAATATTTTTTTTTCTTTGTCCAGTGATGTCATCTCACACTTCAGAATATTTTTAAAAAATAATATAAATCTGTTTACATAATACTAAATAATAGTTGACTGCTATAAATGTCCTTCATGCATAAGATTGTAGCTCACTTATTGAGATAAGATGTGTATTGTTTTAGATACACAGATAAACGCATGGGGGAAAAAAGCCAAAAAATCTGTATTTTTAATTATTATTATTATTTATTCATTTATTTAGAATTTTTCTTTTTTTCCTGTCTCATGATACTCCATGAATAATTATATATCAGTAACAAACTGCATTTCTGTTAGGTTTACCCTTCTCTAGCGCTCGCGACTCAGCAGGGAGTGAGCGAGTAGCCTACTTCCGCATTCCACGGAGTGCATTCCAGCGCCATTCATAAAGACTCACGTGTTGTTTACCTCTGCCATGTGCTTTTTTGTTTTCGTATTCACGTCATGTCTCCGCCTCCCGTGTTCTCCCATGTGCTTATGTTTTGGTCTGTGTCATGTCTCCGCCTCCGTAACTCTCATTGGTTCATGTTTATTGTGTAATTGACGAGTTTCAGCTGTTATTGATTTGGACGTGATCTCTTTGTGTTTAAATACGCCGCTCCGTTTCCGCTTTGGGGCGGAGTATTAGTATAGTCTAGTATATTATAGTTCAGCTGTAGATGTGTTTAACCGTGCGATTTGTTCCCGTGATTTCCAGATCACCTTTCGAGCCTTAGTTTAATTTAGATGTGTTTAACCATGCGCCTTTTTTCCTTAGCGCGTAATTCGTGGTTCCCAGACCACCGTCTAGCCTAGCGTGTATTTGCTGTGTTTCTTATTTGTACTAGTTCTACCTTCTTTGGATAACGGTGACATTCCTGCTTATACATTTATGTTTATTATTATTTTCAAATGTACCTAATAAACTGAACACTTTCCCCTGCGAATGCATCCTGCTCATCTCCTTCACCCTATGGGTCGTAACAATTTCATTCATTCTTCTCTGTAAAACTGACATAATAACAGCAGGAATAATAAAATATGCAGTGGATGAAGTGATATTTAACTGTAGTATAGCATAAATGTTAGCACAGAATTAGCATAAGTGCAGTCCAATCTGCTGTCCAGTCCATGTGTGTTACATATTATATTATTATTTGTTTGGTATTTCTTTTTTTTTCTTTTTTTTTGTTTACAGATGTGCATCAAACAGCAATAAATATAACAAGGCAAAGTTCCGGTGTGACCGCTACGTAATTAGCACCGTTTCCAATTTTTCCTCCAAATTAATCTAGAAACGAATGTAACCACGACCCAAAACATATGTGTGCCTTTCACGTCCAATGTTCCTCTGCCCTTCAGCCAATTGCCCTTTTCTGCCTGGTTAAATTTTATTCACTGGATCTAAATGCTGTTCAAAGCACTTCATGTTGTTTTTGTATACGGGTGGATTTCTTTCTGTAGCCTGTGATTTTTTTTTATTTATTTTTTTTTTAGATTTGTTGGACGTACGATTGGTCCTGGGGGTCCTGGGTCACCTCTTGGGCCAGCATCACCAGGGTCACCACGGCTCCCCTACCACAAAGAAAGACCATTTAAGATTTCTTAATATTTTAACACTTTAAGATCAGCTCCTCCAATACAAAGTCCAAACTTCAATAATGATAAAATGTAACACAAAATCCAAAACCAGAAAAGTTGTTTTGTATCTCTTACTCCTTTCTGATTTCAACAGGATTAATATGAGTCATAGTTATTATTATTATTATTATTATTATTATTATTTTACATTTGTGGAGCTGTTCATATGCACATTCTCACTGCAGAGTTACACAGTAGATTGTGTTGTGCTGTGGTCTTACATTTCTTCCTGGCTCTCCTATTAGTCCTGGTGGACCTCTTGGTCCTGGAAGTCCTGGATCTCCCTAAACACATTCATAAAATATAACCTTTAGCTCTGGATTCATTAAGAATACTTGTAATAATAATAATAATAAAATCATTATAATTATAATAATTACCTTGGTTCCTTTATTGCCAGCTTCACCTGGAAGCCCTCTTAGACCTTCAGGTCCTGGTTCACCCTGAAACACATATCCATTTCTCACTTATGAGTTTCTTACTGCTCTGTTCCAGTGGAATCAGTTGCTGAGATAACATAATTCCCCTAATACACAGGGCTAAACCAATCAGCACCTACCTTGTCTCCAGGTGGCCCATCTGCTCCTTGACCTCCCTTTGGTCCATAGTCTCCTCTTCTTCCCTATCGAGAAAAAGAAACGGTCAGCTTTTAGACTTGTATGTCCACATCATTGTGAATAGAGAGACGTGGCAATACACATGTTTTTACTTACAGGGTCGCCTTTAGGGCCAGGGCCTCCAGCTGTCCCCTGGAAAACAAAATGAAAGTGTTACAAGTAGGAACATTTCCTAATATAAATAAAATAGCAGGAACATAAATACACAAATACTAACTTTAGGGCCCTTCTGCCCAGGGATTCCTGGTGTGCCTGGACTACCTCTCTCACCCTGCAGGAAGTGTGATTATTATTATTATTATTATTATTATTATTATTATTATTATTATCATTCTTCTTCTTCTTATTATTATTATTATTATTAGTAGTAGTAGTAGTATGCATTAATTAATGAATTCATTCCTCTCTTTGACTTATTTAGTGTACCTTGGGACCAGGGTCTCCTGGTTCGCCAGGTGGCCCTGCTCTCCCAGGTCGACCTGGATCTCCCTAGAAACAAAAGGTATTTCAGTTCACTGCACAATAAAAGTACAAAAAGTTCATTTTTTAAAATGTCAAATTAATCTAATACCTTCTCTCCAGGAGCTCCCTTTGGGCCACTGTCTCCTACATCTCCAGAATAACCATCAGGACCCTGTTAATAGAGTAAACAACTATAATAACACAATAATTACACAGTGTGTCTGTCAGGTTTTTGCTTACATAAGGCACATCACACATACCTTGTCACCTGGTTCACCTTTACAGCCAGGAGCCCCAATGTGGCCAATTTTGCCCTGCAAAAATGATTATGCTTGTTTTTTAATTGATGACTCAATTTTTTTTGTAGCTTCTGAAATATTACATTTAATCAATTTCAGTCTACTACTCTCACCTTCTGACCATCAGTGCCATTGCGTCCTGACAACCCTGCAACTCCCTAGTAAAACAGAAGAGATCAAATAATACGGTATTACTTGAAAGTGCCAGAACTTAATAATTTGAGTGTTTTATCTGTATTAAATGTATGAGCTACAAAGGCTGAATGATGTATGACCTTACCTTCCTTCCTTGTGAGCCAATTTCTCCCTATAGTTAAAAAAAAAAATCAAAATAATTTCATAAATATTTGCATGTATTTGCATTAAATATTTAATTCCTATAGTTATTTTTATACGCCATATAAAAAATCCTACCTTTTCACCTTTGGGACCGTGTTCTCCCTAAAACATGAGAAGGTGAAAACAGAAAAAAATGGTCAGACACATATAATATCTGGAATCGTCACTGAAAAACAATGAAAGCATATTATGAAATACTTACTTTTGGTCCAGGGTAACCAATAGGACCTTCAATACCAGGATCACCCTGTAAGTAAAAACAGAATAAAATTAAACTTTGCATCATAGAGCTGTAGGTCCATGTCCATTATAAATCTCACCTGGCAGTCCTGATTCCTCAAGGTTTTATTATAATCCCAGAGGTAAACTCTCAAGTTTACAAGTCCCAAGTAAAGACAGACATGTCCCATGTCCCAAACTCTTCTATAAGTTAGAATAGGTTCCTCACCGAATTGAATGCAATTCGAAAATCTAACATGAGCAAAATAGTAATTAGTAGTATATTACATTTACAAGTAAATACTAAATGCTTGTTTATCATCTTTCCAAATAAACTACTGAATCTCTATGGAAATACATGGATAACCAACACACAACACAACGGTATACAGAAAATCTAGCACAACTACACATGAAATGAGATGTAAATAATTTTGAGTGTGCCACTGGATATAACAATTAAAACAACTTTTGACCAGTTAACAAATGCGGGAAAAAAATTAAAATCTACATCTTTAAAACCTGCAATTTTTTATAACAAATTTTTGTCTAATATGTTTGTTAATTTAATTAATTTAAATCATTTAATACATTTGTACATTTCTATTTACTAACACAACTTTAATTCATTATATATATATATATATATATATATATATATATATATATATATATATATATATATATATATATATATATATATATATATATATATATATATATATATATATATATATATGGATTCTGGAAAATGAATGCAAATGATATCATTACATCATTTGCATTCATTTTCCAGAATCCAAAAATTTCTTTCTTTCTAAGGTCAGTGGGGAGCGGATTTGATGAACTGAAACAAAAACGTTATTTGCAATGTAGTTAACTTGCTACAGGTAAATGTAGTAAAACTAATAGCTAGCCTACTTAGGCATATTACTGCCCATTTAGGATTTACACTAATTTACAAAGAAAAAAAAAAATCAATCAATCATACAAATTAGGGGCATCAATACACACTAATTAAATTAATTAACATGCAGCAACACTTAATGTGAAGCTCGTGGTGATGTAAGGTTTGGTATGGCTCCAAAACAGGTGTGTCCCATATGCCTAGCCACAAGCAACACCCGCAATATGAAAACAGCTTTGTTATCAGTAAAGTCTTATTGATATTACTGATATTATATATTACTGAGATATACATATATACATTTTTACTATCATAGATTGGTATAATAAAGAAAATATAATTAATGGAAAGCAATGTTAAAATATGCATAGCTATATTATTTAGATGTGGTAAGTTGTGACCAGGGTACACGTGAATAGGTGTATTCGATCAAAATATGCTGTATACATACGTTTTAAAGTTGTAATACCTTTGTTTACTATTTATTTTGTTAGATTTAGAGTGTATAGATATCAGCATTAAACTTGCGAAATGCTCTACCTTATACAGTGTGTACTTAATGATTTTAGTGTTAACTGAAACTGAAGCATTCAATTCACAATTAAATACTTGAGACTCGGACTTGAAAAAAGTGACTGGTGAAAATATCGTCTGTACACCAACAACACATTTATGGCATTTGGTAGACACCCTTATCCAGAGCGACTTACATTTATTTCATTTATACATCTGAGCAATTGAGGATTAAGGGCATTGTTCAAGGGCCCAACAGTGGCAGCTTGGCAGTGCTGGGGTTTGAACTCACAACCTTCCGATCAGTAGTCCAACACCTTAACCACTCAGCTACCACTGCCACTGTTTACACTGTTTGTTCTACAAGCTGTTGGTTTAAAATTTTGTTAAAATACTTATTGTGTTTGACATTTAAAGAGACTATATTATTATGGTCAATATTATTATTATTAAAAAAACAGACAGAGAGCAAAAAATATATCTGCAACTAAGGGTGCTTTCACACATACAGTGTTTAATCAGTTTAAATCGAACCCTGGTGCATTTTCCTGTATGGTGCGGTTGGTTTACATAGGTGAGAACACAGCAATCACACTCAGGTGCGGACCAACACGACCGTCCAGAGACCATCTCTGTGTGAGAATATGTGGCTCAAACATTTCCAGCAATGCATTAATAGTTTGTACTCACAGGGTGACCTCTTTCACCTTTTAAACCCGGAGATCCGCTGTCTCCTTTGGTACCCTGTAATCAGCATCAAAGAATTAGAGGGCACAACATTTAAAAAACATACATACCAGCATCTGTACTGGCGATTAAATGAAGTGAATTTGTTGACGTCCCAACTCACTTTCTGTCCCCTGGGACCATGTGGACCAGGAGGTCCAGGTGACTGCAGGCATTTCACACTGTAGCACTGACAGAAAGACACAGTTAAAGATAAAATAGGACTTTGATTCTCTATTCAAGTATTTGTATAACAATACATTACTAACGGAGAGCATATGATGGTTTTGGTATATTACAATAGAAATGACTTAAGAGATCTTACCTCTTGATAAGCTAGATGCAACTGCAGAAAAAACAAAAGGGAGACAGATTTGAACTAGTCACTCACAAAGAACAAACAAAGTGATAAAGAAAACATGCTACGATGGCCAAACCTAGTTCACCTCAGTTTGACAGAGAAGCAAATACAAAGCCAAGGTATGGAGCAAGAAGTTACCATGTTGTTGTAAATCCGGTCAATATGGTCTGTTAAAAGTACAGGTCGTCCTTTGGAGAGATCGACAGCCATGTAGTTGTCGCGGTAAACCCCAACAGGAGAATTAGCAATTTCTCTAAGGCCTATTTCCTCCAGGCTATTGGATGATGCTATGGAAAATATCTTAATGCCCTTTTCCCGAGCCTTCTCTGCTGCCACCTTGATGCCACCACAGGGGCTCCCAGTCACATGGCCGTCTGTGATGACAACTGCAAAGCGCTGTATTTTGGGGTGGATTGTAGGACCAGCACTTTCAGTTGTAAGCTTCCTAGTCATTTCCTCGATGGCGCAATCGATGAAGGTGCCCTTGCCTAAGTATTTGACATTCTTTAAATGTTTGATGAATTCATCCTTGCTGGTGATATTGCTAATGTTCTTCTGTATCATGGAGAAGTGGAGTCCACCCACAGACCAGCTAAACTTCACCTTGCCCTTGTACTCTACATCTTCCAGCTTTTCAACAAATTTCTTAGTGAAATTTGTGACACTGTCAACCAGGCTACCTGGTGGAGGTTCCTGCAGAGCTATGGTCTCTGATGTATCGATAACAAAGTACAGGTCTATGGGGCATTCTTCCATTTCTGGAAAATATAAAACATACAGAACCTCAATTATAAATGCGTAAGCAGTTTTTTAACATCTAAAATTACTCATGGATTTTGTTTGACAAATATAAATAAATAAATAGAACAAAGTATTACTGCATAATATTGTACAAGCAATATTAATATCATACAATATCACCAGCTTATATTATAAAAACTATTTATTAATTACTGTTTTAGTTATTTGTAATAAAGTAATATATTACTGTTACCTTGTACACTTGCAATCAAAATGATCCAACCCCCATTGCAAATCAGGTTTATTATCAAAATTCACAGACTTTTCAGAAGACATTTTCAGTTGAATTTGGGGAAACCACTTGAAGCATTCGTTGTGTTGAACTATTTCAATTGCTTTTGTTTGATTTGTTCATTGCAAACAGCTGAAAGTCTGTAAATTTTGACAATAAACCTGATTTGCAATGGGGGTTGAATAATTTTGATTGCAACTGTAGTTCATATATATGATAAACTTCCCAAAACTTCAATTATTGCTGCATTTTAACTGTATATTTATGTAAATGTATTACACAGTATATTTCCTGCCACAGTTTAGCACAAATTCAAGCACAGAAAAATTATTAATTAATTAATAAGTCAAACTGAAGTAAGTTACCATTAAAAATGTATTTCATGGTAAACTGATTAATTTGCTGTTACACACTAAATATATCAACCACTGAACAGTCAAGTGGGCAACACTCACTGTGACAGTCTAGCGCCTGGCCAACTGATGCCATGTACAGTAAGCACAGGATAATCGCTTTAAACAGCATCATCCTCCTTTTCCACATTCCTGAAGGAAAACACATGATCAGTGATACTGTAGTTTTACAAATCTCAAACATCTTTAAAAATGAAACACTTTTGAAATCACCACAACATGGGCCCTCCATTGAAAGCGTTCTGGTTAGTATTTTCCTGAGTAAAATTTTTCCTTGCATCAAAATAGCACAGAAACATATTTTCCAAATCAATAGCAGGTTAAGTGAATTGGTCAGGAGCATAGAAGTGCTCATGCTCAAGGTAACCTTTAGAGACAATTTTTCCTGCATCTGTTGTCTTCATACTGTATTTCCTCATGGAAAGAGCTTTTCTGTACCATATCTTAAACCTAATTAAGGTCACTCATTATTAAACAAATTGTAAAGTTCACAGTTGCTACAGTTCCTCATAGTCATGAGACATTGCCTGAAAAAAGTTGCCTCAAAGTATTCCTTAAGTCCTCATGACCTTAGCTGTCAGTTATTGTCTCTTGCCTGCACTGGAGTTCTCCCTTTCAGACTAGTGCTGTTAGACTATATTCATTTCTATTGTAATAAACTGTTGTTTCTACAAAGTAGTACCTAAACAGGAAAAGGCAAAATGTTCTTTTAAAAACATTTTACTTTTGAAATATTTGTACAAATGCTGAACCTATTTTAATAATTATTTAGTAGAAATATAAGATAATCCTTTTCTAATGGAGATAAAAGGTAACAGAGATCACGAGATCAGCTTGAAATGTTTTTGTCTGATTTTTTAAGTCTGATGTGTCAGTTATTTCACAAGGACTGACTACCTTTTATTAATAAATGGCATTTATTTAGTTAGCAGCCACTGATACTACATAGTAAGTCTGGTCAGGAAAAACTGATTCTCATCAGTAGCTGGTATGTCCCACATTTACACCTGATTGTTTCATGTGTCTTGAGAAACAGGTTTATATTGTGGGATGTTATATAGAATTATAAACATGAATGGGGTTATAAGCATGAAAATATTGCAGGTATAAATGCACCAAAACCACACTTGGTTTGTGCTTTCCTGTTAAAGAAGGCTTTCTGACTCAGGAGGCAGCCTTCATAACTGGTAACACAGATCTCTTCTTCTACAAAGAAGCCAAAACCAATGATAAAATAAAAATAATAATAATAATAATAAAATAAAATAATCAGATCACCCAAAAGGAGACACTTAGATAAGCAAAGACTGTTAGAGACTGCCTCTCTGTCTGTAGAGGCCTTCAATATCAACAAAATACTTGAACATTTGCCTCTAACCTAAATGTCCCTAACCTATGTGATCAGATGAACCACTTCTAATTTCACCATTTTCTCCCTAATTTAGTGGCCAATTCCTATCCATCAGGCAACAGCTACCAACACACCCATCACACGACCGCTACCAACAAGGGAGGGCGAAGACTATCACATGCTTCCTCCAAGGCACATGAAGCCAGCCGACTGATCTTTTCAAACTGCTGGGGGTGGCATAACACATCATCCTGGTCCCTGAGAAGCTTAAGATCACTGGCCTGAATGATTATAGACCAGTTGCCCTAACATCCATAGTAATGAAAATCTTTGTGCAATGCATTTTGGGGTACCTCAGAAACACCACCTTCCTTGACCCCCTGCAGTTCACCTACAGACCCAATAGGTAGGTCGATGATGTATATGTGCCTACATTTCATTGACCATCTCGCACACCTGGAACATCTGTGAAGATCAGGTCTGTTAACTTCAGCCCTGCCTTCAACATGATCCTTTCAGAGTGGGACACCAAAAATCACTCAGTCTAAACTGCTGAACTCCATCTGCCAGTAAGACTTCCTGACAGACAGACAGCAAATACATATCAGATGCTGATGCAAATACACTCTCTGTTGGCAGAGAAGACATGGATGTAGTCTGGCCTAAAAGCCAGACAAATAACCTAACACAATGCCAAACAATATGTTTGCCTTAGTCAGCCGTGAACATCTCTAACACAAATCTGACACCTCAGTGTAAAGAAATGTAGCTCCTCTTTCAGATTTGCGATTTTTTTCTTTTTTATTCAAATCAGATGCTATAAGCAATCATTTTAAAAGCATGGTATGAATATGATGGTCTCTGGTTTCTGAAAATTGCACTCCAAAGACAAATTACTAACCTAGCTACATAGGTAGCTAGATAACAGTGTAGATTATAGTTGCTAATCTCCCCTGCTGAAAAAAAACAAAAAACAATAGAAGCCATCACAGAAATTCTAATGTTTTCCACTACAAATACCATTACAAACCATCAGCTAACCATTACAACCATTACCATTAGCATTACTGGTCCTTAGTGGTATCCACTAGAGATAACATGCCACCAACAGAAGACAACAAATTACCAGCAGAGACCCACAAGGACCATTACAGTTTCCATTAAAACCAATACAATTCCAAATATAACCATTAAAACCATTACAAATTCTACAAGGGTTTCTATTGTTTCTTTCAGCAGGGTCATCATTTCTAATCAGGGAAAGGACTGAAAATTATGCACTAAAATGAAGGCAGTGTTCATTTTGATACACTCCCTTTTTTATTTTATTATTTTTTTTAAAGATTTGAAAAAAGAAAACAACTATGCATGATACAGCAGGTGGGGTTCCCGTCACCATTGGCACAGTGTGTGAGCTGAACACAGAAGAGGTAATAGTGTAGGTAATAGCTTATATCTGTCAAATATTATTTTTATTTTTGGTAATTCAAAAGAGGTAATTAGTATATGGCTCTCTCTCACTCACACACTGCTGGTCAGCCCGTATGGAAATTTAAAATGTATGGAGTTGTTAATGAGGACTATGAAGATTAACATTTGCTCAACATATACTATATGGTATTCCCCACATGCTGTTATGGATATGAATAAGTATGACACACAAAAATTTTCTTCCCACAGGCAGTGGCACTCATTATCATGTCTGAAAATGATCACTCCTTCATACACGTGTAAGTGCACTTTGCGAATTCTTTTAGTAATATGGATCTGCAATTCCATGCAGATCACATGTAATGTGTATACCCAGTACATTTATTTAGTTCAATGCATTTAAATTTGTACAGTTTTTACATATGCCCTCACTGACCACTTTATTATGAATACTTTCTAATTAGAGGTTGAACGATTAATTGGTTTTTGCCAATTAATTGGCACCGATAACCGATTGGAACTATCAGTTATCATCAAAAATCCACAAGGATAGTTTTTCCCAGTTGCAGCAGTCCTCTGATCAGAAATGCCTTGTTGATGAGAGAGGTCAGAGGAGGCTCTAGCTGACAGGAAGGCTACGGTAACTCGATAAGGCTAAATAACGACTCTTTACAATCATGGTGAGAATAAAAGCATGCTGAAACTTGAGGCAAATGGGTTACAATAGCAAAAGACAACAGCGGGTTTTACTCCTATCAGCCAAGACAAGAATCCGAGGCTACAGTGGGCACAGACTCACAGAAACTGGATAGTTGAAGACTGGAAAAAGACCAGAGACCCATTCATAGTTCTGACACGAGGATAATATGCTGATCACAAGGCTACAAGTCTGGTCTAATTTCTTACAGCCTGTTTTGTTGATGTTCACTATTTATGTAACACCAATTCACTACAATTAGGAACTTCACGTAAATACTATCTAAAAACAACAGCCTTGATTATTTTATCCATAAAAAAATATGAACAAATAACTCAGTTGTAGCTACTAAAGGTCAGTTTATATGGGAAGCTTTTATAATACATCTTTTAGCTGCACACACACTTATTTTTCAACCAGCTGCCCCAACCAGTAGTGTGCACGCTTGGGTCTTAAAGGAAAAGGGGGGCAGCTCACTGATTGGTTGATCTGATGTCATTGAGTAGAAACAAGCTCGCGCCTGCGTATCACATCCCCTAATTATCTTCACATACGTCTAATTTACATGAAACATGCCTTAATTTATGCCGGTGTAGCAAAGGTGAG
Source organism: Cranoglanis bouderius (assembly GCA_023630585.1). Classification (NCBI taxonomy): domain Eukaryota; kingdom Metazoa; phylum Chordata; class Actinopteri; order Siluriformes; family Cranoglanididae; genus Cranoglanis; species Cranoglanis bouderius. The sequence goes on along the minus strand of CM042553.1, from coordinate 5,381,945 downwards.
CCAATGAAAGGAAAGCTTTCAACAAACTGTAGTCACGAATGACACACTTAAGCCATCACTACAGTCAAGTTGGTGAGTTGTATGTGTTATCAGTATAAGGTGTCTGCGTTGTAGCCGAACCCAACATTCCTGTCAAGGGTATAGACGCCATGATATATTAACAAACCTATCAACTTATCTCAGATGAAGAATGTGTCCAGGCCAGTCCTATGTCCACTGTGGGCTCTCAAATGCTTTGTAGAAGCAACTGTCAATATGCAGGTCGCTGATCAGCTGTTTGAGTGTTTTTGGGAGCACCATAAAGGAGCTCTGCTGTCTAAAGACAGGTTAGCCCAGAGGGTATAGGAAGTGCTTGAGTAAGCATACTTATCTAGCAAAAACATCTAGAAAATACACTCCAATTTTTTGACGCATGCTATGGCTACCTCCTGGGCAGCACTAAACAATTGTGAAGTTGCAACATTGAGCTCACCATCTACCCCTGTGATGACATTCATTTATTTCATATTAAATACTGCAAGAAATCAATCAAACCAAAATGAATAAAATCACACCTGACATATATTAGTCTTGATACGAAATGCCCCCACCACTTCAACCTCTGCAGCAATGCTGGCAGCACTCATACGTCTATTCTGCAAAGCCAACCTCTGGATATGATGCTGAGCACGTGCACTCAACTTCTTTGGTCGACCATGGCAAGGCCTGTTCTGAGTGGAACCTGTCCTGTTAAACCGCTGTATGGTCTTGGCCACCATGCTGCAGCTCAGTTTCAGGGTGTTGGCAATCTTCTTATAGCCTAGGCCATCTTTATGTAGAGCAACAATTCTTTTTTTCAGATCCTCAGAGAGTTCTTTGCCATGAGGTGCCATGTTGAACTTCCAGTGACCAGTATGAGAGAGTGTGAGAGCGATAACGCCAAACTTAACACACCTGCTCCCCATTCACACCTGAGACCTTGTAACACTAACGAGTCACATGACACTGGGGAGGGAAAATGGTTAATTGGGCCCAATTTGGACATTTTCACTTAGGGGTGTACTCACTTTTGTTGCCAGCGGTTGAGACATTAATGGCTGTGTGTTGAGTTATTTTGAGGGGACAGCAAATTTACACTGTTATACAAGCTGTACACTCACTACTTTACATTGTAGCAAAGTGTCATTTTGTCAGGGTTGTCCCATGAAAAGATATAATAAAATATTTACAAAAATGTGAGGGGTGTACTCACTTTTGTGAGATACTGTGTGTCACATTTCTGAGATACTGTGGGTATTTCAGTATTATAAAAAAGATACTGCAATACACACAGTATCTCAGAAATGTGACATATTTTTTTTAAAGTAACAACAAACTGATTTAATATTAAAATCTTCACAAAAGTCACTCCCTTCCTTTTCATTGTTAACTAATGCATTTTGTTGTCGTTACATAAAAGTGTCATCAAGCTTATTTTTTCATATATAGTTTTTAAAATACAACACTACTTTGACTTCCAGTCTTTCAGTATCCTGATGTGATGATAATGAAACTGTCAGTGGAATTTGCGTATGCTTGTTTTGTAATCAGATTTGATTGTATGGAACTTTGTTAAATAAGGCCAACAGACCTAAAAATATATAAATAAATAAATAAATTTTACTGCCGGGGACAGAGAATGCAGTTATACAGTTTGAATTGCATGAAGCAAGAACCAAGAAAACGTGTCTAATTACAAAACTCTAAATCTGATATTCCAAACCCTAAACGCCAAAATGATGACCACCATTGACAAATATCAGTATAAAATAACACATAATCCAGTACATTTGCTTATTTGGCTGATGGTTGGCTTTTAAAACAAACAAACAAACAACTTATAACTGAGCTAAAAGTTAAGGGGCTTAGCGGTGCTGGGATTTGAACAAACCACTTTCTGACCTGTACCTCAAAGCCTTAACCACTGAGCCATGACAACCACCTCAATCTTCTTGCACTGATTCAACCACTTCTACCACTGAATTAACTCACACTAAAAGACTGCATTGAAGCTAGCTGAGGTAGTTATGGTGGGTTTGAGCTACAGATCAGAAGGTTGTAGGTTCAAATTCCACCACTGCCAAACTGCCATGCAAAGAACTCAAGCAAAACTCTTCAGCTCAGTTGTAACCTGCATCAATTGTAAGTTGCTTCTTTGTCTAAAAAGCATCAGTCAAATGAGCAAATGTACTAGATTACGCATTCATTCACTCAGAATGAAACAATATTAAAATATTATTTCTATTTGGTTTAAGAAGGCTTAGTTTTAGTGAATTTATAGGCTGTAGGGGGAGAGCGGGGTGATTTGAACCTGTGGGGAAGTTGAGCCACCCCTTGTTTCTAGGCAACCAGAGACAAAATTGGTCATGTGACCACACATTTTTGTAGAGTCATCCATTTTACTCACCCAGTGATGGAAAGAGGCCCATGGAATAAGTGGTGAGTATATTTAAGTAAAAAATAACAACAGTTTTTTTCTGTTCAAAGTGATTTTTTTATGTTCAAGGAGTCATGATTTTTTTTGTCTGAACAATTATAGACAAATATAGACGTTAGCTATAAACTGCTGGATGTTTGTTAAAATTTCAGGAGTGGGGTAATTTGAGCCAAAAGGCCTGGGTTAAGTTGAAACAGTGGGTCAACTCACCCCTTCTTACAATTATTACAAAAGTATTATTTTACTGTAATTCTACATTGCATTCTTACAATTTAAGGTACATGAAGATCGACAGGATGACTTTAAAGCAGTATACGGAATTGAAACAACTTGGAGAAGTAAAAAAGAACGGGGTATAAGAGAACAGGACATGCCAATCAAGTCTTTGATAAAGAAATTGAGACAGAGCTTGCAGACCATATAAAAAAATCTAGCTGAAATGTTTCATGGTCTAAGTGCCATGTCGTGAACTGGCATTTGAGTTGGCATGATGAAATGACATTGATGCCCCTGCAAGCTGGTTCAGAGAGGGAAAGCAGGTTAGTCTAAGAGTGCATTTATAGAAATAGAGAATATTAATAATCATTTTCCCAGGAAATGTCCACCATTACCTTGTGGCTAGCATAGAGAAGCACCAACAAAATGCCTATGCTTAATGACTATTGTTAAAGTGAAAATTGTTATGTCAGTAAATTGCAGCCTGAAATGAAGACGGACACAGTTTTTGTTTTATCCAGCTGTATTTACTCAGTGCAACTTATAACATCCAAGATATAAAGATATAACACCAACATATCAGAAAAAAATTAAAAAATTAAAAACCAGGAGTTGGAAAAAGGATAACTGCCTTGCTTTATTATTTTTTTTAAATTACAGCCTTTAGTCTGTTAGGATATGTCTATAATAACTTTGCACATCTAGACTTTGCAGTATTTGCCCACTCTTCTTTGCAGAACTGCTCAAGTTCAGTTAAATTTGATGGTGACCGTTTGTGGACTGCAGTCTTCAAGTCATTCCACAGATTTTCAATGGGGTTTAAGTCCCCATTGACTAGGCCATGCAAGGACATTCACCTTTTTCTTCTTCAACCACTGTGTGGTCAGTTTTGCTGTGTGCTTTGGGTCATTGTCATGTTGGAAGGTAAACCTTCTTCCCATTGACAACTTTCTGGAAGAGGGCAGCAGATTTTCCTCAAGAATTTGATGGTATTTTGCCCCATCCATTTTTCCTTCTATCCTGACAAGTGCTCCAGTCCCTGCTGCAGAGAAACACCCCCATAACAGGATATTACCACCTCCATGCTTTACTGTAGGAATGGTGTTATTTGGATGGTGAGCTGTATTGGATTTCCACCAGACATATCATTTGGTGTTGAGGCCAAATAATTCAATTTTAGTCTCATCTGACCATAACACCTTTTTCCATGTGACCTCAGAATCTTCAAGGTGCGTTTTGGCAAAGCTCAGTCGTGGGTGGCTTTTTTCTTGCAACCCTCCCATACAAGCCACATTTGTGGAGAATTTGTGATATTGTTGTCACATGCACACAATAACCACTCTTTGTCATAAATTCCTGCAACTGCTTCAGAGTTGCTGTAGGCCTCTTTGTAGCCTCTCTGACCAGTTTCCTCCTGGCTCTTTCATACAGTTTGGAGCGACGTCCTGATCCAGGAAGGGTCTGTGTTGTACCAAATGCCTTCCACTTCTTAATAATAGACTTCACTGTGCTTCTAGGCATTGATAAAGCCTTTGAATTTTTTTTTGTATCCATCTCCTGACTTGTGCCTCTCCACAACTTTATCCTGGAGATCTTTTGACAGTGCCTTGTCACCCATAGTTGATTGTTTGGTTCAGTTTTACTACAAAATGCTCCAGGAAAGCTCTTTTCATGCTGAGCTAATCAAAATGACCACAGCTGATCACAGTTGAAAGTCAAATGGTTTTGTGTGCCATTGAGAAGGTGAGTAGCTACACCTTATTGAGTTTACAAGGTATTTTTAGGAGGGGGGTGATCCTTTTTCCAACTCAGTGATTCTGTTTTTTTTTTTTTAATTTAAAAAATTATTTTTCTGACATGTTGGTGTTATATCTTTCACTTGGATGTTATAAGTTGCACTGAGTAAATACAGCTGGATTTTTATACCCACTGTGTGTGTGTGTGTGTGTATGTGTGTGTATATATATATATATATATATATATATATATATATATATATATATATATATATATATATATATATATATATATATATTGAATTTGCCTTGCTTTAATATACCATATGGGGTGAAAATGTTGAAAATGGGGTGAAAATGGGGCAAGTTGAGTCAAGAGAACACTTTTTGGGAAACTCATATTTGGAAACATTTTATTTTAGATCCAAAGTGATTATTCCCAGAGATGCAACACATCCTGAAATGTACGTACATATTTTAGTTGGAGACATTACTGTCATACCCTCACTAAAGACACCTCAAGTAAAAACTGGCTCGGCTCACCCTGCTCTCCCCTATATGAACCCACTGAAGTGCAGCAGTGCAAATTGGGCCTAACCTGCACTCCACTTGTACTAAACAGAATGGGAATTAAATTAAAATGTATTAAACTATTAAAATTAAAATGATTAAAACTGTACGGTCTGAATTAGACTTTATTCACAGGAGGTTAAGTCGCAACACTGGTGTCAAGGGTTAAGTTAAATGGTCAAAGAGCCATGGCTTAACCATCTCATCTGGAAAAAAAAAAGTTAACACATTCTTTGCACAATAGACCAACTTTACTGATGTACATTATGGCCTGTTTATATGAGCAAGGCTGATGACCCAGCCCAAAACCTCCAAAATCACACACTGGTTTAGTAATGGAAACTCTGCAGGATAAATGATGTGGAATGTGCTTTATTTGATCATCTTGATCTGAGCAAAGAACCAAGTCTTTGCATTTTGCTGTTACAATCCAGTGGAGTTCTACAGAGTTTATAAACCATAGACTACATCCATATCATGCACAAAAATAAACAGTATTGTGTTATACACTCAGTCGCATGCTCAGAATTTTTAATCAGAGTTTTGCAAATTCATAAAGCAAAGCTTAATATTCTGTCTTTTTTTCGCCTTGCAAGCACACACAGATTGAAGGCTTACAGGAACGGAAAGCTAGTGGTTCTAATGAGAATCTTTTCTCCATCACCCTGCCTGTGAGAACTCCAAGGAGAAGGCAGAGTTTTAAAAAGTTGACACTCACCTCACCTCACCTCACCCAGAGCCAGATCAGAAATCCTTCAGGATATCCGGGAATAATTAGAAGATACAGTCTATCGAGCGTACATTCCGATAAAAAGTGAAGCTGGAAAAAGGGCAGAAGAGAAGACTCTTCTGAGTGTGTGTGTGTGTGTGTGTGTGTCTGTGGGTGCCTCCTCCCTGAAACTCCCTCCTTCTTTCTGCGCACTGGTGGAGAACCTTGTGCACACACGGGGGAGCTGTGTCCACACTGCCAAACCCTTATCCCTCTCCCATTTTACATTCCCTACTCTTTTATTATGTGAACACTAGAGCTTGAGATGGCGGGACCCGGCCGGGTTCGGAAATCATTTCCTTAATAGCCCCCCCAACCGAACGACCCCCCCCAACCAACCGACCCCCACCCACCCACCCCACCCCACCCCACCCACACACACACACGACCTCAGACTTTCACACCCTCACTCCTTGAAAGGACTGCCATACCCAGTGCGTGCCTATGACATCTAACTCTGCTGCTGACACACCACAGTAATGTTTTATTTTCAAACTAAAACAATATTATCCTATTTGTGGAAGCAACAAAAAAAAATTATGCTGAACCATCAAAACCAACTCATGCTTCATGCCATAGAGCTTCTCATAGTTTAGCTCATGTTGGTGTAGATGAAATACATAAGACACCTGACCATCACACCCATATGTGGTTCTTCCCTAAATTGTTGCCACAAAGTTAAACACACACAATTGTATAGAATGTCTTTGTATGCTGTAGCATTACAATTTTCCTTCACTGGAACTAAGAGACCCAAACCTGTTCCAGCACGACAGTGCCCTTGTGCATAAAGCGAGCTCCATGAAGACATGGTTTGTGAAGGTTGGAGTGGAAGAACTCGAGTGTCCTGCACAGAGCCCTGACCTCAACCCCACTGAACACCTTTGGGATGAGATGGAACATCGACTGCACCCCAAATCTCCTCACCCAACATCAGTGCCTGATCTCACTAAAGCTCTTCTGGATGAATGGGAACAAATCCTCACCAAAAAAAAAAGTTAGTGGAAAGCCTTCCCAGAAGTGGAGGCTGTTAAAACAGCAAGGAGGTACCAACACTATATTAATGTCCTAAGTTTTGGAATGAATAAAAACAAGCACATGGGGTGTGATAGTCAGGTGTCTACATACTTATTGGCCATGTAATGTATGTTATGGTGGTTCCAAAATTGCTTCATTTTTAAACATGTTTAAGATTTGTGCTTACACTGTATAAAACCATAGATCATGTGTTTTCATCAGGAATGTGGAAGAGGAGGCTGATCAAACTTACAGCGTTAAGTACAATATTAAAACTATCATTCATATTTGTTTTAAGTTGGCTTAGTTTTAATGGACTTATTGGCTGTACATTAAACCACTAAAGTGCAGCAGTGCAAATTGGGCCTAAGCTGCATTTCATTGTTCCTAAAAAGAATGGGAATTAAATTAAAATATATTTTAAATAGAAAACACAAGTCACAGTACTGGTGTCATGGGTGAAGTTAAACGATCAAAGGGCTGCGGCGTAACCATGTGCTAGACACATTTTATTGTTTAAACCGAGCAATCATAAAAGCGATAGAGCAGTGGAGGCACAGTTTTTGGATAGTTTCCTGTTACACCACTATGTTTGTCAGCTTTCACGCTTATAAAAAGAGATGTTAAAATAGTTAAAGGGTGAAAAAACTACAATCAGAAATTCAAATTAGGAATTTTACAGAGTTAGAGAAAGACTGACTGAACATGGGGGCTGAGATAAGCTGAAGCATCTCCTGAAACAGGCCCTAGAATTGCCTATGAGCACCTTGCTGGTATTCCATTAACTAAAATGCATTTGAAAACAAACACAATGTAGAGTATAATATTTTCTGTCAGTCAGAAAGTGAATTAAAATTTTACCGAACAGTTTAGATTATAGCTAGGCCAAGAGCAACATATTGGTTTTGGAAGGGAAAAAGCTGGAGAGCAGCCGTTGAAAGGAAATGAAAGAGTTGGCTATTAGTCAAGTCAAGTCAAATGGGTTTTTATTGGAATGAGCACACAGACCTGGGGAGTGATGGTGTTCAGTGTGGTGGTGCTGGAGATGTTGCTAATCCTGACAGACTGATGTCTTCCAGTCAGAGAGTCCAGGAAGGCCAGGATCCATTACTGATAAGCTGAGCTGATTGATTCACAAAAAACAGCTGGAATTCCCATTTAACATCAGGTGTGGCATACCATTATCTTCTATAGATACACCTAATTTTGTATTTCTGGTTACACTATTGCTTTAAAAGAACATTAACCTACATTTCCTCCCTACTTATATTTTTATATTTTTTCATATCATATTTTAGCCTGGGAAGGTAGGCAAAGTTGTTTTTTTTTTTTTTTTATTCTGACTGGTGGATACATTTTAATTGAAATGTTGAAGTGAAAAAGTAGAATTTAAACTTAATTATGGATTTACCTTTTAAGTGACCTTTTAATTTCCATGTTGCTTACTAATCATCTGGTGACAGCTACAGGTAACAGTTACTGGTATTAGGAATGTCGCTGGTCAGTTTTGAACAGTTCTCTGGCTATGGCTGGTGCATGTTCAAAAAACTTCAGACTTGAATAAATCTGTTTGTGGGAAGTACTGCTGTGCCTTTAGGGTATGTATTAAAGTGCACTTTTGCACACAGGCCCTTAAACGTTACATTCAGGTGTAGATGTGAGATGTGACTATAAAATAAATCATATTTTTTGCATGATGAGCTGTATAAACACAAACATTTGATCTTTGTCAGCCAGATCCAGTTTCCCAAAAGCATCATAAAGATCAGTTTAACTGGTAGAGAATGTTTGTGATGCTCGCTCTAGCATTTAACAATGATTTATGTGCTGCAGTAGTAGCAGTAGAAATTCATACTTAATCAGCCTATGTATGCTTGAGCTGGAACAGATGAAATACCTGAACTGGCTATGGGCAGAAAATGCATGAAATACCTGGACGGGGCAGAAAAAGGAAGCTATCAACAGCTGCAATCAGATTTCTGAGAAGTCAGATTGTGAAAAACTCTCAAGTGACTGCAAAAGACCTGCAGCAAGACTTGGTGGCAACAGGCACTGAGGTTTCAGTGAGCACAGTATGGCATGTACTAAACGCAGAAGGTTTCCATGCCAGAACTCCAAGACATATACCACTACTGACCCAAAAGCACAAGAAAAGTCGGCTCAAAATCATATAAGTAAGCCACAGAAATTTTGTAATTCTGTTCCGTGGAGTGGTGAAACAAAACTGGAACTTTTCCAGTGGATCAGCGATATGTCTGGAGAAAGAAGAATGAAGAAAGAACACTCTGTCCACAGTCAAGGATGGTGGTGGCTCAGTGATGCTCTGGGGCTGCTTTGCATACTCTGGCACTGGAAACCTGGAGAGTGTGGAAAGCAAGATGGATTCATTGAAGTATCAGGAATCCTAGGTGTTATGTAACACAGACAGAGGGAGGCAGGATTCATGTTTAGGGGAAAAGTCAGTTTATTAGGAATGCATTTATTCAAAAGTAATGGAACATTCAAAAGTAATTGAACATTAAATAAACCATAATCCATCGAACATAAGGCAATAGTCCAAAAGAGGTAATCCATCAAAAGTAAAGCAATAATCCAAAAAGAAGTAATCCATATGGCAGTAGTTCAAAAAGGAGAAAAACATATGAATGAAGCAAAAACAAAAAGGAGCAAACGCACGACGCTAGGCTATGGTATGGGAACCACGAACAATGAGCTAAGGACTAGAAACTATGAACATAGAACTATGGTCTGGGAACCATGAACTCAGGGCGAGAGAGACCGAGAAGGAAGCCGGCTTACAGCACATGTTGCGTCAAACTCAATCTAATACTCCGCAAGGAAGCGGAAATGGAAGGGGGTTTAAATACACAAACAAATTAAAGACAAAAGACGTTAAACAATGAACACCTGAAACTAATCATTAAACCATAAATGACAAACCTATGAATGAGCAGGGGCAGAGACATGACACAAACCAGAGAACCAATAAGCATAAAGGAAGCGGAGACATGATGTAAACCAAAACACAGGCACATGGTGATATAAAGAAAGTGAGAGTTCATGAATGCATAGTCCAGCGGGGTTTTTGTGAATGAAGCTCGTGCTGTTTTCAGCAACGCGGCGCGAGGAATGCGGAAGTGTTGGCGTAGCGAACTCCGAGAACGAAGGAAACTCTAATACTAAGAGAAAACCTCATGCTGTCTGTGAGGAAGCTGAAGCTTGGGCTTCATTGTACTTCCAACAGGACAATGATCCCAAGCATACCTCAAATTCCACCAAGGCTTGGTTGCAGAAGAAGTCCTGGAAGTTTCTACAGGGATATCACAGTCACCTGACTTGAACCCCATAGAAAATCTCTGGTGGGATTTGAAGAAGGCGGTTGAAGAATATTACTGAACTGGAGGCCATTGTTCATGAGGAATGGGCTAAGATTCCATTAGGAATCACCTGCCAGAAGCTGGTGTCTGGCGATGCATCTCGTTTGCTGCAGGTCATAACAGCAAAAGGGTGCTCTACTAAGTACTAAAGATGCTTGCCATGAAGGGGTTGAATAATTTTGAGACTGAAGAAGACATTATAAGTTGTGTTGAACTATTTCGTTGTGTTGAGCTATTTCAATTGCTTTTGTTTGTTCATTGCAAACAGCTGAAAGTCTGTAAATTTTGACAATAAACCTGATTTGCGATGGGGGTTGAATAATTTTGATTGCAACTGTATGTCCCAAAGAAAAGAAGGATTATCAAGAATTTTAGTGTTTTTGAATTTTTGAGAATTTTCCCTGGTTTAATAACTTGATATTCTATATAATCTATATTACTTTGGCTCTGGATCATTGCATTTATTTACAGTCAGACATGAATGTTATACAGACAATAATATAGACAGAAAGTTATATAGACAAGTTTGTTGTCAACACTTGGCCATTTTTGAAAAAAAAAGATCAATTATGAAAACATGAAATCTATTTAGGCAGCACAAATGTGCCTGCTTTCAGTGGGAGTCTTCTTGTAGAGTTGCAGTGCTGCTGATTCTGAGCTTCTCTCCTCTGGGCAGCTATTTTCACAGAACATCACAACTATGCCCTGTTTCAATTACAGTGACTCACGGAAACACTTCATTTTAAGAGCAGGTCCCTAGATACTTTGCTGAGAATTTACCAAACATACAAAAGCTGGGATTTTGCTGTGCTACAGGAAAAGCTGCACTGATGCCTTATCCATTTCCATTACTTTTTGCAGTGGAAAAGAAAAATCAAAGCAGTGCCTCTTTGGCAAATAATGTTCAAAAAAAATCTCCCTAAAACACATGTAATAACAAGTAGGCAGCATGGTAGTCACAGTTTAAAGAAAAACATGCAGGAGTGTGTGAATGAGTGTGTGCATGAGGCTCTGCAACAGACTGGCATCCCATGCGTGGTGAATTCTCCCTTCTTTCTCTCAGTGTTTCCAGGAAAGTCTCAGTGACCCTGGCAAGAATAATGCAGTAAATGAATATGAATGAATGAATAATAAAAAGTAATATAAAAAAGTAAAAGTAAGTGTTGTGGTGTAATGGGAGTATTGCGTCTAACATTTTAAGCAGAAAACACATTTTTGCTTTCTAAATTGTACAATTTTAGTCTAAGATATTTATATTGTTAATTTTGTCTGGGGGTGTATTTATTCAGTTTTGGTGTACTCCATGTAGCTCAGTAGCTATTAAAAATGCTAGACCATGCCATGTTTATGTTTAAAGACAGGATATCTTCTGTTTGCACTCCAGGACTCAGCTGGAACCCCTTTAATCTTGTTTTACATAAGAGCATGGAGGAGTCTGGAACTCACTACAATCTTATCCATGGGACTGAGGAGGTTACATGATATATTGTGCAGGGGAAAATGTATATATAAACACATATGCACTGGCTTTTATAGCTCTCCCCTATAGCATGTTTATTATACTGAGTAAATGACATTGCCTTATACGGTATACTGTCATGTAAGTCATGAGCTCTGCTGTTCCAAATAAGACGTAAAGACCTAAACGGAGCAGTTGTACCCGATCTGTTTGGTGGAACATATTGTGGTAATTAAGTGTACTCAGCTGAATTTGTTTTAGTAGGCTTTAAACAAAATAGAGGAATAGATGCCAAAATGTTGATAGGGCTGAATAGTGCTTATAACTATGGCTTATAACAGAAGTCTGTACATAATATATACAACCAACATATCAAACACACAAAACACCCCCCCACCCCCCACCCCAAACACACACACACACACACACACACACACGCACACAAACACAGACACACTCAGACCTTCATACATTCACTCAGTTCCCCCTACTCATCTATTCTCTCAAACAATTCTAATTACAAAGCACACAGATATAAATATCTTTCATGTGTGTTTAATCCTCCTTTTTCTTTCCTTACACCTTCACACAGACTGTGTGTGGTAAAATACATGTAACGTGCAGAACAGAGTCATTGTTTACATGCAATCCTCAACAGCTCAACAGCTGTGTAGCTGTGATTGTCAAGGCCATTACGATGTGTGGTCGGATAATGGTTATGGTTAGGTTTTTGGTTCTCTGTGATGCTGCTATTTGACTTTGACTACGTCTTTTTCTTAATGCCTTTTAATATTATCCGTCAAGACAGCAGCATGAACTCGTTTTACTCGGGACCGCAATACAAAAACCACTAGGCTAGTGTTCAAACCTCAGCCTTCCATTCATCATGATTCAGGCTTCATTCTTTCACCAAAGAGAAGGTTTTGCCAATCATGTTCAGATAACAGAATATCTTACGAACGCATAGCTGCGTGTTCTGCTGCCTGATGAAGAGGTGATGATACCCTTTACTGTTCAGGTTCCTTAATATAGTTAATGGAGAGGAAAAGGCATTTAAGCTCAGACTGTAGAAGCACCGCCAGGATTTGGTAGGCTGCAGTGTATTTATGCTTTTTCCTCTGTCTTGGCAAAGGGGATGAATTTTCTTAAAAAGGAGCGAGAGAGCAGGAGAAATGGAGAGAGCGAGAGATTGGGGGACTGTGTCTGTTCTGTCCCTAAGCCCTGAATGACTCATACCCAAGGTATGACTACACTTTCCCAAGCTTTGCTACAGACTAAAATCCCACCCAGAATGATGACCTACCTTATATTTCCACACATGCATGAGGTTTTACCATAGGTGAAACATATTTGCCGAATACTGCTAAGTCTTTCCAGTGCTTAACAGAATAAATATAAACTAAAAACACTATATAAAAGAATATATAAAAGAATAACATACTTATAGTTCAACAATCTGGCCAGTTACTAAATTCATCTCCATACTCAGTCTACCTTTGCATAACAAAGGAATGGATATTATATACAGTACAGTTGTTTGCAAAAGTATTCAATTTATTGAGGTGTATATCAATAACAAATGATAAATACTCATAATCCATGAGGACTGTGTGTTAGGGTGGCTAGAAAGAAACCATTTGAAGAGCTATTTGAACACCCCCCGATTATTAATCGTTATTAATCGTTATTTACAGTTGACAACAATAGCCATCTAACAATATATATATATATATTTTCTTTTTTAGGTATGTTACATTGCAGAAAGATCAGAAAAGTTTGTTGGATACTCTATCAGAATCTTCTATAAATCTGCATACACTTTCTCTGGAGTTCTCTGGGGCCCTTCAAACAGCATTTCATTATAATGCCTGTATGATTTTCCAGGAAGATTTTCTTTTAATAACGATGGTGATTGATCATTCAAAATGAAGAACAACAAATGCAATAAATATACAATTTAATATTTTAAAATTAATTAACTGATTATTTTAGAGAGACTAGCAGAGATTTAGTATACAGCACTGTGCACAGCACACTCTCTTTATGAGCTATATGAAGCAGGGGCTCTACAAATAAAAGCATTTTTATTGTTTGTACCAAATATGTTTTTATTGGAACACAGTAAGGCGTTTAGGTCAGTAAGTGTTTAGGTCGGACTACTGGAGCAAACCACTTGATCTTTGCTCCGTAAGCAGGGTTACCAGGTTGTGTGTATGATGTTTGTGTATTGCAGATGGATACTATGAATCAGAAAAGTGCACCACTGACAATTTGTTTCTCCCACGCAGACTGAGGAAAAGAAGAAACATGTGTTAACCTTTTCCTATATCCGAACAGTTTGGGCTAATAACCCTGAAAACCTGGCAACCATCCATGAGTTTCAGCAACAGCTGTATTTTAAAAGAAAAAAAAAACAACCCTCCATCTACAGTTTTAATTTATTTAATGTATTCATATTCAGTTACACCCCTAAATGCCACATTATAAAGGACAGGGTGCACTGACATAGCTAGTACTACACACTCCCACAGGCTCATCAGGGGGAAAAAAAAAAGAAGTCTGACAGTCATATACAGAATTTGTGTGCAATGAAAAGGTGGCATTAGTTTGCATGTAATGGTACTACATTCAACATGCAATGTAATTTAATATAACGGCATCCAACATTCACGATTACATAACCATTTCCCTCTCTGCTTTCTAATTTGAGACTTCTCTAAGGACTTCTAAACAGTAGGTTTATTTAAAAAAAAATTTAGTCTTGTAGTAAATGGAAAAGAATGTCTCAACTGAAGTTAAGAAGACTCTTGCTATTAAGAGTACAAAATTAATGGGTGACTGGGTACTTCCACTGAGTCACCCCTTGATGCAAACAAGCTATGGTTTTATGGTTGTTTAGTTGATTGATTGGGCGTCACTTGGTGTACTGGCCAAAGGAAACATGAGTTTCACTCATGAGCTTCATGAGTGTGACTTTGCTGACTGAGTGAAATAATGCGCCAAGTGACATGACACAAAATCTGAAATCTGTAATCTTTTACTGGGTTTGTTGGTTACATTCTTTGTTTTTTTTTTTTTTGTTTTTTTTTGCAGTCTTGGTATATACCAGTCATCTGAAAATTTTCAGAATGAATCAGGAAACCAGAATAAGAAGAATCATCTCACACATATAGTACAACTACAAAAATTACCAGCCATGTGAAGGTCTTCATCTTGCTACTGTTTTCTGGTGGACAGCCAACTTTCAGTGGTTAGTATATGACTCACATTTTCCACAGTGCTGTTTACTGGGAATTTCATTTAACCTGATTTCACTTTTTTTTGTGAAACCCTGACCATTACCAGTTTTCCTAAGTTATAATTGACTAAGCACATTTGGAACACATGTGCTTATGTAAAAGTTCAACCTTTCTCTCACCACCTCACTTCACCTTTTTTTTTTGCTCCTCCATGTTACTCACTCCCACTTATATAAAAAAATTAACAAACAATAATTGTATTCTTTTTTTTATTTTATTTTATTTTTTTTTTGTAGAAACCTCTTTTGCGGCTTTCTGTTTTTCTGTCTCTGTTGTCCTTTTTTGCAGTGCAGCTCTTTTTTTAGGTTACTTTCATCCTTCATCCTTAAAGCCCTTCTGGAGACGATCTCTTGCAGATGTTGAATCTTGTTGCTTAGAGACATGACAGCTGGGAGTTGTTAGCCTAGTGTGTTCTGCCAAACCTCTGCCCCTTCCTAAACCACTCCCACATCAATGAGGCCCAATTTCCAGAGAATAACCACTGTCTACCCTCTAAGGAATTGTGTGTGGGGTGTACAGTTATTTGAATGTAGAATTGCATAATTTTTGCTCAGTCCATGTACAGAAAGGCACATCACTATTAAGTTACCAGTATATATTCAGCAAAATTGTCAAATTATGAGACTTGCAAAATGAAGACCGGAGTACTCTATGTTAGCATATCAGTAAAAAAAACAAAAAAAACAAAACAAAAACATGTCCTTCTCAGGTGCAGTCCCCTTCAACTATTAAAGCCCCTTCATATTTTAACCTTGCTTGTAACTTATGGAACAGTAAGCACTGACTTTCTGCTGTAAAGCAGAAAATCTATACTGAATTGGTTGGTCACATTTAGACTTAAATATATTTAAATGAAAAGAAAAGAGTATCATTTAACTGATAGATAGATTAAAACAAGCACACAAGAAAAGCAGATAGTGCTAAAGTAAAGGTTCTGCTTGAGATGTCCTGTGAAATCTTGCAAAACCTCTTCAAATCTGCCATATAGTAATATGCATGCCCTTATACACTGTAGAGCCAAAATTATGTGGACACCTTACTATCACACCCAGGTGCTTGTTGTACATCCCATTCCAAAACTATGGGTAGTAATATGGAGTTTGTCCCACTTTTCTGGTAAGGCTCTGTGCAGGCCACTCAAGTGCTTCCACTCCAACCATGTCTTCATGGAGCTCGATTGGTTCACAGGGGCACTGTCATGCTGGAACAGGTTTGGGCCTCAGTTCCAGTGAAAACATTGTAGACAATTTTGTGTTTAACTCTGTGTTAAGTTTGGGAAAGAACCACATATGGGTTTGATGATCAGGTGTCCACATACTTTTGGCCATATAGTGTACATAGTTCACCCACTTCAGGGAATCACAACTCACTGAATGAATGAATTACCTTATGTCAGCTACAGTTGCAATCAAAATTATTCAACCCCAATTGCAAATCAGGTTTACTGTCAAAATTTACAGACTTTCAGCTGTTTGCAATGAACAAAAGCAACTGAAATAGTTCAACACAAAGAATGCTTCATGTGGTTTCCCCAAATTCAACTGAAAATGCAACTTATAATGACTTCTCCAGTCTCAAAATTATTCAACCCCCTGAATAGGATCCCTCACAACAGCACAAATATGCAAAACAGGAGTTGTCTCAAGCACACTTGATGCAACTAATCAAGGGCTTCATTAGTTGCACCAGGTGTGCTTGAGCTGGAACACATGAAATACCTGAACTGGCTAGGGGTTTGTGAAATATGGCTAGGTCAAAAGAATGATCCAAAAAGTTAAGAGAAGAGATCATCGCCCTTCACAAACAAGGAACAGGATACAAAAACATAGCGAAGGCACTGAATGTTCCTAGAGACACCACTGGAAGAATAGTTTGCAAGTTTAAAGTTAAGGGAACAGTGGTTACACTTCCTGGAAGGGTCAGAAAAAGGAAGCTATCAATGGTTGCAACCAGATTTCTGAGAAGGCAGGTTGTGAAAAACCCTCAAGTGACTGCAAAAGACCTGCAGCAAGACTTGGTGGCAACAGGCACTGAGGTTTCAGTGAGCACGGTATGGCGCGTACTAAACACAAAAAAGTAAAGTAAGACTCCATACCTCAAATTTCACCAAGACTTGGTTGCAGAAGAAGTCCTGGAAGAGTCTACAGTGGCCATCACAGTCACCTGACTTGAACCCCATGGAAAATCTCTGATGGGATTTGAAGAAGGCGGTTGCAGCACGCAAACCCAAGAATACTACTGAACTGGAGGCCATTGCTCATGAGGAATGGGCTAAGATTCCCCAGGAACACAGCCAGCTGCTGGTGTCTGGCTAAGCATCTCGTTTTCAGCAGGTCGTAACAGCTCTACTAAGTACTAAAGATGCTTGCCATGAAGGGGTTGAATAATTTTGAGACTGGAGAAGTTATTATAAGTTGCATTTTCAGTTGAATTTGGGGAAACCACTTGAAGCATTCTTTGAGTTGAGCTATTTTAATTGCTTTTGTTTGTTTTTTTCCATTTCATACAGCTGAAAGTCTGTCAATTTTGACAATAAAACTGATTTGCAATGGGGGTTGAATAATTGTGATTGCAACTGTATACCCCTTCAGATATTTTTCAGATATAGTTCTCATGCTCTTCAACTAGGGCGGCTGTGGCTCAGGTGGTAGAGCGGGTTGTCCACTGATCGTAGGATTGGCGGTTCAATTCCCGGCCCACATGACTCCATGTGCTGAAGTGTCCTTCGGCAAGACGCTGAACCCCAAGTTGCTCCCGATGGCAGGCAGGTGCCTTGCATGGTAGCTCTGCTGCCATTGGTGTGTGAATGGGTGAATGAGACACAGTGTAAAGCGCTTTGTGAACCACAAAAAGGTTGAAAAGTGCTATATAAGTGCAGACCATTCAACTACATAAAATAGTACATCATGTCTGCCTGAGTTATTCTAGCTTGCTAGCTAGTACACTCTAAAATTTTACTTTACCACAAATCTTTCAATTCAGTTAGTTGCTCCATTGGTTAGAACAACAGCATCCTGACTTGGCATGTCGGCATTCTACAGCGCACTATTTTTAAAAGGTTTTACTAACACTATCATCCTTTCTGTAGACAGTCTCCAAATTAGCTTATGTTTAGCTTGCTAATAGTTTTCCATATAGTAGTCCAGCCTTACCTCAGAGATACTTGGCATTCGTCCTTATACTTAAAGATGTGGGTTTATTTCTGCATGAGAAAGATCACTACAATGCCTGCACAGTTTGCCTGGGGACAGTCCATCCTGGGAGAGCTCTGATGCAGCCTGATGTATGTACCTTTTTTTTTTTTTTAACCGCATCATGACCCTAAGTTCATCTCTTTGTAGGCATTCCGTCCACCATCCCAACAATTTCAGTGAGCTGCCAAGAGCATGCAAAATAAGGCAGATAATTCCTTATTTGTGCTGTTTCATTGTGTAGCTCCAAGGCTGGATTGGAGTGGTTTGCTCCTACCCAAGCTCAAAAAACGCAGGATTCAAGTCTTAATTATGGTGAGATACTGTCTGGTAATGGTTACAGAATATGTCACAGTTTGGAACAAACCTTTATAGACACACTACCATTCTGGGCCATGTACAATCCCTCAACCCAGATAGAGTCAAGGAGGCAGGGTTGCTAATTCCTCACCTAATTGAAATTACTTGGACACCAAATCTCCCCCTTGTCGCTTTTCATCTGTGTAGCTCATAGAGAACATCCCCTGTAGAGAGCTGTCCGGTCCATTTTCCCCCTAAATGTTCTGCCAAAGCAATAGTCACTCAGGAGTTCTGCCTTCTTTTTTTGCAACAACGTCCCCAACCTGGCCTCCAAAAAGGAAAGAATCCCAACTCTATACCTAACAAGATCAACAAACAAGAGGTACCCACAATCAGGAGGCATAACCTTTTATATAAGTACTTGAAAACCTTTGCACTTTGTCTATCCAGATGATCTGGAGATGGTTTCACTTTCTAAGAGGCAGGCAGAGATGCATGTGGCATTTACGCTAGCACACATTCAGGTACAAAGGTTTTCTTGTGAATCTCAAGAAGAGTGTGCCAACCACATGTCAGAAATATGTTGTATTAGCAGTCAAGTATATCTGTTAGAACACAGAACATCAGCTGTTCAGAAAAGTTTTCTTACATTTTGATGGTTGCAATGTGGCCACTAATAACCAGCAGTCCACTAATGACAGCAGTGATTCTAGTGGGTTTGTTTTAATACCTACTGTATGTCTCAGCAGTGGATGTTATCACATTGCCTAAATGCATACTGTTATTTTTGCATGGATCCATGGTTGTAGCATGTCAGGCAGTCCTCTTTCCATGCAGGAAGTCAAGACTACTTTGTTGAGGGTGGCCCCATTGAAAGAAACATCGCACAGGGCACCAGCCAGATGTATCTGGCAAACCCAGGAGCACCTTCTGGGTTGTTTGAGAGTCTCTCACTGTGGTTTCAGTGAGACTCCATTGTACTGATTGAGGGTAGGGATATTAAGTCTGAATCTGAGATTGTCAATCTGAAGAAGAGGGTCTTCTAAGTAATATTCACTGAGAGCTGTCCTGATTCAACTAAGACATAAAGGAAGGTAAGGGAAGATGAGGTAAGGGAAGATGTTCAAAAGACTTTCAGGTTACCTCAAAGATGTTTGTACTCTGTTGTCCAGCAATGGATGGATCACATTCAGGACATGGCATCTCTTTAAAAACAGTGCCAGAAATCTTTGGTGTTTGGGAGCCTATTTCTGTGGCTGAAGTTACTTTGGCAGTTGTAGTGGCAAGGCTGAAGGTTGGAGTAGTGCCTTTGCAGTAGATAGTGGTCCCTATTTGCCTTTTTTTTTTTTAATAAATAAATAAAATAAAATAAAATAAAATAAAAGGTGACTAGAGAGTATGACTAGAGAGGACATTCCATCCAAAAATTAAAGGGTGCAGGAAAAACAATGCGTGATCCACCCACTTGGGTGAAGTAGTATATTGAAGTGCAGTGAAATAGTGAACATTCACAAAACTCCATTATAAGAAATGGGAATTGACTTTTTGAGCTTGTAAAAACATGATTTTAAATGTTAAAAAAAAACTTGACATATTAATAGGGCATCAGGGCAATAATTAAGAAGTTCCAGTCAACTGGAAATGTTATGAATCGACCTGGAATTGGACGTGTGTCTATATTGTCTTAATGAACTGTGAAGAGGATGGTTCGAGTGGCCAAAAAATCTCCAAGGATCACAGCTGGAGAATTGCAGAACTCAGTTGCGTCTTGGGGTCAGAAAGTCTCCAAAACTACAGTCCGAAGTCACCTACATCACCACAAGTTGTCAAGTTGTTTGGAAGGGTTTCAAGAAGCCTCTACTCTCATCCAAAAGCAAACTCAAGCGTCTTCAGTTTGCCAGACACTACTGGAACCTCAAATGGGATCTGGTTCTATGGTCAGATGAAACCAAAATAGAGCTTTTTGGCAATAAACACCAGAGGTGGTTTTGGCTCACACAGAGAGGTAGCCATATGGAAAAGTACCTCATGCCCACGGTTAAATATGGTTGTGGTTCTTTAATGTTTTGGGGCTGTTTTTCTGCCAGAGTACCTGGACATTTTATTAGGATACATGGCATCATGGACTCTATCATTCCTAACCCTCTAACCCTAACCCTCTGTCAGAAAGCTTAAAATGGGCCATGGTTGGATCTTCCAGCAGGACAATGATCCAAAACATACATCAAAATTAACACAAAAATGGTTTACTGACCACAAAATCAAGGTCCTGCCATGGCCATCCCAGTCCCCTGACTTGAAACCCATAGAAAACCTGTGGGGTGAACTAAAGAGGAGAGTCCACCAGCATGGACCTCGAAATTTGAAGGATCTGAAGAGATTCTGTATGGAGGAATGGTCTCAGATCCCTTGCCATGTATTCTCCAACCTCATCAGGCATTATAGGAGAAGACACAGAGCTGTTATCTTGGTAAAGTGAGGTAGCACAAAGTATTGACTTAAAGGGTGTCAATTATTGTTGCACACCTATATTTAACAAAGATGATTTTTTTTTGATAAACCTGTGTTTTGTTTGCAATTGTTTGATATCCATGAGAGCAGAATATTTTTGTGAATTATTTTTAACAAAAGATCAAAAGGTTAAACAATAAAGACAATTTTTTACAGCCATCTTTGCTCATATTTACCAAGGGCCAATATTAGTGGAGGGCACTGTAGGAATTTGTTTAAGCTATTTTAGACAAAATCTCTGAGTTTAAACTTATTAATCCATCACAAGATTTTTAATAACAGTGAATTGGCACTGATTTAAACAAGAATTTGGCTGAAACTCTGGATATGTTAACTGCTCCTCAGTGGGATGTTTGATTAGTGTTTCACAAAAGACACAGATTTAGTGGGTGAAGCATTCTTTATTGAAAAACCCTCTTCAGCATCCCCATGACTAATTTAAAATTCATTTATAACATAAAATTGTACACATTCCCAGTGGTAAAAACAATCTTTGGTTAAAGGCACTATGACAAATTTAAAAATTGCTTTTGCATTTAAATGAGCCTGAGTGTACATTGGTAGCACCAAATTTACATTCAAGTGATATTTTATGATATACAAAAGAGGAGATAAAGATGGGAATTGATCTAGGCTTCAGAAAGACAATCTGAGCTTGTATATTTAGAGGAGATGATGGCGATGATTATGATGGTATGCATTATCTCAATAAAGAACATTTAACATTTTCTGTACTGTAAACAAGTTGTTCATGAAAAAAAAAAAATCCAATGTATATGAATAGTCCTAACATCTAGGAAATGCATACGCTGTTAAATGATGAATGTGAAATTACTCTTTCTTAATCCCTTTACCTTCCAAAAGCATACAAATGACATACCTCTCATATATAACTCAAAGAAACCCTACATGATGTAAAATGAAATATGGATCACAATTTAATGGAAAAAAAAAAAAGTTACGTGTGCTCTATTGCCCCACCCGCTATGTACTTGTTACTTTTCACCCTCCAACTGCCCAATCAGCTTCTGCTTATTGAGAAGACATGACATGCCCTTCCTACTCATTCCAGTGAAATCTTCCGGGACACAGTTTGGTAAAAGACTCCCCTAAGCAAGGAGTGATAGTCAGGAGCCTTAATTAGATGGCGGGCGGCATAGATGTTGTCATCGAGCCGTCCACGGCTTGCCAAGATATGCAGGTTGTGTTGATTCAGCTGATTCTCAACACCCAGAACAAAAACCTCAATGCCTTGTCTGTTAATTTCCCCTACTGCCTCTTCTAATTGTCTAGTGTTCATGCCTTGTGAGCGCCCATCTGAAAACACCAGCAGCTTCTTCTTCCTGTTCCGGCCTCCCCTGAATTGGTTAACGGCGAAACTGAGAGCCTCGGTCACCTGTGTGCCAGCATTCTGGAACTTGGCCTCTGCGAGCTGAGAAGCCACTACAGTGTAATTGGTAGAAAAGCCAGCTTCTAGCTTAGCGGTGTCGCTGTACTGACCAACGGCAACACGGACCTGAACGTTTCTTCCTTTCTCTGCTGACAGGAAGCGCTTTACCAGCTTCTTTGTGAAGTTTTGGGTTAACTCAAAGTTTTTGGCACCCACGCTAGCTGAGCTATCCATCATAATCAGGATATCTGTGGAATTCTTAAAGGAAACTGAAACACACATATTTAGCATGTGATTTAAAGGTCATGAAAACTAAGTCTCAAGTATTTATAGTTGAAGAATATTATGGTTTAATACATTGCTAGGACTTTTACATTTAAGTTCTGTTAAAAAGATCACTTAAATATGTCTATGTATTAAATATGAGGAAGTAATCCAGTTTCTGTGGCTGACAAGTAAGTTTGTATGTTTTTACTAGTTCTAAATGCCAAAAGCTCACTAGACATAACCAGAAATAGTGCATATACACTATATGGCCAAAAGTATTTGAATGCCTGAGCAATTACTGATAAATAAACATTACATTCCAGATTCAGCACACCTTTGCTATTATAATAAACTGCACTCTTCTGGGAGGGCTTCCACTAGATTTTTTTTTGCTGGGGATTTCTGCCCATTCAGCTACAAGAGCATTAGTGAACTCAGGCACTGATGTCAGGAGAGGAGGCCAGTCAGCGTTCCAGTTCATCCCAAAGGTGTTCACTAGGGTTCTGTGCAGGACACTCAAGTTCTTCCACTGCAACCTTGGCAAACAATGTCTTTATGGAGCTCGCTTTGTGCACAGGGGCACTGTCAGCTGAACAGGTTTGGGCCTCTTAGTTCCAGTGAAGGGAAATTGTAATGCTACAGCATACAAAGACATCCTATACAATTGTGGGTTTCCAACTTTGTGATATCAGTTTGGAGAAGAACTACATATGATGGTCAGGTGTCCACATACTTTTTGGTCATATAGTGTATTGGCTTAAACATTCACCTATTTCTAATTTAGCATGGGCAGACAGGGCAGAATCTATTTTTCATCTAAAATTATATAAATACTTACTTGGACAAGTGTAAGTGGGGCACTTCTTGTCTGAAAAAACAAACAAACAAACACATGGGACAAGTTATTTTCATGTCCCAAATAGATCAGTTGCTCCCTAAAAAGGGAAAACATTATGCATTGTTGACATCTTACCTTGACACATTGTGTCGGTTACGTTTCGGAGGAAAGTATCCTCCAGGAGCATGCCGAAGTTGTTAAGGACAAAAGAGGTGCCTGGTTTACTCGGATCACTTGAACAGCTCACGTCTTCCACCTGATCACTGCTGGGCTGTCTACCTGAATAGTCATTAATACCTACACCAACAACCTATCACAAAAAAGGCACTGTAATCACACAAGACATTTTTAACATTTTATACAAGTATTATATTCTTAAAAAAGTAAACTGTAGTTATCAAGGTTGTAAAAGTCTATTGCTCTGCTATGTTCCTTATGGTTCTGCTGAGTCCAATGAAATATGATATACTGAATAAGGCATGTATATCATATTTAGATAAGTAGATAAAATGTATTATATCATGTTGGAGATAAGAGAAAACCCTTTAACCCCAAAGGTTCTAGTTGACAGAATGTAGTTAAAAAGATATAAATTGCATGGCCTTTCTTACCAGTAGACCTCGGCGACACAGTGTGTTTAGAGGCACCTTGTCTCTTTTAGTATCTGAACGACCATCGGTCAGCACCAGCACTACACTGTTAGAGTGGTTTGCTCCCAGCCGATTGATCATATTATTCCACGAAAACTCGAGGGCTTCTCCGGTGTAGGTGGCTTCAGCCAGCCAACGCAACTTTTTAATAGCACTGGAAAAAAAAAGACAAAAAAAAAAACATGACAGACCAGCCAAGAGAAATCAAAGACATACAGGCAGACAAATGTTTAAACCAAAGGTAATTGATATTTCCATGAAGTGTGTTATTGTGATCATTGTACTGCTTGAGCGCTGTTATGTTCCTGATTTCGGGGTCACCAAGCTTCACAACCTCTTGAGCCTTTTCTCCACTGTACTGCACCACACCAACCTGAGAATCATCCAAGCCAAACTGCACACAATATGGAGGCAGAAGGCATTTAACAACACAGAACACACAAAGCCTCATTTTTTAAAGTGCTATTTTGGTCTGCTTGTCCACATAGGATTGAAAAAAATCACTAAAGGAGCCTTACTTTGACTCGCTGATCTCTGACCAATCTGTCAATGACAGCTATGATGAAGTCCTTAGCAATAGCAAAGTTGTTAGCTCCAATACTCTCAGAGCTGTCCACAATAAAGGTAATGTTCAGGGGTCCACACTTGCACTCTAAACAAACACAAAGAAGAAAACTTAAATTCTAAGAATAACTATTTCTATTGTTTCTAAACTCAACAAGTTATAATCCAAACCAAACAGAGTTAGAGTCATTTCCTTTTGCACACTTCAAAGCGAAAGAAGAGAAGTCTACTCACCACAACAAGCTGGAAAAAAAAAAAAAGAAAACTCTTGAGAATTAGACTTTCCATTGCATTGTGTGAAAGGAAGTATCAAAAAAGCAGAGGGGGACAAAGTAGCATATGCTATTGCCTGAAAAAATTTTATTCATTTCATTTTGCAAACTTGGAAGAATACTCTAACCCAGAACAATTTGAGAATAGAAATGGTCTTCAAAAAGCATCCTTCTCTTAGCATTAAGTCACAAATAGCATTATAACAATGTGTTATTAGTAAGCTCTTAATTCACACCCATCTGTTCATATAAAACTTCTCTCTAGTACTAGTGTATATTACATTTTAATGGGAATTCACAAAAATGGCTGCGTGTTAATGTACTGACTCGGAGGCCTAAATGAACAGCTGGCCGTAGTCTCGTTTTTCCAGCATGCCTTGTCTTTCTTTACTTGCAAGTAACTTTCCCCAAGTCTATCTTAAATTTATGGAGGAGGCTTAGGAAAAATATTCTGGTTCAAAAGCCCTCTGAAAAATAGCAACGGTCAAAGCTTACTCACAGCACATCCTCATGATGATATCCAGGATCTCACAGTCCTACAAACACACACACACACACACACACACACACACACACACACACACACACACACACACACACACACACACACACAAAACAAGGCTTAACTTTGGGCTGCACAATAACTCTTGCCTTCCAACTCCATCTTACCAGAAACACTGTAATACAGCATGCCTGTAATACAACTGCACTGCACTGGGATTCTCATTTAAAACATATTATAACTTGTATATTTAGATGCAAATTATGCCACCTGGCCGTGATATAAATCTCACTTTTTGTTGCACATTTTCCTTTTTTCCTTAATAATCGGACACTGCAGTGCTAACAAGAGCATTTCATATTCGAAATTTTTACAGAGCATTTAAGTAAGGCTGCTCACTACTGTGTAACTAATGGTGTTTTTAAAAATATACTCCATAATGCACATTGTCTAATGTCTCCTGATGAGTTTACATATTTAACTGTAGTATATATTTTTTCTGCATTAAGAGAATCCTTTATAAACCAGGGAGAAAATGTTTTAAAAAAAATCTTTGGAGAGAATTTGGTCAGTTCCATATGATATGGTATGTTAAAGAGTTTCAGAGTCCAGACAGAAATAAGGATTTAATTTCAAGTTTGATTTTGACTGAAAGGTCCTGTGAATGGTCATACAAACAAAGAGTGATAAACACTGCTATCAATGAATGTATGCACAAATGTTTGCATACTGTCAGCTATGCGAAAATATTCCAGCGTTTAAGCAGTTAAAAGGGAAATACTTCATTGAGAAATTGGCTTGGGGTGAGTCAAACAGTTCCATTTTTTTCCACTGCAAGAAAATGGTCCTGGCCCAGACTGCGAGCTCCTGGTCTGGAACCATTGTTTGGAAAGAATACTTCAGACTTTCTTTCAAAACACTTTGGACACTTTGGTTTTGATTAATTCTCAAAGAGTGAATTATGTTAAGAAAACTGATTCAATCCTCATTACATCAGACTAGACTACACCACTGCTACTTAAATATAATGTTACTAATGTTAATGTTAAAGAGGCAGTTATGGTGATGTTTCAATACAAACAGTAATTTCTCATTTGTATGTATTTTCTCAGGAGTCAAAAGGGGGTGCAAACATTTTGGCACTCTTAAACTTGTCTAATAAGATGAATCAAGATTATTGTAGTAGATTCATGCAACATATGATGTATTTACTGGACATGTCCGATTGTTCAAGGCCAACTTACATCAACTCCAGGAGGCCCAGGAGGTCCAGGAGGTCCCTGGTCATTAGAAACGAAATATTGAAAAACAATATGTATGTATATACACTGAATACAATATGTACAAAATGTCCTTAACTTGCACTACTGATCACATAGAAAATGCTAATGTTACTTGCTCCTTCTATAGCACTGGCCTGGATAGTACTGAGCAAGTCTTTCATTCTTCTTACACAGAAGGATCTCTGCCAGGGAAAAGTTGATCCAAGCCTTTAGAGACATCAAGCTCCAAATAAGAGCATTTTTGAGGCAGAAGAGTCTCCTCCTTCATGGATGGTGTCCAGAGTGGAGCATGGTGGAATTCCTGCCTAAGAGCAAGCAGGCTCTTCCCCCAAGCTTGTAACTCATGAGACAACAGTCAGTACTGGTCCAATATGTGTGTCCAGTATATATACACACAGCACCAGCACAGAAAGCAAGCGTTTTACTGCTAAAAGTGCTAAAGGTCAAAAGTGGTCAACATTTTTTGCATGATAAATTAAACCTACAATAAATCTGTTTTTGGCCTTTTATTTGACATTCAGGAAAAATATGGGGAAAAAAATGTGTTGACTGAACACTGTGTTCTCAAACTTGGGTTCTTCTGCGTCTTTTGTGAACCATGAAAAAGGCTCCCGAGTTGCACAACAGAATAGCGTTCTGGAGTTCGAATCCAGAGGCAATCATGAGAGCAAAATTGGCTGTGCTCTCAGGGTGAGTGGGGTGGCATACTCTCTCTCCCCTGTCAATCACAGCAACACTAGCCAATCATGGGTGTCTGTGAGCTCATGTATGCAGAACAGGGCAAAGTGTCCTGCATACATGGAGGAGTGTGTTACGCTGCCCTGTGATGCAGCATGAGTTACAGTTTGGAAAGATGTGGGGGCTGGCTTCATGTGTCTCCTAGTTGTCATGTGAGAGGGGAGAGTTAGCTAGTGAGTGGGAACCGACAAGTCCAAATTGTGGAGATAACGGAGGAAAAAAACAAAACAGACATTAAAAATACATACAGCACTGTGTTCAGGACATATAATAAAATGTACAGTGATGTATGCTGGGATATGGCAAGGGCAGTAAAATCATTTTGAGGGAAAAATTTGTTTTGTTTTGTTTTTTTACTCACAGGTAATCCTTCAGGCCCTCTATGTCCTTTTGCTCCTTTTGACCCAGGCCTTCCTGGTTCAGTGTTCTATAAAATATAAGAAGACACCCAAAGTCAATGAAAGTGAATGAATAAATTAATATTGAATAATGACAGAATAATCTTAATAATGCATAATATAATCCATTTCTGTGGCACAAGTATTTCTAATTTCAAGCTTTCAGCTCCTATTTGAATGAACTTGCACAAACCAATTCATACAAATGCATCTATACAGTTTTGACTGGATCATGGTCAGGCTGGTAGGATAATACCAACCAGCTGTTGTTCTTTTACAGCTGCCTCACTCATGCTAGTTCTCTTGCTCTCAAATTCCACACTTTAAAGCCGACAAGTATCAGTCACAATGTGAAGGGCTGTTTTGCTTTGCTTTACACAGACATCTGACAAAGACAAACCCCTTGGGTATTGAAGATGTTGCGCAAACCCCATGAAATATTTCTAATCACACAAGAACATTCCCAAATAGCCCTCGTGAGCAGAACACAGCACACCCCTTAAGCATGACTGCAGATTTAGAACAGAGGAAGACACAGGCATGATCCATATGGTTCAAATTTGTTACATAGTCTGATAGAACATATCTCAAAGACACAGTACAGACCCCATGAGCAGCCCAAGGACAGGAAGATTAACAAAACTTTGTGTGAAGTATGTACTATGTAATACTCTAGAATGAAACAAATATCTTACTTTTATGAGTAATTCAGAGAACTGAGCAATATATACAACAAATGACAAATTTGTAAACACGTGCAGTGGTATGTCTCATGCAATGCACTCTATCTATAAGCTATCTATTTTGCTAAAAGAGTCAGCTAGCAAAAAAGATTCTGATGCTCCACCTCAGCATTGCTATGTTCTTCAAGGTAATCAGACATCCAGTACAAGAAGAATAAATGTTCCTCTCACTTTCTTTGAAGGAAATATAAGATCAACTCATGCAATACATCACATGAGTAATTGTTTACTGAGTATTGCTGAGTAGAGTTAACCTGCAGTCGTCATAGGTTTCACTGTGCAACAGTCCGACATATGCAGTGATGGCTGGTGAGAAGGGTGAAGATAAAGAAGGGAGGGATAAAATCCAGAAGCTCAACAATTAAATGATTAAAGTTGATTGATGATCAATAATATAATATAATAATATATAGTTAATATATAATAAATAATATAATAGAATGATCTCACCTTTTGTTCAAACAAAATATACTAAACATACAGTTCTGTTACCTGTCCTTTTGTGTAATTTGCATTCAGACAATCTGCACTTGGCTTGGACATGTGTTTCTCTTCCAAATAGATTTTAGGGGGAAAAAGTATGATAGACTAAATAACCCACTTCATTCATGTTCATTACACCTGCAACTGTATTTCACATTCTGACATCACTTCCGATGTTGTGTTCTGGTGCATCAGCAGCATAGACTAAAAAATATCAGCTCAAATGCACATGAAATCTAGGGTTTCACTCGGTGTAAACACCTGAGATGATCAGAATATCAGTTGCTCTCCGAGATCTAATGCCAAAACTTTTCCCTTGCCCTTTCACTTACCCTCCCAGAGTAGCAGAACAGCAACCCTTTGCAATGCCAGTGGTTTTTCTCAAGCGCTCGCTGTATTTTGCTCAACATATTCCCATCTCCTACTTTTTCCATAATGCACTTGACTGTAATGCATAGAATTTATGTACCTTAGTTGCCAGTAGTAGCTGGAATGAGGCTGTGCTTTTGGTAGCATAGAGAAATGGTTTCAGAGCAGATTTTGACATAGAACTCGTTGCCACACTGACGCAGTCAACTTAGACTCACTAATCAACCTATCTTTCCAACCTCTTCTAGGAGCACAGGTCAAGTCAGCCATCCTGCCCAGACAATTCTCCACTATCACACGCTGAACTCCCAGAACCAATGGAGATAGAAGCATCAGAGAAGGTGTTGGGTTTGTATTGCAGACAGAGCTAGGACACATCATCAGAAACTTGTGAAGACTGATCTCGACTTTGTAAGGTTCACAATTCAAGAAAGTGGGTCAAGTGTCAAGGTGACCTTGTGTGCTAATGCAGTGAGTATGATTTCTGGCGTTTCATATTTCAACCACTGCTTTTGTCTGTAGCTCTGTACTGCAGAAAATCTCACTATATAATTCCAGTCCTGACTGACTTTAGTGCTGCAGGAAACTTAATTGAACATTAACTTGTTCAGCATTTAGACATCTCCATCTCACCAGTCTCACCCACTGTATGGCTCCATAAAGCATAACCCCCCGATTTCATAAGACCATATACAGTTGCAATCAAAATTATTCGACCCCCATTGCAAATCAGGTTTATTGTCAAAATACAGACTTTCAGCTGTTTGCAATGAACAAATCAAACAAAAGCAATTGAAAAAGCTCAACACAACGAATGCTTCAAGTGGTTTATATGTGATATATATATAGTTTCCTGGCCAGATTCTTGTCAGTTACATCCACCTTGGTTAAAACACCTTCCGATCTGACTCCTGTAGAGATCTCGGTCCTGTTTCATGACCTCTTTTAGTGTTTAGTTAGAAGAAGGCCAATGTGCTTCTCCTTCACCACCTATATGACTGCTCTATAGAGCTCTAGTGGGTTACTCACATTGCAGGGCTAGGCCCTATCCCCTGTCCCCAGTAGAAATTACGTCTATGGATGACTATATTTCAGAGGTCCTTGCTCCAGGGTATATCAGGCTCTCAAAGTCTCCAGCTGCTACAGAACTCTTTTTTATGTTGAAGGAAGGGGGCCTTCGCCCATGTATTGACTACAGGAGACTTAACAGTATCACGATGAAATATCCCCATCCTCTCTGTTTAGTGCCTTCATTCGTTGAACAACTTAGAGAAGCTATCTGTTTTGCTAATTTTGATTTCGGCATCGTATCATTAATCTTATCATTATTGATGAGTGAAAAAAAAATCCTTTATCATCAACCCCACTGGGCAATTAACAAAAAAAATAGAGGGAACATTGTGTGTCATGGCTGTGCTTTCTCAGCAGCTGGGAGAGCCACCAAAGATGTACCATGTACCACATAGCCTTTTTCTCTGGCAATCTTCATTCTGCCAAGGAGAACTATGATACTAGTAATCCATATCTGCTGACCATAAAACTTACACTCAAAGAGTGGCACCACTCACTGAAAGGGGCCACTCACCTTGGTCATGCTACCTGCTGTGGGCAAAAATAGCACAAAACTCCCTAAGCCTTTTCTTAACTGGTTTGAACCCATTTCACTGCATGGTGGGTTAATAACTTCCATTTGTCGCATGGGATCAGTCGATACATCCAATCTTTTTTTTTTAACTAAGATGTTCAATCATTTTAGGATTTTACTGTCAGAAGAAAAAGAATTGTTTCATTGTGTGTTCATCCAGTGGTCAATGAGGCGTTCACCATTTCTTACCTTG
The DNA here is from genome assembly GCA_023630585.1 of Cranoglanis bouderius. Classification (NCBI taxonomy): domain Eukaryota; kingdom Metazoa; phylum Chordata; class Actinopteri; order Siluriformes; family Cranoglanididae; genus Cranoglanis; species Cranoglanis bouderius. The sequence goes on along the minus strand of CM042553.1, from coordinate 5,350,710 downwards.
TCAGGTTTTTGGCAAGGCTTTTAGGAGTTATTTGCAAAACTACATGGCAAAAAAATTAATTCGGAATCACCATAATTTTGCTAATCATTGCTTGTTTTTTTTTTTTTTTTTGTCAGCACAATATTTCTGTGCTCCGAAAGTGTCCACTGCTGCACTTTATGGCCAAAAACAAGGCCCTTAATCAAGAGGCCTATAAGGAGTTTAAACATTTATTGTTCAGATTGTGCTAATTGTTTCGGTGATTATTATAACATGTAGATTATTGTTCAGATGACATGACTAAAGTCATGGTATAAATGTTTTTTAATCTTCTCTCATTTTTTGCAGACACAACATTCCTTGTTTTATGCAAAAGTTTAAAAGTCCCTCTGATATCAAATGTTTTTACTTGGCTCTGTCAAATGTGGTTCAGCCCATAAGCACTGGGGAGGTACAGATGGTGAGATAAGGGAGCTGCACAAAACATTCTTGCCTAATATGCATGAACTTACTGTCTTTAATAGAGTCGAACAAACAAGACTGTTTTCCAAGCATACTCTTTACATTCAATTGAATGTTGTTATGCTGTGAGCCTGAAATCACATAATCGACAGCACTTTTAACTATGACTAACTACAAATATCCAATCCCACCAAAGCACTCAAAACAAGATCTCATTATTGGAATACAAACAAGTGTAGCAGTTCATCAAATGCATAATAGGGGTGGGAATCTTTGGGCACTTCACAATCCGATCCCGGTTCCGATTCTGGGAGTCACGATCTGATACCAAAACGATTCTTGATGTACATTTTTTCCCTAATTAATTCTTCTGCTGTGCAAATACATCAACTTTACATTTTAACCAAAATTGGAGTTTCTATACTTTTTGTTTATAGTTGGAATCTCTGTATAATGGTCATTTATAAGGATTACAGTACTTATGGATTACAGTACTTATGGATTACAGTACTTATGGGGGAGAGATACAACTGCACATGTGAGAGCAATGCAGAGAGATGGGGAGTGTGAGGAGATAGCTGCTCTCCACTTATATTTCTTTTTATTCCCTTTTATTTTGTGACTGAGTTGGTTGTTAAACGCTTCATGTATGTGGAGGAGGTAGTGCTATGATGATGAAGAATTCACCAGCATGTGTACGTGCGTCTGTCAACGTTTATTATTTTCTGTTCTGGCGTGCGCTGTAATGGAAGTTGAATGTAATACGTGTCTCAAAGAGGAAAAAAATAGACATAACTCACTTGAAGGAGACACGAGGCAAACAGGAATTAACATTTCATCCTGTATTTAATTAAATGTCCGGGCACTACCTCATCCACATGCATGAAGACGAGCGGGGAAGCGTTTAACAACCAACTCAGTCACAAAATAAAAGGGAACAAAAAGAAACATAAGTGGAGAGCAGCTATCTCCTCACACTCCCCATCTCTCTGCTGTCTCTCTGTGCTCTCTCACCTGCGCTCTCACATGCGCAGTTGTATTTCTCCCCCATAAGTACCGTAATCCTTATAAGTGACCGTTACGGTGCACAATCATGATTTGAATTGAATGCAGAATCGATTCAGAATCGCGATGCATCGAGTATTTCTCCCACCCCTAATGCATACCGAACCAACTGTGAAGTCACCATACGGGCTCCAGGTGTGAGCCAAGCTTGTGTGACATTACATTGTATAGCATGGGAAAGTTGGCCCGAGTCCTAGTTTGAGTGCAGGCCTATACCCTCACTCATTATTTGGATACTTATTTAGATCTGGGAACACAAGCTTTATCAAAACGCAAGTTATTACAGTACAGTTCTACAAAAGCACACAAACTGGTAAAGGAGCCAAATATTTGATCATACATGATCTAGCATTTCCTGTCCTGTCGGAACCAGACTCTCCAACTAGACTTCTCCAGCTTCCATAACTCCTGAACAAGAAACATGACCTTGCTAGGATGAACTCTTTGCAAAACATTTTCAGCCATTTTTTTGTTACCAACCCAGAGGAACTGAACTGTTTATTCAATTGGACTGGATTTCCAACATCATGTAAACACAGACAGAGTGAAAAATGTGCAAACACAACAACTGCTAAAGAGCACAAAACACTTTGCTTTAAAGAAAACTATATTCCAAACAGAAGTGCTTAAATCCATTCCGTTGTAAAGAGTGTAATTGTGTTTTATTTAAATTAGGAACCAATAATGACAGCACTTAAGAATGTGTACTATCCACGTTTATCATTCTAATCTTCCAATATGATGCAACATTAATCTGAATTAATTTTCTTCTGAATTGAGCTTTCTCTACAAAAATACCTTGCTACCTTTGTCATCACGTTGTTTTCCACTTTCCCTTTTGGTCAGTTATTAAGTCAAGTCATCCCATCATATTCGTAGTCAACTGGGGCAACTTTCCCCACTGTTTATTTTTAAAGACTTGTTTTCCCAACAAACCCAATGCTATTCACACTGCTGTTCTATACTAACTATATGTAATACACCGCATGTGTCTAATCTCCAGATCCAACTGGCTATACACATGATATCTTGTGAGGGCTGAAGATTCTTCTGTCAGATTGAAACATATGGGATTTATTACAACCGGCATAGTGGCGGAGGATTTTGGCGTCAGTAAAGTGCATTCTTGGCTGAACCCGGACTTTCCAAAGAAACACATTGTGGAGAACAATCTAAGAGTTGCTACCAACACTATTTATCTTCAAATAATACAATGGCAGTTTATTCAAGATTTAAGTATTAAGCTTAAGTTTCTATTCTCTGTTTATCCTTATGTTCTTTTCCATTTTTTAGTTAAAAGAAGAGAAAAGTCTGGAGCAATGTCCTCAGAATGTTTCTGACAGAAACATCCTTCTAAGTCTAATTTATCTATTAAAATGTGTTACCAGTCTGCTAAAAACACTGTGTCCATAACAAGATACACACAGCTGTCTACACTCAAATCTGGTGCCAGCAACCACACTACCATCAAAGAGAAAAGCTGAACAGGTCTCAGTAAATACTTGATAGCTAAAACAAAAATAGTCAGTTGGATAAAGGACAGACAAATAATTAACGGAAGGGAAGTGATAGACAGATCTAGGTCAGAAATAGGACAGCAGGCGTGGGTGGAGAAAGATATTTGCAATATGGTTTTCTGTTGAGAAAACAGCAAATGTACCAGTGCCACTAAACTAGTTAGACTCTTCTTAGGTACTCACATCTAAACCAGGTTCACCAGGTTCACCATCATCCCCTTTGGGCCCTGGTGTTCCTCTGCTTCCCTGAAGAGGACAAGAGAATGAATAAAAAATTGAGCTTTAGAGTCTAGAGTTTCTCAGAATCAACAGCAACAAACTTTTCATCATGTATAATCTCGCCACTCGCATTATCTGATGTAAGCACTATTAAAAGCAACCTGAAGTGGAAGAAAGAGAAAACTTGTTGACAGCTTGATACTTACAGGCTCTCCAGGATCTCCCCTGGGACCATGATAACCCTAGGACAGGGAAAAGACAAAGATACATCAACCCCTAATGAAACAATGGAGCTTTTTTGAGTACATTTTCTCGAGAGTACTGATATACCTGGAATCCATGGCAACCCTCTGTTCCGTTTCCTGGTGGTCCATCTTCTCCCTATGGATTAAACAACATTATCACAGTAGCCAGTTTGTAGACTCCTGTTTGTGGAAACCTGCATCTTTGGTTATTTTACACAGAACAAGACTAACACACCCTCTCTCCCATAAGGCCTCTGTCTCCTGGGGCACCTTTGATTCCTCTGGGTCCTTTACTACCCTAAAAAAGAGAAAGGATGAACATAATAAGTGTTTTATGTGATTAGTATGTTCAGACAGCAGAAAATGGCATGTTTTAGTTTTTAAAACCTCTTACCTCTTGGCCTGGGGGACCCTCATCTCCACGGTAACCTGAAGGCCCAGGCTTTCCTGTCTCACCCTGAGATTGAATGAAAATTTAGATTTTTAATGAAAATAATTTATGAGTTTATGCATTAACTAATATACTGTGATACTAAATTATATACAGCACATTCCAAAAGTGTTTGATTAATGGATTTTTTTTTCTCATCAGTCAACAAAAATACCCCATAGTGAAAAAGCAAAAACATTTTGTAAATGTTTTTAAAAATGAAATATCAAATTTATACAAGTATTCTGACCTTTTACTCTGTACTTTATTAAAGATGTTGAGTCAAATCTGGACTCTGGCTGGGTCATTTAAAGACAGAGACTTGTACCAAAACCCACTCCTGCATTGTCTGGGCTGTGTATTTCAGGTCATTGTTGTGTAGGAAGATAAACCTTGAGCAGGTTTTCCTCAATGATATCTCTGTACTCCATTCATTTTTCCTTAATCCTGACAAACCATCCCCAGAGCATGATGCTGCCAATGCTGCACTTCAGTGTATGGATGAACTTGAGCAGGTGATGAGCAGTGCCTGCCTCCCCTTGAGATGTAACACCTGACCACAGGATTTTTAAAATTTGTTATTTTACACAGACGCCTTTATCCAGGGTAACTTACATTTTATCTCATTTTTTATACAACTGAGCAGTTGAGGGTTAAGGGCCTTGCTCCAGGGCCCAGCAGTGGCAGCTTGGTGGTGCTGGGATTTGAACTCACAACCTTCCGATCAGTTATCCAATATCTTAACCACTGAGCTACCACTGCCTTTTAACCATATAATCTTGCCTTTTGGCAAACGCCTGGAGAGAGGTCATGTGAGTTCAAATCCCAGCACCGCCAAGCTGCCACTGTTGGGCCCTGGAGCAAGGCCCTTAACCCTCAACTGCTCCCCGGGCGCCGCAGCAAAAATGGCTGCCCACTGCTCCGGGTGTGTTCACGGTTTGTAGTGTGTGTGTTCACTACTCACAACTTCTAATGTGCGTGCACTAACTTGGATGGGTTAAATGCAGAGGACAAATTCCAAGTATGGGTTACCATACATTGGCCTTCACATGTCACTTTCACTTTGTGAGAAATAGCCTGCTTCTGGCCATAAAGGCCTGATGGGTGTAGAGTTAGTTGTCCTTCTGCCAAATTCTCTACCTCCAGAGTTCTGTCAGAGTGACTTTTGGGATCTTATGGGTGGGAGTGTCATGGTCTGGGGCTGCATGAGTGCTGCCGGCACTGGAGAGCTAATGCCAACATGTACTGTGACATACTGAAGCAGAGCATGATCCCCTCCCTTCGGAAACTGGGCCGCAGGGCAGTATTCCAACATGATAACGACCCCAAACACACCTCCAAGACGACCACTGCCTTGCTAAAGACGCTGAGGGTAAAGTTGATGGACTGGCCAAGCATGTCTCCAGACCTAACCCTATTGAGCATCTGTGGGGCATCCTCAAACAGAAGGTGGAGGAGCACAAGGTCTCTAACATCCACCAGCTCTGTGATGTTGTCATGGAGGAGTGGAAGAGGACTCCAGTGGCAACCTGTGAAGCTCTGGTGAACTCCATGCCCAACAGGGTTAAGGCAGTGCTGGAAAATAATGGTGGCCACACAAAATATTGACACTTTGGGCCCAATTTGGACATTTTCACTTAGGGGTGTACTCACTTTTGTTGCCAGCGGTTTAGACATTAATGGCTGTGTGTTGAGTTATTTTGAGGGGACAGAAAATTTACACTGTTATACAAGCTGTACACTCACTACTTTACATTGTAGCAAAGTGTTATTTCTTCAGTGTTGTCCCATGAAAAGATATAATAAAATATTTACAGAAATGTGAGGGGTGTACTCACTTTTGTGAGATACTGTATATGTGTTACATGGTCTGGGAAAACCCATCAGATATCACTCTGACAAACAACCAAAAACAAAGATCAATTTTAACAAAATTGGATTTTTCTAGTTATTGGATAGCTATAGTACTCTGCAAAAGTCAGAGACCACACTTTTGTTTTAGCTCATATGGTCATTTAGTACTTATTGTTAATTATTTGGTTGTGAACAACAATAATTGGAAAATGTACACCACATTAATTCCATTTTCAGTTAAACAGCCATGCATGCTTTAAATCACCTTTGTGTGATTTATGAACAATACCATAATGAACAATAATGATGGGTAAATGTATTTAACAGAAAATCACACAAAGGTCTTCAATGCTCATTAGACAATCACTGTGTTGTCTCATTGGAACTGGAAATGAGTCTATAAATGCAATTTTCTTCCTTTTCACTTTTAGGGGTAACCAGAGGGTAAAATGCCAGAACATTACTTCAGGTTGAGATTCATGTAAATGAAAAACATATTACAGTTTAGGAAAGCCTGTAGTTTTCAGACAGATATATAGCCGAAAATGACCAAATTTGACCATATGGAGGGTTTTCCCAGGCCACCACACATATATGAACACATAGATCAGGTTCCTTTCTAAGGGAACTCAACGTTGCGTGAGCTTCACTCTGTAGGAAATGCCTTCGCACACAACCGGTATCTGAAGTCTGTGTAAAATCACGCCTATTTATAGGCCTGCCATGGTCAGGTGACATGGCAAATAAGTGTCACGTGATATAAAAACGGCACCTGTGAACCATGCCGTCAGCCTTATTATCTTCAGTGAAAGACTGCATGTCAGTTGTTTGTGTGAAAGCTCCTAAAAACTCTTCACTTCCTCTATTTCTCAGAAAATTATACTGATGTTACTGATGCGCTGCCTGACAGGTAGTCAGTCGGGAACTTTTCATAGGTGCACCAAGCAATTATGGTAGCAGTTGCATTATGGATGTTGTAGCACAGTTTAATTGAAGCGTAGGATTGCAAAAAACATCCTCGTTTTTGCTTACTTAATGGTTAGCATACGCGCATGTAACGCTAATACGGTCATGTGTCCTTATTAATCATTTAATTCTTTTAAAAACATCCACGGCCCACCGGCGGACCACTGTGTCATTAAGTGTAAAACTATGCTGTGTACACAGCTGCTGTGGGTACGTGTGATATATCTTTGGAAAGCTAAGATTCTTGTGCTTCGATTGATATAAACCAACACTTACAAAACTGAGGCAGCTCACCTATGAAGCCTAATATGTCCATATTTAGTCCAAAACACATTATTACATCAATAAATACCCACTCTGTTATGAGTCCGGTTCACTTTCAGCACTTCAATTTAAGAGTCTGTGCGTAAAGATACAGAAACTTTTTTACATAGTTTGTATTTTTTGCTTGTAATTTATTTAGTTATTATTTACTTGAAGGGAAAAAAAACCCAACGCCAAAACTTAAAGCATTTTTCAAAAATACTTGAAATATACATATACATTTCTTTTAATTTATTTTAATATTTAACTTTATAAATAAGAAGTGTGTGTTGTTCATTTATGGCATATTTTTTTGTTTTGCATGCTTGTAATTTTTTTGTATATTTATTTTTATACCTTTAATTACTTGTGGGGGGAAAAAAAACTTGAAACATTTTGAAAGTGTGTTGTTTAGTTAGCATGTTTTTGTGTTTTGCTTTGGTAATGAAATTGGTACCGAGTACCTGTTACAATTCCCCGTCACCCTGATCACCGAAGTGAGCTGTGCGAGTGGTGCACTTCCGGATTTAGTGACATTGACACTGTTTACTTCTCCACGTGTGTTTTGTTTTGATTTCTGTCCTGTCTCTGCCCCTGTATTGTCATTGGTTTCTTCCTAATGTGTTTCAGCTGTTTTGTGTTAACCACCTTGATTACTGTGTGTATTTAAACCCCCATGTTTCTCTGTCTGATCGTGAAGTATTAGCACAGTTACCTTAGTGGTCTGTCTCTTACCAAGCCTTTTGATCTTGTTTCTCGTTTTCTGGTTTTGATCCTGTTTCCGCCTCGTGTTTTGATTCTTGTCTAGCCTAATTCATGTTGTTTGCCGATTGGCTGACCCACGCCTGTTTTATGACCACGATATCTGCCTCACGTTTTGAATTTTTGACTGCTGTTCCTAATAATCTGACTGTTCCTAATAAACTGACTTTTATCTGCACTTGCATCCGTCTTCGCCTCCATCACTCGCAAAACCTTGGTACCGACTACTGAAATTTTGGTACCGTGACAAGCCGCTCTTGGCTCGCTCTCTTCTCAGCCGAAGAGAGTTGGATTTTGGAGCCTTGTGGCTCTGGGCCAGCCGTTGATGAGTCAGCCAGCCGGCTCAGGTCCTGGGGATCCTGTATGGATCTGGATGAGGAACTGGAGACGAGCGCTGCTCTATCTCTTGCTCTGTCCTCCGGATCTGACTTTCCGCTTCCGGGTTTTGGAGCTCGCGTCACGACTCCTCCTTCCAGTATGTAATGTCAACCCATGAGTGTCCAGTGCACCAAAAACGGATAACAGATCTCAATCATATAAAGCACTGCTTGAAGTGATCACTAGGGCTTTAGACTGGCCCGGGGAAGAGGAAGCAGCTCCTAGCAGGCTGGACGAATGCTTTCTCCCAAGTGAAATTAAAACTTCCCTTTTTTCCAGAAGTGCATTATGAATTATCGCGCTTCGCCGAGCCACAGACTTGTCAGAGAGGCACCTATGGCTCAACCTCTCAGGAATGGGGGATAAGGATAAGGCCCCCCTGCTGGATGCCCCTGTCGAACCTTCCGGCTTGTTCGGCGGTGTGGTTTACGCCATCGCTGGCAGGATTCATGAGGCGAAACAGCAAACGGTGGCATTCAGCCAGTTCCTTTCCCGTCAGTTGAGTTTGCCCGGGCATCCACGAGTGGAGCTCGGGCCAGCATTAGTGTGAGGGAGTCACAGAAGGTGAGTGTGGTGGCCCGCCTTCCCCCGCGGAAAACTAGAGGGACCAGGCGGCCACAGTTGCAGGCTGCTAGTAGGCCCGATCTAAGAATGATCATTAATGCCAAGCAGGCAAAGAAGGAGCGGTCCTGATGGGCCGCGGAGGGAGGTATCTGAGGACATGAGGTTGTAAGGGCAGTTAGCCACCAGTATTACTGTAGGGCCCCCCCAGCCAATACTGTCCCAAGTTTTCAGTCCCCTCTGGTCAGCAAGTTGTCACAGGGCAACAAAAATCTGATGCTTTCCCTCTGACAGAATGTGGAAACATTAACATCAATAAAAGACCATCTGTCAGCATGGAAACTACTGCCAAATGTGTCTCCATGGGTTCTGTCCACCATAGAAAAGGGTTACCAGGATCTCGACCTCCCTGGGTCAGAGGTGTGCTCACCACAGAGCAGAGCCCGACGTTAGCACAGAAAGTAAGATCCCTCTTGGACAAAGGGGCTATAGAACATGTACCCCTTACTATGAAGGAGGGAGGTTTTTACAGCTGTTATTTCCTGGTCCGCAAAAAAGATGAGAGTATGCGGCCAATTTTAGATCTGTGTCATCTGAACCATACTCTTCGGACATACAGGTTCAAGATGTTGACGCTCAAACTTATCGTTCCACAGATTCAGTTCAAGGACTGGTTTGTGACAATAGATCTAAAAGAATACCATTACCAATACCATTGGGCCTATGGCACATGAGACCGTTTCAGTGGTGGCTGAAAAGTCACTGAGGACGAAACCCCTAAGGATAACCAGTGTCACACGGCGATGCCTACTGTACTTGCTCTGAGAATTTGGAGGTGTCCCTGGTTTCTAGCATCAGGTCACACTTTAGGGGCGTCTCCTTATTGCAAGATGGTAATGACAAACACCTCCCTCACGAGCTGGGGCATGGTCTTAGATGGCCATCGAGCTCACAGTCTCTGGTGCGGCCCTCATCTAGAGTGGCATATAAATCGCCTAGAAATGCGGGTCATGTTCCTAGCACTGAAATTATTTCTTCCTCAGTTGAGAGGCCACCATGTGTTAGTGCAACAGACAATACAGCAGTGGTCTCATATATCAACCACCAGGGAGGGTTACGTTCATGCCCCCTGTTCAGGCAGGCGTAACTAGTACTTCTCTGGGTCTAGGGAAAGTTTTTGTCATTGAGTGCAATGTACATTCCAGGCAACCGAATCTATCGTCACAAACCGGGCAACCGGAATGTGGGGGAAGACATCCTGTCGAGGCAGGCACTGAGGCCCCAGGACAGGAGGCTCCATTCACAAGTGACTGAGTGGTTATCACCCTTGGCCGGAACTATGGAAACTGTGAGTCTGGCCCCTGAGGGGCACCAGCTCATAGATTCCGGTATCTCAACCGTGGTTGTAGAGACTCTGTTGAATGCTAGAGCACAATCCACGAGAAAACTGCATGCACTCAAGTGGTGACTTTTTTGTCTCGTGGTGTGAGGAACATCAGTTAGACCCAGTAAACTGTGAAATAGCTACAGTCCTGGAGTTCTTACAGGGACGTTTCTCAGCAGGGTTGCCTCCTTCTACAATCAGGGTCTATGTGGCCGCCGTTTCGGCCAGCCATGCCCCTATTGATGGAGCCTCTTTGGGGCAACATCCTCTAACTTTGAGGTTTATGCGTGGTGTCAGGAGGCTGAGGCCCATCTGCAGACCACCCTTTTCTTCCTGGGACCTGTCTGTAGTCCTGGAAGGCCTGTCAGGTGCAAACTGGAGCCCTTAGAGTCATCCTCAGAGAAGCTTCTGAATCTAAAGGTAGCTCTTCTGCTGGCCCTAACATCTCTCAAGCAAGTAGGAGATCTACAAGCTCTCTCTGTTGCCTTGAGTTTGCCCCAGATTATCCAAGGCCTTCCTATATCCTAGGCCGGATTATATTCCAAAAGTGCCTACATCTGCTGCCCAGCCGGTAGTGTTGAAGGCTTTCTGCCCTTCTCCGTTCCTCACACTGGAAAAAGAGAAATTGCACCTACTGTGTCCAGTAAGGGCTCGCTGTACTTACGTACACCAATCCGGACAGTGACGTAAATCGAAGCAGTTGCTGGTCTGTTTTGGTGGCGAAAGTAGAGGTGATTACTGTGTCAAAGCAGCGCATCTCTAATTGGATTGTGGAAGCTATCTCTATTGCTTATGAGGCATGCGGTCTCGCTACGCCTCTGGGCATAAGGGCTCATTCCAATAGGGGGGTCGCCACCTCGAAGGTTTTTAATCCTTGCAGGATTCAATATTCATTCAATGTTACAGACTGGACATGGATTCCACCCCAGGCTTGCAGTGACCCTCGGGCTTGGACCTTTTTTGAACAGGCTCCCTGGGATATTCCCGTTTGCAGGGATCTATTGTCTCAAGACAGAGGATTGATTTATCACTCTCGGCTGGAACTATGGAAACTGTGAGTCTGGCCCCGAGGGGCACCAGCTCATAGATTCCGGTCTCTCAACCAAGGTTGTAGAGACCATGTTAAATGCTAGGAACGTCAGTGTGACCCAGTGAACTGCACAATAGCTACAGTCCTGGAATTCTCACAGGAACATTTCTCAGCAAGGTTGGCTCCTTCTACGATTAGGGTCAACGTAGCTGCCATTTCAGCCAGCCACGCCCCTATTGATGGAGCCTCTGTGACAGGCCATACCCTCAGTATGACGGAGGGGGTATACTCGTTCCCACAGTGTGAATCTCACACAACGTTGAGTTCCCTTAGAAAGGGAACGTCTGGGTTACGCATGTAATCCTGTTCCCTGAGAAGGGAACGAGACATTGCATAGCTTTGTCATACTGGGACATGCCTGTGAATTGCATCTTCGCTTCAAATAATAGAGGCTGACGGCATGGTTCACATGTGCCATTTTTATATCACGCGATGCGCTTAATTGCCACATCACCTGACCACGGCAGGCCTATAAATAAGCGTGATGTTACACAGACTTCAGATACCAGTTGCGCGCGAAGGCGCTTCCCACAGCATGAAGCTCGCGCAACGTCTTGTTCCCTTCTCAGGGAACAGGGTTACATGCGTAACCCAGATGATTCCATTTGACATCAAAATCAGAGATTTTTAAAACCAAGTCCAAATTCCAGTGTGTTTGTGTGCCCTTTGGAACACATGGAACACCCATGAAATATTTGCACAAAAGTTTATCTAGTGTTCAACTTTCTACCAGATTTTTAGTGTTGAGTCATAAGCCAGAAATACACTTATGAGTCCATAGAAACCACATTATTGTTTATTTGCAGCTTTTACTTTTCCTGAAAAGGAATCTTGACACATGAAAAAAACAAAAAGAGCCAAATGAAAGAGGCTTAGGTTGCACAAAAAGATTTATTTATTTTTTTTTTTTTTAAAAACTGAATTTCTGAGAGAATATGTCCTGAGAGAATGTATGTATGAGAGGTGAGAACCATTTTTTTTTTTTTTAAACATCACCTTAAGTGTTCCTAGTATGTTATTGCAGTATTTTATCTTTTCCCTGCACTGCAAATAATTATATCTTAGCAAGTGAAAATATCTTGAATATAGTAAAAACAATTTTTTAAAAAATAAGATTATATGCCAATAGAATAAGCAAATCTAAAGCTTGAAATTAGTAAAATGTCTAGAAACAGGCATAATAATAATCCTCTATTTGTTTTTTTTTTGTAATCTTATAATAGGAAATACTAGATAAATGTGACTATATTTAAGATACTTTCACTTGCTAAGATGACATTCTTTGTAGTTTAGAATCTTTGACCTCACAAAAAAAAACACTGTGCATGTTTTGTTTTTGTTTTTGTTTTTGTAGTAAAGAGACATTTTTTAGTAAACTGACCATTCATCTCTATAGTGATCTGAAAAGCTCAGAGATGTAGAACTGGTACAAATAAAGTGTGTGTAGCTGAGAATAGATGTTTGCATGAAGTTATTCATCCATTATCTTAACAAAATAATAGCTGGAAATATGTTTAATTTTCAGTCTAATTTTGTAATGTCATGAAATTCTGATTAGGTTTGCTAAATACTGATTTAGTCACACTGTAACACGACACTATGAACCCTGCAGCTGGTCCCTGATCTTGACAAGCTGGTCAAATTCAACATTTAAAGTGAAGACAGTAATGGGAAAATGCAGTCTTCTACTGCTGACAACTAACAATAACTAAGTGGAACTTGAGAAAAAAGAAGCAGAAATAATCAGTGATAGCAGGTATCTAAAAGTTCCCTTAAAAATGAGTCAGTTACTTAGATTTGGATTGAGTTACTGTGTACACCTGGGAACCAGTCAGGCTCAAGAAATCTTAAAACCTTTAATCTTGCTTTTACCCCTTTCACATCATCTCACCACCCAAATCAGTTCCTCTGCTCTCTGGTGTGACTCCTAAGCAACATCCAACATCTGTGGGTGGGTGGGTGGTTGGGAGGTGGGGTGGGGTGGGGGGATTGGGGCTCACAAAATGCCTGAGCTCTGAGATCAGCTTTCAACCCTCTTTGAAGTTTAGAAGACTCACATATCATATGGTCAACCAAGTCCTCAGTCCTGTCTGCAATCCTCATATATTTCATGTTTTTAATTATTCAACAATTTTTCTTTGTAATGAAGAAAAAAATAAAAGCCATTGGTGATGTTTAAGGATTTTGAACCTATGACCATTGTATCTCTGTAGAAAATTACATTTTGTTGGCTACTACTAAAAGTGTTAGGGTTTACATCAGATTAGTTAAAGCATGCATGGCTTTGTCACTTACTGGGTCACCATTAGGTCCAGCTGATCCCTCACGTCCCGGCTCGCCCCGAGGACCTGGCTCGCCCTACAAAGGTCAAAGGTCACTTTAATCAAATTATTAAGTCATTCAATTTTGGTGCATTACATTATAAACCTGGTCTGGTTGGTACAAAATTACATACTTCACTTAAATTAATACTGTTATGTTATGTATTTCTTCCTAATCTTACATAAAAAAACACACACACTATGGAGGGCCATGCCATATGAATACCAATGGTCTAAACAATCAAGGTTACTACGGAAGAGTATTTGGTCTTTATTAGAAAGTAGTAGAACCTCTTTTAGAGATAACAACTCCCTCCACCAAGCTTGACATCTGAGATGACGCGTTCAAGGTGGAATGTAGTTTTTCTTTTTTTCCAAATAAAATTGTGTACATTTACCAAAACCTTCAACTTTAGTGCAGTTTAACAATCAAGTTTATCTTGACATCTTGACGTTTATCTTTTTTTTCTTCTCAGTGACTTCCTCCAGAGTTTCCTTCCCCAGATCCCAGTTAACTTCAGTGTTTTCCACAGGCATTATTAAAAGCACAATATGCCTACATGTCTTTGATACACTTTGTCTTTTGTCTTTGTACTTTTGGTACATTGATGGCTATAAAATACATAATCCTATTGAGATTATTACTAACATTTCATCTGTTCATAAACTACCTGTGTGAATGTGAAGTGATTTGATAACGCTGATTCTGTCTTTATCCTAAACTTTATATATGAGCTTGTGTACACGTCACTATATGCAATTAATAATTAATGTGTAAATAAAAATGAATATGTAATAAAACTGCTTAATTTCCTTCATAATATCAGTGAAGATGCATATCAATCATGACACTGCCCTTCTGTTAGTATGCTCAATGTCATAACCAGCACTATTAATTGCAGTTATGCGGTATGTAACTTCAGATAATGCTAGGGTCCATAAGAGTAGCATAAAAACGTACAGGTTCTCCTCTGGGTCCTCTGTTCCCACGGGCACCTTGTTCACCTTTCTCACCTGATGTACCCTACAAAAGGATTAAAATACAAAGAGTTTTATTCATAGAAATCCTACCATTTACACAGCACAGATATGATGTCTACACCATCAAATCTTACACTAAAAACAGGCATCTAAGTGTAACCAATGAAAATATTATTGTAAATATTACTTTTTCGCCTCTTGGGCCATCTTGTCCTTGTGGTCCCTAAAAAACAGAAAACATATCACTGTTATTTATCATTGGCCTAGAGCACACACCTACAAAAACATACAAATGAAAAACAATAGCACATGTGCACACTGACAAACATACACACATGACCAGTCATCAGTGTGCCAAGAGCGGGCCATTCGGACCCTTTTCACACGAACACACAATGCTCAGAACAACAGTAACATGGCATGAACTGGCATGCTTTTCAGCCTAGAAAAAAAATCAATTCAATAGCTTGGTGGAGTCAAAAGCAAGTAAATTAGGAATCCATGTGCAAAAGACACCATGAAGAATGCACTGAGCACTGATACTATATATAAAAGCAGAGACGAGAAAGAAACAAAAACACTTACATCATCTCCTCTTTCTCCTTTATCCCCATTAGCTCCTCTTGGTCCTCTGTCACCCTACAAAAAAAAAAAAAAAAAAAAAAAAAAAAAAAAAAAAAAAAAAAAAAAAAAAAAAAAAAAACACATCACAGATGAGTTGAAGGGACAGCGTCCTAAAGGGTTATAAAGTCATAAATTCTATGAGCAAAAGCAAAGATTGTAAGGTTTGTACCTTATCTCCAATGTCTCCATAATTACCAGGTCTCCCTGCTCCACCATCTGCACCAGGCTCTCCCTAAGAGGAAGACACATTCAGCTTCAGATAGCAGAAAACTTTCAACCATGGTTTCCGGCTTCCATTGTTCTTTTAAATCATTTAGGACATAGGTGAAACAAGAATATATTTTACCCAACTAGTGATACATTGTTATCATTTCAAAGCAGGAGGATAGCACTAATTTCTTTCCAGTGTTGACAATGCAAAAAACATAGACACAGAATCAGTTCCTTACTTTTGCTCCTTTTTGTCCATAAGGACCAGGATCTCCTTTTGGGCCTGGCTCTCCTTGCGAACCCTTTAACAGAGGAAGTAAAATGTCCATAGGACTGTTTAGAACTATGGGTTTCTGTCACCAGATCTAGACTGAAAAGTCACTCTTGTCTATAATCAGACTCATTAAAGAATGTAAATAAAGTACAAACAGTTTAGTGCATGATCTCAGAGAGTGGCCAGAATGTCGGGTCTGGTAAATGTTTGGCTCTTTGAGAGGCAAACATCCTCAGTCCTGCTCTCCAGATGCAAGCTGAGCATAAACAGCTGTTCAGTACATAGTGTCTGACTGACTTATGAAAAATGCAATCATTTTGTGTGAGGGGTGGTACTTCCATAGAATTATCCAATCGGCTATGGATATGAACAAATGCTGCATCTCAGCCAACCAGGGATTGCTGAAGCAGCTACACTATAGCTCTATAGCTACACTTTATTCTGTAGCAGGTGTTTAACAGAGAAAAAAAATCCTGATATACACTAAATCTTATCCTTAGTCTTATCCTTTTTAAATATTTATCATACTACCATGGCAATACTGCAAGAGTACACATCTGCGTTACAATGGATCAGTGCAGACTGATTTTTTATTTTATTTATTTTTTACTTCTGTAAGGTTGTGACCCAATGAGGTCATGCTGCAGAGCAGGAACTTACAATTGCCTAGTATACATACACACACACACACACACACACACACACACACACACACACACACACACACACACACACACACACACACACACACACACACACACACACACACTTGTAAGAATAAGCTTTCACACTTTAAAATCCTGAAAAGTTTTAGACTTACATCCTGCCCTGGTGATCCTTTGCAACCTCCTAGGCCATCAAACCCTGGCTCACCCTGTAAGACAAAACATAAACACACTCCAACATAAATATTGAGCTTGATATGGATAATGGTGGAGCACAGGATAGAGGATAAAGCCTCAAGAGGAATCTGAAGCAGCTGCTAATTTGACAAACAATGTATTATAAAGACTATGACTGACATAAAACACACAATAACAAAATGACATGATATAATGGGGTTTTCCGAGTGTGTGCAGTGCAGCACAGTCATATTTTTTGTAATGAGATATGATTACATTTCACTTACAGAATTCAATATTTTTCATTTTAGTAGTAGAAATAACTAGTTTGCTGATATTTTGTCATTATAGTTTGTCAATTTTTAGTGTCACAATTGTGGAGACTTCGATACAAGTACACACATTTTTATTTTGAATACAAATATCCAAAATTGATTTTAAAACATGGGGTTAAATATAGTTATCATACTAATACAGACAATTTAATTATTTTAGCAAACAATTAAGTAATTTTGAAGCTCTGCAATGAATAGCACACTAAACTGACAATATTTGATACATTATTCAAAGAGCAAAAAAAGTAGTGCTGGTACTGTGTACTGGTGAGCACTGTGTGTATGTAGAATTATGTAGCACGTCAAAAGAAGCCATGCAAGAGAGAAAATGAAAATAACTGGATCTCACTTGGGAGAGGGATCACACCTCATGGGAAAAATTGAGAATTGAGAATGCTATTTATGGTTACCAAAATGGGTTTGGTTATTTTATGGTTATTTATATTTGGTTATTTATATTCTGCTTATTATAATATTTATTTTAATATTGTACTTTTACTTTTTAGTAGATTTCTATTTCTATTTCGTTTTACTCTTCACTTATGCACACATATGTTGTTTTTTTTCCCTTCATCTCACAGCTACTAAACAAAAAGTCTTGCAATTTTTAAAAAATTTCCGCAGATTTTTGGCAGATTTTGTGTGATGTGAGGTCATCACAACGCGCATTCAGTCAAAGCCCTCTTCAATACATGTGCGTCAAACATGAGTACAGCTAAAAGGTCTCATTTACCAACAAACATCACTGCGAAAGACTGTGCAAAACAATTTCATGCAGTTGCAATTTCACCAATTCAAGTATTTTTCTGAAAAAAAGCACAAAAAACTCAAACTACATCACAAATTTTTAAAAACGCTGCAGCAAAATCAAATGTTTTTGGCCGCAACAATCACAAAAAACTCCATGAAATCCTGTATGGACTGATTAAAGGCCAACTCTTGACTAATTAAGGCCATTTCACACAGAAAGCTTTTATGAATCATCTTTTAGTTTTGCTTCTATTTTAACAAGCATTTAAATTTACACCAGCTGTGGAACAAACAGTACCCATCTGTCCTGCTGCATCTGCCCTTTTTATGTGTATAGAAGAAACAGAAACATCAACAGCATCCATTAAAAAATAAGGCCAGTCTGTTAAAACCACCCACTGATTTACAGAACAGTCAGCAGTGCCAATGCTGTTATGATAGCAAAGGCATTTCCAGTCAATTTTGCACTTTACAGATTGCTTCCCTGGTTTGTGCTGCATTTTCAATTTCTCTCTTGCATGACTTCGCCTTGCTTTATGTTTAGGCCCACAGTCAAAAGGTGATTTCAAAACCATTGAAAGATCCAACAGTTCTAAAAACTCCTACACATGTAAAACTGTCAGTGTTCAAAAGTGTGATTTTTATTTATTTAATTTTTGCTGTTGTGGTTGATGTGAAGCAGAATATCTAGATATAGCTCTCAGGCACAGGGCAGCAGATACTACAGCACATACAAACATGAGGAACACCCAAGGAAGTAATAATGTTACTATTTCATTACTGTGTCGCACTCAACACAATTTACAAAAGATAAAACTAGAAAACAAACAAAACAAAACAAAACAAAAAACCTCACCTTACGCCCATCAATTCCATCTCTTCCAGGCTGTCCTTTGTCACCCTGCAAGGTTAATTGAGCAATATTATAACTTGAGCAAAATATGTGTACAAATTTACAGAAAATGAGTCCTAATGAGTGACTGTAATCTTACCTTGAAGCCCTTGTGGCCTCTTTCTCCCTGCATAAGAAAAGAGCTAGATTAGATTAGCATGTACTTGCATGTATATTAAAAAACAAACAAACAAAAAAAACCCTTTTAACCATATCAAATTAGCCAGATTTTCCCTCTGACTGTGTGACTTCTCACCTTGTGTCCTCTTTCTCCTTGGTCTCCCTAAAGGAAAGTCCAGAAGGAAATATATGAGCTACCATTTCAGTAAGAGAACACTTGCCAAATCGTAAATGAGGTAAAATGTAAACATTTTCTTGTTTAGGATAACTACAAAGACAAACCTTCATGCCTTGATATCCAACTGGACCAGGATCACCAGGCCTTCCCTATCAGATGATCAAAAATCAGCAAATGTCACCACAACAGATATGTGATAAGAAAACTATGGCTCATTAGTCAAGTATAACACAGAGGTTAGTGAGCAACTTTCCAACTATTTCATTTATTTCCATGATTGATGTTATCATGTTGATTACAAATGGGTGCTATTAGTAAAATCAGCTCTACTAGAATTGGCGTACAATTCCCACAGGAACTCATACTTACTTTCCAGCCTGGTGCTTACAAAATATATAAAATATGGGTTTATAAGCTATAACTGTATTCTAATCTTGAACCTGGCCATAGTTGTAGCATTGACTGTAATATCTAATCCCTAGATTTTTGTAGGTTTACCCAGGATTGTCTATTTATAATTGCTTTATACTATAAAAGATGTTGAGTCTGCATAGTTATAAACAATTGCCTTAAAGTAATGGAATTGCTGGCTTAATAAACATATACTGTTTAATGGGGAAGCTGGTCCTGTTCCAGAACAGTGTGGTGCGAGGGAGTGCAATGAGTGAATCTGTATAATGCAAAACCCTTACTGTAACAGCTGTGAATGCTGCAAGATGTCAGGCTTACAAGACTTTGCTAAGTCATTCCAGTGGAATTATACACCAATTTGGAGACCCAGTTTAACAATTACTCAAAATATGAGTGCTGGAAAACTACATGACTAAGAAGAAAAATAACACTTCAGTAGTTCAATCACTGCAGAAATTCATAGGTCTCATTTATCTGTCTATATGAGCGAGTGTGAATGTGTTCTGTAAGTGTAGTGAAGTTATGAGAGAGAAACACAAGGTGGAATACAAGACGATATGATGTAATTGGTGGGTTACCGGTAGCCCAGCATCTCCTTTCTCTCCTGGTAGCCCTTGTCTTCCAGGCTCCCCCTGTCAAGTCATAACAGGAACATTAGCGATGACATGTGTACATAACTCATGCTATATGTAACTGTTCAAGGACTGTCAGAATCTGGGTGCAGAAACAATAAATAAATGAAGACAAATTGATTAAGAAGAATCAAATCTGAATGGATAAATGGAAGAAAAATTGCATTGATATAATAATAATGATGGCTTTACAATGTATTAATGTACACAATACATTAATACTTACTCTGTACCCTGGATCACCAGGTGGGCCAGGGTCACCACTGGGTGCCTGTCAAAAAAAAAAAAATCATATAAAACCATTAAAAGAATGTAGACCCTGCAGTGAAAGAAATCACATCTGTGCTAAGGAGTATGATGAGGAGTCATCAGTAATACTTACAGTGCAGTCAAAGGAGCAACACTGCAAAGAAAGAGGTGAGAAAAAGAAGTTTAAGCCATTAGAATTATGATAAGACACAATAGACGCAAATATATGCAAAGATGATTATAAAACAAAGTATGTTAAATGAACATACCACATCCTTTGTTTCATTGGTCTGGTCATTGGTTGGAAAACATAAACAACAAGAGAAACAGAGTTAGCAAAATCTAAACAAATCCAAATAATCCATACAGTGATACCTAATTAGAATGCTGACATCCTCAAATAGGAAATTTTACTCCTTCACTGGGAAACGATGCTGTCATGTAAGAGCAACCAACTGTTCATAGATATAATAATCATATACACACACAATCACATACAATAATCAGTTCAAGTAGACAAAAAAATTCAGAGGAACATGGTGGCATTCTCTGTAGGTGGACTCACGATCATTTCGACAATAGTGCGGATTGTGTTCATCTGTGGGGAACTGGTGTTGTCCACAGCGGTGAAGTTCTGCCTGTACCTCATGTCTGTGGCAATGACAGACAATCTGGACTCCTAAGAGGGAGAGGCATAACAGGAGTAAGGAAAGGTAAAGAACAGTTACTGTATAATTAGACCCATTTATGAACCCATCTAAATGCATGCATGTATCTCCTGCCTCACACCTTCCTAATATAAATCTAACTGTACAAGGGGACACACCCACTATGAATGAATTTTTTTCACAAATGCCAGAAAACATTGCCTTTGCTCAGAGAGCAGTACCTCCTGATCTGGGGAGATGGCCACAGAAAACACTTTGATGCCATGCTGCCTCGCCTCGTTTGCTGCCTCTTGAATCCCTCCACAGGGCTCTTTATAACCACTGACTGGGTGACCGTCCGTCACAACCACAATGTATTTATTCTCATTATAGTAAGAGCCACTGGAAACAAAAACAGCATGTGGAATTACAGGAATACTGCAGCCATTTCTAATCTAATCTCTAATCTAATGTTTCCCTCTACTCAAGATCACTTATAATGGAGATCTAAGGACAATTTTGGGGCAAACATTAAAGATTTATTCTAATTAAACTCTGATTTTGTAAACATTTTCATGTCTAAAAACCCATACAAATTTGAGAAAACCTACAATCAGGCTGCTAACAGTTTTATGAACAGAGTCTAAAACAGATTGTATCTTCCCAAGCAAATTGATGCCAATTAATATTAATTAATATTAATAACATTAATATGAATAATACTTATCCAATTTGCATGGTTACACCCTCAGTGTGATTTACCACAGCCTGTTGTTCACTTTGGAAAGAGTGATTGTATATTATAAATTAACTAAACACTGCAAAAAATGGTATCTTGGCTTTAGTATTTGGAAGATTATGGAATATCCAATATTTTTTAATTGTGACATTATTTTAAAACAAACAGGAATATTGTTATTCTCATTTTAATATTGCTTCTTTTCCACATCTCTGTAGAGAATGCCATTTTTAAAAAAACATAAGCAAATTTACTTAGCAAATTGGCCCCAAATCTGAATAATTTGTCTTTTCAGAGATAGCCCTATAGGAGTTGTGTCAATCTGATGTGCATAGACACCACAAAACCAGAGAAACAATAAGTAACTAGACCTAGTAGTTCAAACATAAGAACAGAAAGTATTCAGACATAAGAACAGCTTTGGTAAGGGTTATTTTTCATATGTCTATAAGATCTTTAACATTTTATAGTCACATATTTTTTTAGTTTTATTGATGAATCCGCATTATCGTGGAGTATTGAGTTATTGGGTTTTCTGTTCCTTTATCAGGAAAAAGAAAATGTGTCAAAATGCTATGGATACCTTGGAAAGATTAGGGGGGAAAAAATGAAACAATGGAGTATTCCTTTAAAAGAACATTGTTTACTCCAGAAATTTTGTTGTCCTTGCAGCATTTCTACTACGTCTAATGTACAATTTCTAATTACACTTTTTTAAATAAAGATTACATGTGTTGTTGAGACCTATGTATGTTAATTTGTGTGTCAAGCAAATATACAGTATGCACAATCATTGTTCTTGTATCTGAAATGTGTGTGTGTGTGTGTGTGTGTGTGTGTGTGTGTGTGTGTGTGTGTGTGTGTGTGTGTGTGTGTGTGTGTGTGTGTGTGTGTGTATTTACATACCCTATGAGCAGCTCTGCAACACCCTGCTTAATGGCACAGTCAGTGTATGTTCCCTTGCCGATATATTTAATGGAATCTATGGATTTTTTAAGTGCACTCCGACCACCTGCGCTCATTTCCGTCAGGCCTTTCACCAGCTCGACCTCATCACTGTAGTGCAAAGCTCCAGAATTCCAGGTTATATAACGATCACATGGCTGGCGACTGGCAAAAAAGAAGAACACTTGTTTAACATGCCATGCAATCAAATCAATGTCAGTACAATAATGTTGTTTATTTGAATATCCACGAAATAGTGCAGTCCTAACGAGTTTAATTAAAATTGCAATTTGTGAGGGTGACAATCCCGTAGGGAATCTTCATGGTAAGATCAGTTGAATGACTATTGAGAGTTCTGGAAATGATATTCACTTCCTTATATTATGACTTTTGTGGTATGATGTATTAAGGAAATTTTTAAGGCAACAAATACATCGGAAATCAGATCACATCACATTAAGAGTTTGAATAAAGATATGGTACACCTTTTTTCATTCAAAGATCAAATGTGAATAAAATTCAGTGTTACACAAATGATTTGTTGTTAAGTGCTGTATGTGCATGTATATTCATCTATGTCACATACGTATCCTTCAGTTCATCGATGAAACGCTTAGCGAAGTCTTTGATCTTGTTGAAATAATAGTGTGCGACGCCTCGGAGGGCCACACTCTCCGATGTGTCCAGCACAAAGAACAGGTCCACAGGGCATTCTATAGTGGGTGGAATAATCAGTTACAGAGTGAACTTAAGAAGTACAAATCAATCTGTGAACCAGTTGTTTACAAATAGACTCAAACATTACTTTGTACATACACTCACCATCCACTTTATTAGGAAACACCTGTACACCTGCACATTCATGCAATTATCTAATCAGCCAATCATGTGGCAGCAGCACAATGCATAAAATCATGCAGATACAGGTCAAGAGCTTCAGTTAATGTTCACATGAAACATAAGAATTGGTGAAAAGTGTGATCTCTGTGACTTTAACCGTGGTATGGTTGTTGGTACCAGATGGGCTGGTTTGAGTATTTCAGAAACTGCTGATCTTCTGGGATTTACACACACAACAATCTCTAGATTTTACACAGAATGGTGCAAAAAAAACAAAAACAAACAACAACAACAACAACAACAACAAAAACATTGTGCAAGGCTCTGCAGGCTGAAACACCTTGTTGATGAGAGAGATCAAAGGAGAATGACCAGACTGGTCTGAGCTGACAGGAAGTCTATAGTAACTTATATCATCACTCTTTGCAACCGTGGTGAGCAGAAAAGCATCTCAACATGCACAAAACTTCAAACCTTGTGGTGGATAAACTACAACAGCAGAAGACCACATCAGGCTCCACTCCTGTCAGCCAAGAACAGGAATCTGAGACTATCATGGGCACAGACTCACCCAAACTAGATAGGTGAAGACTGGAGAAAGACCAAATGATATTTTTCTCTAATTTTCAACTGTCCAGTTTGAGTGAGTTTGTGCCTATGATAGGCTCAAATTCCGGCTCTTGGCTGACAGGAGTAGAATCCAATGTGGGCTTCTGCTGTTGTAGTTTATCCACCACAAGGTTTGAAGTTTTGTGCGCGCTGAGATGCTTTTCTGCTCACCACATTTGTAACGAGTGATTATATGAGTTACTATATCCTTCCTGACAGCTTGAATCAATCTGGCCATTTTCCTCTGACCTGTCTTAACAACAAGGTGTTTCTACCCGTAGAACTGTCTCTCACTCAGTGTTTTTATGCTTTTTGCACCATTCTGTGTAAACTCTAGAGACTGTTGTGTGTGAAAATCCCAGAATATCAGCAGTTTCTGGAATACTCAAACCAGCCCGTCTGGTACCAACAACCATGCCATGGTTAAAGTCACAGATATCACACTTTTTCTACACTCTGATGTTTGAAGCTGTTGACCTGTATCTGCATGATTTTATGCTGCTGCAACATGATTGACTGATTGGATAACTGCATAAATGAGCAGGTGTACAGATGTTCCTGTTAAAGTGGATGGTGAGCGTATGTTGTAGAGTTTACAGTGATAGTTTAAGAAACCCTGAATAGTCAGTGGTTATAAAAATGGAATTCTGGAACCTGATCCTTTGTTGGGGAGTCTAATACTGCTGTCTTGTGGACTTACAAGTAAGCATCACATTTTCATATACAGTGGGTATAGAAAAGAATCACCCCCTTTAAAATAATCACATTTTGTTGCTTTACAGCCTGAAATGAAGACGGACACAGTTTTTGTTTTATCCCGCTGTATTTACTCAGTGCAACTTATGACATCCAAGTGAAAAATATAACACCAACATGTCAGAATTTTTTTTTTTATTATTATTAAAAAAACAGAATCACTGAGTTGGAAAAAGGATCACCCCCTTGCTTTAGTTTGCCTTAATTTTTTAATTACAGCCTTTAGTCTGTTGGGATATGTCTCTACTAACTTTGCACATCTAGACATTGCAATATTTGCCCACTCTTCTTTGCAGAACTGCTCAAGTTCAGTTAAATTTGATGGTGACCGTTTGTGGACTGCAGTCTTCAAGTCATTCCACAGATTTTCAATGGGGTTTAAGTCTGGGCTCTGACTAGGCCATGCAAGGACATTCACCTTTTTCTCCTTCAACCACTGTGTGGTCAGTTTTGCTGTGTGCTTTGGGTCATTGTCATGTTGGAAGGTAAACCTTCTTCCCATTGACAACTTTCTGGCAGAGGGCAGGAGATTTTCCTCAAGAATTTGATGATATTTTGCCCCATCCATTTTCCTTCTATCCTAACAAGTGCTTCAGTCCCTGCTGCAGAGAAACACCCCCATAACAGGATATTACCACCTCCATGCTTTACTGTAGGAATGGTGTTATTTGGATGGTGAGCTGTATTGGATTTCTGCCAGACATATCGTTTGGTGTTGAGGCCAAATAATTCAATTTTAGTCTCATCTGACCATTAAACCTTTTCCATGTGGCCTCAGAATCTTCAAGGTGCATTCATGTGGCCTTTCTTGAGGAGTGGCTTTTTTCTTGCAATCCTCCCATACAAGTCACATTTGTGGAGAATTTGTGATATTGTTGTCACATGCACACAATGACCACTCTTTGTCATAAATTCCTGCAACTGCTTCAGAGTTGCTGTAGGCCTCTCGGTAGCCTCTCTGACCAGTTTCCTCCTGGCTCTTTCATCCAGTTTGGAGCGACGTCCTGATCCAGGGAGGGTCTGTGTTGTACCAAATACCTTCCACTTCTTATTAATAGACTTCACTGTGCTTCTAAGCATTGATTTTTTTTTGTATCCATCTCCTGACTTGTGCCTGTCCACAACTTTATCCTGGAGATCTTTTGACAGCGCCTTGCCACCCATAGTTGATTGTTTGCTTCAGTTGCACTACAAAATGCTCCAAGATAGCTCTTTTCATGCTGAGGTAATAAAAATGACCACAGCTGATGACAGTTGAAAGTCAAATGGCTTTGTGTGAAATTGAGAAGGTGATTAGCTACACCTTATTGAGTTTACAAGTAATTTTTAGGAGGGGGTGATCCTTTTTCCAACTCAGTGATTCTGGTTTTTTATTTTTTTCTGACATGTTGGTGTTATATCTTTCACTTGGATGTTATAAGTTGCACTGAGTAAATACAGCTGGATAAAACAAAAACTGTGTCTGTCTTCATTTCAGGCTGAAAAGCAACAAAATGTGATTATTTTAAAGGGGGGTGATTATTTTCCATACCCACTGTAGTTGACTGAGCACATATGTGTGTATCTACAGTATGTTTGATAAATCCAAAACAAACTCAATCCAAAACCATAAAACATGGCCCTAAGCCACCATCCTGCCTACCTAGTTATGTGTGCGCATCACATGATCTGGTCGCATGACTCATAAGTGTTAGTACAAGTAAAAAAAAATTTAAAAAATCAATAGTAGCAGTCTTTAACAAATTAAAAATGTAATATTTGTTTCCTGCCATATTTGGCCAACATATATGGAGTAAAACCTAGTTGGAGGCCTTCTGAGCTTTTTCCACTTTCAGCACTTTTCAAACTTAATTTAAGGCAACGTGTCAAAAACCCAAATCAAAACACTATTATTAATGATCACAAACGCACCACTCGATTCTATGTGATACATTATATTATCTACATAAACTAAAACAAAAATCATGCTTATCCTCCATCTTTACGCAGCATCACCATTTCGAAGCGCGACTTGGGCATTACACTGCCGCTCCAATATCTCACCATCACACAGTCTTCATAGCGCACTACCTTCATCACTTTCTTAAAGCATGACCAAGTTTAATCCCATGTTGGCTTATTACTAACACCATGACAGAAAAAAGGTGAGATCTGCTATATTTTATAACGGTCAAATGCTGGCATGAATAAGTAACGCGCTTTCCACGAAGCATTACGCACAGAAACGTGTCCAAACGCCCATTTCGGCAATAAGGAGAAATAGTGCAACTTCAAATGCCAAACTATTGCTACCAAAACAGTCAAATAGAAAACGAGAGACAGTTACCTCTGAACTTAATTTTGTCCTGAGCCAACAGTCCTGCCCACGCCGAGCAAAAGAGAAGCGCCGTTAAAAGAAACCCATTTTGCGCCATGGCCCTTTTGCAAGTCCTTGCACGTTGACCGTGCAAAGTGGTGACAGGGGAAGACAGTGAAAGGTCGTGATGACGGAGAGGTTTTTTTAAAAAAAATACTTTTGCTTGGGTTTAATGGCTGCAGTAGCGGATAAGGACGGCGGGACGGCGCGTCCTCTCAGTACGCAGGTCCACAGGAGAGCCTTAAAGCCCAGCCCAAGATTTCAGCGGGAGGAGGAGCTCACCATCAACCTCCCTCCATTCTCTACTATACCTACTATACTGCACTTTTTCCCCTGTCACTATAGCTATTTAAAAGAAACATAATGGCGAAACCTATAATGCTATCCAAAACATTCAGTGTGAAAATGGCGTTTTGGTGATTGCGCATGGCGCTTTGAATTGCACGTAAAATCAAGTGGTGTGTAATGGACCTAGAAAAATGAATAGCCCTGTGGTCACTGCTGAAACTGCACGTTCCCTCTCTGCACTGTCCTGTCCTAAAAAAAAAAAAATAATAAAAAAAAAATAATAATAAAAAAAAAAAATCCAAAGAAACCTAGAGAATCCTGCATGCTGCACTGCACTTTAACTGTAGGCAGTTGATGAGATTGATGTCAGTATGTGTAATAAACTGCACCTAATGTGCCCTGTGCAAGAGAAATACTAATGAAGTGATTCTAATTCTGGACTGAGTTCTGATATAAGATTAGGCAGAAAATTGACATAGGTGTTTGTGAAACAATAGCTGAGAAACTGAGCTTAAGTGTGTCTGGAACATCTCAAATGGTAGAGTACTGAGGTGACATAAGTTGTAGAGAGAAAAAGATCCACAGACAGGTCATGTGAGAGAGAGGAACGAGGATGTTTGATGATGGATCTTGTTGCTGCACAATGGAAGAGCTTTCCAAACATCTGCTTCTCTTCAACATTAGACCTGCAACCTGAACTCTCTGAGCGTTAAAATGGGAGTCAGTGGATGAGATTCAGAAACTAAGCCATGCCCAGGCTTATATTCCTGTTCCTGGAAGAGAAACAGCGCCACCAACGTGTAGTCATAATTATGTAACCTGTCACCCAAATTACACATTTGGATGTTGATCTGTAAAAACCATAGCCCAATCAATCAATTTTTCTTAAGCTCGTATATATATTTCTTAAGCTCCTATATTTGTTATTGTTACTAATGTACAGTATTGGTATAGTGGTGACAAGATTGTAACCCCAAATATTATCAAAGGTATTAGCTAAATATACATTGTAAATCCATTCTGTCATTTGGAATGAATTTATGTATATGCCAGTGTAATTATAAAAGTGTACATGAAAAAGGGTATATCACGAATGAATGAATGAATAGCAAGTGAGGCTTGACACACTGGGCCCATTGTACATGCTGTTTTTTTTTTTTTTTTTTTTTTTTAAATTAAAGAAAGCAGAAGGAAAAATTGAGCAAATTTTCCTTCAGTACAGGAATTTTCCCATGTTAAGGGGCGCTCTGACGGTACTGAGGACTATATGTGCGCTTGCAAAGGAAGCTGAGGTAAAGGAGAAACTTAGGGGTGACTATGTTGCATGAGTAAACAGAAAACACCAGTGGCTAGTAAGTAGGTGGTGTACAGTATGTGCAACCTGTCTAGGTTGGTGCATGTAGTCATTTGCTGTGTATGTGTGTTTGTGTGGTGATGATTATGCATGTTTGTCAGGTTCTGCATGGATGAATGGATGTGTAATTGCCAGTGTGTGTGAATCTGTGAGTGCACTGAATGTCTTTTGTTTTGGAGGAACACAGTTGCCTGGTGGCAAATATAGGAAATTAGACTAACAGTTCTCTTCCAAAGCAACACTTCTTTTCTGTTTGAAAATTCTATTACAAGACAGAGCACGCTTTTTCCACTGATCTCATGCTTCTGCTGTTTTCTCTTTTTTCAACCCACGAAAGCATTTTGGACTGAGAGAGATGAACAGGAAAGAAAAAGCCATCTGGTACTAATCAGCATTTAATACTGGAGGCTCAGTGTAAATATGGAGAGATTCTGGCAGCTGCAAGCCTTCATT
Organism: Cranoglanis bouderius; assembly: GCA_023630585.1. Classification (NCBI taxonomy): domain Eukaryota; kingdom Metazoa; phylum Chordata; class Actinopteri; order Siluriformes; family Cranoglanididae; genus Cranoglanis; species Cranoglanis bouderius. The sequence continues at coordinate 5,321,689 of CM042553.1, read as the reverse complement.
CGTTGTAGCTTGTGCGTGTGTGTGTGTGATATTTGCCTTTTCGTTCACATTTATTTATTTATTTACTTGGAGATGCTTTTATTAACATGACATAGAATCAGTGAGGTAGAATCTTATTTCCACATGTGAAGTACCCTAGGATGTAATGTTGGACAAGACTGCTCAGTTTGCAATGAATAATCAGATGTTCAAGAATTTACCAAAACAAAGGGATCACAGCCTTTTTATTAGCATTTGTACCATTTTTAGGTAGGCCAAAGTGACTAGGCAAAGTGCCTGGAAAGAATGTTCAGGGTCACGCAACAAGGTTAGAAGTCAGGACTCTTAAAATCATTGCATTGACAGGCTTATATAAGAGAAGGGTCATTAAAGCATTGAAAAGTATGTTAGGATACGTCTCTGGTCCTTTTCAGGACAGTGGATAATTTGTTGTACTTCCAGTGCAGCATAAAACAAACTATAAATTGTTTACTCCCCAAAGACCAGTATAAAACACCACATATGTGTTTATCCAGGACTGTCTACATTAGCTGTCATGGGGTACACATACAAGTATATGGTAAGTATACATGACAAGTTCAGCAGATGTAAACACAGCATAATTCTTTCATTCATTCATCTTCAGTAACTGCTTTATCACGGTTAGGGTCTTGGAGCCGATCCCAGGAATACCCCCTGGATGGGACACCGGTTCATCATGTGACACCATGTCACATTGCACCTATGGGCAATTTAGCATAGCCCAATATCGAACAGGTAACCCTGGAGCTGCAAAGTGGCAATGCTACTAGCTGCACCACTGTGCTTCCCTAAACATGGTGTAATGTATGAGGGTATACTAGGGTTCAATTTCATCCCACAATGTGCGCATACATGTCAAGTCCTTTAACAAAGTCATGAACTGACCATGTGATCTAGTACAACCCCTATTCCAAAAAAAGTTGTGATGCTGTGTAAAATGTAAATAAAAACAGAATGCAATGATTTGCAAATCTCATAAACCTATATGTTATTCACAATAGAACATAGAAAACATCAAATGTTTAAACTGAGGAAATGTACCATTTTAAGGAAAAAATAAGTAATAAGTAATTTTGAATTTGATGGCAGCAACACGTCTCAAAAAAGTTGGGACAGGGCCATGTTTATCACTGTGTAGCATCGAAGCCATGCTGTTATAATAGATGCAGTATGTGGTTTAGCATTGTCTTGCTGAAATATGCAAGGCCTTCCCTGAAAAAGACGTCGTCTGGATGGAAGCATATGTTGCTCTAAAACCTGTATATACCTTTCAGCATTGATGGTGCCTTTCTAGATGTGCAAGGATTTCATAGGCATTCCATAGGCATTAATGCACTCCCATACCATCAGAGATGCAGGCTTTTGAACTGAGCGCTGATAACAAGCCAGATGGTCCCTCTCCATGGCCCCTCTCCTCTTTAGTCCAGAGGATGCGGCATCCATGGTTTCCAAAAAGAATTTCAAATTTCGATTCGTCTGACCACAGAATAGTTTTCCACTTTACCTCAGTCCATTTTAAATGAGCTTTGGCCCAGAGAAGACGGCGGCGTTTCTGGATCATGTTCACATATGGCTTCTTCTTTGCATGATAGAGCTTTAACCTGCATTTGTGGATGGCACGGCGAACTGTGTTCACAGACAGTGAGTTCTGGAGGTGTTCCTGAGCCCATGCAGTGAATTCCATTACAAAATCATGCCCGTTTTTAATGCAGTGCCATCTGAGGGCCCGAAGATTATGGGCATGCCATATTGATTTTCGCCGTTGTCCCTTGTGCACAGAGATTTCTCGAGATTCTCATAATATTTTGATGATATTATGTACTGTAGATGATGAGATATTCAAAGTCTTCGCAATTTTACACTGAGGAACATTATTCTGAAATTGTTCCATAATTTGTAGTTTTACGCAGATTGGTGAACCTCTGCACATCTTTACTTCTGAGAGACTCTGCCTCTCTAAGATACTCTTTTTATACCCAATCATATTACTGACCTGGTGCCCATTAACCTAATTAGTTGAAAAATGTTCCTCCAGCTGTTTCTTTTTAGTAACACTTACTTTTGGAGCCTTTTGTTCCCCCCGTCCCAACTTTTTTGAGATGTGTTGCGACCATCAAATTCAAAATTACCTTATTTTTTTCTTAAAATGGTACATTTCCTCAGTTTAAACATTTGATATGTTTTCTATGTTCTTGCTAAAACATTTTACTCTCAAGTCTCAATCATTGAAAAGTCGATGACTTCACTTTGATACTATAGATTTATAGTTAAAACTCTAATGAAATCAGAAATAACTCCAATGCACATACTCAAGTTCTTTTCAACACACTTAGCACTGCTTGACTCTACAGTAACAGAAGAGACATTATTTATAATCACAATGGTGTCACCCAGATGAGGATTGGTGCCCTTTTGAGTCTGAAAGTGCTAGATATTCTGTCACCCATATGTGTGGCATTACAATGTTTGGTTTCACGGTGACGTCGGGAAAGTGCTGCCTAATACTGAAGAATTTACATTTACAGCATTTGGCAGATGCCCTTAACCAGAGCGACTTACATTTATACATCTGAGCAGTTGAGGGTTAAGAGCCTTGCTCAAGCTAAGATTTGAAGTCACAACCTTCCGACCAGTAGCCCAACATCTTAACCACTGAGCTACCACTGCCATGCAATTTATCACATGAAGGCTGATTTATTAGAAATGCTAGTCACCCTGACACCACAATGTTTGGCAGACATTGTCATGCTTGACATTTAAATTCAGGGAGGTTGCTATGTGTGGCACTGGCTTTTGCAGAGGATGCAAGGTTCACTAACTGCAACTGCACCAGTAGTTCCTTTGAGCTTGTTGGAATTACGGAAATGGTTTATCAGCCTGTAACTAAACCGCAAAAGCAACAGGCAGAGACTAAGTAAGACGGACACAAGTTCCATCTTGTTAGAGACAAGAGTGATAGTGTCCATGCACATCGCTCTGACTGTCTGGGGTGCAGTGTGGTGCAAACAACCACATGAAACTGAGCTGTTGCTATAGCTCTCAAATTCTTCTAACCAAGAGACTTCAAAATACTGGTCCAGTCAAACAAAGTCACAGATACAGCATCCACCATGGTGGCACAAGGGTGAATAACACTTTCTACCATCCATGAAAGCTCCACCAGTGAACCCACACATGGTCAGCCTTACGGATAGCAACTAACTTTCTGTTATGGCACAATGGCACTGTACACCGTCTAGACAGCACATAGACATGGAAGAGCAGGGTCTGCACCCAGATGTAGCATCACAGATGCCAAATCAACTCATTGTCAACCATGGTTATTCCTGCCAGAGCTTGACATTCTTCTGGGTGAGGATGTGCATGCTGATACACTTGGACAGGTTGCCTGCACTTGTGGGTTGGTCTGACATTTTAGAAAAAAAAGCCCCTAGTACATGTGCCTTGTAAGCTCTTATGTGGAAACTGTTCTGCAAATGGTGTGCACTCCATCACCTGGATCCAGCGCACTGCTCCATACTAAATATCTGGAAATCCAAGTCTATGTACAAGATGTATGTGTTGGACATTGCAGAGCAACACAGCAAAGTGGATGGCACCTTGCTGGGGGCTTACAACCTTTGTGACAGGGATTGGCCCACTGGGTGATGGACATCATCACCTTGGTCTACAGCTGTGTTGGACACCAGGCTCCTACAATGACATCCCTACCATGATGAGGAACCCTTCTGTCAACAGAGACTGGTACTAAAGGCATGCTTCTCCAGGAAGTTTGCTGTCATAGCCTGGCCAGATCCCATCTACTTCCCTGTGTTCTAGTGTTTTTCTCTCCCTGTCTGTGTGTGTATGTGTGTGTGTGTGTGTGTCTGGGCATAGCATTCCAGTTCATGCCCCGCCTGTTTGAAGACTGATCTCACCTGGTTCTCATTTACTCACCCAATCTGCAGCGTTTATAAGCCCCGTTTGTTCAGCCACTCATTGCCAGATTGTTCCAGCTTCAGTTCAGTACACTTCCGGCCTTCCTCGCGTTTGTTTTCATGTTATGTCCAGTGTGTTTATTCTCAAGTTTTCCTGTGCTTATCCTGATTGTTTTCTCCTCATGTTCCAGGTTCATTGCTCACGCTGCCTGCCTGCTCACTCTCGGCTCACTTCCTGCTAAGCCTGCTTGCCTTCCTCGTGGTTCGCTGACTCTGCACTCGGCTCTCACACTGCCAACCCGAGTTCAAGCACCAGCCTCGACAATACTCAAGCCTGCTCACACTCAGCTGTGCTCACTATTCCCTATGACGCATCAACTAAGCATCCAACCCTCATGCTGTGGACCTGAGTTCAAATACTGACCTCGTCCACCCACTTTCAACTCACCTTTCTCACAACTTTCAATAAATCCTGTTAACTTTCAGTCCTGTGTAAGTGTTCTGCATTTGGGTCCCCTTGTCTCTGTGTTCCCTGCTAACAGAACAATCTGGCCAATGCAGAGCCAGCTGCAGCACATTTGTGAGTGGTGCAAAGAGTGAACCAGGCACCTTTTACCTCCAGTTCTCTTCTTCATTCATCTGCCAATCCTGCCCCCGAGCCTCAGCCCCGTCCCAGAATTCTGTCGCCTAACTCCAAGTAACCCGGGGAAGAACCCATGCAGCTTGGTTGGAACCAGCTTACTCCTGTTGAATGGGAGAGAAGATTCCAGACAGGCACATAATTCTATTGCCCTGGCTAACTGCTCCCTGCATTTAAAAGGGGGGGTTCACCAGTAGAACGGGGGCTACTGGTGAGCCAAACAGATGCCACTCCTGACCCCCTATCACGCTTTCAGATTTCTGCCACCCTGTGCTACAACCAGCTCTCTGTTCCCCTCCTCGCACTTATCGACTCAGGCGCTGAAGATCCTGGATAAGGATTTAGCATCATATTCCATCCTACCCATCGAGTCCCTGGATCCTCCCATTACTGTCAGTGCTCTGGATTGCTGGCCTGGATCACCCATCGCACTGCCCCATTGCTCCTTGTGCTTTCTGGGACCACCATGAGATGAGACCTGAGGAGCTGAACCTCATGAATTGGAGCCCTTTTTGTCACTCTTCATGCCTGAAATCAGCACTTCCTCCCAATGCGGCCACCACAGGTTGCTCTAAAACATGATTGGTTTTTTGCAGGTGACAGAGAGCCTATCAATAATCACTCTTGTAAGGTCATGTGTCATGAAGTTCAATGATTTCCCAGCATTTTTTGAACACTGGCAAAATGGAAGACGATGGTTCCTCGAGTGTGCACCCATGTCCATACTTAAAAAATATGTTCCAGTTTTCTGAAAAGGTCAAAGATTCTTTTTGTTTTAAATGTTTGCTTTGTTTGCCTAAAACAAAGCAAATCACAGCCTTCAGAAACTCACTATCCAACCTGTGGAAGCATATTGAGGTATGTAAACATTTAATTTCTTGTGAAAGCTTGAAATTGTCTGTGCTTTAGAGCTAAAGTTTCAGTATGAAGTATGGCCGGTCAAATGATTTATGGATTTGCCCGCCAAGTTGCCATAGCCTTGTGGATACATGCTTTACACATAGGTAAGGTTTGACACTGACGTTAGTTAGCATGCAAAAGCATCAATTCAAATGTAAATGAGTTTAAGAGTTGAATAAGTTAAAATCTCGTAACTTTTATAGTTTTTTTTGTTATCTTGCATAATTACTATAGTTATGTGTAGAGCTGCACAATTAATCATAAAAAGATCGCAATCTCGATTCAAACACCCACACGATCTCTTTCCTAAATGATAACAATTCGCCTGTATATTAAACCTTTGACAAAAATTACACCAGAACATTCAAATCTGCGTTTGTGCTGCTGCTGAGCCACAGAGAGCAGTTATCATTTCTATAGGTTTTGTAACATTCTAAAAGCTCTTTATTCCACAGATACTACAAGCTAGTTAGTGTATTCAGTAGGTTGCTTCAGAGGCATAAGGTATTGAAGTATTACATACAACAGTGCAACAATAATAAAACAATGCATTGACAAAAGGAAATTTACTTTTGGTACTTAAGTACTTTTAATACTTCTGTACTTTTACTTAAGTAAAAATCTGTCTTTACAACTTTCACTTGTAATGGAGTAATATTTGACCAGTAGTATCTGTACTTTCACTCAAGTAATAGAGTTGTCTATTTTGTCCACCTCTGCCCTATGCCCACTCTTCCAGACTTCTCCACTGTGCCTCCCAAGTACCACAACCAGGGTGAGGTTTTAGCAAGGACCGGGGCCTTTCCTTACCACCTCATTACCCATGCTTTCAACGTGGGGCTGCCCTCCCCTCTGGTCATTTGTATAATATGTTCCATCCGGAGAGAGAGGCAATGGAGAAATACATAACAGAGTCCATCGCTGCCGGCATCATCCGACCTTTCTCCTCCCCCCTGGGTGCTGGCCTCTTCTATTTGGCCAAGAAAGATAGGACCCTCTGCCCTTGCATTGATTACCGGGGCTTAAACAACATCACAGTGAAGAACAAGTACCCTCTGGCACTCCTCAACTCTGCCTTCAAGCCGCTGCATGGGGCCACTATCTTCCCAAAGTTAGACCTGCAGAACACATACCACCTGGTCAGGATCAGAGCAGGGGATGAGTGGAAGACTTCTTTCAACACCCCTCTGGGCTACTTCAAATAACTGGTCATGCCTTTCAGCCTCACGAATGCCCCAGCTGTGTTTCAAGCTCTCATCAACAACGTACTCCGGGATTTCCTGAATTGATTCATGTTTGTTTATTTGGGCAACATCCTGATATTCTTCCGCACGTTCGCTCGCACACTCTCCATGTCCGTCAAGTCCTGCAGTGGCTTCTGGAGAACCACTTGTTTGTCAAAGGTGAAAAATGTGAGTTTCATGTTCCCAGGGTCACATTCCTGGGGTACATCATCGAGAGCGGGCGAGTTAAGGCTGATGCTGAGAAGATCCAGGTTGTAGTGGAGTGGCCCAGACCCACTACCCTCAAGCAGCACCAGCACCCTCCCACCAATTCACCCTTGAAGAGGAGGACCTAAATCCTGACACCACCCTCCCTCCCTCCTGTGTTGTGGGGGTTGTCACATGGGAGATCTAAGCGGTGGTCAGGAGAGCATAACTCACCCAACCTGATCAAGGTAATGGTTCTCCTGGTTATCTGTTTGTCCCTGACTCAGTACAGTACTGTGCAAAAGTTTTAGGCACATGCAAAGAAATGCTGTAGAGCAAAAATGCCTTCAAAATAATGAAATTACATGTTTGTACATTTTTTTAAAAATACTGAAAAGAGTGGTAAACACTAGTAAATGAAACAAAGTCAATATTTGGTGTGACAAATTTTTTTTTATTAAATTTAAAATAGTAATCCCCCAGGACATAGTGTCTGACTTCCCAGGTATGGAAGGCTTTCTGTAATGCTCTAGGGGCCACTGCGAGTCTTTCTTTGGGTTTTCATCCCCAGACTAATGGCCAGGCGGAATGGGCTAATCATGAATTAGAAGCAGCGCTGTGATGTGTCACCATCAACAACCCCTCCACCTGGAGCTCTCAGCTTCCCTGGATTGAGTACGTCCACAACGCTCAGTCCAGTACTGTCACCGATAGGTCCCCCTTTATGTGTTCCCTGGGTTATGAGCCTCCTCTCTTCTCCACTCAGGAGGACAATATTGCCTTCCCATTGGTCCAGGTCCACATCAGGCTCTGCCACAAGATATGGAAGTTCTGCCCTGCTCCGCTCTGCTGACCGCAACCGGTGCCTGGCTGACCATCATCGTACTCCCACACCCAGCTACCAGCCAGGCCAAAAGGTATGGCTTTCTTCAAAAGACGTTGCCCTCAAAGACAGATCCACGAAACTCACCCCTCATTATCTAGGCCCACTTACCATAGAGAACATCATTAATCCCTCTGTGGTCAGACTCAAGCTCCCCAGATCCTGGCGCATCCACCCATCCTTCCATGTGTCCCAGCTTAAGCCAGTTCACAACAACCAGCCATGCTCTCCCTTCCCCGTGGCACATCGACTGAGCATCTGACCCTCAGGCTGCAGACCTGAGTTAGAATCCTGACCACCCGATTTCAACTCACCTTTATTACAGACCCTCATGACTTTCAATAAATCCTGTTAACTTTCAGTCTTGTGTCTGTGTTCTGCATTTGGGTCCCCTCGTCTCTATGTTCCCGGCTAACAGTTTACATGTTTGTCACCATGCACCTTCTCTAGAGTCTACATAATATATCCATGTGTTAAACACTGACCATGGTGGTTAAGATGGGTGAATCAGAATGCTAGTTATATAAATTTTATCTGTGGAATATTGACAAAATAAGGAACACACTTTCTATACATGATGTGAAGTTAGTAAATGTTATTATTATTTGTTTATAACTTCTAGATTATGTTACTATAACAAACCTACATTGCTGCCTGCCAAATCCAGTAACAAGCTTGTGTTACACCAAAATGCAACAGTCTGGAGTCATACAGAATCTAAAAAAATTGGGTAACTTGGTGTCATTTTATGTAATCAAAATTGGCTACCTAGCATGTTTCATATTGTGCTTGACATATAAAGCTCTACATGACTTAGCCCACCAGTATCTCCTAGCGTTTTTATAAGATGTTAGGTATAGCCTTTCTGTCCATATTTGATGAGATATTGTCTTTCTTTTTCAGTCTATGTTAAAAATGGTTTGGCAAACTGAGATGTTTTGTTTTCACTTTATTCATGAGAGATCACTTGAGGTTTCTTAAGAACTGAATTCTGAGACTTTGGAGGGATGATAAAATTAAGATAACAAAAGTTAAACTGACCATACCTTTTTGCTTTTTTTATTTGAGGGATTCTGAGGAAATTTGGATGAAGTGATTGCTCTGATTCATCGGAATAACCTAAAAAAAAAAAAAAAAAAACACATATGCTGTTAGCAGTTAGTGGCAAAAGCGTATCAGCACCACAGTGTGACACAGGCCTACACTGGCTGAGAAAGATGATTGCAAACAATTATTAAAAATGCAAGCAAACATTCTGAACCTAAATGTAAAATATTAAATATTTTATATTAAATATTAAACAAATTATTTTAAAATGTTCAACATCTGTCACAGAGACAGCCTCCACATCAGGTACAGATCCACATCAGGCACTGCCGCAAAATATGGAAGGAGGCCCATTCTGCCCTGCTCCACTCTGCAACCGACACCTGGCTGACCATCATCGTACTCCCGCACCCAGCTACCAGCCAGGCCAAAAGGTATGGCTCTCATCAAAACACATTCCTCTCAAGGACAGTTCCAAGAAACTCACCCCTCGGTATCTAGGCCCATTTACCATAGAGAACATCATTAATCCCTCCGCAGCCAGACTCAAACTCCCCAGATCCTGGTGCATCCACCCATCCTTTCATGTGTCCCAACTTAAGCCGGTTCACGACAGCCCCCTGAGCCATCCGTCTGACCCCTCACCACCTGCCCAGGTCGTGGATAACCACCCCGGAGTAAACGGTCAGGAGGCTGCTGAATGTATGCTGCAGGGGATGAAGTCTGCAGTACTTGTTGGACTGGGAAGGATATGGACCAGAGGAAAGGGCTTGGGTGCCCCGCTCCTTCATCCTTGACCCCTCACTCATCCGGGACTTCCACAAAACCCACCCAGACAAACTTGGCAGGTTGCTTGGAGGCTCCCGTTGAGAGGGGGATATTGTCATAGCCAGGCCAGATCCCGCCTTGCCTTCCTCGTGGTTCACCGACTCTGCACTCGGCTCTCACACCACCAACCCAAGTTCAAGCCCAGCCCTGACAACACTCAAGCCTGCTCATGCTCACACACTGACTAAGCATCTGACCCTCACACTGGGGACCTGAGTTAGAATCCCAACCTTGACCACTCGATTTCAACTCACCTTTCTCACACACCCTCACTTCCTTCAATAAATCCTGTTAACCCTCACAGACCGAAACCACTGCCCGAGACAGTTGTCTCATTTGGACGTTCGGATGCTCCGTAGTAAATGAGGTTATGTCATGGTTACGCAATCACATTCTGTAGCATTGATTCGTCAAGGAATCCCATGCAGTTTGTTCCTCTGAGCCAAACAGGAACGGCTGTTGCAAGTGTAACTTTCTAAAGACAAAAAATCCAAACTTCAGGAGGTTTTGTTTGAGTTCACAGTAAAAAAACAAATTGTTTCTGGCATTTTTCTAAAAAATGTTTAAAGTTCTAAAAAAAATTTTTTTTTAATGTTTAAAGTTCGCCTGTTTAAAATCATATATGGCACTTGATGCTGACTGCTAGAATGTGTTAGAAAAAAATAAATAAAATACAGGAGAGTCAGATTTGCCAAAAATCGGTCTAGGTCTTTAAGGGTTAACTTTCAGTCCTGTGTCTGTGTTCTGCATTTGTGTCCCCTTGTCTCTGTGTTCCCCGCTAACAGTTCACATGGTTGTCATCATGCACCTTCTCTAGATTCTAGAAGGTTAACATCACCCCTCCCTGTGGGATGAGTATGGCAATCATATAAGAACACACTTCCAGTCAGTTCTAGGGTCAGTTTCTCATGACATTATGCTATATGATATCCATGGTAAACACTGACCATGGTGGTTAAGATGGGTGAAACAGAATGCTAGTTACATAACTTTTATCTGTGGCCTTTCTGTCCATATTTGATGAGATATTGTCTTTCTTATTCAGTCTATGCTAAAAATGGTTCATAGGCAGTTTTGGCAAACTGAGATGTTTTATTTTCACTTTATTCATGAGAGATCACTTGAGGTTTCTTAAGAAGTGAATTCTGAGACTTTGGAGGGATGTTAAAATTAAGTTAACAAAAGTTAAACTGACCATACCTTTTTGCTTTTTTTATTTGAGGGATTCTGAGGAAATCTGGATGAAGTGATTGCTCTGATTTATCAGAATAATCTAAAAAAAAAAAAAAACACCAACACATGCTATTAGCAGTTAGTGGCAAAGGTGTATCAGCACCACAGTGTGACACAGGCCTACACTGGCTGAGAAAAATGATTGCAAACAATTATTAAAAATGCAATCAAACATTGAACCTGAACACTGAACCTGAATTTAAAATAAATATTTAAAATAAAAATAAATATTTTATATTAAACAAGTTATTTTAAAATGTTCAACATGTGTCACAGAGACAGTCAATATCCACACAAGCAGAAAGAGAGAGATGCATGAAATGCAAAAAATTTCCTCTTCTTAATCCTCACTCTTGTTCAGTGTGGGCTGAACTGTAACATCAAAAATCAGGGGGCAGGAATTAATTTCAACAACACAAATTTTCTGATCTTGCTTGTGAACTGCTGACAGGTTAAGAGTTTGGATGAGTTTGTTTGTTTGTTTTTTAGGTTTGGTGCCTAGCAAGCTAAATTCAGGTATAATTACCGGAGCATAATGGAAGAAAGCTACTATAAAGATTTATGAGCATCTGCGTATGCAGTGCAAGTAGGTCTGAGAATGTGTAGCTATGCTAGTGTGTGTGAAAGAAAGCAGGTATGACCACAAGAGAGAGGAGGGTTATAGAGTATAAAGCAGAGCACATGGATATACAGTAAAAGAGAAAACAAAGACAGAAAGTGACAGAAAAGACAGACAGAAATACACTTAAAGAGAATTACACAGAACAGTGTAGTGATAGATAGTGATAGATTAGCGATAGATCTGTGCAGCCTTCATGTGTCTATAAGCATCATGATGGGTCTATTAATCTGTAGTTGCAATCTGCCAAACAGATGGGAAGAAGTAGGAACGAAAAGTTCCTTATTCCACCCCCATGCTCTGGGAACAAGCTTACAGTCCCTGGGTCTGGACTGTGGAGCTCTGGCAAATACGCAATTCTACTCACAGGAGTACTGTGTAAGCACAGAGCTGTAAGAGAAAATGCAGCTTCAATCAGTTAAAATGAGATCAATAGTTTGAAATATTATGATTTTACATTTCCAGAGAAATTACACAACATTTCCTATAGCCATGAAAATAAAATTAATGCAATAAACAAGCTGGTTGATTACCATTAAGTCCTCTTCCTCAGATATGCCCTGTTTCCAAAGAAACACTGAAAGAATGAAGATCGCTGTGAATATGTGTTTAGTCTGGAACTTTCGATTGTTGCTGTTGTTGGTGGTGTGTGTATGTTTTTAAACTGAAGTTGGAAGAAAAAGAAGTTCTTGAGTATATCTGTCCTAGATAATGCACACATGCTATGACCCATCCTTAATCATATGCCCATAGAAAAGCAATAATAGACAGCAAATATAGTATATGGATAGATGCATTGTGTCTGGTGGATAACTATAATAGCAGTCATGTTCACAATGAATGAATCTATAAGGTGTGATCCAGAGTACTCATCCTAATATTCAATTTTGTTCAATACGACTGCAAATGAATGCTGACTGCTTAGATAGGAGGAATTAAATGTGTTACCGGTACTAATTTACAACAGGAGCTGAGACCTCAACTCCCCACATTCACTTCACCTCTTGCAACATCACAGTCTTTGTAATATCTTTTTACTGTGTCAAAACATATCCTTGCAATTTTCTGTTCCACAGAAATGTCAGCATTGCCAATATCTACAAAAAAGCTAAATGAAAATTGTGACACATGTAGTGTCTCAGAATGATGAATGCTTTCAGTAGAAACTATTGAAAAATATTGTTTTGGCAGAAATGTGTACTCCTGTGGATATTCTGGCTCTGCTTGGCTTTTTACTGTCAGCTGCTCCGTTGTGTTGACTGGCTCTGATTTGGATATAATAACAGGAAATACAAGTGAAAGGGCGGCAATCAGGTTTTAGATTTAGATTAAAAGGACTAACGAGATGACTCAGGGGAGACAGACTTCCTCTACATAGGGGCTCAGCCTTGAGAAAATATGCTCCACATTTCCATTGCAGATTGGCACGTAACATACAGTACACATGAACACCTCTAATACATATTCACTGCCTCCTAGTGGAAACAATAAAAATTGCAAACATGGAACGGATTTATGTATCATATCTTTCTTCATGTTTTATGTTCCACTCTCTGTCAGTGGAGCTTTTAGTAGAGGATATTTTTTCTATAAGAATAATGCAAAAATATTTTTGTACAGCACACTATCCGTGGAAGATGAACCAAAATAATGGTCAATATAAAATTCTGGTGGATAACATGGTGGTTGAAGAATAAAAAAAATTATTGGTGATTGTCTTCAGCATTTCTCTATCAAATATAGTCATGTGAAAAATTAAGTACACCCCATGGAGATTGTTGGCTTTTTTGATATATTTGGACATGCAAACATAGTGCCTATTAATAAAGTTGATACACTCTTATCAAATAACACACAAAATTGATATTTTGTAGTAATTTTCACAATTTAAATGAACAAAAAAACAGATCAATCATATGGAAAAAGTAAGTATACCCCTACATTTATCACACCTTCAAATCCATAAAATTAGAATCAGGTGTTGAAGATTGGGTGCCAGTGATTAGAACCTGCTTAGGGAGTGCAGGTGGAACCTATCTTATTTATACCCCTCTCAGATCTAGTGTCTGGTGTTCCCTTTGCTATTGAGGTGTGTGGTGTCATCATGCCAAGATCTAGAGTTCTGTATGGCCTTCAGAAAAAAAGGTTCTGGATGCCTGTGAGTCTGGCAAGGGATTTAAAAAGGTCTCCAAATTATTTGAAATACATCATTCCACTGTAAGGAAAATAATCTACAAATGGCACAGATTTCAAATGACTGCCAATTTGTCCAGGACTGGCCATCTGATGCAAAATAAGAACCCCACAATTTCATCACAGTATCTGCTAGTAAGTCTTGCAACTGTTGGTGTCAAAGTGCATGCTTCTACAATCAGAAAGAGATTGCACAAATTTGACCTGCATGGGAGGCGTCCCAGGAAAATGCTTTTGCAAGACTACAGTTTGCCAATGAGCATATAGGCAAAGACCAGGCCTTTTGGAATAATGTGCTCTGGAATAATGTGCTCTGAACTCGAATCAAAGATAGAGTTGTTTGGCCACAGTAACAGCAGACATGTGTGGCGCAGACCAAAGACAGCTTTTCAGGAGAAGCACCTCATGCCAACTGTGAAGCATGGTGGTGGAAATGTTATGGTTTGGGGTTGATTCACTGCCTCAGGGACTGGACAGCTTGCATTCACCGATTCAACTATGAATTCTGCATCATATCAAAGACTGCTTGAAGATAATGTGAAATCATCTGTCCTAAGTTGAAGGTGAACCAAAAGTGGACCTTTCAACAGGATAATGATCCTAAGCACACTAGCAAATCAACCAAGGAATGGCTAAAAAAAAAAAGAAATGGAGGGTTATGGAATGGCCTAAGCAAAGCCCAGATTTGAATCAAATTGAAATGTTGTGGGGGGATTTGAAACGGGCAGTACATGCAAGAAAACCCTCAAACAACTGAAAGAATATTGCATGGAAGAGTGGTCAAAAATTCCAGTAAGCCTGGTGAATAATTACGCAAAAACGTCTACAAAAAGTTATTTCTGGTAAAGGGGGCAATACTAGCTTCTGAGGCCAAGGGTGTACTTACTTTTTTCACAGAAGAATATCACATCTATTAATATTTCTGCTGAATAAATGATTGAAAAAGCTAATTTTCCTTGTGGTTTTGTTCAAGTATATCAACTTTATTAATAGGCACTGTTTCAAAGATGATCAAATGTTTGCTTGTCCAAATATGTCAAAAAAGCCAACAATTTCCATGGGGTGTACTTATTTTTTCACATGACTGTGTTTGGCGATGAGAGCAAGGCTGGTCACTATTACATAATCTTATTTGATAAAGAGGACCACAACTCTATTGCACAATTCTCGTCTTCTTTTCCTTTCGGCTGTTCCCTTCAGGGGTCGCCACAGCGAATCATCTGCCTCCATCTAGCCCTATCCCCTGCATCCTCTTCTCTCAGACTGACTACCTTCATGTCCTCCTTCACTACATCCATAAACCTCCTCTTTGGTCTTCCTCTCGGCCTCCTGCCTGGCAGCTCTAACCTCAGCGTCCTTTTACCGATATATTCACTCTCCCTCCTCTGAACATGTCCAAACCATCTCAACCTGGCTTCTCTAACTTTGTCTCCAAAACATCTCACATGTGCTGTCCCCCTGATGTACTCATTCCTGATCCTATCGATCCTCTTCACTCCCAAAGAGAACCTCAACATCTTTAGCTCTGCTACCTCTAACTCTTCCTCCTGTCTTTTCCTCAGTGCAACTGTCTCCAAACCATACAACATCGCTGGTCTCACTACTGTCCTGTACACCTTTCCTTTCATTCTTGCTGGTACTCTTTTATCACACAACAGACCTGACACTTTTCTCCACCCATTCCAACCTGCCTGCACACGCTTCTTCACCTCTTTTCCACACTCCCCGTTGCTCTGGACTGTTGACCCTAAGTACTTAAAATCCTTCTTTATCTCTTCTCCCTGTAACCTCACTGTTCCACTTGGATCCCTCTCATTCACACACATGTATTCTGTCTTGCTGCGACTAACCTTCATTCCTCTTCTCTCCAGAGCAAACCTCCACCTCTCTAGACTTTCCTCCACCTGCTCCCTGCTCTCACTACAGATCACAATGTCATCCACAAACATCATAGTCCATGGAGATTCCTGTCTGACCTCATCTGTCAGCCTGTCCATCACCACCGCAAACAAGAAGGGGCTCAGAGCCGATCCTTGATGCAGTCCCACCTTCACCGTGAACTCCTCTGTCACACCTACCGCACACCTTACCATTGTCCTACTGCTCTCATACATATCCTGCACCACTCTAACATACTTCTCTGCCACTCCAGACCTCCTCATACAATACCACAGCTCCTCTCTTGGCACCCTGTCATACGCTTTCTCTAAATCTACACAGACACAATGCAGCTCTTTCTGACCCTCTCTGTACTTCTCCATCAACATTCTCAAAGCAAATATTGCATCTGTAGTGCTCTTTCTTGGCATGAAACCATACTGTTGCTCACAAATGCTCACTTCTCCCCTTAGCCTTGCTTCCACTACTCTTTCCCACAACTTCATTGTATGGCTCATCAGCTTAATACCGCTGTAGTTTCCACAACTCTGCACATCTCCCTTGTTCTTAAAAATTGGCACCAAAACACTTCTCCTCCATTCCTCAGGCATCCTCTCACTCTCTAAGTCCTCGTTGAACAACCTAGTTAAAAACTCTACTGCCATCTCTCCTAGACACTTCCATACCTCCACTGGTATTTCATCAGGACCAACCGCCTTTCCTCTCTTCATCCTCTTCAAAGCTCTCCTAACTTCACCCTTGCTAATCCTTTCTACTTCCTGCTCAAGAATATTTGCCTCTACTACTCTTCTCTCTCTGTCATTTTCCTCATTCATCAGTTCCTCAAAGTACTCCTTCCATCTTTCCCTCACCCTCCTGTCACCTGTCAACACATTTCCATCTCTATCTTTAATCACTCTAACCTGCTGCACATCCTTACCATCTCTATCCCTCTGCCTCGCCAACCGATACAAATCCCTCTCACCTTCCTTACTATCTAACCTTGCATACATGTCCTCCTAAGCTTTCTGTTTGGCCTTTGCCACCTCTATCTTAACCTCATGCTGCATCTCCCTAAATTCCTGTCTACTTTCCTCCGTCCTCTCACTGTCCCACTTCTTCCTAGCTAACCTCTTCTTCTGGATACTCTCCTGAACTTCCTCATTCCACCACCAAGTCTCCTTGTCTTCTTTCCTCCTTCCAGATGACACACCTAGCACCTTCCTACCTGTCTCCCTGATCACTTTGGCTGTAGTAGTCCAGTCATCTGGAAGCACCTCCTGACCACCTAAAGCCTGTCTCAACTCCTCCCTGAAAACGGCACAGCACTCTTCCTTTTCCAACTTCCACCACTTTGTCTTCTGCTCTGCCTTTGCTCTCTTCATCTTCCTCACCACCAGGGTCATCTTACACACCACCATCCTATGCTGTCTAGCTACACTCTCTCCTACCACTACTTTGCAATCGCTAATCTCCATCAGATTACAGTGTCTACATAAGATATAGTCCACCTGTGTGCCCCTGGCACCACTCTTATATGTCACCCTGTGTTCCTGCCTCTTCTGAAAGTACGTGTTCACCACAGCCATCTCCATACTTTTAGCAAAGTCTACCAACCTCTGTCCTTCTGGGTTCCTTACCTGAAGACCAAACCTGCCCATCACTTCCTCATCCCCACTATTCCCTTCACCAACATGTCCATTAAAGTCTGCCCCTATCACCACTCTCTCACATCTGGGAACACTCTGCATCACTTCCTCAAGCTCGCTCCAGAATCTGTCTTTCTCCTCTTGCTCACAACCTACTTGTGGAGCGTAAGCACTAACAACATTCAACATCCCACCTTCAATTTCTAGCTTCAGACTCATCAACCTATCTGACACTCTCTTTACCTCCAGAACATTCTTCACAAACTCCTCCTTCAGGATCACTCCTACTCCATTTCTCTTCCTGTCCACACCATGATAAAACAGTTTAAACCCTGCTCCAATGCTTCTAGCCTTGCTCCCTTTCCACCTGGTCTCCTGGACACACAGAATGTCGACTTTCCTCCTCTTCATCATATCGACCAGCTCTCTGCCTTTACCTGTCATCGTACCAACATTCAAAGTCCCTACTTTCAGTCCTAAACTCCTGCCTTTCCTCTTCTCTCTCTGCCTATGGACACGCCTTCCTCCTCTAACACACCTTCCTCCTCTCTGTAGCGTATGATCTATTCTCAAACTGATTTCTACATTAACCCAAACTAAACATAGAGTAACCCCGAGAGGCCTCCTGCGGCCAGATGCCCCTTTGGAATGCAAAAAGTCTCTCTGGGACCCACACAGGACTTACCCCTGCAATAAAAGAAACCTTTGATGACTGAACTTCTGGGAAACTTCATGATTAGTTCGTCAGCAGGGATCCAACACACACACACACACACGCACACACACCCCCACGCTTACCTTACACACACAATGGAGAAACCCCTCTCTCTTCAATGTAACATGTAATTATATGTAATTATTCCATGTCTAAATAGTGTGATGTTATTTTGTTTACATATATTGTGTGTTTAACTAACCTTAATGACTTTAAATAGTTTTAATCTAGCATATCATTTTAAATGTCTGTAACCAGGTTTTATTTGTAATATTCTTCACAAATCCATCGAATTTGGTATGTAGTTAATCGTCTCAAGATACCCGGATTGATTATGCATATCACATTGCAATGGGATACATCATTTCATGTTTTCACTTAATTTCATTTATAACACGGTATAAGCCAGCTCCTCCCTGGACATTTAAATTAGGGTCCGAGACCAGACAAAGAGAGTCATCCGGACATGCAAACCCAACTTCCTGATTGTTACTACACATTCCTGTAGATAACGTGGGCACGCTTTAAAACTCGCCTCCTTTAAAAAGGTGCGTTGAATCCAAGCGTGCGCTTCTGTTTCGTTTCATGTTTAAAGTTGATCCATTACATTATTCTCGTGGAAAAGAATAATGCATAATAATGCCCCTTTTTGTATAATTTTCGCTACATCTCCTTCTTCGACCAACAGTAGCCCAATTTCCACCAGTGCCCTGTAGGTCAACGGCACCGATGGCGGTCGTTGTTAACCCGGGCCCCGACCGATCTGGTATAGAAGTCATGTTAGTGATTCGCATATTGAATTTGGCAATAGTTTTACGTCGGATGCCCTTCCTGACACAACCCTCTCTATTTATCCGGGCTTGGGATCGGCACAAAAAGTACACTGGCTTGTGACCTCCTGTGGCTAGATTCTATTGCACAATTCTGATAGAGAAAAATGTCATGAAAACATTTGTTTTCAATGTTCAACACAAACTTCCATGTTCAACACATTTCTAGAGACAGCTCATGGTTATTTTGGAAAAGGCCAAATAAGAAGGTGCATAATAAGGTGAATGACAAGGATTGAGGGGAAAATGTGTGTTAAATAGTGTTATGTGCAAAATAGTTGTATAAAAGATAAAAGCTCAAGTTCAATGGCACTGGTAGGGACAAGTGGACAAGGGAGCTAAAGGTTAAGCAAACACACAGCAGCATGAAAGATCCTGTAGGGACAGAGTCAGTACTAGATGAATATGTGATTTTGACATCACATTTTCCACAAAAACATCTTTGAACTTTTATCTTTTACAACAAATATTTTTAAATGTGGCAGAGTAGTATTGCATTTTACTTGAGGCAGCACTTTTTGGGTGTGATGAATATTGAATATACATGCATGCAATGTGAATATATACACATGCAAGACCTTCACAAAGTCACAAAGTTACAGTACGATATACTACTTGATTGTTTCCCTTTGTTTTTCTTGTCTTGTACATGTCAGACTTCATGTACACCTTAGAGTTAGCTGCATAAGAGCTTGCGATTATGGCTTATGCTACAGGTAATTTGTCTTTCAAAGCTAGCAATAGACTCTTATAATCTCAGGTCATCTTTCCTCTCTCCTCGGCTGTGGAGGGCATATAGTTTAGGGGCCATTCAGAACTCCCAGTCCCACACGAATAGCCGTGTTTTCCATTACACCTGCACTGTAAGCTACAAACTGTTCTGCTGTATGGTTCACCTCTCAGGCCCTCATTGGGTACATTTTTCTGAATTTTTCACATTGCCTGTTGTCTGATGATGTGTGGGTCTGTAAATACGCACTGCTAGCATGTTTCATGAATGTGTGTGGGTTTGTCTCCTCAGAGTGAAGTCCAGGTTGAGGGCTGATTCAGCAGTCCAGGAGGCAGTCCTGAATGCAAAAGCCCATAGTACACTGGCATTGTATGCTTTCAGATGGCAAAACTGCTAGATTGTGATAAGTGCCTATCATCACTATTGGTGTTTTACATCAAAATTTACATCAAATACTACATCATTCCATCATGTTGTGACTTTGTCAAAAGTCTCAGAATGCGTGTGCACATGCACAAGATTATATCCAATTTTCAGGGGCCAAGAACCCAGACTGCACATTCACAGACATGCTAGAATTGTTGCATAAGCAATCACAGGAAAGCAGAGCCACAACTATAGGCAAAAGTATTCAAGAACAATTCGTAGTTTCACGCATTTGCCAGTCTGTTATGAGTAGAATGGTTTTATATATATTAAACTTTTGTTTAGATAGGTCTCAAGATTATGCAGACCAAATTTGGTGAAGACTGGACAAAATTTGGAGGAGGAGGAGCAAAAATGGCACTTACAAGGAAGCATTTTCAGCATGTTATTGTAACTTTTGACCAGTGAGAGGTACCATCACGTAATTTGTTGCGTGGGCTCAGGGCATGGTCCTGAAGCTGCCTACCAAGATTTGTGTCAATGTGCAAGGTTGTTGCTGAGATACAGCCTCACTTCCTGTTTGCCGGATTCGCTGTCAGATTTCTTACAGGCAAACCGTTTGGAATATCGACATTCTTTTTATAATTTTAGTCCAGGCTGGTCTGAAGATGACATGCCAAATTTGGTGGTGATTGGACATAATTTGTAGGAGGAGTAGTGAAAAACATTTTTTGACTAAATTGGCAAAACAATTTTTTGACAAAAATCTAAAATGGTTGACAGACAGTACACTTGATTTTCAGATGCTGGTGTTCGTTCACTTCAGCATACTTCAGTTTGGCCCAAATCTGGTGAGAATGTTCCTTAGACTCTCCCCAATCAGTGTGCCAGATTTCACAACTTTTTACCAGACAGTTTTATTGGCTGCCATAGACTCTAGCCAGAAACCAGGTCGCCTAACTAATATTCACATCCAGCTATTCAGTGGTGGTTGTCCAGTGTTCAGAGGACATACAGTAACTTACATTAGTGGTCTTTAAACACTGACATCAAAAAAGAGGAATCTTTATAGTATTTAGTTTGAATGTGATGATAGACAACTGGACGGTATGGCAGGAACAGCTTTAATCAGTGACACTGCTGCTTCTGAAAATCCTCCCAGCTCTGGCTCATGAACTTATTGTTTGTGCTTTATGTTGATATTTACATTTGCTCATTTGTCTGACAATTTTAACCAAAGTGACTTACAACTGAGACAGGCTACAACTGCACAGGGAGGGTTGAGGGTCTTGCTCAAGGACTCAACAGAAGCAGCATGGCAATGCTGGGATTTGATCTCATAGCCTTCAGTAGCCAACCAATAGCCCAAAGCCTTAACCACTAAGCTACAACCACTGCTTTCAAATTGGTGCCTGTGGGTTGTGGTGTTAGGCTTAGCTCCCAGTGTGTTTGTTAGCTTTGGTGGCTGGAAAACATCTACACAAACGCTCTTGAGAAACAGAATAGATTACATTCATCAGCTGTGCAAACAAAGTATGTCTGAAGTTTTAAACCGTGAACAGGGGCATATTCAATCTTTAATGTCCAAGTGACTTTGAAGATTAAACATGAATGAATGAAGTCCAAATGTGTACAACAACATTAACATTATGCCATATACTGGTTTATTCTCAAGAACGTTTATGTGGAATTTCATTTTAAATAATGCAAACTGCAGTTACTATGAAGTTCCTACATGTTTTTCAGTTATGTTCTTGGTACGTGATCAGCACTGGCAGCTAAGCCGTGGTAAGTGAAGGTCGGTAAACTCTATTGTGTACACATTTGTTTAGTCATAGGGTTTTTCAGGCCAGATACAACATAGTGCAATTTTAAAATATTTGCATAGAAGAATAGCAAAGTTTATTTATGGTATCACACACTTTTTAAAAAGTGCAGTGAAAATAAACATTTCTACTAAAATATATAACACACAAATTTACATTGCACTCTGTGTAATTACATTATGCTACAGTGTCTTAAAATGCATATTTACAAAATAATCACCTGCTAGCATGTAATTCATTCAAAATGGCAACCAGGCACTATAGGGGGAAATGTTATTGTGTACATGCCTGAACTAATAAATAATATATACAAAATACAACTACCAGATTGGCAATATTATGACATAATTAATAAACAAACTATGACTTACTATCAACTATGAATTATATGAATTACAAATGAGCAGTTCTGATGAAATATTCACAACCTTCACAAATCAGCAGACAAAAATACAGGCAGCAATCATTTTCATTTGCGGGAAATTAGTGTGTCTGAACATTGCAGTTATGCCGACGCAGTGCATTCAGTCTTCCTCACTGCTGCAGGAGCCACTGGAGCTGTAGGAGCTGTCATTGCACTCAGCTGTGTAAGGAAACTTGTACATGGTGGGGTTCAGTTTGGGCACCCAAGCCCGTGGGACCAGGTATGTAGCCAGGTTGAACAAATCCACAAACACTTTGTAACGGTCACTATTTAAGAAGTGTAAATCACAAAGACACTAGGACTGAATCTGTTGACAAACAATCAGCCTGCTGAATAAAAGTTAACAGCTGATGTTTACATTTCCTAATGGCAACTGGCATAATAGGTTTCATTAAAACAGGTAACTAATAGTTTTCCATTACAAGTTAATTTATTAGGTTCTAAAGGTTCTCAATGGTTATGAACGCCTAATGGATCTTTCCCATTAGGATCTACCGGTCCTTTTTACAGATTTCTTTATTATTGGTAATTTTCCTCTGCATAATATTCCATGTTTTTAAATGTTATGATTTGCCTTTCCATTCAGTAATCTTTCATTAGTGGTTCACCACAGTTTATCGGGAAAGACCCTATAAGGACCCTTTACAACGTAATTCAACCCATATGGGGAAAAAATCCATTGCCAAACCAGCAGGGGAAAAAATGTAATGGTTTTTTTATATGTATTTATTTATAATAAGATGCTCCACACTATTTCACATGTTAAATAGAACTCTTTTGAATTAGCATTAGTATTATGAAGTGGATTATATGACATTATATTATCAAAGGATCATATTCACCTGACAGTAGAGCGCAGGTAATGGTAACCTGAAGAGCCGCCTGTGCCTGCTTTATTGCCAATCATTCTGTGCACCATGCACACATGATTATCTGATGGCAAAGGTGGGTGTTTGTTAACTTTCTGACAGCTAACATGAATGTTAAATGAAAAGATGTTCCAAACTACATACACTGGGGGGGAAAAGTATTTGATCCCCTACTGATTTTGTACGTTTGCCCACTGACAAAGAAATGATCAGTCTATAATTTTAATGGTAGGTGTATTTTAACAGTGAGAGACAGAATAACAATAAAAAATCCAGAAAAACGCATTTCAAAAAAGTTATAAATTGATTTGCATTTTAATGAGTGAAATAAGTATTTGACCCCTTCGACTTAGTACTTGGTGGCAAAACCCTTGTTGACAATCACAGAGGTCAGACGTAGTTGGCCACCAGGTTTGCACACATCTCAGGAGGGATTTTGTCCCACTCCTCTTTGCAGATCATCTCCAAGTCATTAAGGTCATTTTCAATGCCCTGGCTGAGGGAAGGAGGTTCTCACCCAAGATTTGACAGTACATGGCCCCGTCCATCGTCCCTTTGATGCGGTGCAGTTGTCCTGTCCCCTTAGCAGAAAAACACCCCCAAAGCATAATGTTCCATGTTCCCCACTCTATGCTTGACGGTGGGGATGGTGTTCTTGGGGTCATAGGCAGCATTCCTCCTCCTCCAAACACGGCGAGTTGAGTTGATGCCAAAGAGATCTGACCACACCTGACCAGAACACTTTCACCCAGTTCTCCTCTGAATCATTCAGGCAAACTTCAGACGGGCCTGTACATGTGCTTTCTTGAGCAGGGGGACCTTGCGGGCGCTGCAGGATTTCAGTCCTTCACGGCGTAGTGTGTTACCAATTGTTTTCTTGGTGACTATGGTCCCAGCTGCCTTGAGATCATTAACAAGATCCTCCCATGTAGTTCTGGGCTGATTCCTCACCATTCTCATGATCATTGAAACTCTACGAGGTGAGATCTTGCATGAAGCCCCAGACCGAGGGAGACTGACAGTTTCTTCCATTTGTGAATAATTGCACCAACTGTTGTCTCCTTCTCACCAAGCTGCTTGGCGATGGTCTTGTAGCCCATTCCAGCCTTGTGCAGGTCTACAGTCTTGTCCCTGACATCCTTCAACAGCTCTTTGGTCTTGGCCATGGTGGAGAGTTTGGAATCTGATTGATTTCTTCTGTGGACAGGTGTCTTTTTACATGTAACAAACTGAGATTAGGAGCACACCCTTTAAGAGAGTGCTCCTAATCTCAGCTGTGTAAAAGACACCTGGGAGCCAGAAATCTTGCTGATTGATAGGGGATCAAATACTTATTTCACTCATTAAAATGCAAGTCAATTTATAACTTTTTTGAAATGCGTTTTTCTGGATTTTTTTGTTGTTATTCTGTCTCTCACTGTTAAAATACACCTACCATTAAAATTATAGACTGATCATTTCTTTGTCAGTGGGCAAACGTACAAAATCAGCAGGGGATCAAATACTTTTTTCCCCCACTGTACCACACTTAAGAAACATTGGCACTTTGATTTTTGAGAACCAGACTTACATCTCCATTTGGTCATAAGTGTATCAGCCTCCATCAGGTATGTCAGAAGCTGGAACGGCACCTGAAACCGAGGCTCCTGTCTGCAAGGGGAACCAAGAGAACTAACTCGAACATCTGTGGAACATCATCTGTCTACTAATCTCCATGCATAGCCACAGTATCTATGAAAACACCAACAGTTATGACAGGAATACTTTCTCAAATGTGAATCTCTGACCTGTAAAAGTAAATCATTAGGGCTCCCTGAAGGGCTCTGTAGGACAGCCGGCGCTCTCCTGTAAAGAAAGAATGAATATGTTTACGTTTGATGTATACACACTGACGTTCCAGGTGTATGTCAGGTTCTCAAAGACTTTAGGCTAGTGTCAGCTGTTGTGGATAGGATATGTACTTTTTTTAGTCTAAAGATGGGAACAACCCATGTTGTGTCAGTGTTCACCTTTGCTTAAAAGATGTTCGTGATGCTTGGAGTCAAACAGATAAGTAAACACTTCGATCTGCTTAGTGAGATCCTCCAGCATGTCCTGCTTTTTCTCGCAATTTGGCATTTTCTATGAGCAGCAAAATAGTGCATAAATTTGTTTAAGTTGTGTAAAATGTGACATTAAGATAAATAAAAACTGTAATTGAGCTTACCTCAAGCTTCTGCTTCTCCACCCTGAAACCTTCGTCAATGTTTGCTTGCAGCTTTCCCCAGAAGTTGAAGCCGTCCCTTTCAAGGCCAGGTGTTCTCTCCAGCCATTTCTAAAAAAAAACACAATTGAATGATAATGAATAAGATGAATACTTTAAAAAAATAATCTATAATATAATCTATAATCAGCTGTAATTTCCATGCTGATGGTTATGCATGTATACAGAAGCCAATTAGAGGTATTTCATTATACCTCTACAAGCTGAAGGAGTGTAAGCTCTTGCTCCGTTTTGAGCAATGCCTCACTCTCCTGGTCCTGGAATTTGTCCCTGTAGTGACGACGGTTGTAGGGAACTCTCAATTTCTCAGAAACTCCAAACTTATTCTCAAGAAGACGAAACTGAAGACTTTGGAACCCTGAAGCTGAGGACAAGTATTCCCTGTAGCACACATATACCCAAAAGATATACACTGAGCAAACCAATGAGTGTTTCTAATCTTGTAATCTGGAAAGAAGGTTTTAGAATTTTGAAATATTTAAAACAAAGAAAGTAAATGTTCAATATATTGAATATTTAAAATTCTGCATTTCTAGGTTCCTATTTAAATTTAAGCAAATTTGTGATATTAACCATGTTAACTGATTTGCACTAAAGGTCAGATTTTCCTCATGTCTAATATCTTCTATTGAAGCTTGTGTTCAAACAACACTCCAATGGATTTGATCTAAAATGGATCATAAGGTTTTGCACAAACTTGTGGAGTCTGTGCCAGCTTGCCAGCTTTCATTAAAGCAAAAAAGGGAAATATTGAATTTCATGTAAATATTCCAAATATTATAATTTTCAATTACACTGTTGCCAAGAATATCATTTGTGATGAAAACTGTTGTATTATATTAGAAAAGAATGCAAAATAGAAGCATTTTCACTCATGCTCTCAGACTTTTGGAGCCCACTGTAACTACTCAAACCTTTCATGAGGTCTCTTTGAGGTGTGATTGTACTTATTTTTGGTTACCTGAAATCAAAGAAATCCAAAGCAGTCATGGTCTCCAGCACAGCAAACTGGTCCACCAGCAGCCTGAAGATCATAGTGATCCTGTGGATTCGGCTCACCACCTTTAGCATGTTACGCTCATCGCGAACCTGACAACAAATCATTCTTCTTTACTCCAGGATTGATGATAATTCACACTTAATTTTTGTTAAACGTTTGGTCTTTAAATTGTGTCATTGTTTGAATTGTTTGACTCACATAATTGTGAATGAACAGTTCCCGAACCGAATCAAGCTCCCACATAATCTGCTTAAACCACAACTCATAAGCTGAAACAGAATGAAAAGGGACGTAATTACAGATTTAAACATGACATTCCATGTCAGTGGCAAATAAATGTAAAACCTGAATGAGATATGGCAAAGGGGAATTAAAATAAAAAAATAAGCAAGGTATCAGTTACACTGATGGGTGACAATGAACAGATGCTCATCATGGATTTTGTTGCCTTTCAGTTCACTCTGCAGTTTCTGAGCATTAATAATCTTATCCAGCTAAAAGAGAGGTGAAAAATCTGTTTATTAGTCCCAGTAATACAGAGAACATATTAACAATATTATTATACAAACTGAATTATATTTACCTGGAGGTACTCTCCATAAACAATTTCACCTTTGGTGGCTTTGTTGGTGCTGTTTTGGGAATCATCTTCCTCCTCCTCTATCTCACTGGGATTGGTTTTAAAACTAATTTTGAGAAAATAACAAACACACATACATGAATATGATAAATATTACATTAAAACAATTGTGATTTTTCTCCATTTTAAATAATGGTTTAAGAAAAATAAATGTATATGCACCGGTGAGTTTTCGCTAGAAATGGACATCCACTCATGTCTTTTTTTGGCACCAAAATGCTCCACAGAAATTTTTCCACAGAAAGTTTTCACGAAGTTTTGTTGATTAGACAAGGGGCTCCACTATTTAAAGGTTTGATATGTCCAATCAACAGCCTGCCATCAACCCCTGCCCATCAAGAAAAACTCGGTATCACAAATATGATGTCACTATGTATATATACACAGCCACTTCCAGTGAATTGCCTTTGGCTGTTTTTATCTTTTGAAAAAACAATTCTGGGAGGGATAAACGTACCTTCAACATATCTTATTTGACTATCATACTCAGTTTTAAAAGCTCACATGAGCAGTGGCACTTTCAAGTCAAAGTCACATACAGTAGCGGTGTTTAACAAGGTGGTAAATGTGCAAATGCTTTCACAGCTTTCGAATACAGCAATCAGTTAAGGTCTAGAAAGAATTACAATGCAATGAGTATCAGCATGAACATTTAGTTCTTCTATCTCTAAAATTTTAAAGTGCAGAATGTCCTAGCATTAATGTTATGTCAATATTAATATTTAAACAGCAAATCCAAACAGAACCACACAGATTTGCCAATGGCGTTACACAAGGATGTCAGGTGTAACGTCTGACGGTACCAAACTGATTTTTGATTCAGTCTGGACTTAGAAAAAAAAAAAGGGGGCTTTGCTGGAGCTTTGGACTTATCTCTGTGATTACCATCTTGGCTCCAGTCTGACTGGGAGAAACACCCTTTTCCTTACCACAGATGCCTTTGGAATGCAACGAGGACACGACCCCCCTTTTTAGACACACACACACAATGGAGAAATCTTTCTTGAATGTAACGTGTGTAACATCTGGAGAATTTCAAATTGGGTGAATCAACAAGGGCCAACTAAACTCAACAGAAAGCTTTAGCTGATCTAATTGCCCTTCGCTACGTGCTGTATTCCTTTTAATAACAACATAGGAGAAGTATCCTTCTTGGCCAGAAGAATAATTTTCTCTTTTAGAGTAATACGAGGATTGCCCTGGTAAGTTTGGTGGACAAACATATCAAGTCGCTTTGCATTTAATTCTAAAGCTAGACTACAGTAAGTCAGTAAGTAACATAACATTCCCTTTCATGGTCGATTTATATCCATAACTAATCAGAACACGCTTTGATTAGATATATTTCACCCATTTGAGCTAAATTCGCTACACAGGTCTCAATACATAATCGTCACATCCTTCCCAACAATCCATGAAATCTGATTATATAATTTTCTCCACAGACACTGTAGAACCGAGGGACTAATGAGATTATTAAAGTATGTAATCAGTAATATTTTGTAAACAAACAAATAAACAAACAAACAAACTAATAATAATAATAATAATAATAATAATAATAATTCCCCCATATTTGCAGAGTCCAGTGCTGTTTTTGAGGGAACACTGCACAGTTTCTAGAAATTTCGGAGTCTAAAAAAAGTCTCTACAGCTTGGGCCTCAGATCAAAGGTTGTACAAAGCTCATGTTTTTGTAGCTGGTGCTTGGGTTAATGTGTACTTTGTGCAAATTTACAATGAGCAAAAAACAAGCAAAAAGAAATGTTAGCAGGGGTCACATTAAGCTTGTTCATAACCAAGGTGTGTTGATTGATTGTAGTAGGGTGACAATTTTACACATGAACGTGAGAGATGGTCCATAGCATTCCACAGTGGTACGGTATGAAAATTAAGCTGTGTGTGATATGTATATGTATAATAATGTATTCTTGAATAATATGAAAGAAATTAGTTAATTTAAAAAAGCCGACTCAGACTTCTGGAGCGTGCTGGTGGTACATGGAGACAAAATTTTTCACATTAAAACAATTTTAAATAATTTTTAAAGGGAAAAAAAAGACTGCAGCATCAATATATATATTTTTTTAAAGTGATAGTTTAACCAAAAGTGAAATTGACCACACTTCTTGTAGCTGATGGCTTATGTTGCTAATGTTGCAAGTAAGGAAGGTTACAGCTTATATAACTTTAGTGCTGTGCAATAATCACACATTTGTCTCAAAAACATTGTTTAACTACATAGTACCAATCATACATGAGCAGCTGTATGGGTTATTCTATAGTTGCAGTGCTAAAGTTGACCAACTTTTTCAAAATCGTATTTCATAACACTTTCAAACTGTACTGTAGTATATTCAGCAAGGTCAGATATTTCTAGATAGAGAAAAAAAACAAAGCTTAATGACCATGATTTTTAAATATTTAAAGGTTAATACACTCCCATTTGTCAGTGGTATTACCAGTATTTCAAATTAAATATAGTATAAATTTAGTTTTTTTTCTACATTGTGATTTTAATCAAGCATCTTTATATATATTTTGTGAAGTTAAGTGCAAATACATGCTTTTATTATTTGTTTTAACAAACCCTTTTTTTTGTTTTTTTTTTTGGTATCCTATGCTATCATTATGCTAATGATCCAAAAATAACACCACCATTTTAAATTCAAGGTAACAGAAGACATAATAAATATTTTAAATAAGGCATTATTTGAAAAGAAATAAATAATTTGACTTTCTTAAATGTGCACCAATTGAAACATGTGACAACTTAAAAACTTGTAAAACTTTTTTTTTTTTCATGAAATTTTAGAATAAAAGATACAGGTTTGACTTTCCATACTCTGTTGTTAGAGGTTCTTCTCCAGTTGACCTTTCTTCAGGAAATGGTTGAAAAACTATTAGGTTGTTGTGACAATTTAAAGATGGGCAAGGAGAAGGAAGGCGGTGGCAGACTCTTCACCTTTTAATTTGCTCTTTTCCGCTTTTCAGTGTTGCCTTTTTCACACTGTTACACCCGGTCTAGGTCGGGCCGCAACATACAATGAAATAATGGGTTGGCGAGACCAGGATTGTGTTTGCTTTGTTTTATTTTAACTCCTTTTTCTCGTTTCAGTGGTTTTTGACTTCGGAAGCTGACCAGGCCAAAATAATAAACAAAAGTTCCCTCTAACTATTCAGAAAGGAACTAATTAACCTAAAAAGAAAGAAAACAAAAATACACTTTCTTCCCTCATTCCCTAGCTAACCCAAAACCAAGAGAAAACAAATTAACATAAATGGCGCCGACTTCCTACTAACCATGATTAACAGTGTGCTATTTACTAATGGGGTGCGTAATTTACAAGAAAGATATATATATATATATATATATAAATATATATTAGGGCTGTCAACGTTAACATGTTAACGCATGCGATTAATCAAAAAAATTTACCGCGTTATTATTTTTTTAACGCAAATTAGTAATTTCATCAAGTTTGACCCCAACTTCTTCCCGTTATCGCAGTGCGGATGGTTACCTAGCTTTGTGTGATAAGGGCACGGCAAACGCGAGAAATACGATGACAGAGGAGAAGGTGTCCGCTCTGCTGAACGGCAAGTTTCGTTATATAAAGCTTCCAGATGGAAGTTTTGATAAAACCAAAGTTGTGTGCACTTGTTGCAGTGATGAACTGTCTTTCCAAGTACGACAAGTTTGAAGTACCATCTTCGGGCGAAACACATTTTTGCTGATGTTAGCAAAGATGCTAGTGCTGAGACAGGGTCAACAAACCGTGCTCGTCCAACGACACTGGCGGAGTGCAGCTGCGGCAAGTTTGTCAACAAAACGACAACAGCAAAGCTAACTAGTTCAATTGCTAAATGGATCGCGACACACTGCAGGCCCATCAACATAGTTCAGGACCGGGGGCTTTAAGGCAGCTGCCACAGGTGACCCATCATACAAGCTACCTTCGAGGGGAACTGTTGTTATGAGAATACAGGAACTGTACAACGCTGAAAAAGCTACGAAAGTGAGGCATAACAGCACACCTAATCGATGACAACTGGCAGCTGCACTCATTCACTTTAGGCGTGTCAAAAACAGAAGAAAGGCATTTTGCCGAAGCATGCGCTAGCCAGTTTCTCAAATTTGAAAATGAGTGGGAGATAACGGGCAAGGTCACAACTTTAGGAACAGACAGCGCTCGCAATATGATTGCCACTGCAAGGAGTCTACCATTTGAGCATGTGCCGTGTGTGGCGCACATGATACAAAGGGTGATCACCGTGGCTTTACGGGACAGCGGATTTGACAGCATTTTAGCCAAGTGCCTTAAAATAGTCAGACACTTCAGACACAGTCCCGCAAACACAGCAGAGCTGAAAGCTCAGCAAGCCTCTCATGGACTAATAGAGGAGTCCCTCGTCCAGGATGTACCGCCGAGCTGGAATTCAACTCTTGAAATGATAAGGAGGATTCAACACAACACAGATCCACTGAAAGCAATGCTGGCACAGCAGAAGCACAACTTAGCCATGCTAACCTCAGCTGAATAATGACAGGCTGGCAAAGTTGGAAACTTTGCTGGAGTCCTGCAAGTAATGTGATTTCTCTTTCTTCTCCAGTGTTACTGATAAAAATAAGCAATTTGTAAGTCATCTAGACATAATTTAAGGCCTATACCCTAAATAGATGCCATCTGAATGAAAACTGTAGTCATTAAGTCAATTGTGTGGTGCTGTGTTTGCACTGTAGGTACATCACTGAGCTCCTAGGTGGTTAAAAGTATGTATCCTGCTCCATGGTGCTACCTGCACTATGTCATCTCCTGCGTACAGTGGAGGTCTCTGATGTCGACCCTGCCTACATAGCGCGCTTCAAGGCTGCATTCACAAAGGACCTCAACGGGTGAAAGGAGAACTCAAACCTGTGGTGGTTAAAGGTAGCAACCGCTATAGATCCTAGGTTCAAGGACCTTAGGTGCTTGCCCAGAGCAGAGAGGGGAGAGGTGTGGCAAAAGCTGAGTGAGATGCTGAAGGATAGAGAACCTGCACCACAGACCTCTGGAGAAGAAGTGGAGCCAGAGCCACCAAAGAAGAGGATCGCCCTCCTACTGATGGGATCAGAGTCAGATTCCGATGATGAGGTACTGTCCACAGATAAATCTATAAAATATATATATATATATATATATATATATATATATATATATATATATATTTATATATATACACACACACACACAAATGAAACATTTAAAGGGGCAGAGCACAAACAAGGTCAAAAACAGGCAGAATCAACATACACAAAGCAATATTGGCACTACAAAGCATCGGCAACGATCTGCCCCGGGGATGGAGACTGACTAGGCTTAAGTACAGGTCCGGAAATGTACCGCCAACCAATCCCACAGCACGAGGCCAGAGCAGGCGTGTACAAGTTGTGATCATCCAATAGCAAGCCGGAACGTGATGCATTGTAGTGGGCGGGGCCTAAAGGAGGAGGAGGACACAAAAGACACCCATCCCACCACTGATGCACACACTTGCGTCGTGCAGGTGTCTTTCTCTCTCTCTCTCTCTCTCTTATCCTCCTCTTGTCTCACTGCAACAAAACATTCATTAGGAGAATTCCCCACAGCTGTGCATTCCTTACAACTCGCCTTCTCCAGCTCCGCACTCCATTCACAAACTGGCGGTCGTCCATGCCCCCGCCTCCACATACCCCCACCATCTGATTCAGGCTGGGGACCCATCCGGCCTGCCGCCAACTCCCGTCATGTTTGGCATGGTCCAAACAGAGGGGGAAGGCCCGCTCCAGCAGATAGTATCGGAGGGTGAGGACCGCCCATTCGTGCAGATTGATCTAATGGCCCGACGAGGTCCATACTAATCCTTTCAAAGGAGACCTCGATTAATGGGAGTGGGTGCAACGGTGCTTTTGGGGTGGCCGGTGGATTCACTAGCTGGCATTCGCAACATTTCACCTGCGAACATCCCAGTGAATGCCCAGCCAAAAGTGGGCCATGAGCCGGTCCAGTGTTTTCACCTGCCCCAAGTGCCCCGCCATTGGATTATGGTGAGCCACCTGGAATAATCCTTCCCGACGGCTTCTCAGAACCAACAACTGGGTTACCTCTTCCTGAGTATCAGTATCCTGTGTCAGATCAATATAACTTGTCTTTAATAATTGAAAAATAGGGGTAGGAGAGTGCAACACCGGACTGGATTGGCTGACCATCGATTACTCTCACTTGGTCAAAGGCATGCCTATGGGTCACATCGTGTGACTGCTACCAAGGAAAATCCCTGAGGGGAATCCCTGACCCGAGCAGAGCTTCCCCCGCTTGACATGGAGCTGAGGCCAATGGCCCTGGCACTGCCTCTCCCACCAATGCTGCGCACATTCTACACCATTTTCGCCTATTGCAAGACCCATCCACAAACATTTCCGGGGCTAACGCTTGAAACCCCGAATTTGTCCCCAGAATTAGTGGATGGGTGAGGCAAGGACTAACTGCCACCTCCACTACATATTTTCGCGACCAAAATTTGATGGCAGTAGGCACTATTGGATACTCGTGAACATCCCCATGCACACACCTCACCTTCACCAACCGTGCATTTCCCAATGCCTCCCTTTGAACCAAGTCTTGGTGAATTGAGGTCTGGTTTCAGCCTCCCCTAAACACTCACCGGAATGCGGTACATCCCAGCTCAATCGGGGAGCTGGACCACCGCTCCCACCTCCATCATGGGGCACTGGTCCTGGAAATGCCCTGGCACCCCGCAACACCAGCAGGCCAATCCAGGCATTCATCCCACACCTGTGGCCCCGGTTTCACCCACCTGGGGAGAAGAGGAGACATACACAGGGGAAGAGGGAGGGGGGGATTGGCCCCCGTCTCCGTGGCGCAGAGACTGGGGAAGGACGGGGGGGAGGGAGAGACACGAGGGCGAGAGAGAGAGAGAGAGAGAGAGAGAGAGAGAGAGGGAGGAAGAAGGGAGGGGCTCGCCTGCCCCCAGATAGGCCCCAGGTGGTCCTCCACCAGCTGGACCGCCTCGTCGAGTGACACTGGACGGTGGCACTGGACCCACTCTGACATCCCTTCTGGAAGTCGGGTGATGAACTGCTCCCGCACTACCAAGTCTATCACCTCCACTGCAAGCTCATGGAGGGTCAGCGACCAGAAGCGCTGCCAGTGCTGTTCTGGGGTTTGGCTGACCCACTGCAATTGCCCGTTTCAGATGGCGAGGGACATGATGAGTTCCGCCAGTGGTGAGTGGGGGCTCATTCACGACCATGCCTCCATAGTGGCGTTTTTTTTTCTTCTTTTTTTTTTAAAAAGGACATTTTCTATTCAGGTATAACCACTGACAAACTGATGGACACTTTTTTCCAATGTAAAATAAAACAAATGATAAACTGAAATGAAGCCTATATTGCTAAAAGACTAAATTAATATATTTTAATGTTCAAATGAATTTATTCATAAATTCACGCCAATGATGGGAAACTGAATGAGCGGGGTGGGTGCGGGCTTCTTGGGGTAGGTGTGCTGGCACTGAGGGCACTGCTGGCAGAAGTTCTGTAATTCTGCCTTCATGCCTGGCCAGTGGAAGCAGTCCCTTATTTTTTCAAGGGTGTTGCAGGCCCCCAGATGGCTGCCTAGTGCCCTAATTTTGGATCGGGGGACCACCAGGAGGTTGCACGCTTGCCCCCGACGCTTGGTGTGATAGTACAGGCCTGTCCAGATCAGGAAATACAGTGGTGCTTGAAAGCTTGTGAACCCTTTTGAATTTTCTATATATCTGCAGAAATAACCTAAAACCTAAAACCATCAGATTTTCACACAAGTCCTAAAAGTAGACAAAAAGATCCCAATTAAACAAATGAGACAAAAAATATTATACTCGGTCATTTATTTACTGAGGAAAATGATCCAATATTACATATCTGTGAGTGGCAAAAGTGTGTGAACCTTTAGTGTTAGCAGTTACTTTGAAGGTGAAATTAGAGTCAGGTGTTTTCAATCAATGGGATGACAATCAGGTGGGAGTAAGAACCCTGTTTTATTTAAAGAACAAGGATCTATCAAATTCTGATCTTCACAAGTTTGTGGAAGTATATCTTGGCACAAACAAATGAGATTTTCTGAGGACCTCCGTAAAAGAGTTGTTAATGTTCAAAGGTTTCAAAACCATCTCCAAAGAGTTTGGACCAATCCACAGCCAGATAGTTTGTACAAATGGACATCCCTGTGCACACAGGAGACCAAATGGCTCCTGTATGCCCTAACGGCCCGAGGTAGGACTGACGGGTAGGCCAAGGTGACAGTGCTTCCTGAGTCTAGCAGGGCTGGAATGGGCATACCATTTAGTTTGATGGTGAGGACTGATGATGGTGAGCGATCCACTGAAAAGGTCTGCAGGTAGGCTTCTACATCAACACCCGCAATCAGCTTGGCCAGAAGGCATCGGGCGTTCCAACAGGGGTTGGATATTATCTCCCACCAGCCGCACTCCCATTCCCCCACTCCGCCCATGGCCATGTGCTCTATTGCGGTCCACATCTGTGATGATGAAATGGCGCTGTTCATTCAGCACCCCGGCAGCAGTAGTGTGAGGACCGTGCAGGAGATTGTGCGTGTGGTCTGGGGGCCCACCATCACAAATACTTAACATTGTGTAATACATTGTCAGAAAGCACAGGCAGACCACACAGTGTCGATTACCAGTTTTAATACTGGCAGTATGCCATAACCATTTAACCATCACAATACATGAGTAATGGCAAAAATCATTCAGCTATAGTCAAATTAATCCTTTCACCATCTTCCACCTACAAATACAGCAAGCGGTGTGGTGATTTTAAAACCTCTCTTTAAAAAAATATGGATAAATATATTTAAAATTCCTAGCAAATCCCTTTTCTCAAGGCCTGCAAAAAAATCAAGGGCACATAAAAATGCAAAAAACAAAAAAACAAACACTGTGGGTGCAGTTTACAATTTTTATTTATTTATTTTAACAAAAGAGAGGATTTCCAAAAATCTGTTAAAAGGTCATTGTTTATGGACACAGAAGGTACCCAGGATAATGAGTCACAATATTTGCACTAATTTATTCAGTGTCAGTGTCATTCTTTTATTCATAACAATCTGAACATATTTCCCTGAGGAAATTAAACCGTCAATAATAATAATAATAATAATTATTATTATTATTATTATTATAACTTTCCTGTAAGCACATCCACATGTAAAGAAAAAAAATATGATGGTGTTTGGAGTAAAGCATACATCATGTACATGTGCAGATTTACTGATTTTGCAAAATCATTGTAAGCTATTAAAAAACTGCATTGACGATGGGCAGTGTTTAGGATCTGCAATAAAGCACTATAAACATTCAATTGTGGCTGTGCATTTAAAAAACAAACAAACAATCAAAACATGGCCTCCATTTACATATGCATATTACTTAATAACCTGGCTAGACCAAACCCTCTTTGCTGACCAAGATTCATCCTTGGTTAATTTTATGTACCTTTTTTCAGAAAACACACGTCAGCACACAACTGACTGCAATGGTGTTTAAAGGAAGGACATACTATATTAACTTTAGAGCAGTTATGAAATTCATAAGGATTGAGTTGAG
The DNA here is from genome assembly GCA_023630585.1 of Cranoglanis bouderius. NCBI lineage: Eukaryota > Metazoa > Chordata > Actinopteri > Siluriformes > Cranoglanididae > Cranoglanis > Cranoglanis bouderius. The sequence goes on along the minus strand of CM042553.1, from coordinate 5,285,141 downwards.
TAATAAGATGCAGGCTTATTAATATGACATATCGGTGTCATCATGTCTGCTAGCTCTCATAGAGGAAAAAGAAAAGTCATGCCACACACACACACACACACACACACACACACACACACACACACACACACACACAGCATTATACATAAACTGATTTAAATAGAAATGACAAACAAACAAAAATAATAATAATAATAATTTAACATTTCCCCTAGTATCCAAAGTACTGCACACAAGAGATTGTCCTGTCCTGTCGGCCAAATCCAGTGTGGGACGATGCAAATTGGATTTTTTTTTTTTTTTAGGTTACATGGACATTAAATAATGTAAGAAAAGATTTTGCACATTGCTCAACACTGATCATTCATCCTTACCACCTCAACAAATTACAATACAATAAATATCAATTCTTCTTTGCAGAAATGACCATGAGCACGTTTGCACCAAGAATGACAGAAAGAAAGACAGACAATTGTGTAACAACAAGTGCGGACATTACAATCACATACAGGCAGTCACGCATGATCATTGATTCAAAACAGTACCAAAAATAGGAATGAACAAAATTTGTAAAGCTATAGCCCTTATGCTGAAAGAAGAAATAATAATATCCACAATCATGGAAAAATACAAAAAAACATGATTGGGAAGCGGAGTTTGAGCAAGCATAAACAAATGTACATTTTTTCCCCCAGACATGTGTACTGGAGACAAAGCCTAAAAACAGTATTCAATATTAAAACATCAGAGTAATTAAAATGATTGAACTTGTTTATACTGTGCTTTCTGACCTTCATTAGTGTCCAATTGAATCTGAAGATCCTAAGACAATCTCCTCTAATAAGTTCAGGCGTTTTACTTCATTTACAAAATAGAAACTGCTGGTATGCATCATACTCGGGGTGTTGGTGTGTATACTGAAAGAAATAGGAAAGGAGAATGCTGTCCCTCAGCAGAAACACATCCCAAACACAGCTCATCATCACTAAGTTACATCACTGTCATTAAGTATTGAAAGTTAAAAGCAGCATTTCATTTTGAATAAAAATGAACACATTAAAAGTTAGATTTTTAATCTGAATCTGCACTTGCAGGACAGACATGCACAAAAACAAGATGTAAAATTCATATCTGATATGTCTGAACCATTATAATGAAATCTTTTCTGAGATGGAAACAGGTGGACTTTATGGCTCACTGCATGCATTTGGGGGAAGAAAAAAACAAAACAAAAAACGTTTGCATATGATGAAATGTAGCATAGCGGTAGTTGTGATTCTGACTGAAATACGCTCTTTTAAGTCTCAATTAAGTCCTCTACTGGATTGGACATGACTGACTTCAATCATTTTGAAATCTTTCCATCCATCCTGTTGGAAATGAAGTGACTGAGTTGTTTGTTTTTTGCTGATAAATTGCTCTGCTTCTTTAAGGGTAGGTAGGACAAGCTCAGATATCATCAGAGGCTAATGATCAATTAATGGTCGCAGTTTTATAGCCTTGATATTTTTGCTTCATGGAAATGGAAAACCATCAAGTGCATTTCATCATGAAGGCCCCCTGAACACTACACAGGAATAATCATCAGTGTCTACTGGCTGGCTGCTGTTCTGTTCAGCAATTTTGAATAGAAATCACATGATTGCGATTTCTGCTAATAAGAGTGGTCTTCCATAACTGACGTTGCTCAATTACCCCAAAATTATGCACCATTCCTTTGGCCCACCACTGCTTAATCATGACTTGATTCTTCCATGGGAAGAAATACGAAAAGAATGTTATATAGGGTTTTTTTTGTTTTGTTTTTTTTTTACAAAATGACTGGTTGCAAATACTGTCTGCTGAAGCTGTTACAGTTTGGTTGGCTCCACATGCAGATTGCTGATGTCCCCAAGACTTTAGCAAGCAGCCCATTCAAACAGATACTTGTGGCTAAGCTAACAGCACAGCCCATGTAATTTCAGTTGAGTCCACAGTTATGCTCCTTGAATTAAGTCCATGTACAAATCAAATCTGACAATAAAAATAACTGTTGTAGACAGTGTGGTCCTGGTGCAGTCATATGTCACACTCCCTTACGTGGAGCATCCACAGTTCCCAGCCTGTGGTGTAAAAAGTTGAAGCAGTGGCAAAAATATGAATAATAATAATTCACAATGCCTCTGTAGAGAGAATGCTGCTTCATAGTTCTTACAAATAAAAATATATATATAATAATAATGTCTTCATGGTGGCACAATGCATTTTTCTCTCTAATGGTGATCCTGTTATGATCCATGATATGAGCGCATCCAAAGGGGGGAGGGCTTGGGGGGGTGCTAGGAAGCAGCCATGATTTGGTAAGAGCCATTTTCTGACTGAGGCAGAGGTTTGGCTTCGGTGGTGGTTTTGGGTTTGGGGGGCCAGTCTGGATCCACACTGAGTTCCTGGGCCAGATGCATGTAGCGTGCTTTGGGCACCCTCCTACGCCGGCAACACAGCCACGAGAGGAACTTTGATGTACACAAGTCCATTCCTTCCTGCACACAAACACATGCACACCACAAACAAGGGGGAAAAAAGCACAAGGGGAAGGAAGAGAAGAGAAGATACATTTTCATATGCTCTTCATTTAAACACATCTGTCAAGACTGAGTTGGGAATGTGAGATGCTAAAGATGACAAACAAATAAATCCACTGACGCATTTAATCTGACCGATCAGTAATACAGACCATGGGTCATATTTCAATAAAAAAATTTAAAAAAGTACCATTTTAAACCAATGTTACTCAAAAAAAAGCCAATATTGCCCTGGCACAAAACATCAGAAAATCTTTTTAATATGAGTATCTTGTAATTTATGACAGAAATGTATCTAAACCATGATCCATCACACACAGATTTCGAACAGTGTGATCTCAGGTTCTAAGATGGTTGCAGAGGTTGTTTATTGCACAACTGAACTAAACAGGAGTATTAGAGGTATTAACGAGAGCACTGGGACACTGGGATAATCATAACATTGTCAACAGGGCAGGCCCCACTAGGGGGCAGCCAAGTAGCATTCAGAGAAATCATACTGGAACATGCACAAGTCAAACATTACAAGAGGGCCACATAGAAAGGGCAGAAAAGTGAGCAGAGGGTGATTTTAAAAGAAAAGCAGACAAAGAGACACAAACAGAGAGAGAGAGAGAGAGAAACAAAGTGAGAGAGAGAGAGAGAGACAGGAACACACACACAGAGAGAGAGAGAGAGAGAGAGAGAGAGAGAGAGAGAGAGAGAGAGAGAGAGAGAGAGAGAGAGACAGGAACACAGAGAGAGAGAGAGAGAGAGAGAGAGAGAGAGAGAGAGAGAGAGAGAGAGAGAGAGAGAGAGAGAGAGAAACAAAGTGAGACAGGAACACCGAGAGAGAGAGAGAGAGAGAGAGAGAGAGAGAGAGAGAGAGAGAGAGAGAGAGAAACAAAGTGAGACAGGAACACCGAGAGAGAGAGAGAGAGAGAGAGAGAGAGAGAGAGAGAGAGAGAGAGAGAGAGAAACAAAGTGAGACAGGAACACCGAGAGAGAGAGAGAGAGAGAGAGAGAGAGAGAGAGAGAGAGTGAGAGAGAGAGAGAGAGAGAGAGAGAGATGGACATAGGGGAAGTTACAGTAGTAAGTGAAGAGGTAACGGTGAACAGAAGTGTGATTTCCCAACCTGTGGTGGTGGGGCTGCAGGGAGGACACCATTGCTGCCCTGCTTGTCTCGGCTGAACACAAGCTTCCATAAGACGATGTCAAGGACGAAGGTCTATGGAATATCGTAGTGGGGCGGAAAGAATTAAGAGAACTACTGATCACATCGCTTTCATAAGATTTAAACTGCTACAGCAACAGTAGCAAACTAGATAACACCTCTTGAGAAGGGAGTGAATTCAGGCTGTGAGTTAGTGATGAGAGAAAGAGAGCCAAGGAGTTCTTCAAGGAGGAAAAGAGTAAAATTGTGAGCAATTTATCTACAACTGAAGTCTCTAACTACATGATTGGGCAACATGATTATTATAGCTAAAACAGTTTGAGATGCTGGAGAATGAGACGGCGTCACCTGCAGTGATTAAAAGGCAGCTCAATGCCTTAGGAGAGTAATGCTTCCTAAGAATCGTGATTGAAAGGGATGTAATCTCATGAATTTCTAGGCTTTTAAGACACAAAGGCAATCAAAGGGTTCTGGAAGTAGACTTGCTTATATGGCGTGCTAAATACCTCTGTTGCAACTGCGAAATTGTTTTTGACTTTCCTTTTTTTTTTTTTTTTTTTTTTTTTTAAATGGTGCATATATATGCATCTGCCAGACAACTGGGATGTTTTCATTGGGCTACAGTCTGAACATCTATACAGAACATGTTAGGACCCAGTATGTAATGGCTTAACCTATGTAAACAGGTTTACAGTTCACTCGGACTGCTCAAGGAAGACATCAAGCCACATACTTCACACATGCAAATACATTGCATGTTACAAAAGTTAGCAAAAAAAGAAAAAGGTTAATTAACAGGACATGACAGCTGATATGAACAAAATTTGCAAAATACATAACCATAAAATAAACAAATAACTGACAGAACTTTCTCCACTTACCTCCACAAAGACTGACACGGCAGCATTAATCAGCACTATAATCAAGACAGTGATACGCCAGTTGAAAGGAACACACACAATCTGCAAAAGCAAATTACACTATTGAAAACACTAATGAAATCCAGTACTTTTATCATAGTCATATGCTATCCTATGATGTGTTTTACAAAAAATAATACCCAGTGTTGGGCTAACTACTTTAAAATGTGCAGTTTGCTAATATACAAGTGCTACAAAGGGTGGATAGAGCTCGCTCTGTGATGGCCTGGGCTGGAAATGGCACTCATTTCAACACTAGATTAAAAAGTAAAATGTAATTAAATGTAGGCCTAAATTTTTTTTTTGTTATAGCTTTACTATGTTTACTATCCAACACTGCATTAGCCAACTGACTTCAGCCAATACCACCAAATATATCAGAGTAGATTAAGATTAATTGATGACACCAAACAAAATATAATTAATTGTACAGCCCCATTTTAAATGCAAAAAAAGCACTGTAATTAGAAAAGAAGGATATGGCAAGACGTACCTCTAAAGCATGATCGATATCAGAGATGGGGAACAGCATGATGACTAACAGGAATATGTAGAGGCTGAGCACAGACACCATAAAAGCCCCTGCAAATGCACAAACATTACACAAATATAACAAATATATTGCATTCCACTAGAGAAAAGCCACCCACACCGTAATACAAAGTAATTACGGCTATTAGTGCACAGAATATATAAATTGTCATTTAGCTACATATCTGCATTGAATAACAGATACTGGGCCTCATTTACACAAGAAATTTGGAAAAACACTTATGTCCTACTCATGCCCCTGAGTGTGTGTACAGGTGCATCTCAAAAAATTAGAATATCGTGGAAACGTTCGTTTTTTCCTATAATTTTTCATTCATTCCGTAATTAATTCAAAAAGTGGAACTTTCATATATTCTAGACTCATTACACAAAGTGAAATATTTCAAGCCTTTTTTGTTTTAATCTTGATGATTATGGCTCATGGAAATCAAAAATCCAGTATCTCAAAATATTAGAATAAAGAATTTATAATACAGAAATGTCGACCTTCTGAAAAGTGTGTTAATTTATGCACTCAATACTTGGTCGGGGCTCCTTTTGCACGAATTACTGCATCAATGCGGCGTCGCATGGAGGCAATCAGCCTGTGGCACTGCTGAGGTGTTATGGAAGCCCAGGTTGCTTTGATAGCAGCCTTCAGCTCGTCTGTATTGTTGGGTCTGGTGTCTCTCATCTTCCTCTTGACAAAATTCAGGTCAGGTGAGTTGGCTGGCCAATCAAGCACAGTAATACCATGGTCAGCAAACCAGTTACTAGTAGTTTTGGCACTGTGGGTGGGTGCCAAGTCCTGCTGGAAAAGGAAACCAGCATCTCCATAAAGCTTGTCAGCAGATGGAAGCATGAAGTGCTCTAAAATCTCCTGGTAGACGCTGCATCGACTCTCGACTTGAGAAAACACAGTGGACCAACACCAGCAGATGACATGGCACCCCAAATCATCACTGACTGTGGAAACTTCACACTGGACTTCAAGAAACTTGGATTCTGTGCCTCTCCACTCTTCCTCCAGTCTCTGGGACCTTGATTTCCAAATGAAATGCAAAATTTACTTTCATCTGAAAAAGAGGACTTTGGACCACTGAGCAACGGTGTTTTGAGTAAAAAGGTGTTTTGAGTTAATTAGCTGATTAGAGTCTTCTCAGGTCCACATTGCTGTATTATAAATTCTTTATTCTAATATTTTTGAGATACTGGTTTTTTCCAGTATCTCATTTCCATGAGCTGTAAGCCGTAATCATCAAGATTAAAACAAAAAAGGCTTGAAATATTTCATTTTATGTGGAATGAATCTAGTATATATAGAAGTTCCACTTTTTTTTATATTAAATTATGTGAAAAAAATGAACTTTTCCATGATATAAAAATTTTTTGAGAGTCACCTGTAAGACGACAAACTAATGTACACCTCAACTTCAAATCATATAATGTGCATGGATTACTGCACTTTTATATCTGGAATATACTGTCAGGTTTAAACTGTTTTTTAAATTTTTTATTATTTAAATTACATTTGCAGCATGTAGCAGGCGACCTTATCCAGGACGACTTAAAGAAGTACTCTACTAGAGAGATAGAGACTTAAAGAATCTCTATCAACAACACATTGTCATGCTAGTTCACTAGGTCAAGGACTAAGAATACCATTGAGAACAATCTTTATATTATTGATATTAATTAAAGAATATGAAAAAAAAAAAAAAAGCAAGCCAACACAGACAAATTAAACTAACCACCGTATAAAATGCTTAATATTATTAGCATTATACTACATTATTAAATATTTTATCAGTCATTCTTTACCCTCATTCCATGCTCCCAGCTGTCTGTGAATATGAACTTTTATGGAGTTTTGTGGACGTCACTAAATGCAAATGAGGTGTGTCAGGAATGCGCTTCGCATGTTATGGGTAATCAACATACGCGTGAGTAAGAAGAAAATTCCAAAACTTTTACAAATCCAGGGGACAATTTAAGTTGTTTGGCTTATGCAACATTTACATAACATTTACACACAACTTTACTAAAGGATTGATAAATGGCACCTACTGACTCTATACTCTACAGGTATTTTCCACTGCACATTTATAATTAAAAATAAGAACTTGCCCAACAGGAGCAAACAGAACCTATGGTACTTTTATTTTTTATTTTCCACCAACATACAAGATAACCGGAATATTTAGTGATGACAAACACCATTGCACTTCGGAATGAAATAACACCATTAAGTTCAACAAGAAGGGCTTGGATTGACCTTGTACCTTTGTCTTTTCAGCTGATTGCACGTGGTTACACTAACTGGACAGAAAGTGACTAAATGGCAGGTACCCAATCTGCAATATAACCACAGTTCCAGTTTTATGGTGGCAGTATTCTGTGCAGTGTGGAAAAGGACTTTTCTGTAGCTACTTATGAAGACTTACAGTTCTTATAACTGGGCTGACGGAATGGTTTGCCTTTGGAAAAAACGATGGCAACAATGAGGTACTGAAAGGAGGAGACGTAGAACAGGGAAGTGTTCTCGTAGTTTTGGACGTTGTGTTCATCAATCTCTGTGGCGTTATCCGAGAGATTGCTGTGGGAGGACGTATTGCAGGCACTGAAAAACACAGGGGAAAAAAACTGCAAAAGTTATTGAGTTTAACCACAAGTCAGAACATCGCACATGCTTTCTACCTTAAAGGCAGCTCATATTATCTCATAATATTCTGATATCTGAATAAAGGGCATGGGTAACTCACTCTGACTCGGGGTTCCATGTCTCGTACCAGTCCTGGTTACGCACGAACATGAAGGTGAAGGTCTGGAAGCCAAGACAGATGAGGATTTGAGTGAGTACGGAGAAGAGCAGAGGTCCTGAGATCAGACCTGAAGGGGGTCGCTGAGAAACCAGCACGTTCCACGCCGGATTCAGACTCACTGAGTGTGAAAAACAAACAATAAGCAAAAATCACTACAAATCAATGACATGAAGCACTGAGAGCATCCAATCTAATGAGGGTATACACAGTGTCAGCCAATCCATATACACTCACCATCCACTTTATTAGGACCTGTCGATCACTCAATGTTTAATGTTTTTCGCACCATTCTGTGTAAACTCTAGAGAATGTTGTGCATGAAAATCCCAGGAGATCAGCGGTTTCTGAAATACTCAAACCAGTCCATCTGGTGCCAACATCCATGTAACTCCATTCTGATGTTTGATGTGAACATTAACTGAAGCTCTTGACCTGTATCTGCATGATTTTCTGTATTGCGCTGCTGCCACATGATTGCCTGATTAGATAACTGCATGAATGTGCAGGTGTTCCTAATAAAGTGGATGGTGAGTGTATACATCTCTTATTTACAATGTTGCCAGGCTACAAAAACAGAGAAAAATTGGCTATGTGCACATAGTGTAGGACAGTACCAATGTCCTGTATTAAGTAAAGGCTCTGAGAAATCTACTCACTGGTAAATACAACAAGAAGGATGATGGCGACGTCAATAAACAGGAACTGGATGTCCCCCAAATTGCTGAGGATCTGAAAAGAGCATTTTCAGTGAGTTCATCATGGCAAACACTCAATTTGATTATATGAAAGAGAGCAAACATTACTAGGTCAAATGTACACACAGCTACAAATAGTGCTTTGTGAATAAAACACTTTATGGGTTTTAAATCACAATGGTTATAAGCGTGGAGCTTTGTCTAACAATGAACAATATTGTTCCTGGTCTTTTGGCTGCATTAATGTACTTACATAGTAGAGCAGGGTGACACTGATGTACTGGATGATGCTGTATAGGGCCATGAACTTGAACACGCAGAAAGACGTAACGAGAGCTGCTCTGCCTTCTCTGCAACATATAATGTACTATTTAAACTAGTATTCAATGACTTCTAGGATTTCTAACATGAAAGTTGTCAGCTGCACAATGCACCTTCTGGACACTTGAAGAAAATTGACACCTGACACCTAGGTCTGCATTGTCTTATGTCACAAAACATGTTTGACCACAGAAACTGAGGTGCTGGTGAGAAAATAATTAATCAGTCAAATAAATTAGAGGATTTCCACTCTTTTTAGAAAATCAGAACTTTTCCCCAGAACATTTTCATAAATGATACAGGCCCTTTGATAATTTCCAAACTTCATAAAAATAAGCAAAAGTGATTGAATTATTGTGTGTACTGTTAATTTTATACAATGTTTCCACTCAAAGAATAGGACAAACTATCTTTGTTCTAACAAAACATCTTTTAATTCTGAAAAAAATATACTTTTTTAAAGTCTCTCAAAACCCAAGGAACATCTTAAATAAATGCAAACTGTCATTCACACTTTATTTCAGTTCCCAGGACTTTTAACCATGCCCTGATCCCCTAGGGTATATGTCATGGCCCCCAGGGGTTATTCCTCCATGGACCACCAGAGGGCACCCTTGTTCCCCGTGTAGAACTTCTATTATTTCCTATTATTTCCCCTTATTTCCTGATTAACCATACGCATGTATTTTTCATTTCCCTAATTGATTAGTGCTCTATTTAAGTTCCCTGTGTTTTCTCCTCAGTTGCTGGAGCATTACGTCAAGTTAGGTTACGTTTGTGTTGGGTTCTTTTGTAATTGTTGTTTCTTCTGTTTGCACAGTGTTTTGATTATTTAGTATTTTTTTTTCCCCTTACGATTTATTTTTCTAGTTTTCTTTGTTTCTGGATATGCCGGTTCCTAGTGTGTTTTCTTGGTGTTTATTTCCTTGAGCCTGTTTCCCAAGCCTGTTTCCTTGTGCCCGTTTACCTGTGTCTGTCTGAAATAAAAAAGTTCTGCATTTGCATCCACCTCTGTGGACCCTCCCTTCATGACAGAATGTTCCAGCCACTCAAGGATACAGCAGAAATTCAGCAATGTGAGGACAGTGGGGTTTTGGCTCTTCAGGGTGAGGTGGGGATACCCTTAAGAGCCTGTTCACCTACAGGAGGAACATTTGCGGGCAGTGGGATAGACTGGATTAGGGAGAGGATTTGAACTCTGAGCTGGAGAGTCTTCGCTGACCTCCCACCCCGCCCCAGAGATCGGCAGCCTTCCCATTCCCTCCTGGCTGAGGATGTCGCTCGGCTTCCGCGTTCCCTTGGGGACGTCGCTCGGCTTCCGCGTTCCGCTGGGGACGTCGCTCGGCTTCCGCGTTCCCCTGGGGACGTCGCTCGGCTTCCGCGTTCCCCTGGGGACGTCGCTCCGCCTCTGTGTTCCGCGGAGAAGATCGCTCTGCTCCATGGTCCTGTTACTGTTGTCGCCCCCCCGCCCCTCCCAGCAGATATATTCACCCTGCCATCTGACCCTGGCAGAGTACCTCCCCCTTGCTCAGGCTGAGGACATCGCTCGGCTTCCTGGTTCCGCTGGGGTCGTCGCTCGGCTTCCGCGTTCCCCTGGGGTCGTCGCTCGGCTTCCGCGTTCCCCTGGGGTCGTCGCTCGGCTTCCGCGTTCCCCTGGGGTCGTCGCTCGGCTTCCGCGTTCCCCTGGGGTCGTCGCTCCGCCTCTGTGTTCCGCGGAGAAGATCGGTCTGCTCCATGGTCCTGTTACTGCTGTCGCCCCCCCCCGCCCTTCCCAGCAGGTGTATTCACTCTGCCATCTAGCCCTGGCAGAGTATCTCCCCCTTGCTCGGGCTGGGGCCGTCGTGCCGGCCTCCCCCTTGCTCGGGCTGGGGCGGTCGCTCGGCTTCCTGGTTCCGCTGGGGCGGTCGCTCGGCTTCCGCGTTCGCCTGGGGTCGTCGCTCGGCTTCCGCGTTCGCCTGGGGTCGTCGCTCGGCTTCCGCGTTCGCCTGGGGTCGTCGCTCGGCTTCCGCGTTCGCCTGGGGTCGTCGCTCGGCTTCCGCGTTCGCCTGGGGTCGTCGCTCCGCCTCTATGTTCCGCGGAGAAGATCGCTCTGCTCCATGGTCCTGTTACTGCTGTTGCCCCCCCGCCCTCCCCAGCAGATGTATTCACTCTGCCATCTGGCCCTGGCAGAATACCTCCTCCTTGCTCGGGCTGGGGATGTCGCTCGGCTTCCATGTTCCCCTGGGGACGTCGCTTCGCCTCTATGTTTCGTGGAGAAGATCGCTCTGCTCCATGGTCCTGTTTCGGCTGTTGCCCCCTCTGCCCTTCCCAGCAGGTGTATTCACTCTGCCATCTGGCCCTGGCAGAGTACCTCCCCCTTGCTCGGGCTGGGGACGTCGCGCCGGCCCCCCCCTTGCTCGGGCTGGGGACGTCGCGCCGGCCTCCCCCTTGCTCGGGCTGGGGACGTCGCGCCGCCTCTTTGTCTGTGGTCGTCGCTTCCCCCTCTCTGGCCTCGCCGTGGTCATCGGTCCTCCCTTATTCCGCGCTGCGGTTGCTGCTTCGGGTTCCCTGGACTCGTGGTGCTTCAGGAGCCAGGTTCTGTCATGGCCCCCCAGGGGTTATTCCTCCATGGACCACTAGAGGGCACCCTTGTCCCCCGTGTAGAACTTCTATTATTCCCCCTTATTTCCTGATTAATCATACGCATGTGTTTTTCATTTCCCTAATTGATTAGTGCTCTATTTAAGTTCCTTGTGTTTTCTCCTCAGTTGCTGGAGCATTACGTCAAGTCAGGTTATGTTTGTGTTGGGTTCTTTTGTAATTGATGTTTCTTCTGTTTGCACAGTGTTTTGATTATTTAGTACTTTTTTTTCCCTTTAGGGGTTTATTTTTCTAGTTTTCTAGATACGCCGGTTCCTAGTGTGTTTTCCTTGAGCCTGTTTCCCAAGCCTGTTTCCTTGTGTCTGTCTGAAATAAAGAAGTTCTGCATCTGCCTCTGTGGACCCTCCCTTCTTGACAGTATAAATATAAAGAAGCACACATATTAAGTCCGCTCAGGTGATCCACTACCATAGACAAAAAGAAAGAACCTGCAAAAATCAGGTAATAGATGTAAAATGATTTTTAAAAAGCTGTTGAAAAAAAAACCCCATTTATTACAAATAAGACAATAACAAAACACGGTGAGGAAGATGATGATGGAGAGAAAATGTTTTAGAAGTGTACAGATTAGCTAATTCTTGTGGTTGTCAAATTTCAAAACCCACTGTTAAACACTGTTTTCTCAACATCTTGCTGTTTGGAAGCACTGTAAGAAAGAAACCCTTCCAGAGAGCATAACAAAATACAGATCCTGAACTGCAGAAAAGCAGCATTAGAACTACAGTTGATGATGTCGTCAGATGAGAGCAAAATCAAACTGTTCTGGTTATGCACACATCAACATGTTTGGCAGCAACAGAGGACTGCGAACAAGAAAAAGGAACGGCTACCCGGTGTAAAATATGGTTGTGGATTATTGGTGCTTTGAGGCAGTTTTGTGGCTAGTGGTTAAGGGGCAACTTGTGTAGTGTTATGGCAACATGAATTTGATATTTCAGCCAAAATCCTGGTTGCCTCTGCCAGGAGGTACAGACTTTGCCATAGATCAACAAGACAATGAGCCAAATATACTTCCAAATCCGTGTTTTTCTCTCTAGGGTAAGTATTAACTGTAAGGTTGATGGCTTAAAACTGTTCCTTTATATTGCAAATTTGCTTATTTTCATGAAAGGTGCCAATAATTCTGGACAGCACTGCATGACACAGCTACTGTTCACGAAAGGTCACACCCTAAGAGCCCTTCACTGACCGAATAAGCATTCTTAACCAATGATCATTTGATCCCATTTTAATGAAATATTAGATGTAACTACATTAAGATGTATACATAACTACTGACTGGGAGACACCTGTGCTTGGTTAAGTTTAAACACTTAGATCTGGGCTTGTGGTGTGGTGTTCATGGCGTTCGTTGAGGTGAGGGTTGAGGTTCACTGTACCTGATTAGGTTTGGCACACAGGATATGTTGGGAGTTCTGGAAGTGAAAGGGGAAGCCACTGAGGCCTCCAGCTCAGAGAGAGAGATACCCGCATGAGCTCTTTTCAGGGCCTGAGGAGGGACAGGAAACAAATAAACAAACGTACATACAGGTGCATCTCAATAAATTAGAATGTCGTGGAAAAGTTCATTTATTTCAGTAATTCAACTCAAATTGTGAAACTCGTGTATTAAATAAATTCAATGCACACAGACTGAAGTAGTTTAAGTCTTTGGTTCTTTTAATTGTGATGATTTTGGCTCACATTTAACAAAAACCCATCAATTCACTATCTCAACAAATTAGAATATGGTGACATGCCAATCAGCTAATCAACTCAAAACACCTGCAAAGGTTTCCTGAGCCTTCAAAATGGTCTCTCAGTTTGGTTCACTAGGTAAATCACAAACATTCACTGCCAAATTAGCTGGCTGTTCACAGAGGGCTGTATCCAAGTATGTTAACAGAAAGTTGAGTGGAAGGAAAAAGTGTGGAAGAAAAAGATGCACAACCAACCGAGAGAACCGCAGCCTTATGAGGATTGTCAAGCAAAATCGATTCAAGAATTTGAGTGAACGTCACAAGCAATGGACTGAGGCTGGGGTCAAGGCATCAAGAGCCACCACACACAGACGTGTCAGGAATTTGGCTACAGTTGTCGTATACCTCTTGTTAAGCCATTCCTGAACCACAGACAACGTCAGAGGCGTCTTACCTGGGCTAAGGAGAAGAAGAACTGGACTGTTGCCCAGTGGTCCAAAATCCTCTTTTCAGATGAGAGCAAGTTTTGTATTTCATTTGGAAACCAAGGTCCTAGAGTCTGGAGGAAGGGTGGAGAAGCTCATAGCCCAAGTTGCTTGAAGTCCAGTGTTCAGTTTCCACAGTCTGTGATGATTTGGGGTGCAATGTCATCTGCTGGTGTTGGTCCATTGTGTTTTTTGAAAACCAAAGTCACTGCACCCGTTTACCAAGAAATTTTGGAGCAATTCATGCTTCCTTCTGCTGACCAGCTTTTTGAAGATGCTGATTTCATTTTCCAGCAGGATTTGGCACCTGCCCACACTGCCAAAAGCACCAAAAGTTGGTTAAATGACCATGGTGTTGGTGTGCTTGACTGGCCAGCAAACTCACCACACCTGAACCCCATAGAGAATCTATGGGGTATTGTCAAGAGGAAAATGAGAAACAAGAGACCAAAAAATGCAGATGAGCTGAAGGCCACTGTCAAAGAAACCTGGGCTTCCATACCACCTCAGCAGTGCCACAAACTGATCACCTCCATGCCGCGCTGAATTGAGGCAGTAATTAAAGCAAAAGGAGCCCCTACCAAGTATTGAGTACATGTACAGTAAATGAACATACTTTCCAGAAGGGCCATTCACTAAAAATGTTTTTTTTATTGGTCTTATGAAGTATTCTAATTTGTTGAGATAGTGAATTGGTGGGTTTTTGTTAAATGTGAGCCAAAATCATCACAATTAAAAGAACCAAAGACTTAAACTACTTCAGTCTGTGTGCATTGAATTTATTTAATACACGAGTTTCACAATTTGAGTTGAATTACTGAAATAAATGAACTTTTCCACGACATTCTAATTTATTGAGATGCACCTGTATATGCGTTCATGCATGCATACATAGATACATACAGACAGACAGACCAAAGATGTACTTACCCCACAGTCATTGGCTCCATCTCCACACATTCCAACATAGTAACTAGACAAGAAAAATGTACATGACCAATATTATATAAACAAGTTTACATTTTACATGAGTACATTGATAACCAATAATGGCTGAGTGTGTGTGTGTGTGTGCGCGCTACCCACTCAACGCTCTGTAGAGCCTCCACTAGCTGGGTTTTCTGGTCTGGAGACATTCTTGCAAAAACTGTTCCATGTAGCACCAGCTAAACCATCACACCAACAGACAGTTAGCCTTCTAATAAAAATCTCAAACATGCACAGTTTATCTGGTTAACACATAATTAGCTTAATAATTATGTCATAAAGCAGCAGGTCTAAAGGTTTTTCCACCCCTTTAACGGTAAAATAAGTTCCACTGACCCAATCACTACAAATTTATTTTATATTACTGTAACATAAACCAATTATACAAATCTTAGGTTGGCTCTTTAAACATGTATAACAATATTCATGTGATTTATTGGAGCCATAGAGCTTTTTATTCCTGACATTTCCACTGACAGAACTCATTATGTCCACATTACACACACATCATATCTAAGCCAGGCCTACTTTTTGAGTTACTGAGGTTTGGATTAAATTAATCAAGTGACCTGTGAAACAGGCTAATAACTATAAGAACTTGGTCAAAAAAAAAAAAAAAAAAACCCCAAACAAAATAAAAACAAAAAAAAAACAATTTGATAATGGTGTGTTGTGATTTACACTAATCAAAAAAACAAACAAACAAAAAAGCCACAGACACACCATGGACCCCCTGGCTATGCTTCACAGACCCCTGGATGTCCATGGACCACACTTTGAGAACCACTACTAAACAAATGAATCACAAACACATGTTGCTCCTGACCTTCTGGAGCAGGTCCTGGAAGTGTTCAGTAATGACAGCAAATGATTTGCCACTCATGGCAAAGTGGTACTTCTCCACAGACCTTAGTTCTTCAGGCTCGTCCTCCACACCAATCTCCACCTCCTGCATCAGCATACACAAAAATGTCTATTAGAAACGAGTATCTCTCCTACAAAAGACGACTTGGCAAAGGCTTTAGGACAAAGAGTAATTTATTTGATAAAATCACCAACTTCGGTGGGATACAAAGGCATCATTTGAATAATTTGAAAGACCCTAGCAACACTCTTTCAAATGTTTAAAAAACAAAACAAAAAACCTCTGATCTGTGATGACCTCTCATTAAATAAGCATTTATCAACAGTAGATTCAAGTTAGACTCAAGTAATATATTCAGCTACAACATAATCATAACTAAAAGATATGTTCTGCGTGATCAGAAGTGTGTAGGAATGTCAAATCATAGACTGATTGTTGTCCGAGTCATGTTTCCCCAGAAATTTAAACAATTCAAAATGAAAGAGAAAAAGTGGATTCAAAAATGAAAGAGTGGAATTTTTGTTTTTAGACATTTTTTTTTTAATGAGTCGCTAATGTTGCGTGGTGTGTTGGTGTATTGTGTACATAATTTCTAGCATCACATTATTTGCAGAAAGCAGCAAAATTAGAGAAAATTGCAGTGTGTGTGCACTCCACTGCTACTTCCCCTTAGAGCTAGTTTAAAAGGCTGCACTGAGCAACAGAGCGAGGCACTGCAATGTGCAGAAGCAGCACAAATACCACATCTGGTTTAATTGAATGATTTAAAATGAGCTTCACCATCCTCTCTTTACTGAGCGGTCAGGTTTGAAACGTCATGAGATTTTATTAATATTGTCTTGGCATCCTAATGTGCCCATCTTAATCATCACAGTCGAACCGCAGCTACTGAGATAGAACTATTTACCATTTCCACACAAATGACACTAACCCAGTGTATATAAAATAGCAAAATTTCTCACTAGACGCATCTCATCAACAAAGAGCCTGCATGAACAAGAAGAAGTCACATAATTTCTGTGCTTGGGATAAAATAAGCACTGACATGAGGAGATGGATAAGCTTAACTGGTACTGGAAATTCAGAAATCTCACAACTGAAAACAAAACAATAATGCTCTTGGTTTTGGAGTCGATGATGAACTTACATATATTGCACAAATTATACATCAGTTAGATCCGGTATACTAATTTGATTGGCCGAGCAGCGTTCCAAGAGTGCTTATATGTACTATAAACTGCACTGGAATGTTTCACAGTGTGTATCACTCCAATTGTCTGTGGTCGCCACGTAAAAATTCCACTTCCTAGTTCGAAACGGTTACTACGGTAGGGTTAGTGACATCATCAGAGGACATGGCAAACGATAACAGGTTTTACGAATATAACTTTTGATCTAAAATATGAAAGCTCATCAGATGAAGATGAAAAGGAAGAAGGGAAACTAATTTCACCAGAAGCACCTTTAAAGTGAATGTACAAATCGGCGTGAGCTAGCCAGCTGGCCGACATACTATAAAGTATGATCTATTCGGGATCTATTTCCGCTAGCAGAGCAAAAAAAAAAAATTTTTAAAAATCGACAGAATATTTGCCCATATTGTGTCTGAAATGTCACTTACTTTATATTAATTTCTTGTTTATAGAACTGTTGCATAAAAGCAATATTGCACGAGCAACAGAGCGGTTTACTGAATATCGGCACGGCTGTAATATTCAGTATAAACACACTCTTGCCCATGCAAGATTGCTTAAATATATAATAATTTTTTTAATTTACCCCTTCCAGTAATGCATGTATTAAGCACAGTCTCATTCCAAGTTATACATGACTGTATAAAGGCTCCTTAAAGTTTTTGCTCACACTAACTGAAAAACATGGAACTGCTAACTTTCTGCACTTGCTGTGTCAGTATCTGTACTGCAGAGGGAGCAGTCTGACCTCCAATGAAACAGGCTTGCTGGAGTGCTTATTGGGGTTGTCTGCATAACGCCAGTTGATCCTGGCCACCTGGCCATCTCTAGGGGGTAGGGCATCAGCAATAATGACTCGGTCCTGGGGCAGGATCATGCCACAGTCTCGTGCCACTGAGATGGCGGTCAGTATATTGTCACCTGTGAAATGGACAAAAATGATTACATAAGACATTAATAATAATATAATATAAATAAAGTTTATTGTTATAGCACATTAACAATCAAGCGCTGAGAGAGATGTCATATAGAGAAACTAGAAGAGAGTAGAATAAAATCCAAATAAGAAAAAGAAAGAAAGAAAGTATAATAGGAGATTTAAAAACTAGTAGTAAACCCTATGGTCGGTTCCACAGGAAACAGGAAGCCAGCGCAGTGATGCTAAAACTAATAATATCTCTGTTCCTTGTATATGTGAATGCGCTGCATTTATTTGTTGTGGCTTCAGGTAACCCTGTTATTACAGTACTATAGATGAGAAAAAAACGCATTGGATTTTTTTTTTTTTGTCTTGCACAAGATTTTTTAGCTACATAGTATGCATCTAGAGTCAGATTTCCAAATGTGTTCAACAACGTGTCTCTTTGCTTCACTACCAGCTGCAAGAATTTCTCTTATCTTCCTTTAAAAAAAAAAAAAAAAAAAAAAAGTTAAAAAAGCTTTAAGCTAACCAAGTATTTTACTAAAAAAAATGGTAGGTTAGAGGTCGGTCTAAATTTGCTCAGAATTCATAGATTATGCTTCTTCAGTAATGGTCTCACTATTGCTGCTTTAAGTGCATCTGGAAAAATAACAGCCTGAGCTTGATAAGGGTTTGCAGGAAGGCCATATGAAGGTAATGCAGAGTCTGCAACCCAATCTAATACTCACTACATTCACAAGGGCACACTTGTCCCTGGCAGACTGTCGAGGCTGTATGTGAGTAAGCCAGAGAGCTGAAAGCTTTATTGGTTGGGATTACAGGAATTCCTAATGTACCAGAACACGTGGGGTTAAGCTGTAGGAGACGCACACTCTGGGCCAGTGTAGTTAGAAGTGTATTCGGACAGAACATGCCAGAGATGGAGAAATCGTCTGATAGAAACCAGCAGGTTTTTCCTGTACCTGTGACCATGACTGTGCGGATGTTTGCCTGTCTGAGGACCTCCAACACCCCGGGAGTCTCGGGCTTCAGCTTGTTCTGCATAATGATCAGCCCCAAGAACTCCATGTTGGTCTCTATGTGATTCCTGGAGATTACCACATGTTACCATGAGCAAACCATAGATTCAATAGCACATCCATATTTAGTATATTGCATATTATACTTGTAAACTCAAAAATTATATATAACTGGTTAACTCTTATTAGAGGGCTAGTGCTGATTATACAGATGGGGTAAAATTTCTTAACATGGAACAAAAGCCCCATTTTTCCATTTCAAGACTTCTTCCTTCATGTAATATTTTAATTACAGTCCTAAATAGAGCTAATTTATTACAACTACAGTAAAGAAAACCATGAACTACTCAATCTGAATAAGCACAAGCAAGCCAGGGCAGAGAGTCAGGTGGATCTGGGAGCCAGCTGGCACAGAGTTCTCATAGGATACTCAGAGGAAGGACTGTGAGATCTCCAGTACCTGTTAATGTTCTGTACTTTATGCCAGGTCAGTTTGGACTCCAGGCGTCTGTGTGCCAGAGCGATGACGCGGAAACCCTGTTTAGTGTAGTCCTCCAGTACCTCGGCAAAGTCCTGTGGCACTGCAGAGCATAGTGAGAGAAAGAGTTTGATACGTTATATGGTGCTGCAATCATTAACAAAAATTCTATTCAGATTCTATTCAAATTTAACCAACCGGTTTCTTTCTTGCATAGACTTGCCACCACCTCAGGCGCCCCCTTGAGGTAGGCATCCATTCGCTTTTCTCCGAGCAGCCGAGCCACCACGCTCATCCGCTGCAATGCTGAGGAGAAAGGGAACTGCCGCACGATTCCGATCTCATAAGATGCCTGTAAGTGATGAGACTAGTTGCCCCACTATTCACACAAACCCCCTGTGGAACTGTCAGGATTCAAACTTGCAATCTCTTGATGGCAGTGCAAATTTGTTTCTTTTTTTTTTCCTTTTCTTTTTTTTAAATACAGAATTTAAACAAAAACTCAACTACTTACCGACAGCTCATATAGCTCCTGTAAAATACAACAGTCAAAGAAAGCAAGGTCACCATTTGCCAAAACATTAACATGATTTCTGCCAGAACATGCTCCGTATCAGAGAGGACAAACACACCATGTCCTGCTCAGGTGACATCACTGGTTCAGGAAGGAGCTGCTTGGGTGGGCGCACCACAGTGGGCATGATGCGCTCATGAAGAGAAGTCTCCTCTTCGGTGGCCTCCTCCAGGATCTGCGACACACACGGTGTATTTCATCATTAGACTCCGATAAAGTATTTGGAAATACTTGTGTCTTTGTACAGCAGGCATTGTTACTTTATAAATAGTTCAAAAGTTAAAGACGACAGTAAGTCGTGAACGACAGTAAATCACTACACATTAGGGCCTTTCAAAACAAATTTCACTGTTTGAATGGGGTCTTTTTTAATCATCTGTGTATTTTAAGGCAACAAACCCATATTTAATGCATTGTATTATATTGTAGTAAGTAATGTAGCTTTTCCTGGAATAAACTACTTTTATTCACTGTGTAGTGGTGCTGTATGACAAAATGCTACACAACCTCTTCCTTTTAACATAACCATTTCAATGTTATTTATGAATTTATAAAATCACAATGTACAAACTATTGTATTTGTCTGGAACCAAGTTCATAACTTGAATAGTGATGAAAACAAGACTATCAAACATCCATGGCCATATTTATCAGTGTTTATAAGCATGAAAGATTCACATGGCAAAGGATACATGTTTGTTTCTAACTCATGCAAACAGGAAACAGAAATACCGTTGACATCCAAGCACCATTTTAAGGACACATATAAAGGAAGGTAGCTTATGTTTTTGTTATTGCTGTTAATTACCTACCTGGTAAAGAGAGTGATCAGGAGTGATAGTGGTTTAGTAATTTCTAATAAATTAATGCGATGAAGCGGTGAATTATCAAAATAGAGAACTGTTTTAAGACATGGAGCATGATTTAACATTATAGCTAACATCAAATAATATCTGATGTTATTAACAAGCAACTATTGCAGCAAATACCTAAATGTAGCTATTTAATTTAATGTTATATAGATTTCTGTATGTCCATTAATGTTGACTGGCTACAAACTGAACTGAGAGTAGTGGAGCGAGTCCTCTCTGTATCTGCTAAAGTCTGTATCTATGAAACTATTATTGTTTTACAGTTAAGTAATGTTAACTGCTACTTACAGCAGTCATTTAAAAATGAAAAATATGTTGATTTGTTGCGCCATACCTTGGACAAATAAAGTAGCTGCCCGATAAAATGAAAATGTCACAGTTGACTTTCCTCACAAAGTAGCTTCAGTGTAGTTAGCTACGTTTCCTTAGTAGCTTGCTGTGTAGCTAGTTACATTAGCAAAAGGGTTCCCAAACACTGGCCATTAAATTAAAAAAAAAAAAAAAAAAAAAAAGCCTTGCCAAACAAGTTTCACAATTACGAGCAAGATTGAAATTGGGCTTAAATCTAACATGATGAAAGCTCTTCACTTGATGTGGTGGAATAAACAACACAAGTGAAGAACAAACCCAGCCAGTGGCCTCAAACATCTTCAGGTCCAGAGGGTCTCCAGAGAGCTGGCCCTCGATCTTGGTGAGAGAGTGACACGTGGCCATGCAGGCCACAAAGTGAGTCTTCACCAGACTCTCTTTATAGGCATTCTCCTCTGAGTGGTGGAACCTGGAGGGTGAGAGACAGAACAGCAATACTACAATCATCCAAAGAGATAAAAAAGCAGATATTTAAGATAGATAACCATGAACACAATACAGTACATGCTTGCACCTGGACCTACATTATATTGTTATTAATGCCTGTGATTATTTGATGAGAACCATATTGTTTACCTGCTGTTCTCTACTCTCTGCACACCCCACAGATCCAAGCCATCTTCAGTGAGTGTGCCTGTCTGTACGAGGAAGACAAAGAGAAGTTACACAGGCACACTAGGCTAGGAAAGTGACACTGTACTAGAGAGGGCTGTTTAATATCACGGTCCTGACTACTGCACTCTGTTTTTTCTAAAGCAAATCAAGTATACAGCATAATAGGACAGGCAAGGAAAGTTATAGGGCAGTAAAGAAAAGAAAGTCAGGGCTTTTAACTTTGTGTTGTGTGTATGTTATATAATAAGAAGCGAGAGTTATATTTTTTTCCCCACATTACAATCATACTCATGTTTTCTGACAGGAAAACAAAGCACAATGTCATGGAATAATTTACCAGTAACATTACATGTCCATTCTGAATTAATGGTATTCTGCAAGGATACTTTGCAATCAACGCTACACCTTGTTAAGCCTACCTTGTCAAAGCAGATAAGGTTGAGTTGGCCACAGATGTTAATCCTCTGCGGACTGATACAGAAGATGCTAAGGTTTTTGAGACGTCGTTGTGCATACACAATACCCGCTGTCAACGCCGCAGGCAGTGCGGGTGGCACGGTGATGGTGATGATGTCCAGCGACTCGATGATGATGATTCTAATAGGAACCTATGGGTACAGGAATCTATTAAGGTAGTATGCTATTTTATAAATA
Organism: Cranoglanis bouderius; assembly: GCA_023630585.1. Taxonomy (NCBI): domain Eukaryota; kingdom Metazoa; phylum Chordata; class Actinopteri; order Siluriformes; family Cranoglanididae; genus Cranoglanis; species Cranoglanis bouderius. The sequence goes on along the minus strand of CM042553.1, from coordinate 5,262,785 downwards.
CACAACCCACAAAAAAAAAAAAAAAAAAAAAATCACATCGGCTTGTAAAATTTAGCATTTTCCCCTCCACTAAATGGATTTTAAAGGAACCTTTGTATTGATTATTCATTAACAAATTTCATATTCCTACACAATTTTTGTGTAATGTAGTCATAAAATCAATAGCAATAGCTGTATTATGCATTATATCTCCAAGTCCAGTCAACAAAAAGAATTTTGTGAAATTCAGATGCGACAGAACCCGACTAATTTAACTCAAGCTTGCACTGAGCATAGGCGTGAAACTCTTGTTTAACTAATAAACTACTGTATACAGTGGCAGTGCCTATTTATAGTAACTAGAGGTCGACTGATAGTGGATTTTACCGATACCGATAACTAAGTTTGGCAGGATCCGCCGATAACCGATTAATTCACCAGACAGTTGTTAAAATTGTTACTGAATGAAAACATAGTAAAATATTGCTGAACTTTATTACAAAAATAAAGAGTATTGACTGTACCATGAAAATGTACTGTACTTTTTTCAATTAAATAATTATAGAAATATTTGACATATCAGGTAGAGGAGGGTATTACCTGATTCATTGCACTCAGCACGACCGAGTAGACAAAGCCAATGCCAGCCACTCCAACGAGACAAGTCAGGAACAGATAGGCATCTCTGTAAAGCTTAAAGTCTGTGGGTTTAGGGTACAAGATGCTCCGAATCAGCTGTCCCTTGGCTGTACTGAACCCTAGAACAAAGTAATGAGAGTAAGCATGCATACAGAAATACACACATGTACCTATACACAATGAGCTGCTTGAATTATAATAATTATATGCTTGGATTGGACATAAAATGTGTTCCCTACCTTCAGTGTCACTAAATTTTAAGTAAAAAGGGCAACATGACTTGCTATAATAGTGAGTGGCATTTTGACACTCATCTCTGGAGCTTTATCAGTTTTACACTCACTATGGAAGATCAACTTTATCAAACTTAAATGTTCCTTAATCAGGCACAAAGGGAACGAATAAAGCAGGAAAAGTGACATGTTTGTTGCAGCCACTTACCCGTCCTGACCACCAGAGCTTTAACCAGCTCTCCTGAATAGAAACGGGTCTGGATGACGTGGGTGCCACAGAACAGAGTGTGCCTCTTATGCTCATCCACACTGTACACCTTGTCCCCCTCAGACCCCTTGTCTCCCTGTTGTGGGTTGGGCAGGTTAGTCTTAGTGACAGGCACACTTTCACCTAGTGAACAAAAGAGAGAACGCACGAGAGAGAGAGTGTGTGAAGAACCATTTATTGCCATGTACAAATTGTTAGGAAGCTTGGGTCAGAGTGCACGGGTAGCCATGATGCAGTGACACTGCAGCAGTGAGAGTTAAGGGCCTTGCCAAATACTGGTAGCTAGGCAGTACTGGGGCTTAAACTCAGTGGACACAAAACACATGGACAAACAGTTATTATTTTACACAGGACCATTAAACTAAATCTCAAATGACCAGTTCAATAATATCAATCTCAATTCATCATTAAAGTAAGTTCCTGTCTCCAGGAATTCTACTTTGAAACCATAAAATCCTGTAGACATCCATCACCATGGGTAGTAGAGATGCACCAGTTGCAATTTTTTTGCAAAAACTTCCGACGATCGGGGAGCAGGGAGACGATCTAAACCCCACGGTTTACTTTAACCTTACAATTATTACAAATGGCGAACTTTGTGTCTTCTTCACTCACACTGAAGAACTTCCACGCCAACGACATGTTTACATGCAGCTGTGAGCGTGAGCGTGGCTGTGACGTTATTGCGTGCGCCGCTGGCAACAAAATGGATGGGCTCGGAATCGGAAAGACTGAGACTGACCAGCCGGTCACCAGTCTGGACCGAGCATGCGGAAAATCGGCTGATTCCGGTCCCTGGCCGGTCAATCGGTGCATCTCTAATGGGTAGCTTTAAAAAAGTGGGATACTTTCAGATAACTCATAATGAATAGGAAAAAAAGTGCAAATTATTAATAGACAAGCACAATCAGGACTCTTCTAATAAGAAGAGGACGAATGAGCATTTTCACTTATTTTCTATAAGAGACCCAATGATTTACTGTATGCAAGTATTGTTCCTATGAACAAAATTGTCAGTTAAAAAACGACTCAAGGGGATAAGTCGATTTGGATGAAATTACATTCCCAGAATTAAATGCGTTTGTACCTGTTGCAACATTGTGGTCTGAGGTTTATCTAAATACTCCAGCCAGGTAAGAGCAAAGATGAATATAACATTTGATGGATGACACATTTAGTTCAGCACTGATATTATATACAGTGGGGGGAAAAAAGTATTTGATCCCCTGCTGATTTTGTACGTTTGCCCACTGACAAAGAAATGATCAGTCTATAATTTTAATGGTAGGTGTATTTTAACAGTGAGAGACAGAATAACAACAAAAAAATCCAGAAAAACGCATTTCAAAAAAGATATAAACTGATTTGCATTTTAATGAGTGAAATAAGTATTTTATCCCCTATCAATCAGCAAGATTTCTGGCTCCCAGGTGTCTTTTACACAGGTAATGAGCTGAGATTAGGAGCACTCTCTTAAAGGGTGTGCTCCTAATCTCAGCATGTTACCTGTATAAAAGACACCTGTCCACAGAAGCAATCAATCAATCAGATTCCAAACTCTCCACCATGGCCAAGAACAAAGAGCTGTCCAAGGATGTCAGGGACAAGATTGTAGACCTACACAAGGCTGGAATGGGCTACAAGACCATCGCCAAGCAGCTTGGTGAGAAGGTGACAACAGTTGGTGTGATTATTTGCAAATGGAAGAAACACAAAATAACTGTCAGTCTCCCTCGGTCTGGGGCTCCATGCAAGATCTCACCTCGTGGAGTTTCAATGATCATGAGAACGGTGAGGAATCAGCCCAGAACTACACGGGAGGATCTTGTTAATGATCTCAAGGCAGCTGGGACCATAGTCACCAAGAAAACAGTTGGTAACACACTACACCTTGAAGGACTGAAATCCTGCAGCGCCCGCAAGGTCCCCCTGCTCAAGAAAGCACATGTACAGGCCCGTCTGAAGTTTGCCTGAATGATTCAGAGGAGAACTGGGTGAAAGTGTTGTGGTCAGGTGTGGTCAGATCTCTTTGGCATCAACTCAACTCGCCATGTTTGGAGGAGGAGGAATGCTGCCTATGACCCCAAGAACACGATCTTCACCATCAAACATGGAGGTGTGAACATTATGCTTTGGGGGTGTTTTTCTACTAAGGGGACAGGACAACTGCACCGCATCAAAGGGACGATGGACGGGGCCATGTACCGTCAAATCTTGGGTGAGAACCTCCTTCCCTCAGCCAGGGCATTGAAAATGGGTCGTGGATGGGTATTCCAGCATGACAATGACCCAAAACACACAGCCAAGGCAACAAAGGAGTGGCTCAAGAAGAAGCACATTAAGGTCCTGGAGTGGCCTAGCCAGTCTCCAGACCTTAATCCCATAGAAAATCTGTGGAGGGAGCTGAAGGCTCGAGTTGCCAAACGTCAGCCTCGAGACCTTAATGACTTGGAGAGGATCTGCAAAGAGGAGTGGGACGAAATCCCTCCTGAGATGTGTGCAAACCTGGTGGCCAACTACAAGAAACGTCTAACCTCTGTGATTGCCAACAAGGGTTTTGCCATCAAGTACCAAGTTGAAGGGATCAAATACTTATTTCACTCATTAAAATGCAAATCAATTTTTAACTTTTTTGAAATGCGTTTTTCTGGATTTTTTTGTTGTTATTCTGTCCCTCACTGTTAAAATACACCTACCATTAAAATCACAGACTGATCATTTCTTTGTCAGTGGGCAAACGTACAAAATCAGCAGGGGATCAAATACTTTTCCCCCCACTGTACGCAGTACGATTCAGTTATTGAACCAATTTGAATCATGATATGTAAAAAATGTGTCCAGTGACCTGTAAGCATGCTCTCGTTGACGATGCAGGTTCCACTAATCAGCACTGCATCACAGGGCATGATGGTTCCATTGCTGGGGATGACAATGACATCACCTGGGACAAGGTCTGTAGACAATGCTTCTTCAATCTCTGTATTAAGGGCACATAGAAGAGGAAAACAATTAGCAGGACAGCAGAGGAGAGAAGAATGTGTTAGAATCTGGCTCACTGCAGAGCTGCAAATGTTCAGTGAAGACCATAAATTTCCTCCGGGTACTCCGGTTTCCTCCCCCAGTCCAAAGACATGCCTTGTAGGCTGATTGGCATGTTCAAAAGTGTCTGTAGTGTGTGAATGTGTGTGTGATTGTGCCCGGTGATGGACTGGCACCCCGTCCAGGGCGTCCTCCGCCTGTGCCCCACGCTCCCTGGATTCCCCGCGACCCATGAAGGATAAGCCGTATAGAAAATGGATGGAATTCCAAGTAAACACCATAGAAAGGGCCACCAGCATCGAGCAGAGAAACGCTGTATATTTTCAGCCGTAAAATGTGCAAGCAGACATCTAGAGGAAGGCAGATAATCAATCCATACAAGCCCATTGGCTAGCAAACATAGCAAACACACACACACACACCCCCACTTTAAATACTACAGTCATTGTCCTTTTTCACAATCACCACATTTTCTACAGGGTTGAAGGAACAGAAAGGATTTTAAGATGGAACTTGTATCTTACCATTATTGGCTCTGCAGACTGATACACGAACAATACTGTGGGCAGCCACCATGTCGTGTAACGTGATATATTGCTACGAAAAAGAATAAACGTTACAGAATTATAAAACTTCCTATACTACTCAGGCAAGAGAAATACAGGCACACAAATGACATTTGTATCAGATAGCAAACATGACTGAGTTCTCCTAACGTGCCGAGGATTGGAACTGGAGACCCTCATTGTACAACTGGATATTTTGTCCTGATAGAACGTACAGTAATGGTACTAGGCAAGAGAGACTAAAGGCCCGTTCACACCAAGGACAATAACGATAATGATAAAGGTATAGTTCTAAAAATCGTTCTAAATATAAAAGAATAGCAGAATCCACACCACAACTATAATGATTACGATAAGCCCATGAATCACTTTCAGAACGATTTTTTCCAGCTGATGAACGATAAAAATATTAAAGCAGGATGTATTCTGATTGGCTGCATTTAAAGGGCAGACGAATAAAACAGAACGATATCGTGCATTGGTGTGGACACTAATATAGTTATCGTTATAGTTATCTTTATAGTTATCCTTAAAGTAGCTGACTCACCTTTCTGATGGTGTAGAGAGAGGTAGCTATTGATATGATTGACATAAACATTATAGCCATAGCGTAGTAGTAGTATTCATCAGCACACCACAGGACAACACTGAAGAGCTGGAAGATGTAAAAGGGGTTGAGAACCTAGGAGGAAGAGCCAGACAGAGAGACGGAAGAGTGATATGAATGAATCTGCATATGTGACACACATGGAAACTATAGCACTGCTTGCCAGCTAATCATGCAGAAACTGGTACAAGTAGTGGAACATGACTGACACCAACAAACACTGTGGCCAGAATTGCGCTACATGATACAGGGGGAGTTTTTAAATTAAAAAAATATATATATTATTAAGATTAATTAATTACAAGCCAAGTAAGTATGCCACAGGGGGGTTACCTTTTTGCTAGTGAAATGGCTAATCAGTAGAAATGACATATTGTCATTAATGTTTGCATAAATTATGCATAAAATAGTAGACTACTTTTACTCTATAAAAGTGCTTCTTCATCAGTAAACTGATTTTGACAATGTATAATAACACACCACCATTTTAAGATTTTAACACTACACTTATTAACATTTACTCATTAGGTGGCACTGGGATTTAAACTCACTACCTTATGATCACTAGTTCAAAGCCTTAACCACCGCCCTTAGGTTTTAATATTACGGTGTTAAATAAATGTATCATGAAATGTTACTAGCTTTAAATAGCCATTAGGCCGGGTTTGTCATGAAGGTCAGGCAACCGTGTTTACTTTACAGAACCATTTGGTTAACCATATGGTTTAATCTGTTAACCATGAAAGGTTGTTGCAAGTCATTAAACTGACAGAAAAAAAAAAATGACAAGCTGGCTTAGATCAAGTATTAAACTAAACTTTTTGGGGCAGAAGCTGAAGGTCCTACCTCCTTGATTAGCAGCTTGAAAAGGGAAGGCACTTTCACTTCAATTTCATTTACTCCAAAAAATAGTCTCCTAAAAATGAGAAACAGCAAATGAATACACCATTTATAAAACGTCTGTATTCTTGTGACCACCTGAGGGCATACAGATTTTTGTTGGTTTGATGCTGGCTCAGTTTGTACAGGTTAAGACGGGCTGCTTAAGAATGTTTATACTTTGTGATCTGCTCATGTCTGCCAAAATTTCATTAAAAAAAAAAAGAAAAAAGCTCTGATAGAGCTGAAATGTGTGCACCAACATTAGTTTGATACGTCTTCCTATGTTTTCATATGTGATCCTGCAGTCTTTACTGATTATGCGTGTGTTTAATTTACATATTGCCAAAGAAGTTAACATCCGTTACAATAAAAATGCTGTCTTCCACACATTATAAAAGCAAATCTAGGAAAACTGGTCTGCCAAGCTGAGGAGAATAAGCCCATTATCTGCATTAGGTTTATTTACAGCAATAAAAATTCAAAACTGTGCAGGACTAAACATGAGAAACCCTGCCCTGTATGATCAACCCACTTCTTTTTTTTTTTTTTGACTGTGAACGTCTGTACCGTTCCCACTAATCAGATGTGTTGCAGTGTGATTATATAATGTTAAATAGTTATTGTTGTGAGCATTTGGCCAGCACCTGTACTCCTGTTCGCTTAGGCTGAGGCCACCACTATGCTCCGAGTGGATGCTGGAACACCTAGCCTCCAAATCCTCGAGACCCCTGCATACAACGCAATAGTATTAATGAAGGCTATTCACAGTATATTCACAGCTATTTTCATCCTGTTTCAGGTCACCAAGTGAAGAACCACACATTGGGGGGAGGGGGGGGGAAGAAAAAAAGGCTGCTTACATTAACACGTCATAATTTTGGACAGCATCGTTCCAGTAGTACTTTGTGCTATGGAGTGTAAAATAGCGGATCTGAGGGGGGGAAAAGTAGAATGAATAAAGCACAGAAATCCCAAATTCAGCAGTGACTCAGCAATGTACTACAGCAAAATAGGTCTTGCAGCCCTTGCAGCTATTAGTCATTAGCAAAAATGTGGTATGGCTGGTATTATGCTTATTGCTATGCTTTAGTCAGACTGCATGATTACTTTATGTGCGTTCACTAATACTCACTAGTGGGTGAGCTGTTTTGGCCATCATGATTCACAATGGTATTGTCAATATGAATATATCTATGTACAAAATGTGGAAGGGTTGTGTGCACCTGTACAGGCTGGTACTCTGCGTATTTGCTGATGAAGCCTTCGGCTGGGGTGTCAGAGGGGTGGGGGGTGTGGCCATTGGCCATGTGGGTGGTGCTCTGCAAGTCCAGGCTGCTATAAGGGTCCTTTCCCGGGGCCAGCATCACACGCACCTTAGCCAGGAACCAGCGCTTAAACTCGTCCTGGACACACACACACACACACCACTTACTGCCAATGTTACACCCCATATTTCCATAGACAAATCGTAACTGCGGTGTTCAAAAGATATTTGCATAGATTCTGCCACATGAGCAAGTGGTGACCTAAACAAATGGTTTTAAAACAGTCATGATAACAGGGAGATTAACATGGACATTTAATCACATACATTCCTATGGAACCACTGCTTGGTTCAAGAAACTGTTATTACACAGACTTGCAGATATACAACTCTGACAATGAAGAGGAAGAAGGAGCACACAGTAAGAGGGAGAAGATGAAGCCCAGGAAGAAGAATAATAATACAAAGAATGGAGAGAAAGAACGAGAAAGAAGAAGAAGACAAATAAAAAGATAATAAGGACAAAAAAGAAAGAAGTACAAGAAGAAGCTGTACATACAGTGCTCTGGAGCAGTACCACCTGGGCGTCGCGGATGGTTGTGCGGGTGCATGTGGCCTTGACACACCACTCGGGCAACCAGTAAAGCAGCAGCAGCAGAAAGCCTCCGGTACACAGCACACCCAGTGCCACCAAGGCCAGCTTCCAGCGGCACAGCTTGTACCCGCTCATCTCCTGTGATATGGACACAGCTCTTACACCAGTGTTTGCCACAAAATGAAGAAAAGGTTTAATTCAGGACCTTAAAGGGGTGCTCCAGAACAGTTACAACCTATCTGTAGCGCTATGGAGGATTATCATGGACAATAATTGTGACACATTTCCCTGTACTGAGCAAAGAGCAGAAAACACAATATGGAAACCACACTCTATGACCAAAAGTATGTGCCCATTCCAAAACCATGGGCATTAACAGCCTCCACTCTTCTGGTAAAGATTTTGGAGCGTGGCTGTGGGGATTTGTGTTTATTCAGCCAGGCACTGAGGACGGATGAGGAGGTCTGGGGTGCAATCGACGTTCCAGTTAATCAGAAAAGTGTTCAGCAGGACACCCGAGCTCTTCTACTTCAACCTTGGTATGTCTTCATGGAGCTCGTCTGTTTGGGCTTTTTAGTTCCAGTGAAGGGAAATTGTAATGCTACAGCATACAAAGACATCCTATACAATTGTGTGCTTCAAACTTTGTGTCAACAGTTTGGGGAAGAACCACATATGGGTGTGATGGTCAGGTGTCCATACCACACTTTTTGGCCATATAGTCTAAGTACTTGACATGCGTAGTAGTCTTGCAATGGCTTAGTATATATAAGGTGCAAATGTCTGCATTAACCATTGTATATGATCACAACGTTTGTTACTCCAACAAGACTTTTTTCCCTTGTTCCAATTTTAACTGACACCAGAGTATGCGCTGCTATTGTAGGGCTACAGGCCAAAATATAATTGTTTATATTTTAGGCATACACGGCATAATACAGCAGGAATATTGTATTTTGTATTGTTTCAAACTAGGATTCATGACAGTGCTGCACATTGCAAAAATAAATCTCCAGGAAAAAAAACAAAAAACAAAACGCTTGCCACATATCTCAACCGTGTCACCAATTTCCCACATTCATAAACATGGGGGGTGTACTGGAAGCTGCACCACCACCATGTAAAATGGACTTTAGAGTGTGAATTGGTTATATAGTCACATATTTCAAATTATATTAACTGCCCCAACAACTGCCCTCAGACGTTCATGATAAGTGTGTCATGAGTAAAATTCTTGTCCATGGTAACAGCGCATATATTACAGTCATGGTAGGAGTGAGGTAAGTACTCTTCAGAGCACTTTATACATCATGCTTGCCCACAAACAAGCAAGATCATAAGAGAAAAGCTGCATCCCCTACACTGTCATATGATCATGCGAACACATTATGCAACCCTCTGCGTGATACTGAGACTCGGCCAGGTCGATGGCTAACTTTCCTAAACAGCTGCACGCAGGGAGCCAGGACACTAGGTCATGGAGCAAGAATACAGCTGCAGCACTAACGGTTCAGTTACAGCCACTTGTGTACAGTCTCGCTAATCTGCCAAGTGAAAATCTTAAATTAGTTAGTATTTACAACGATAATGCAAATATAATCTAATCGATTTGAAGGTGCAGGCAGAGAGCTTACCATTTCATCCTCCAGCCCCTTATTAATGATCTTCAGGTCCTCCTTCTCCATCATGTGCTCCTGTTCCACCTCCAGTCCAAAGAGTACTGATACTTACCTGTAAATGTATCACACAGTGTCTGAAAGAGTTCAAGATTTACGACACCCACACACACACACACACACACACACACACACACACACACACACACACACACACACACACACAGAGACACACTCCAGGCCTCTCCAGCTGCATTTTATAAACAAAATACAGCTGCTTTATCCATTCATTGCCACCACATAGACACTTACAGATTTTTTTCACTTAACTCAACATATTGCTTTAGCCTTTCACAAGTCTACACAAACACCTACTGCACTTTCAGCTTCAGGAACACTTTACATTACACTCCTTAAATAAGATCTTAGCTGCTACATTGTGCAGAGCTGACCACATATGGCACAGAAGAGAAAACATGTCAGATCCCTGCAAGAAACAGATACAAAAGCATGACAAGTACGCAAAAAAAATATATATATATAGCTTGGCCAAAAACAAAGTGAGGCAAATATATAAATTAGAGTTGAAACACTGGTTCCCAATCTAGGGGTCGCTTGATTTACAAATGGGGTTGTGAGAGAAATTCACAAATGTCCTCTTTTGTTTCATTCATTTATTTTACAAATTAATATTAAAAATATTGCAGACAGATTTTGTGTGCCAATATTTAAATTGTTACTGTGAGTCACAGTCGGACAAGCCGCGATTATTTTAAGTGTACATGTTATTTTTAAAAAATCATTTTCACTATAATGACGCTGCACTGCCATAGTCTGGGAATAAAAACGGACGAAATTCCTCATCAGTCTTCCTCTGCTAATCAAACTAGCGCCGCGTCTCAGATCACATACTTGCGTACTATTCTAACCTAACCAGCTTTCCTATTACAGTTAGTGCTTGAATATTTATAAACCTACCAAAAGGTCCGTTTTGCATACCAGACTTCTGGATTATTAAATACTTTTGAATGGAAGGTCAAAATTGCCTTATGACAACAATCACAACGACAGTGTAAAGCTTTAAGATAGACATAGCTCGTCAGTGTGTTTAACATCCCTGTGCATAAAATCGTAAAGTTTGAAAGTTGGGCGCTCCGATGTGCCGTCTAGTGAATGACGCTTTTAAATCTTCTGGATGTACATAAGATTACACAGCGAGTGTGAACAATGCCGCTCATGCTGCCGCAGCTTCTGCATGCAAAAGTGCCAAGGATAGACCAGAACCCTCTAATTTACATTGGGCCGTACATGTGTCCTATATCAACACAACACTTCCCACTAGACTGGTCAGTGCAAGTGATATTCCAGTGGCTTTTAGTCACTTATCTTACACATACCTTTACTACTGACATGATAAAAGGTTCAAATACTGCACCTGAACTATAGATCTGGAATTTTAAAAATATACGGTAGTCAAGCCTTGGGGGTCACCGAAAATGAATAAGGGTCATTTGCCCAAAAATTTTTGGAACTCCTGGCTTAAACAGTGTTCGTTGTTGAAAACATGGTCTCAACTGAATGACTGAAATGAAGCCAAAAATGGTTTCTTTTATTTGGCTTTTAGGCGTTTTATTCATAATAAACCACAGAGCTGTTGAAGTCTCAAATCTGATTGGTCAGGTGTTTCTATAACAGCATGGCTAATATGTTACTGTTTCTACAGTATTCTATAATATCCACGTTCAGGATATCTACACTTGCCAAGATAACATGCCTAAAGCCATACCATGATGTTCTTTGACTAGGTTATCATCCTGGATCAGTATCAGACCAGAGTCGACTTGTTTTTCGAATGGATCAACACGTAAACGGTATGTGTTGTTGACTGAGATGAGTGACCTTGTCTTAAAGCATGCCGCCATCTTGCTTCTAATTTGGTAACAGAAGCTGGCAGAGACGGCACGGTCACTACAGGAATGTCCATATTAGATCAATATTTGGTATTAGGTGGTATTGCACAGAGCTTTGATATCAGAACTGTATCAAAAAATTGAAAAAAGTTTGCTTCTGTACATCCCTAATGAACAGGGATAAACACCAACACACATACGAAACATTGCTATTACAGTTGAGGTTAGTGAAACAGCAAAGTTAAAATGTCAGATAAATGATGACGATTTAGTACTTCTTGATGGAAATGTGAACTCGCCGGCTATTGTGTGCTGATCCTCCTGTCTAAGCCAAGACGAAGGACAAAGGGCTCACGGAGTCCACAGCTACTGCACAACACTACTGAAAATTAGAAAAGATGTCTCAAAGTTTCATGAGAAACAATCCCTGGCAGTCTATAATTCCTCCATTCGAGTGCAGAAGGTGCTCATTCCAAGAGAAAGCAAAATGCAAGTGTAAAACCAAAACACATACACTACATGGCCAAAAGTATGTGCACACCTGACCGTCACACCTATATGCGGTTCTTCCCCAAACTGTTGTTGGGGTGGAAGAACTCGAGTGTCCTGCACAGAGCCCTGACCTCAACCACACTGAACACCTTTGGGATGAACTGGAACACCGACTGCAACCCAGACCTCCTCACCTAACATCAGTGCCTGATCTCCCTAATGCTCTTGTAGCTGAATGAACACAAATCCCCACAGCCACGCTCCAAAATCTAGTGGAAAGCCTTCCCAGAAGAGTGGAGCTTACATATAATAACAGTAAAGGCGGACTGAATCGGGAATGGGATGTTCAGCAAGCACATACTAGTGTGATGGTCAGGTGTCCACAAACTTTTGGCCATATAGTGTATCTACACATGCTTGCACATGCACACAAAGACACCCAGACAAATCTACTATTTGTTAGGTCATCTGTAGGCAGTGACATCTATCTAATTGAAAAAGGTTTCTTTATTTGAAATTGACAATGTCTGCGAATTGTTTCAGTCAGATTCCATAACTGCAGTGTCGTCACAGCACGAGTAGTGAGCGGTAGCACATCAGGAGTGTGAATGTGTTAAGAAAAAGAAAGGAGAAAGAAAATGGAACAAAAGAAACCAATTCGGGCTGCTGGTGAAGGGCTTGGCGCCCGGCCACCTCAACAATACAGCAGCAGGGAGGCAGCATGGCGGTCCTGCTCCCTGCACCCTGCCACTGAGCTTGATCTTATCTGGGCCCCTGCACCCGCCCGACATGTCACACAAAGGGGAAATTTAGCTCGGGGCCGTGCCCTTCCTACTATTTTACACCAGCCGCCCAGGCACTGCATAGCCACGTTCCAGTATTGAGACCAGCATTCTCAAGCCACTTATGACTTTTTCTAGAATCTGCCGTGTAATTTGTTGCTTTAAACTTGAAAAATCTTTATACATTATACACAAATATACAAGAATCCGCCATGCAGATCATTTTTATTAGCTTAGCAAACTCCGTACACCAGAACCGCAGTAGACAGAAAGGTAGATGTGAAAGAAGCATGCGGATCGCATTCCTCGTAGCACCTCATTTCGTAATTCTCTCAACTAACGTACAGGCGCATAATTCTCTCGACTAAAGTACAAAACATGACACTGATTAATAGACATGAAGTACAGCCTTGCACCTTCAAATACCTCTTCAGTTAATAACTTTGTGAAGTCTGTGCTCAAAGACATCCTTCTGAATCTTCTGGGTAATACTTTGTTCGCTCTGCATTAGTCATTTCGGGTACTGGATTTCAATCAGGTGACTGACCGGACTTAATTATTTTTTTAGCTGTGATCAACTCTGCTGCAAGGCCACTGCGTTTCAGGTCACTGGCCTGCTTCATAGCCCAGCACCATCTAATGAATTTTGAGACGTCTGGCTGAATCTAAACATAAGGTTGTCCTGTAGATGTCAGAACTACCATCTTCAGCTGTATCGTTGATAAATATGATTGAGCTGAATTCCTGTGGTACATAAATCACAACACAACTCCTTCATGTTTCACTAGTGAAGTAATCTGCTTTAAAAAGGTACAATAGTAAAATTTTTTTACACTTCCTATTGTAAAAAATAACATGGAAGATATGTAAAACATGATCAAATATAAAGATTTGGACATGGCCTGAGCAAAAGTGTATTAAGTGGCTGGGAAAACCCGTTAGAAAAACTGATTTCTGCTCTGGAGTGCTCGCTTGGGTTTGGATGCGCCTTCTGTCAGTCATTTCACAGACACAATAGGCTACAAGCCACTATAGCTCCTAGGGGTGGAGCTTCATGAACATAGGTGGGATTGGGGGATGGGTTTTTCCAAGAAGTAAAAAAAATAAAAATAAATAAAAAAATAACCTAAAAACAACCTCTCTTAACAATGATTAATGAGGATATGAAGGAGTGTTGGGGGTGTGACTGTAAATGACTGACAAGAGGCCAATCCAAATACAAACACACATTATGGACCAGAAGATAGGTTTCCAAACTGGGTTTTTTTTTGTCTGCTACATAATACACTTGTTCTGAGACAAATTATTATTATTTTAATCATTTCTACATAATTTTCCACATGATCTATACTAGCAAAAAGTGAAAACATATTGACTATTTTACCTTTAAATAACAACACAACTGACTATTTTACACTTGAGTATAAAACCAACTCTACAAATACTTACGGTGCCCAAAGCATAATACGATGACATATAAAACCTGCAATCATCTCTAAAGAGATCATGTGAATGGGACAAAAATACTTCCATTTTAAATGGCAGTCTGTCTCTTAACCACAACGCTCAGCGTGCACATTCAAATCCAAAACAACAGAACTGCTATTGGCCATAAAGTTTTAGAGCTTATTGCAAATAAAACGTACACTGATGTCTGAGGAACTGAAAATATCATTTTAATTCCCCTCTTTCTTGAAAGAAGAAAAGAAAAGAAAAAATGTGTAGTAATTTCACATGTATAGCTGTGACTGAAATGCTATAAAAACAAAACAATATGAAGAAACCTGAAAGGCTGAACGATTCAAACAGACTGCTGGACAACTAAAGTCCTATCTGGATGGGATTATAATGCATTAATATTAATATAAAGTTTTTAATAAAAGACATCAATCATGATAATGTGCCATATGTTATTATAAAGTGAAACTTTATACTGGCTATAGCTACCATAGTAAATTCTGCTTACCTTTATTTTCTTAGTCTTTCTAACAAACTCAGAGTAAAGACAGAAGATAAATTGATAGCTACAACAAGAAGGAGAAAAAACACCAACACTGCCAATCTGGACGGAAATAAAAATCAGAGTGGCACCTGCAAATGTTGAAATTAACCCAGGTCCCCATATAAAGCTAATACCATCCAAATAGTGCTTCTGAGGCTCGCATACTACTTACTAATATCTTCCCTGGAAAGAGAAGAATACTCAGAGGTCAAGCAGCCTTTCTTGGTAAAATCCGATCACTTTTCCACGATCATTACGGTGGCTAAACAGATATTCAAATGGGATACAAATGAAAGGAAAAACCAAAGCGTTTTAGTCAGGTGCTGGGCCACCAGAAGAGCTTTAAATCTTGAAATAGACTCTGGCCAGAGATGGTTATATCATCATCGGTATTCGAATGCGCGATCTCCCGGTGTTAGGGCGAATGCTTTTCAGTACTCTTGTGAGATGGTGTGTAACTTGTCGCTTAACTACCACAGATTGACGATAATATCGCCTGCTGCTCTGAGGCAGTAAAAGAAGGGGGCGTGGCCATACATACATAAAACATGTTATGTTCATTCTGTGTCATTACAATGAGAGAAAAAAAAAATACAGGAAGCTGGTTAAGAGTTGGCTGCAACTTCTAGTCACTTGCATCAGCATATAGTCAGGTTTTCCGACAGACGTTTAAATCGTCCGACTTGCAAGCCAGAAAATCGTCGTAATTAATTTTTGTTGACAAGTCATTCCAGCCCTAGTTATTAGCATTAAATAGTCCTTAGCTAGTTAGTGTCTAGTAACTGTCGGGGTCAGACGTACACAATTTTACTGTAACACTCAAGGTGTTATAATACCTTCATATCCTATCTGGCCCAAATCCTTTCCTGAAGTGTGTTTGGCCCTACGTGTAACTGTAAGTAGAAATGGCAGATGGGCATAAAGGTACCAGCAGGTGAGCATCTGATACTTGTAGGAGACATCTGTAAGACGTTCCAGCATCTGTAGGAGTCCAACAAGTTAGACCCAAAGAAAGACTGAATTGTCTGATCAATCATTTCTAAAGCCTCTGGCAACATGTTTTAAAGCATGTAAAGAAAGAAGGGGAAAATCTCCGTGACTGACGACGTGCCGTTTAATAAGCATTTACCAACGGAATATTCAAGAAGTATATATTCCTAACTACGGATTATATCGGAAGTCCTGAACAGAACAGTGCCGATGTGTCAGATCACGTACTGTAATGTACAGTAATGTCTCTCTGGCAATATAAACAACTTCCAAACAGTGCTAGTGCTAGAAAAACTTGTGTTCATCAGGTTCTAAGGGTTAATCATTATTGTGATATGTTACAGGTAATATAAAGAGTGAGAGTCGGTCTTACCTTAAAACCTGGGGCACCAGGGCCCAAGGCAGCCTGTTCCTGTGGAAGAGCTTGCTCTCACGCTCTCTCTCTCTCGCTCACGATGCAGACCTGGACCCTGCACAATCACCAAGACAAAAACAATGCTTTAATTAGGCACCACAAATCACACGCTCTAAAGCCTTAGAAAACATCCACCCTCACACTTTCAGGGCTCTTTCGTAACCTGCGAGGAGGTTTACAGATTTATGTGTTTAGCAGAGTGAATTAAAGGTAAAGTTGCATTGACTGCTGATTAACTGGACACATTTTTGGAAGACGTTTGTTTGCGTGACTACGAAGTATACCTAGACAAAACATCGGGAGAGGGCCCTCAAGCGGTGCAAAAACTAAATACGTCGGCCCTAACGTCAGGAGATCACAAGTCCGAATCATGATGAGACAGCCATCCGTGGTGCTCGCTGAGTGACAGAGGGGAGAGAATGATGCCATTCCTTCCCGATCACAGAGATACCATCTCTGCGTTTATAAGATTATGTATGTGGAAGAGGGCAGACAGCACTTTGAGGGTTGTACACTGTCCTGTTCGAAAAGATGAACTTGGCTGACTTCACATACAGTACTGTGCAAAAGTTTTAGGCACATGCAAAGAAATGCTGTAGAGCAAAGATGCCTTCAGAATAATGAAATTAAAAGTTTCTATGTAAAAAAAAAAAAAAGAAAAAAAGAAAAAAAAAGAAATACCGTCAAGAGCAGTAAATGAAACAAAGTCAATATTTGATGTGACAAAGAAATAAAAATAAAAATAGTAGTCTCCGGTACAATGTGTGCAGTTTTATAAGGAAATGAGCTGGTAAGTTTTATTGAGCATCTTGCAGAACCGGACACAGTTCTTCTGGAGACTTTGACTTTCGCACTCGCTTCTTATTTTTGCAGCGAAATCCAGCAGCCTTCATTGTGTTTACTGTCTGAAAAGTGTCTCTTACGTAATATGCTGCTTTCTTTAATGACATACAAACATTTTTCTGTAACATTTAATTTTGTACTAGAAAACTAATGTTTGGGAATCTAAAATGTTTTTATACTGACTTGATAATATAGAAGTCATAAAATAAAATAATCTATAACAAAGTTTGTACTTAAAAAAATAAAAATAAAAATAAAAAAATAAAAAAAATAGGGCGCCTAAAACTTTTGCACAGTACTGTATCTCAGAGGAAGCACATGTTAGCCTTCACCCTCCGTGGTGACTAGCTATTGTATGATAGGGGAGACCTGGCTGGTGGGTGGGAATTGGCAGGTGACTAGATATGGGGGCGGAAACCTAGGAAAAAACTGGGAATACTGAAAGACTACGTGTTTTTTTTTTTTTTTTTTTTAAATGAAGGTCTCCATATTATACATATATATTAAACTATATGCCGTGAAGCTGTTATTTTGCATACTCTCTAGTGAACAGATATTTAAAGCACAGCGAGTTGTTTGTAATTCAGTCATACATGAAACAAAAAACAGATGTCTAGATCGCTTTGATAATAAACAATATAAATGTAAATGTAAAGTTATAAATGTAATGAAAAGCCACTATGCTTCCTAGTACATCCTTAGAGAGACATATTTAATATAGTCCTAGTGCTAGCTCCTAGGTTCACACTAAATTGTCTGACTTCACCTTATTAGCCGTCTGGGTTTTGCCAGGCAGTGACCAAAACCTAAATTTGTTCATTTGTGTCAAAGGCATGAGGCTTAAAGTAAACAACGTGCCAAACGACAATACCGAGCACTCAACTCTAATCACTAGGCTTTTACATTAAATAAGACTCTGTGGCTGCCATATTAGAAGACTGTGTGTGACTAGGCCTAATCCTGAGGGGAATTTTGGTACATTCTGGCAATAATAAGACTTTATTGTGAGAAACTACATAATCCTTGAGCAAAATCGGTTCATTTTCAGGCTTGGTGAGTGCATCAGTGAAATTTTGGTCACTTCAGGAAGTTAAGACATCAGTCCAAGAGCTCTTGCACAAGGCAGTTTCAAAACCGCTTAACACATCTATACGACGTCCGCCTGCGCATTTAAACACCAGCAGGTTCAGCAGTTTGACAGCCTCGTTTTCAGTCTCCAGACAAATAATAAATTTTTTTTAAAAAAGCCTTACAATACACCTTAAATCAGTTGAGGAAACTACATTTAGCAGAAAGAATGCACTAGGCTGAAGAGGTTGTTTGATAGCCAGGCTACACATGCGTTCTGCAGATCTAAGCAGAAAACAGTAGTCTTCATGTTCCAGTAAAAGGACGCCCCACCTCTCACTGCAGACAGCGGCACCACGATTGTTAATAATAAGCGATGACCTAATGACGGGCGGTAATAATTCATGGAAGCTTTTGGAGGAGCGAGGGTTTTGTTGCAAGGCTGCTCGAAGCTCAATGAGCTTTCTTCATCACTTCCTCCGCTAATCAGAGCGCATTAGAACAAGGCCTTTCGTTTACGGCAGCAATGACACGGAGCCCTGTTTCACACTGGGCCTCACTGCTGGACATGACCTGCCATTCCAGTCTGTCCGTCGCTATCATCACGCGTTTCTGCGCGTGCTGTTAATGAGAAACGGCTCAGCTTTACACTTTACCTTTCAGTGCAGTCAGTTTATTAGGAACATTAACACTTCAGAATGTCAGTACAAGCTAGCTCTTTCTTCAGTTTCTGTTCGGTTATGTTGCATAGGTACAGTAAGTGTGAGAGAATTAGGCTCAACCCTGTTGAGGCAGTTGTATTCAAATAAAAACAAAACAAAAACAGATATACAGATTTCACTTGCAAAAAAGGTTTGCCATTTCGTACCTAGTTCATGGGAACACGGTCGAAAGAAAACCTGAGGGCAACCCACGCTCTCTCGCTGTCTCTCTCTCGCTGTCTGTCTGCCTGTCGCTCTCTCACAGACCGAAATTTGAATGATGGCAGCAACAAGAAAGGAGTAAAAATAAAATAAATTCTCAAAACCTAAAAACACAAAAAGGTTCAAGCATGGTACAATGCGCAAAGCAGAGACACCTTTCAAAATAGCACATCGACGCACAAAAATTAAAAACAAACAAACAAACAAAAACTGAACTCCTGTTTGGCGAGTGAAATATATTAAAACATTACAGCCTCTTATACCGCAGCATAGCAGTGGCACTCCTCTAGTGCGTCGTGCCATATTACACCACCCCCTGGCGTGCATTATTTTCTTTCAACTGCACGATCTGGAGTGTGTTATTCCTTACATATTACAATTCAGATTTTTTTTCGACGTAGTAGCGAAATGAGTACCAGTCTCACAGTTCAATAAGGCCGGTTATATTTCACCTGTTTAATTCTGGCTTGTTAGCATAAATGATGAACATTATGTGATTTAGTACGGTTCAGTACAGAAAATTCATTTAAATCCACAAATTTTAAGTATCTTGTGCTTTTATTTAAAATCAATTCCTTATAAAAATTCCTTCTTTGTAATGTAAACAGTTTTCTTTTTTTTTACATTACATACTATTGTAAACATTTGATCAGCCCTGGAAAAGGAAGTCAGTATAGCAAAAAGTTGTTGAAAGTTATTCGACAATAAACTAAAATGCCAAATAATATTGGTTAACACGTTTAAGCCGATTATTTGCAATTATCTATTAAAAGATTCATTTTTTGCAGCCACTAATATATACCAGATACCCTGTATACATTAAATAAATTAATTAATTAAAAAAAAAAAACAAAAAAAAAAAAACACACACTAAGATAGCGATAAGAAGAAATAAATTATTAGAACTAACCATATTTTCGTGTTAAGGATTCATTGAGCTTAGCGCTACTATTTTTCTACTATTTTATCAGTGTTTCTTTAATGTTGAATGCTGTATTATTCCATGATTTCTACTGTTTGATTTTCACATGCAGAAAAACAAAAATTTATATCAGGGAATTTTATTCAATTACAAGCACTCCTATAACTGAGAGAATTCAGTCGTTTGTATGAGGGTGAGCCAAATAAAAACCTTAATTTTATTTATCACCGTTTATACATAATCTCCATTTCGTTCAGTTCGTAACGGGTGTCCGGATTCTTCTAGAAATAAAATACTTATGGTTGCATGTGCAGCCATTGATGTGCCATCTGTTGCACTTCATCTGACTGGAATATCTTCCCACCCAATGCCTCCTTTAACTGTCTGTTGTGTGTGTGATTGCCGATGACTCACGTAGTTTACAGCTGCATACAATTTTTTTTTTTGTTGTTGTTTTCATTGGACTCATTCATATAACAATTGTGGGGGGGGGGAAGCTAAAAGCTAAAAAGCTGTGCACTCATGAGGTCGAAAGATATTACAAAACTGACAAATATAAATGAAAGGCTGTGGAACCGGGGGAAAAAAATAAAAAAATAAAAAAGTGACTTTCATGAAGCCAAAATCTTCTAAATATAATAAAGATTATACCTTTTTTTCCTGTGATGTGCTAGAAATGGCTGCAGGTTTATTACATTTTTTTTTTCTCTCTCTCTCCCATTTTGCCGTGCAGCACAACAAACACAACGCATCAAGTTGCACTGACTAACAGGTTAAAAAGAAAATCAAAGAGTCATCTTTTCACTCCGCCCATGACCCGCAGTACTTCGACACTTATTGTACACTCTTCTGACCACAAGCTTCAGAATCAGTTTAGATAAAACAAAAACATTTGAGCACAGTGACTCAAGGAGCTTTAGATATGCAGCATTCAGGAAACTCACAAGTTAACTGTAATGAGTGATTTATATTTACCTTCTCAATACAGCACACTGTACAATCACGGTTATAGATCGAACAAGCCAATATGTCAGTATGTTGACGGATCTAAAGCAAATACTTATATATACACACACACTGTATATAACTCCTCATTTAAAACGTAAGAAGTGCCACTTTGTTTACTGTTGAATCTGTGAGCGACCATGTTGATATAACATTGATCCCTTGTTAAACCCCGAGGAACTGAGAGGTGAGAAGACCACGCCGAGTTCCTAAGTAGGGGGGGTTTCTTTGGTTTTTCCTGGTTTGAGGTCGGGAAATTACGAGTTACGACCTTTAGTCGAACGCAGCATGCTCACTGGATTTCTTGGACATTTTAAAGACTCCAGGTAAAGTCTGTGGCTGGTTGATTTTAGTCAAAATTTCCCATGAAAGTTTTATGACACAAAGTAGCAAAAATGAGTGAAAACTAGATGTCTGGGTTGCGAGCCTTTGATATTATGTTGAGGTGCTTCCATTAGTGCTTGAGCAACACACATTCATGTATTTAATGTCCAACTATATGTACTTTGTAGCAGTATATCTGGCCAACTGGAATTGCATTATATCCTTAAAGACATTTCACTACTTACCAGGCCCTCCAGGATTTTGCGATCGCTTGCAATTTTTCAAAATTACCGCAGATTTTCCGCACATTTGGGTCAAGACGCGTCATGTGACGTCATCCCAACGCACATTCTAGCCCTCTTCGATTCACGTGCGTTGAACATGAGTACAGCTAAAAGGTCCAATTTACCAACAAACATCACTGCGAAAGACCATCTAAAACTATTTGGTGCAACTGTAGTTTCACCATTTCAAGTAGTTTTCTACTCCACAAGCTGCATCGCAAATTTTGAAAAAAGCTGCAGCAATCACACAAAAAAAATGTGTGATAGACCTTGTAGGTCAGGCGTGCCCAAAGGGCCGGTGTGGCTGCAGCATCCACTCCGGCCCTTAGTGGATAGGACTGGGCACTCTTGTTATACACAATATGGCATTCCACAAACTGTTGTTGGAGTGGAAGAACTCGAGTGTCCTGCACAGAGCCCTGACCTCAACCACACTGAACACCTTTGGGATGAACTGGAACACCGACTGCACCCCAGACCTCCTCGCTTGACACCAGTGCCTGATCTCACTAATGCTCTTGTAGCTGAATGAGCAAAAATTCCCCACAGCCACGCTCCAAAATCTAGTGGAAAGCCTTCCCAGAAGAGTGGAGCTTACATATAATAACAGTAAAGGGGGACTGAATCAGGAATGGGATGTTCAGCAAGCACATACTAGTGTGATGGTCAGGTGTCCACAAACTTTTGGCTATATAGTGTGTATCCATCCACCTAGACTTCTTACTACAGGACATTCTAATTATTCACATATATTTAAGCCAGATGGTATTAAAATTCCACAGACCTTTGTCAGGCCAGTAAAAAGAAAAGAAAGAAACTAACATTAAACAGTGTGTTCTGTTTCTTACAAAATATTTAGCCCTTATCCATCTCAGACCAAATCTTTCACTTACTCAACAGCTTATGCGACTGTTTATATCTGATGAGCTTGATCATTAACCTGATGAACCTCAAGGGATCAAAGGCACAGCTACAGAGAGTGTGAGCTGTTGTGAAGAAATGCTGCTCTGGTAAGAAGCAGGCAGTTCAAAAGATAAAATACAGCCCCAAGTCAGACCACATGATCTAGGATGACTAGCAGCATGGGAGCCGAGAGAGGGGAGGGGAAAAAAAAAGAAAGAAAGAAAAAAAAAAAAAAAACACTGTCAATCGACCACTAAGAGATAGTTTTAAACCTGACGTGTTTCAAGATTTTCTCAACTCAATACACTGAGAACAAAAAGACTGGTTACAAAGGTGTTGTCCTTCGCAGCTATAAAAAAGCTGATTTAAAGGTGGAGGGATGGGGGGGGGGGGAGTACCACAGGAAAGTACACGGTTTAATAAAACTAAATGAGGTGCTATAAACACAGAGGTGCCAGCACTGCTAACAAGTAAATCCTAAGAGGCAGAAAGACAGAGTTTAAAAAAAAAAAAAAAAAAAAAAAAAAAAAAAAAAAAAAAAAAAAAAAAAACACGGGGGAAAAAAACAGAACGTCAACAAAAATCCTAGCGTGTGTTGGTGGACGGGTCGGCTACATGCTAACAACAGGAACCGTGCATTGATTGAACTGACATTTAACTGCAATCTGCAGAAATGTTTCATGTCCAATGGGCGTTTTTTTTTTTTTTTTTAAATCAATCTTTTAGTCAAGTTGTGTGTAAATGTCTGAGTGAGCCAAACCAAACTAAAATTTTCAGCTGGATTTACAAAAGTACAAAAACGCTGATTTTTGCATTTAGTGACGCCCACAAAACTCCATAAAAGGTGAAGTTCACAGACAACAGGGAGCATGAAATGAACCATCAGGGTAAAGCTTGAAAGGCAGAGGTGGAAGTTACTTTTACTCACTTCTATGCAAATGAAATTATATATATATATATATATATATATATATATATATATATATATATATATATATATATATATATATATATATTAAATGTATTTATTGATAATTAAAAGTCAGCGCTAAATCTTCCAACAGCTGAGGCGTTCGTCTACAGTTTACGGCTATGCACAGACAGATCAGTCCTTCCTCAGTTTACACGTCACTGTTCCTTTTGTCATAATAACGTTTTTTTATATCCTTTAATTAATGTCTATTATATAAAATTATTAGTTTTCACTAACTATTCTCAGTGGTGCTCTTAGTCTTTGGCCGAGTTAACTAGCATGAGAATGTTTTTGATAGAGACTCCAAAGCTCTTCGATAAGTCGATCTGGATAAGGAGTGTCTGCTAAATGCTGTAAACGTGATTAAAAAAACAAAACGAATTTAAATCAAGAGACAAGAGTGCAGCAACCCATTCAAATTATATGATGTGAAATCAATCAAGTCGAGGGTCACATTAGTTCGTATTCTTACACGTAAATTTACACTCACTCAGGAGCACGACTAGGATACGAACGTTTTTCCAGAATTTACGGGATTTTCGTGAATACTAAATGTGTAAACACTCGTATGAACAGTTTAAGAAGAAATCCATTCATATCCAGTTTGATAAATGACGGCCAGTGAAAGATAATTTACTGCCTTATTTGTATTACAAGATTCAAACGGTGACAATAATGGTCTTTACGCTTTTCAAAGGGAAAAAAAAATTTAAAAAAACAATCAAAACAACCTGTCCAGCCAAAAAAGGAACACAAAAATGAACGTAAGTAGGTCATAGTAAGTATAAAACTTATACTAGTTTTGTTATTCAAAACTATCAACACTATTTTACCTCAATTGGCTGTTAGTCCTAATAAACAATACTCTGACATTTGCATATTTTTCTTAAAGAAATCAACGGTTCCAAGTCGCTCTTTGGGACTGAATCTGAGGTTTCTGCTTCTCACTTTGGTCTCACATTTCACATTTGCTGCTATTTTTAATCCATAGCACTTCACTGCACTCTGCCTGGTTTATCTTGGACTTGTTGGAGGTAAACCGCATACGGATGGCTACAAAGACGCCGCTTTTTTTTTTTTTTTTTGCACTCCCACCTTGGTTGTTCGAGGCAAACACTCCCGGCGTGGTTTGAGAGACTTACACCATGTCAGGACATTTCACATCCCGGGCAGGAGTCAACATTGGCAGACTTTCTGTCATACGCTAAAGTCTTAGACCCAGTCTGTGAAAAGTAACCACGGCATCACCTCAAAGCACGCTTCTCTGGAAAGCTTTAAGATTCCTTTAAGTTGCTTGTGTTACCCAAACTCCGAGAGAAGAGTGCAGAAAGTTCGGTGTAAGTGACAGAGCAAACATGGGAAGCGTTTGGCAATTTGTCAGCACTGGAGGAAAGGATTAGTACCTAGTTCCTGAAAGTCTTGTGATCTTATAGAGAAAGTGCTGAATGCGAGCTATCATTTAACAACGATCTATTTGTGTCGTAATGATTATTTATTTATTTTTTTTAAACTTCTACCAGGAACATTTAAATATTCATTTCCAGCTGAAACATAATTTGCCTAGACAAATCCCAAATGTATCCCAAAATCACTTTCTTGATTTTGCCATCGTCAGCCCTATTCGGATGGGATTACATTCAAACAGGGTCAGAGAGCAGGGGCGGCCATGATACAGCGCTGAGGCTTGAACCCCCAACCTTCTGATCATTGCCCCCGAGCCCTAACCGTTGAGCCACCACGGCCCTGACCACGTGACGCTGAAGAGACGTGTAAAACATTTATTACAGACATCCACCGATAAACTAATCCAATCTGAATAAGGGCTTTACTTGCTCTGGCAATGTAATCAATCGTATTTTAATTTGACGTGCTTCTAATATTGTAAATCATAACAGCATCACGATTAAGCATCTTGCTCTAATTCTTACACAAACAATCTAACAAGTTAAAGGAATTTACGCGGACAGGGTTTTAAGCTTGTTGACCGATCAGAGATTCGAATGCTACAAAAGCATTGTGCAGGTGCTCGCTCACATTTTCAAACCGTGAGCTTCACTGGACTGACCTGTTTGTGCTGAATAAACACACTCACTCCTTTCCACAATTATTCTTCATATAGCTGTGCCTAGGCTTGGGGCAGTACATCCCTCTTCAGGTATATCGTTTCCAATTCCTGTAAACGTACGCGTACATTTTTGCAACACCTTCTACGGTTTTTTGTTACACGTTAACATTCCTTATTGAAAACATACGAAAGAATTTCCGATGCACACTTATTATGAATATGAACAGACCGAATCTAATCAGACCGAGTTATTTAACCAAGATATTAAAAAAAAAAAAAAATTCAAAATCCTGAGATATCACATACCTCTGTTACAACACCGAAGGAAGGCTTGGATGCAGTTGCGGTGCAAAATCTGTCACTTTATTAAGCGCACACACACACACACACACACACAGATTGAAATCAGGACAACAGCTATACTTAGGCAGTTCCAAAAAACAGGCAAAGGTTCAAAAATACCGGCAGTCAGTTTTATCAAGGGCTAGGCAGAATACAAAAACCAGGATACGAGCGGTAAAGTTCAAAACACCTAAAACAGTCTTAGCAGGGTTGAGGCAAAATCCGTAATCCAAAAATACTTAGCTTTGATCAAAACCAGAATGTCAGTCCAGGGTACAGTCGCTGAGAGTTCTGGGAAGTGGAGTCGCGCTTGGAGCGCGACCTAACAACCTCTAAATATTCAGTTTCAGAAACAAGATGTCTATAACAGTACTTCTGATGATTATTTAGTTAATTAGGCAATCTGTATTCTAATAAAGCAGTTGTGGTCCAAGTTGGCCGTTAAAGTCTATTTTTATAAATAGTTCTTTCCTGACAATGACTTGATGCTTATTAGGAGCGTGTGTGTTTGACATCTGCTTTTTACTATTTATTTTAAATAAGCAGAAGCAATATAAATCTTCTCGTACTGTAGATTAACAGCATAAAGCAGGCAGAACTAAGTGCGCGAGGGAGTGGGAGCTGGCAGCGAATCACTGACGCGTCTTATCCATATTGAACTCGGTAGTTTAATATGGACAGATCGTTTCAGACTTTAACAGGTTTAAAATGTAACAAAATCACTTGAGCGGGCAGGCGGACAGACACGCGCATGGAGAACAAGACTGTAATTTATAAGAAGACTATCTCATGTAAACCTCGACTTGATCAACTTCAAATGATAATTTGCATGGATTACTGTACTTTTACGTACAGTATGGAATACACTGTTGAATTAAAATTGTTTATTTTTATTACAGCATTTAGCAGACACCCTTATCCAGAGGGACTTATAGAAGTTCTTTGGAGACTCTATCCAAAACACATCCTCATGCTAGTTCACTAGGTGAGGGACTAAGTGTACCATCCAGAACGTTTGGGGAACATTTGCATAAGCCATAACCAACACCAACAGCTGACAGAAGATTTAGTGCTAGATTTTTTTTATTACTATTATTATTATTATTATTATTATTATTTTATTTTACCATAGAAGTGAGTCAAAATAACATCCACTACTGTATTTCAAACTTTATCCTGATAGTTCATTCAGTGCTACCAGCTGTCTGTGGAGTTTTGCAGATGCCACTAAATGCAAATGAGTTGAGTCAGGAATGCGCTTTGCACGTTACGGGTCAGCAACACGTGCATTTGGCTTACACAAACATTTACAAAACAATTTTGATGAATGAGACTGATGACTGGTTCATCAGTTCGACTGTAGAGAAAAGTAGTTTGTTAAAGATGAAACTTTTTTTTTTTGCCATGTGAGTGAATGTAGAGTTTTTTCAATACCTGAAAAAGGCAGACCTCAGAGACTGAGGCATCGTCAAAAGCCCCAAAGCATTGCTGTCCTTCCCATATCATACACGATAAGATAGTTCGGACATTTTCTCCAGCACTAACTGCGTAACTCTGAACAGCTAGAGTTCAGCAAGAACAGGACATGAGATGAGAGGAGATTGCTAAGGCAGGCATACACACTAGAAAAAATTAATAACATCCGTACAACATGAAATCCTGATAATCCTTTTAGTCTACACAAAATACCATCATGGTCATCTTCCTTAGTACACATTCACGTGATACAGGCATACAGGCTAGACTTGTGTGTGTGATGTGAATTTTTCACTTCTTAATTATCACCAGTATAAACATTATCTTTAAAATGTTAGGTCTGACAATTCGTTGTAGCCCCATTTAATCCGTAGAAACATTTAATTTCATTATTTTGAAGGCATCTTTGCTGTGCCTAAAACTTTTGCACAGTACTGTATACACACGCACACACACCATCCATAATGTTATCAGCCATAACATTAAAACCACTGACAGGTGACGTGAATAACATTGATTATCTCGTTACAGTGGCAGCTGTCAAGGGGTGGGATATATTAGGCAGCAAGTGAACAGTCAGTTCTTGAAGTTGATGTGTTGGAAGTAGATGGAATGGGGAAGTGTAAGGATCTGAGCGACTTTGACAAGGGCCAAATCATGATGGCTAGACGACTGGGTCAGAGCATCTCCAAAACAGCAGGTCTTGTGGGGTGTTCCTGGTATGCACTGGTTAGTACCAAACAAAAATGGTCCAAGGAAGGACAACCGGTGAACCCGTGACAGGGTCATGGGCGCCCAAGGCTCAATGATGTGCGTGGGGAGTGAAAGTCAGCCCGTCTGGTCCGATCCCACAGAAGAGCTACTGTAGCACAAACTGCTGAAAAAGTTAATGCTGGCTATGATAGAAAGGTGTCAGAACACACAGTGGATCGCAGCTTGCTGAGTATGGGGCTGCGTAGCTGCAGACCGGTCAGAGTGCCCATGCTGAACCCTGTACACCGCCGAATGATACAATACAATGAGCAAGTGAGCATCACAACTGGATTCATGGAGCAATGGAAGAAGGTGGCCTGGTCTGATGAATCACGTTTTCTTTTACATCATGTGGACAGCCGGGTGCGTGTGCATCACTTACCTGGGGAAGAGATGGCACCAGGATGCACTATGGGAAGAAGGAAAGCTGGCAGAGGCAGTGTGATGGTTTGGGCAATGTTCTGCTGGGAAACCTTGGGTCCTGGCATTCATGTGGATGTTACTTTGACATGTACCACCTACCTAAACACTGCTGCAGACCAAGAACACCGCTTCATGGCAATAGTATTCCCTAATGTCAGTGGCCTCTTTCAGCAGGATAATGGGCCCTGCCACACTGCAAAAATTGTTCAGGAATGGTTTGAGGAACATGACAGAGTTCAAGGTGTTGACTTGACCTCCGATCGTGCATCTGTGGGATGTGCTGGACAAACAAGTCCGATCCATGGAGGCCCCACCTCCCAACTTACAGGACTTAAAGGATCTACTGCTAACATCTTGGTGCCAGATACCACAGCACACCTTCAGAGGTTTTGTGAAGTCCATACCTCGACAGCTTAGAGCTGTTTTTCGAGGCACAAGGGGGACCTACACAATATTAGGCAGGTGGTTTTAATTTTGTGGCTGATTGATGTGTGTATACACACACACACACACACACACACACACACACACACACACACACACACACACACACACACACCTAAAAAATTAGAATATCATGGAAAACTTTTTTTATTCCCCGTAATTTAATTCAAAAAGTGGATCTTCCATATATTCTAGATTCATTACACAAAGTAAAATATTTCAAGTCTTTTTTTGTTTTAATCTTGAGGATTACAGCTCATGGAAATCAAAAATCCAGTATATCAAAATATTAGAATAAACAATTTATAATACAGAAATGTCGACATTCTGAAAAGTGTGTTAATTTATGCACCCAATACTTGGTCGGGGCTCCTTTTGCACGAATTACTGCATCAATGCAGCGTGGCATGGAGGCAATCAGCCTGTGGCACTGCTGAGGTGTTATGGAAGCCCAGGTTGCTTTGATAGCGGCCTTCAGCTGGTCTGTATTGTTGGGTCTGGTGTCTCTCATCTTCCTCTCGACAAAATTCAGGTCAGGTGAGTTGGCTGGCCAATCAAGCACAGTAATACCATGGTCAGCAAACCAGTTACTAGTAGTTTTGGCACTGTGGGCAGGTGCCAAGTCCTGCTGGAAAAGGAAACCAGCATCTCCATAAATCTTGTCAGCAGATGGAAGCATGAAGTGCTCTAAAATCTCCTGGTAGACGCTGCATTGACTCTCGACTCGAGAAAACACAGTGGACCAACACCAGCAGATGACATGGCACCCCAAATCATCACTGACTGTGGAAACTTCACACTGGACTTCAAGCAACTTGGATTCTGTGCCTCTCCACTCTTCCTCCAGACTCTGGGACCTTGATTTCCAAATGAAATGCAAAATTTACTTTCATCTGAAAAGAGGACTTTGGATCACTGAGCAACGGTGTTTTGAGTAAAAAGGTGTTTTGAGTTAATTAGCTGATTAGAGTCTTCTCAGGTCGACATTGCTGTATTATAAATTCTTTATTCTAATATTTTTGAGATACTGGATTTTTCCAGTATTTCATTTCCATGAGCTGTAAGCCGTAATCATCAAGATTAAAACAAAAAGAGGCTTGAAATATTTCACTTTGTTTAATGAATCTAGAATATATGAAAGTTCCACTTTTTGAATCAAATTACGGGAAAAAATGAACTTTTCCACCATATTCAATTTTTTTTAGATGCACCTGTATACGTGTGTATATAAACATACAGTTGCAATCAAAATTATTCCACCCCCATTGCAAATCAAGTTTATTGTCAAAATTTACAGACTTTCAGTTGTTTGCAATGAACAAACAAAAGCAACTGAAATAGTTCACTACAACGAATGCAAATATGCAAAACAGATGTTGCCTCAAGCACCCCAGATGCAACTAATCAAGGGCTTCATTACTTGCACCAGGGGTGCTTGAGCTGGAACACATGAAATACCTGAACTGGCAGGTTGTGAAAAACCCTCGAGTGACTGCAAAAGACCTGCAGCAAAACTTGGTGGCAACAGGCACTGAGGTTCACAGCTCAGTATGTACTAAACGCAGAAGGTTTCCATGCCGGAACTCCAAGACATACACCACTACTGGCCAAAAAGCACAAGAAAAGTCGGCTCAAAATCATATAAATAAGCCACAGAAGTTTTGGGATTCGGTTCTGTGGAGCGATGAAACAAAACTGGAACTTTTCGTCATGATGGATCAGTGGTATGTCTGGGGAAAGAAGAATGAAAAAAGAACATACTGTCCACAGTCAAGCATGGTGGTGGCTCGGTGATGCTCTGAGGCTGCTTTGCATCCTCTGGCACTGGAAACCTGCAGCGTGTGTGGAAGGCAAGATGGATTCATTGAAGTATCAGGAAATCCAAGGAGAAAACCTCATGCTGTCTGTGAGGAAGCTGAAGCTTGGATCTTCCAACAGGACAATGATCCCAAGCATACCTCAAATTCCATCAAGGCCTGGCTGCAGAAGAAGTCCTGGAAGATTCTACAGGGCCATCACAGTCACCTGACTTGAACTCCATAGAAAATCTCTGGTGGGATTTGAAGAAGGTGGTTGCAGTATGCAAGCCCAAGTCATAATTTATATATATTATATATATATATATATACACACACACACACACACACACACACACACACACACACACACACACACACACACACACACACACACACACACAGGTGCATCTCAATAAATTAGAATGTCGTGGAAAAGTCCATTTATTTCAGTAATTCAACTCAAATTGTGAAACTCGTGTATTAAATAAATTCAATGCACACAGACTGAAGTAGTTTAAGTCTTTGGTTCTTTTAATTGTGATGATTTTGGCTCACATTTAACAAAAACCCACCAATTCACTATCTCAACAAATTAGAATATGGTGACATGCCAATCAGCTAATCAACTCAAAACACCTGCAAAGGTTTCCTGAGCCTTCAGAATGGTCTCTCAGTTTGGTTCACTAGGTAAGCCACAAACATTCACTGCCAAATTAGCTGGCTGTTCACAGAGTGCTGTATCCAAGCATGTTAACAGAAAGTTGAGTGGAAGGAAAAAGTGTGGAAGAAAAAGATGCACAACCAACCGAGAGAACCGCAGCCTTATGAGGATTGTCAAGCAAAATCGATTCAAGAATTTGAGTGAACTTCACAAGGAATGGACTGAGGCTGGGGTCAAGGCATCAAGAGCCACCACACACAGACGTGTCAGGAATTTGGCTACAGTTGTCGTATTCCTCTTGTTAAGCCACTCCTGAACCACAGACGTCAGAGACGTCTTACCTGGGCTAAGGAGAAGAAGAACTGGACTGTTGCCCAGTGGTCCAAAGTCCTCTTTTCATATGAGAGCAAGTTTTGTATTTCATTTGGAAACCAAGGTCCTAGAGTCTGGAGGAAGGGTGGAGAAGCTCATAGCCCAAGTTGCTTGAAGTCCAGTGTTAAGTTTCCACAGTCTGTGATGATTTGGGGTGCAATGTCATCTGCTGGTGTTGGTCCATTGTGTTTTTTGAAAACCAAAGTCACTGCACCCGTTTACCAAGAAATTTTGGAGCACTTAATGCTTCCTTCTGCTGACCAGCTTTTTGAAGATGCTGATTTCATTTTCCAGCAGGATTTGGCACCTGCCCACACTGCCAAAAGCACCAAAAGTTGGTTAAATGACCATGGTGTTGGTGTGCTTGACTGGCCAGCAAACTCACCACACCTGAACCCCATAGAGAATCTATGGGGTATTGTCAAGAGGAAAATGAGAAACAAGAGACCAAAAAATGCAGATGAGCTGAAGGCCACTGTCAAAGAAACCTGGGCTTCCATACCACCTCAGCAGTGCCACAAACTGATCACCTCCATGCCACGCCGAATTGAGGCAGTAATTAAAGCAAAAGGAGCCCCTACCAAGTATTGAGTACATGTACAGTAAATGAACATACTTTCCAGAAGGCCAACAATTCACTAAAAATGTTTTTTTTATTGGTCTTATGAAGTATTCTAATTTGTTGAGATAGTGAATTGGTGGGTTTTTGTTAAATGTGAGCCAAAATCATCACAATTAAAAGAACCGAAGACTTAAACTACTTCAGTCTGTGTCCATTGAATTTATTTAATACAAAACTTTCACAATTTGAGTTGAATTATTGAAATAAATGAACTTTTCCACGACATTCTAATTTATTGAGATGCACCTGTATATACACACACACATACATACATAGACACACACAGGAAGTTAAACAATATTCATCACAAGCTTGTATATTACATTTGCATAGAAATTACACTGATGCCTTTACATCTTAGAGTAGTTTAGTGCTTTTTTCCCCCATTTCGAGACGGCTGAAACAGTTTATTCATCTTTGACTTCGCTGATGTAAGTGTAAAAGAGTGTGTGTGTGTGTGTGTGTGTGTGAGAGAGAGAGAGAGAGAGAGAGAGAGAACTGGGGAAACACTGCATTCGAGTCAGATTAATTGAAGTGGCTAAGCTAAAGCGCGGCTAAAGCTCTGACACAACACAACATAACGGTCCAGATGGCGGCAAAGCAATTCTGTTCATTAATAAGCTTTTGGCTCTAGATGAATAAATATGTTTATAAATGAAACAGTGATGAAGTGAGGAACAAAGCGGCAGTTAAAATCCAACCTGACAGCTCAGGTATAAGGGTCAGACAGACGGTTTAATCCTGCTACACCTAAATCAGAGAGCTAGCTGAGAGCTGACTGTTTATAGACCCGGAATTAAGACGGTCTGACTCACAGCTTGTTTAATGGAGTGGAAATCCTTACCAGGCTATCTGAAACGGCTAATACGAGCTTCAGGCTAAATCAATACACACGACACACGGCTAAGAGATGACCCCCACGATGCGAGTGTGTCGGTGTTAATAACTAGCTTAAGCTAAGCTAAAGACACCGGTGAGAAAAATGTATGAAGCCCAATTTGCTGAATAATAATGTCTGTCTGTCTCACTCACTCACTCACACTCACTCACTCTCTCACACACACACACACACACACACGTCCCTGACACTGTGCGCGTGTGTATGAGTGTGTAGGTGAGTAACGCAGCCAAACACATACCCAGCACCACCTGGACTGAAGATCACCTTAAAGCCATGATGAAGCGCGTTGTTGTTCTAGGACAAAACACCCACACCGAGTCGTGATTCGCCGGGATTGTCCGGTAAACCGTGTGTAAGCTAGATGTTGACAACGCACGCGATACCAAGCAGTATGGCTTTGACTGCCCTAAACTGGCTTCGTGAGCCCTGTGCAGGAAGTGACGCACAGGAAATGAGCTCATTCCCAACCGCGTGGAATGAGAGCGCGTGTAATGCCAGTCTTCTGTCGTGGTGAAGCAGTGTTGTAATTAAGACAACGGATCCTGTTATAAAAAAGATTAC
Source organism: Cranoglanis bouderius (assembly GCA_023630585.1). Lineage (NCBI taxonomy): Eukaryota > Metazoa > Chordata > Actinopteri > Siluriformes > Cranoglanididae > Cranoglanis > Cranoglanis bouderius. The sequence continues at coordinate 5,228,842 of CM042553.1, read as the reverse complement.
TGAACACATCAATAAATGTTCAACTATATGTCTATCTTTTTTTTATATATATATTTTCTATACATTTGTGTAAACTCTGCTATATGGCCCAAAATTATGTGGACAGCTGACCATCACACCCACATGTGCTTGTTGAACATCCCATTCAACGTCAGATTTAGTCCCCTTTGTACTGTTATAATAACCTCCACTTTTCTGGGAAGGCTTTCCACTAGATTTTGGAGTTTGGCTGTGGGGATTTGTGATCATTCGGCTATTCAGTTCATTCAGTGTTCAAGAGCATTAGTGAGGTCAGACACTGATGTTGGGTGAGGAGGTCTGGGGTGCACTCAGCATTCCAGTTCATCCCTAAGGTGTTCGTGGGGTTGAGATCAGCACTCAAGTTCTTCCACTCCAACTTTGGCTCCAACTCTTCATGGAGGTCGCTTTGTGCACAGAGGCACAGGTTTAAGCCTCTTAGTTCTATTGAAGGGAATCTGTAATGCTCCACCATACAAAGACTACACAGTTATGTACTTCCAAATTGGTGGCAACAGATTGGGGAAGAACTACATACGAGTCTGATAGTCAGACGTCCACATACTTTTGACCATGTAGTGTAGATCATCTTTTTCAGCTGGTAAGTGCTGGTCGAATAGAAACTGAAAACTGCTACTAATGCTACAAGCCACAACAGTGCCATGTCAATTATTAAATACCAAAACAGAACTGATCGTTATCAATAACTACAGTGTTTGAGTTTGGAGAAAAGAACAGTTTCCAAAAGAAGAACAAGAACCTAAATTCACAGCTGCAGGTTATGATGTCCTAATCCTTGTACCCAGTTTGTTGTGCAAACAGAATTCCACCTATTTCTATGGACCTGATTACATTGAAACCATTACTACACTTACCACAGGCTGTCAGTCAGTCTGTGCATTACCATGGCAACACACAATGCTCTATCCAGCTATGGCTTCTTTGAGAGCTACAACCCCAATTCCAAAAAGTTGGGACGCTGTGTAAAATGTAAATAAAAACAGAATGCAATGATTTGCAAATCTCATAAACCCATATTTTGCGTTATTCACAATAGAACACAGAAAACATATCAAATGTTTAAACTGAGGAAATGTACCATTTTAAGGAAAAAATAAGGTAATTTTGAATTTGATGGCAGCAACACATCCCAAAAAAGTTGGGACAGGGCCATGTTTACCACTTTGTAGCATCCCCTCTTCTTTTAACAACAGTCCGCAGGCTGCAGGCAGGCCAGTTCAGCACCCGGACTCTTCTACTACGAAGCCATGCTGTTGTAATAGATGCAGTATGTGGTTTAGCATTGCATTGAAATATGCAAGGCCTTCCCTGAAAAAGACGTCGTCTGGATGGAAGCATATGTTGCTCTAAAACCTGTACATACCTTTCAGCATTGATGGTGCTTTTCCAGATGTGCAAGCTGCCCATTCCATAGACACTAATGCACCTCCATACCATCGGTCCAGCAGTCCAGACCTTTCACCAATTGAAAACATTTGGCACATCATGAAATGAAAAATATGGACCCAGGACTGTTGAGCAGTTAGAATTCTGTATCAGACACGAATGGGACAACATTCCTCTCCCAAAACTCCAGCAACTGGTCTCCTCAGTTCCCAGACATATACGGACTGTTGTTAAAAGAAGAGGGGATGCTACACAGTGGTAAACATGACCCTGTCCCAACTTTTTTGGGATGTGTTGCTGCCATCAGTTTCAAAATTACCTTATCTTTTCCTTAAAATGGTACATTTCCTCAGTTTAAACATTTGATATGTTTTCTATGTTCTATTGTGAATAACACAAAATATGGGATTATGAGATTTGCAAATCATTGCATTCTGTTTTTATTTACATTTTACACAGCGTCCCAACTTTTTGGAATTGGGGTTGTATTTTTGTTGACAGAGCAAAAATAAACAAAATATTTGCTCATACTGTGTCTGAAATGTCAGTTACTCAATATTAATGTCTTGTTTATAGAAATATCAGCGATACTGACATGATATAGGCATGTATTGAAGTCCAGAAGTCTTCAAGTGTTCAATATTATCAACATTTATAGACATTTTGTTAGCCACCTAACTAACCTTTCTGAGAGGTGCCTGCGGCACTCAGACAATAGCCAAATCACAGCCGTGCTGATATTCAGTACAACGGCACTCTTGCTCATGCAATATTGCTTAAGTATAGACAGACATTTAACATCACTGTGTCTGGTTCAATAATTTTGAATAACTGGCAGATCCGCACTCCTTTATTATATACATCAATGCGATCTAAAGCCAGTGAGGTGGTTCCCACAGACCTTCCATAACTCCAGTTGAAAAAGGGATCGGAAGGAGCCAAACAGTGTTCGATATCTTGAATACATCATATGATAAAAAATATTCAGACAATAGTGGAAAGTAAAAAGGAGATTTACAGATCTGCTGTGTTTGAATTACAGCACCTTGGAACTAATCGGTCATTTGATACGTCCCCAATCCACTTCCACAATGTGTTCAACAACCTCTAATCACTACATTGTCCCACTATCAGACTTTTTGGGAAGTCTCCTTGGTACTCATCTGTCAGTCATCTATCAGACAAGACTGACACGGGCACAATACAACCAAGCCACCAAGTCACAGGACAAGAATGGCTAAGGCGGATAACCAAAGAGAAAGCTTAAAAGCCCTGGCCGTCTGGTCTGGGTCTTATCAATGGTTGCTGGACCTTTCTGCAGTCCAGCTTAGATAAAACTGTCCAACTATGAAAATACAGGAAACAACCCACGGAACTATTAGGCCTGTGAAAGGGCAATGTTGTTTTTCATTAGGGTAGTTTATTAGACACCTTCCTGCATTTATCTGTTTTGGCTCAGTCTTCTTATGTTTCAGCTTTTTGTGTGATCTCATTAGTCAGTGCTGTGGCTTGTAGGAGGATGGCATGTTTGACAAACAGAAGTAATGAAATGGTTCCCTGAGGAAAGAACATGCATGCCAGTATATTGACTCTTTAGCTTATCTGACTGACAAAAACATACAAGTATTATATGGAAATCTTATATCTCTACACATGACTGTAAATGTTCAAAAACAGAATATTAAATCAGCAGGTTTATGTTTACTCTCCTTTTATTATAGTTTATATCTCATTAAATATGAATGTACTGAAAAAAATCACAATGTTGAATCAGTGGGGCATCTTCTGTGAATACAGAATCATTTCACAGAATCTGAAAGGTTCTGAAAGTTAGTGTCAGGGGATCCAGAAACCATCCTCTCTTCCAGATCAGCACTGTTACAGAAACAGGCACTAGAACTCGATCTCGTGTTAGACTTGGACCTCTGGTCTACCGTCCACTCCTGCAGAGCGAACGCATCCATCTTTTGCCGGTCTCCATTCTGTGAACTCCATTGTGGAGGGGTCTCCTCAAAGTCCCACTGCATGAATGCATGTATGAGAAGAAAACAGTGGAGGTTAAGCGGCATTACTGGAATGGCATATCAATTTCAGCATATACAGTAAGGCAAAGGGCATAAAGGTGTGGGGACACCATGGCACTGAAGCAGCTGTTACAACTACAACAAAGGCCTGAGCATGTTTTTTGTTTTGTTTTTGTCAGACATACAGTATTAAAGTGTTAAGACTTTTAACTTGCATGGAAATATTTTGTAGTTACCAACAACAGTTAATAAACAACCAGAGGAGTGTATAAGCTACATTGGAACAATTATTACAAACTTAATATGCATATCCAGTCTGCAATCCATTCCATATCAGATGTTACAACACTGAAGGCCATAAGGCTGAAGTTTACCAATTCCCAAGTCAAAGTTCACCCAGATCAAGTCAGCATTAAGTTTGTGGACACCTGCTCATATGTGCTTTTTGAACATAATAACCTCCACTCTTCTGGGAAGGCTTTCCACTAGATTTTGAAGTGTGACTGTGGGGATTTCTGTTCATTCAAGCGGTGTTCAGTGGGGTTGAGGTCAGGGCTCTGTTCAGGACACTCAAGATCTTCCACTCCATCCTTGGCAAACCATGTCTTCATGGAGCTCGCTTTGTGCACAGGAGCATTGTCATGCTGGAACAGGTTTGAGCCTCTTAATTCCAGTGAAGGGAATTTGAAATGCTACAGCATACAGAAACATTCTAGACAATTGTGTGCTTCCAACTTTGTGGCAACAGTTTGGGGAAGAACCACATATGGGCGTGAAGGTCAGGTCTCCACATACTTTCCCTTTCAATAAACTGCCTTTTCCGGCAGGGGCAATGGTAAAAATTGTAAATGGTAAGGCTAAATCATTGATGTGCAGCGGTAACTCAATGGTTAAGCCACAACGCTACTGTGCTACTGATCGGTAGATCGTGAGTTTAAACCCCAGCACTGCCAAGCTGCCACTGATAGGCCCTTGAGCAAGGCCCTTAACCATCTCAACTGCTCATCTGTATCCTGTCTCGATTGCAAGCCGCTTTTGATAAATTCCTCAGCCAAAGGGAGTAAATGTAAATGTACTGTATATGTAAGTGATATTGGCACCTGTGTCACTCACAGCTGAGTAGGGAGCCAAATCCCTGTAGACCTCACAGCCATTTTCCACAGCTTCCAAAGCCAGTCTGTCTGAGTGCTTAACGCAAATGTTATCCAGATACAATGGAGGAGAACTGTGAGAATTTCATGCTGTGCTGTGGTCATGGAAGCATGGCTTAGGGCCAGGATTCACATAACCAAGTAGAACATCAACAGACAAGTTAATGATACAGGGAGGTTATATCACTCACAAATCAAGGGTTGCATGGAGTTTGCTTTTTGATGTACTTTAGCAACAACTCTACATTTTATTTTGTCGTTTGATGTCCATACAACGTGCAAAATAAAATAAAATAAAATAAAAAAACACCACCACAAACTGGCCTAGTATTAACGGAAAGTGATCTCCATTTCTCTCACGGTACCGAGTGATTTAGACACTGTTTATTAATGACCTAGATAAATATTTATTAGTGACTCTTTCTGTGATTTAACAAATATAAAACATACAAAAACAGACATGTCAGACAAGTTGTGAAAGAGCAGTACACAAAAGTGTACAGGGGAAACACTCTCCCCAAGTGCCTTGTCTTATGAGAAAACAAAAAGATCAATCAGGTCAACCTCGAGTTTATTGTTGTAGGAGGAGACACTGAGAACTCTGCTGCAAAGGATACAGCAGGAGCACCAAACACTGGACTATAACCCACTCTATAGTCCATGTGCTTCTCAGAAGTTTCACATAGTTTGCCGTTTTCCTGTTTAGTGAATAAAACAAAGTTCAATTGTTTTCACCTTGAGCAATTCACTTTTGTTTTTGACTAAATGACATCCTTAATAACCAGGCATTCTTAAGAGCAACAGTGAGAGCCAAGAAACAGCTTGGCTGTGCTAGAAAACATGTCTCACAAGGATTTCCTGTTGCACTAAAATGCAGGGTTATGAGCTAATGCCTTCACTGAACTGCATCATCACATGCACACGGTGCAGGTTATATGTATATACCGTATAGTGGATGTGAAAAGTTAAGCGTAGTACACGAAGTTTCCAGAGAAATAGAATGTTTCGGGAAATTTCCTTCATCAGATGTGCAAGCAAATTGCTTCTGAGGCTGTAGGAGGCGAAAAATGATCCATTGTGTAATAATGGATTTAATGGTGCTCCGTGGGATGTTCAAAGTCTGGGATATTTTTATTCTCACCAAACCCTGAGCGATACTTCTCCAGCCCTTTGCCCCTTGTGACGTGTTTTAATAGCTTCTTGGTCTTCATGATACAGTTTGTTTTTCGGTATGTTCTCTAACTAACTCTGGGGCCTTTGAGTAACAGGTGTATTTATATTGAGACCCTTAACTGCAACTGCTATCATCATCATCATCATCATAATAATAATAATAATAAAGAAGTAAACTTTTTATTTTGAGTAGCTTTTAAATTTGTGTGTCGGAGATTCCTTTTAAACAACCGGGATTTGTCACCAATTACAATTTTTAATGTATTAATGAAGGACACATTTTTAACTGTTTAATATTATGGAACATTTATGAGTCTTCAGGACACAGGAGTTTATTCTTTCTTGTTTCTCAGTAAAATGACAAGCTGACAGACAAGCAAGAATGACTGTTTAAAGAGATTGTGATGTAATCGATAACAGGAATCGTGTCGTAAGATTTACTGACTGTTACAAAGCACCAACATCTCCACATAATCTAAGATAAATTAACAGCTTTTTAAACAAACAAAAAAAAAGTGGTGGTGTTTAACAAACTAAAACGGATAATTGTTGATGTGGTGAAGTTTTTTTGTATACATTTATTCAACATTTATGGAAGGAGTCATGGGTGTCGGTGCTTTGTAACAGATTGGTAATGATGTATTATGCTTAAAATTCCACCACCCCCAAAAAGGAAATGGTCAGATGACAATACACACCATAAGAAGTGAGGTAGGAGTTGAATAGACAACAATGGCAACAATGTCTGCAAAAGAATGGCACAACATCTAGTGCGACAAAGACTAGTGAGAGAGAGAGAGAGAGAGAGAGAGAGAGAGAGAGAGAGAGAGAGAGAGAGAGAGAGAGAGAGAGCTCTCATGCTACAGGACAAAGGATAGCTGTAGCAATACTGGGTCTGGCTGTGTGTCTTGGGATAAGAAGGGGAATTAATATGTGTACTAATGTCTGAGTTTCCATCTATATTTACTCCAGTGCTCTCTTCATAGACTGCATTCCTTCACCTGAATCTTCATGGTACTCTAATTCTGATGCATCTCAGGCAGGACCCGGTCAATAAGCCAGAGTAAGAGAGTAGCAATTTTTGCAGCAAGTTGCTCTTTTTATTTAAAAAAAAAAAAAAAAAAAAGTTACAATGAAAATATGTAATTATATTAGAGCTCATAATGAATGGGTTTCATCATCATTACCAACTTAGCCACTGAATAAAGAGAATGTAAAATGACTTTGCATTCACTAATTAAAAAATAATAAAACTGGTTTTAATTGGTAATTAATAAACTACACTTTTGTCTCAGATTAACAGTTAAATGACTAGATGGAAAAATCTGCATAAAATCTTTCTGTACATATGTTAGTCATACATGGAAACATAGATACTAGTCATAAACTTTCCCATGCACTGCACCTACAACAGGCAGATTTCCAATCTTTGTATTAATCTAGGCATGGGACATTCTGTGGTCAGATCTGATTGCACACATTTGGAAACAAAAGCCTTGCTAAGCTTTTTAAAAAAACAAACAAACAAACAAATAAACAAAAAAAAAAAAAAAACCATCAGTGTTCATTGTGTAGGACTAAACTTTCAGTAGGTTCCTCCTGCACCTAGCCATGGAGGGGGGAATATTTCATTACTGTGGTACATTTTTTGCAACTGAGATTATTTGACCGAAAAAGCAACATTAAGATTTTTGACCATAGGGCAGCATTATGATAAACGGCTTAACTACATGGCAGAGTGTCAAACAGTGTCTGAAATCATGAACTGCCACCATCCACCTTCCATGCAGGTGCATAATCATTATTTATCTTCATGACCGGTCATGACCGGTCCTTATCATCTCTTTTTTTTATGCTAATTTCTCCCCTTTGCTTGCTTAAATTAAATCTGATTTCCAAAGTTGGCACAATCTTCCCCTATCTTTAATAGGAAGAATTAACATAGTGAAAATGAATGTCTTACCTAAATTTCTTTTTTTTTTTATTTCAATGCATCCCCTTGTATTTGCCAAATAATTTCTTTAAGTTTGTCGAACAAATAGTACTCCTTTTCTGTTGAATAGTAAAGTGCCCAGAATTCGGAAAGTATTACTCCAAAGATGTAAATTTAATGGGGATCTGTCACTACCTGACTTTAAATTATATTACCGTCAGCCGATATTCATGAGTTAATGTATTGGTTCAGCTCATCAAAGGCCCCATGGTGTAATCTGGAAGGCAAATTCATGTTTATTTACTTCATTACAGACTTTTCTCCAGTAGTCATTTCTACCTTTAAGATATGGGGTCAGTTTAGATGCCACTTTAATTAACTTTGTTTCTGCCTCTTATTTAATGCCATTATTTAGGAATCATTTATTTCCTCCATTGATTACAGATCCTGTTTTTCCAGGAGTGATATGGTAAAGGACTAAGATTTTTCAAAGATCTCTACAATTATGGTACCTTTTGCAGTTATGTCGGGCTGTCCGCTGTATTTGAGCTGCCAGGGTCCCACCTGTTCCGTTATTTTCAGGCCAGGCATTGTAACGTTTCCCTATGTCTAAATTACCCTTGTTAGACTTCACCTCCTCACTAGCTACAAGAGAGATTTTATTTTTTTGGAAGTCCACTAAACCACCAACTACTTCGCTACTGCTTGTTGATATTATATTCTTTTTGAAGCTGGAATTGATCAAATGTTATCGGAATGGCAGCTCTGGAGCTTTTTCATGATAAATGGCAGCCGTTTATAAATTTAATTCCCTTCGAACTTTGCCCTCTGACTGATTCTCTTTCAAAAAACCCGACCCCCCCCCCCCACTTTTTATTATTATTATTATTATTATTATTTTATTTTTTTAATCTGTGCATATTATTCTTGGCTGTACAAGCATATTTATTATTATCCATTTGTATATGTTTATTTTAGTATTTGTCAATGGATGTAGTTATACACGCACATTTATTTATTTTATTCATTTATATACCGAGTTATTTTTTTCCCTCTTCTCTCTGTTGTAAAACTTAAAAACAAATCTGAAAAGTTGTGTCTCTGTTTGTTGTTTCAAATATTGTGACTGCCTTCTCTCAAAAAAAAAATTGAGCAAAAAAGAAAGAAAAAAGAAAAGAAAGAAAGCATGGTGAGCATCATCAAGCTACAAAATCATTAATAATACATATGTGAACAATAACAACAACAACAGTAAGAAAAATAATTAGCCTTTGGCTTTAATGCCTAAATAAGCAGATTCTTCCTTTTTGAGGCAACACTGTTAATTAACCTTTAAACTCCAGGCTTATTATTCAGGTATTCAGAATATTATTGAGGTATTCTGAGTATTAAAGAATTTTATTTAGTGACTATTATAATGAAAGTTATGTAGTTATGAAAGTAAAAACTGCAAAGTGCTCATGGTTTCTAGAAGTTTACAATGTTCAGTGTTAGAGAACATTTTAAAGATGTAGTTAAGTGTTATGAATCATTCAGGAAATGTACAAATCAGCTTTCAATATGGGGAAATTCCTTTCCATGATTTGAACCATCAGACAGCAGTATAGACTTGATAGGCCTTTTTTTCACCTGTAAAAGACTCTACTGCCACCTACTGGCTAATAGCAATTAAAAATTGATAAAAAAAATTAAAATTAAAATTAAAAAAAGACAAATGTGTTCATCCAGAGATGAGATTATGTATAAAATAAATTAATTAATTAATTAAAGAAATAATAATAATAAGCCCAGGAATTTGTTTTACAGCACCTCCTTATCATAACTAAAATAAATAACGTGCATTAATTCATAAATAATGAATTCATCTATTCATCATATCTCAAAATACAGTTTACTAATTTCCACGTTATTCCCTTCTAAAATCTGCCCCTTCCTACCCTCCGTGTGCCTCAGCTTCACCTGCTCCTGTAACAGCTGGTCTAAATGATTCGATTTTTACTGTAATCTAGTTTAGAAATCATATATACAGTATCTCACAAAAGTGAGTACACCCCTCACATTTTTGTAAATATTTCATTATAACTTTTCATGGGACAACACTGACGAAATGACACTTTGCTACAATGTAGTGAGTGTACAGCTTGTATAACAGTGTAAATTTGCTGTCCCCTCAAAATAACTCAACACACAGCCATTAATGTCTAAACTGCTGGCAACAAAAGTGAGTACACCCCTAAGTGAAAATGTCCAAATTGGGCCCAAATTGTCAATATTTTGTGTGGCCACCATTATTTTCCAGCACTGCCTTAACCCTGTTGGGCATGGAGTTCACCAGAGCTTCACAGGTTGCCACTGGAGTCCTCTTCCACTCCTCCATGACGACATCACAGAGCTGGTGGATGTTAGAGACCTTGCGCTCCTCCACATTCCGTTTGAGGATGCCCCACAGATGCTCAATAAGGTTTAGGTCTGGAGACATGCTTGGCCAGTCCATCACCTTTACCCTCAGCTTCTTTAGCAAGGCAGTGGTCGTCTTGGAGGTGTGTTTGGGGTCGTTATCATGTTGGAATACTGCCCTGCGGCCCAGTTTCCGAAGGGAGGGGATCATGCTCTGCTTCAGTATGTCACAGTACATGTCACAGTACACTCCCCAGTGCCAGTAGCACTCATGCAGCCCCTGACCATGATACTCCTACCACCATGCTTGACTGTAGGCAAGACACACTTGTCTTTGCACTCCTCACCTGGTTGCCGCCACACACGCTTGACACCATCTGAACCAAATAAGTTTATCTTGGTCTCATCAGACCACAGGACATGGTTCCAGTAATCCATGTCCTTAGTCTGCTTGTCTTCAGCAAACTGTTTGCGGGCTTTCTTGTGCACCACCTTTAGAAGAGGCTTCCTTCTGGGACGACAGCCATGCAGACCAATTTGATGCAGTGTGCGGCGTATGGTCTGAGCACTGACAGGCTTACCCCCCCACCCCTTCAACCTCTGCAGCAATGCTGGCAGCACTCATACATCTATTCTGCAAAGCCAACCTCTGGATATGATGCTGAGCACGTGCACTCAACTTCTTTGGTCGACCATGGCGAGGCCTGTTCTGAGTGGAACCTGTCCTGTTAAACCGCTGTATGGTCTTGGCCACCGTGCTGCAGCTCAGTTTCAGGGTGTTGGCAATCTTCTTATAGCCTAGGCCATCTTTATGTAGAGCAACAATTCTTTTTTTCAGATCCTCAGAGAGTTCTTTGCCATGAGGTGCCATGTTGAACTTCCAGTGACCAGTATGAGAGAGTGTGAGAGCGATAACGCCAAACTTAACACACCTGCTCCCCATTCACACCTGAGACCTTGTAACACTAACGAGTCACATGACACCGGGGAGGGAAAATGGCTAATTGGGCCCAATTTGGACATTTTCACTTAGGGGTGTACTCACTTTTGTTGCTAGCGGTTTAGACATTAATGGCTGTGTGTTGAGTTATTTTGAGGGGACAGCAAATTTACACTGTTATACAAGCTGTACACTCACTACTTTACATTGTAGCAAAGTGTCATTTCGTCAGTGTTGTCCCATGAAAAGATATAATAAAATATTTACAAATTTGTGAGGGGTGTACTCACTTTTGTGAGATACTGTAGTCCCATTGTACATATAGAGGATTTTACTCCTGTCCTATATGTACTGTAAATACTTTCATTATATTACCTGCATTGATCAGAGTGTAGTTAATGAAAAAGGCATTGCTAACCTCTAGCTCAGAGCTAAGGCAAGATGAATCTGTAGCACTGCCTGACGAATAACGCTCATCGACCCTGACCACCTTCACAGATCCCTTCAGAGGTTGGCTATCTGCAGAGTCCTCCCGACTGATAGTAACCTCCTTCAGACACACCTAGAAAACAAGGAAATACATAATCACAGTTAGTGTTTATCAGTATACACTGCCAGTCAAAGGTTTTTGAACACCTGGAGTTTCTCAGATTTTACAGTTTAATCACTCCTAGGGCTTTAAACAAACAACAACAAAAAAACAGCACAGAATGGCAATTAAATTTTAAAAAAAAAACAACAACAGAATTTATGAGTTTTTAAAAAAAAAAAAATACATACCTTTCGAATAGGCTGAATTTTAGTGTTTCTATAAGGCCCTATCTCAGGCATTTTTGATGAGCTGCTCTTCCAGGACGAAATATGCTTTGTAGCATTTTTGTCTTCAGGGTTGTGATACAGACCAGACGTAGCCCTGTGGAATCTGCCCAAAAGGGACTCTGTATCTGAATCCAGCGTTCCAGTGGACTGACACTTATAGCAGATTCTATAACACGAGAGGAGCAAAATCTGAAAGTTCAGATAGTTAAAGAACTAAAATTATACCAGGATGATATGTCGTTGGCAGCACCTGACCAATTAATACTAGCACTTACCTATTCTATTTGTTTGTCTGTTTAAAATGAATGAGGGGAAAAAAAAAAAAATTCCTATGTGTACTGTGCTAGAATTACTGAGACTTGTTACAGCACTTGTATACTGTTGCCCTTTTGTTGACCGAATTGCTTCTATTGTTCTCCTCATTTGTAAGTCGCTTTGGACAAAAGCATCTGCTAAATGATTAAATGTAAATATGCCTATAGGTAGGTGCAATAGGAAAAGGATACAGAGAAATCTAGAATTGCACAGCACACTCCTGAGAGAATCCACGGCAGCGCTTTAACAACAGACTCCAGCCCCGGGTCATAGAGCAGTATGGCAGAGGCATAAAGCGCTCCGGCCAAAGCACTAAAACCTCTTGAGGAAACATGCGCTGAATTACTCATCTCTCCTCTGTTCTGCAGGATGCAAATTACAAGACAAAAAGATATTTGAACAAAAGGTGGATGCGAGTTCATCTGTTAAAGCCTTTTCTCAACAAACAAACCCAAAATGACTGGGGGTGCTCACAGAGGTTACTCACAGCTTTCAGAAAGAAAGGAATCCTGGATGTCCAGCTAATGGCGAAATACAGAAGACCAAGCGCATAACCAAGCAGTTCAGTCTGATCCTGTTCTCAGAAACCAACACAGCTTCTTGAATACACTCTTGTGTCACAAGGTCAAGTGTTTTGCAAAGCCATTCGAATGTTTATTCATCCATGCTTACAGCTCCAAGGCATGCTTCACTGTAACCCACATGTGGTGTTGTGCAGGTAAGAGAGGATCAGGTCACTCACATGTACAATGACATTCAGCAGCTTCCTGCTGGATGGAGAGCCGTAGGAGACTGCTTGCCCGTAGTGTACACGTATATCAGCGTAAACACATCCTCCCATTCCAAACAGCAGACAGACCATAAGGACGTTCTGCCTCCTTCTTCTGCTCAACATTCTCACTCTCCTTCCTTGAACAAAACATAAATGTAGAACTGACCTACACTATATGGCCAAAAGTATGTGGATACCTGACCATCACATCCATATGTGGACCTTCTGCCAAACTGTTGCCACAAAGCTGGAAACACACTACTGTCTAGAATGTCTTTGTATGCTATAGTGCCAAGATGTTCTTTCAATAGAAGTAAGAGGCCCAAATATGTTCCGGCATGACAATGCACAAAGCGAGCTCCATGAAGACGTGATTTGCCAAGGGTGGTGTGGAACAACTCGATCGTCCTGCACAGAGCCCTGACCTCAACCCAACTGAACACCTTTGGGATGAACTGGAACACCGATATCGCACCAGGCCTTCTTACCAAAATCTGTTGTGCTTTTGTGACTGAATGAACACAAATCCCCACGACCACACTCCAAAATCTAGTGGAAAGCCTTCCCAGAAGAGTGGAGCAAAGTCGATATTAATGCCTATGGTTTTGGAATGGGATGTTCAATACTCAAGTGTCCACATACTTTTGGCCATAGTGTATATTCTGCTATTTTCATTCATCACTTATTAGTAAAGGAACATGATACGAACACAATGAATCCATCTTACCAGTGGAGGAATGGTACCACCAACAAAGCGGCAAAGTGACTGAAATGAAATGTACAACATCCAAGGTTGCCATTATTGAAGCCATAATACGCTAGAGGGAAAAGAAAAAAAAAAAAAGAAAAAAAAGGAAATTCAAGTTATTCAAGATAAAACTCAAGTTTGGAGATTAATAATGTTAAATAAGCTTGTTTTTGTCTGGTTTCACCTGAAAAAATGTCTGATTGGAGAGAAAAGCCCCAGCAAGCTGACACAGGTCTCCAATCAGAGAGTACAACACACAGGCTGCAGCATCTCTGAACTTAGACCTGCTGTATGTGAGCCTACAAAGGAAGGCCTCGAAACTGAGGGATCACCAGGATACACATTTAAACGCCGACTTTCTTAAGATTAGGAAATTATATAGCGCCATTACTTACATTAAGTAGGAAATGACCAGAAATAACGCAGACGTGAAGCCGAATGCTGTCGAAATGCCAACGTTTTTTACCTCAGAGTAAAAGTAACTCGTAACTTCTTTCCACCACTGAGTAAAAGCGGTGGAAAAATCATTTTTAATCATCCTTCTTCTCCAAACCAGTACCACTGTAAGGTGGGTTAGGGATGTGTGCTGTGGAAAAATGCCGAGCAGTTCAGCCAGAGACACACACACTCCGGCTTGCTCACTGCGGTGGGTAATACATGTAGCATGTGTCCTGTACACATGCTACATGTATAAAGTGTAATGACGGGAAGCTGCTCTCAGGTGAGACTAGCTTCCCTGCAGTTTATCACACGAGGTTTGAACAAATTACTAATAACTAATCAACATTTCACAAGAGAACAAATGACGAACGTAGGCTACACGCTTTAAAACGCTCCCACAGTACGCTACATGCTAACGCAGTGTGCTCCTTTGACATACCTGCTTAAGTGCTGAAGCACGCGAGTTTGAACATGAACATGTCCTCCGTCTTCTCAACTTGACCTGAATAGTCGTGTGTGGTTTTCATTTCGCCTTCTGTTCTCTATTCTCGGATGAAATAATGCGGCTACACCCTGTCTGAGAACCATACTGTTTTTGATATGCAGACTTGTAGTACAGTAATATGCCTTGTTTTAACTTGGGTTGTGTATAGATGGATCTCAATGGCTTCCATGCATAACTACCTCTACGCCCAGTAGAATGCACTTTGGAATTTACCACAGCTGGAATATTATTTGGACATGCGATATAGTATAGTACTTGGTTTTTGATATACTAGTGTATAGCCAAATGTATGTGGACACCTGGCAATCACACTGGAACACCGACCGCCTCCTCAACCAACATCAGTGCCTGACCTCCCGTCATGTGATAATAGCATTTAAGAGTTAAACATAACAGCTAGCCATTTCATTCTTTGTGGCCAAAAATTTCTTAAAAGGGACATCCATTTTCTGTACTGTTTATCCTACACAGGGTCACGGGGATCCTGGAGCCCAGGGAACTCTGTGCACAGGGCAGGGGTCACCCTGGCTGGGGTGCCAACCCATCACAGGGCACAATCGCGCGCGCGCGCACACACACACACTCACACAACCATTCACACACTATGGATAATTTAGAGATCAGCCTACAACGCATGTCTTTGGACTGGGGGAGGAAACCGGAGTACCTGGAGGAAACCCTCGAAGCATGGGGAGGACACGCAGGCTCTTTGCACACAGGGTGAACTCCCAACCTCCAGGGACAAATATTTTGTTGGTAAAAGAAAATCACAAGAGGAGGAACATCCATGCACAAATCAAACAACAAAAATTCCAAAGTGGCAAACATTCTGTATGTACAGCGAGGAGTATTTAAAATTTGGATTTACATGGACAGACAGTAACAAAGTCAAACCCCTTCCAGGGTGTGTGAACTGTTTGGAGCAACTTTCTAATGAAAACATGAAACCAGTTTTTTTTTTTTTTTTTTTTTTTTTTAAGACATTTGACAACTAAACATTACAATCTGGTCACGAAACTAGTCAAATGTTTCAAGCTGTGGTTGTATAGCTTTAAACAGCAGCAAAAGCTGATGAGTTAGAAAGGTTTCAACAAGCAAAATGTTCACTTAAATGTAGCCTGCATGAAATCTCATGGAGTACTCAAGACAAATAATTTAAGCTGAAGGGGTTCAACTGACAAAAAAAAAAAAAATGTTGGGAAGCACCGATTTAGCTGAATCAGGTGTATTGGGAGCAGGAAAAACTAAAATGGACAGGAGGTAGTCCAGGACCGGGGTTGGGAACCTGTGCCCTTCTGGATTTAACCAGTGTGAGAGACATAGACTTGAAAATGTAGGCGTCTTCTATTCAAGGCACACTATATATCTATATCTATAGATATATCTATATATAAAAAGAATCCTGAATACTAAATCGCTTTGTTTTATTTCATTTCTATTGATTTGAGAAATCCATCATTATCCATTTTAAGGAAAGGCCCTGTCTAAACATGGCACTTGGAATGGGTAACTCCCTCTCTTCTTCTCTCTCTCTTTCAATAACTACTTTATCCAGATCAGAGTTGCCCATCACGTGAACAGTGGCTGTGAGGTAGGAAAATCACCCTGGATGGGACACCAGTCTTTCGCAGGTCACCATTCTCACATACATTCACACATAAGGGCAATATCTCAGTCAATCTACCTACTGCCATGTTTTTGGGAGGTGTGACGAAACTGGAGAACCTGGAGGAAACCCTCACAGACATGGGAACAACAAGCACAGACGATAAACTGAGGTCAAGTACCTTGCAGCTGTGACTGTACCTCTTGAATGGGTAACTAAGATATATTAATCCAAAAGAGTCATGAAAATAAAAACATTTTAAGACACATCACGAGGGGTGCTTCATTGGTTATAAATGTGGCAACAATACAAAATCATTTTGGATCATGCAGAAATGTAATATTTTCATGATGGAATTTTGTATGGACTCTTAGAAAGTGGCTTTTATTTGAAGTTCAGATATTCCCATCTTGACAGTCAGCCTCAGACAGGAACCGTTTCAGTGTCTTTGCTCATCTTCCATATCAAGGTAATGTTCAAGCATCCAGGTGCTTATTGAGTCTTCTCACTTTCTCCTTCTTGTTCCTGTTGCCGTGCTTTTTCCAAGGTTTCCCAGCTTGCTGTTCTGCGCCTGCTTTTCCCTGCGCTTGTGGGCCACTGCCAGGTTTGTAGCCCATCACCATCTGCACTCCCTTTGTTAGTGCCCGGGCGTTCTCCTGGGAGACGTCAAACAGTGGGACATGTAGTGAAATGCTGAACAAAGTAGCAAAATGTTTACTAATTTATGACAATAAATAATTTCAGAAGAAATAATTTCTTACCTGGTGAAAGAAAGTTTTATCCACAGTGTTTTCAATCTGTTTGACTTTGGGAGGTTTATTGGTACACGTGGAAGAACCACTCTTAATAGTTTGGTTTACAAACTGTAAGTGTTGAGGCTGGAAGTCTTTAGCGTCGATGAGGGGAGGAGGGTGACAATAGAGCAGCTTTCCCTGCAAAGATTCATAAAAAGAAATGTGCACAGCCATTAGTGCACTATTACTATTTTCTTTTACTGCAAGCAGTGAAATTTGTGAACATGATTGTGAACAAGACATGTTCAAGACACAAATACTTACGCTAACATAGTCTTTCAGAACATAGCGGGCTGATCTGGACTGGTCTGGCTGACCGTGTGCTGTCATGAAGCCCCTCATATCTGAAGAGACACATTTACAAGTTGACACCAGGCCATAGTTCACTTTGCTCATACTACAGTGTGCTCTTATAACTTATAACAATTAGTGGCCTACATCCATAAGCTGAAAGCAGTTCCTCAGAGGTGGGCGGGCGATCTGGCTCTTCGTCCTCTCTTGGTCTGACGATGTTGATGCCATAGGTTCCCTCCAGCACAGCTCGTGGAATTGTCTGACAAACGTACTTAAGCTAAGGGTTTCACTTAAGCATTATACACAACAGCTTAAAAAGAGCTCCACTATTCAGAAATTCCAGTACTTTAAAAGGAACAGGTGAGTGATGCAATAAATTAAATGTCAACGAGAAACACTGGCCAAAGAGAGGATATGAGAGAGATGGCTGGGACGTGGTCTCGCATCTGGTCAATGGGGAGAATCCCGCTACAGATCATCTCGGCTTTGGTGGACACGAAGGAAGGCATGACTAGACCAGGACAGTCACACAGGCAAAGACCCGGTTCAACAAACAATGTCTACAACACACACAAACACAAATATTTAACACAGATTCAAAAGGCTGAGTAACACGAATAAATAAGAATATGACTTTCTCCGTGAATTGGAGAGAGAAGTCAATTTTCATAAACTCAGAACTATAAACGAGTTTAAAATGTTCATGAAAGAGTGAACTAAGCTCCATCTGCAAGTGTCTCCAACGTTATTAAACATTACAGGAAGAGACTCAGTGCTGTTATTCGCTTCAGGGCAGGCATCATAAAATATTAATTATGAGAGTGATGATTAATTATAAATAAAGTGTTTTGTAGAAAAAAATTAACTACTAAGAAGCTTTTTGTGCTTGTAAATAAAACTATACTACAATGTTCTGCATGTTTAATTACTTATGTTGGCTTGACAAAGCCAACATACTATTCTGCTTTAGTTTTAATTATTGATTTTTTAAAAAATTAATTAATTTTTGCTCATTTACATGAAGGGTGCCAATAATTCTGGAGTGTACTGTACATAAGCGTTTAAATACAGTGCAACCAAATGACAAGGTCTATGACAATGAAGTTAACAATTAACTCAACCCACTGTAATTGAATGCTATATTTCATTTATTTATTTTCCTGTGAATCAAAATGAAGCTGCATAATGAGTTCATATTATCCACCTCCCTACTCAGTCATTGAAAGGTTTTTAACTACAAAATATTGTCAAAATACATCTGTATTGATGAGTAAAGTGTAGTCTGTGCTCCATGGTCCCTTAATCACAATAAAGGCTGATTTATACTTGCTGTTAACGGTGTACGCGTACACAAGATGTCCGCTGCGTGTAACAAGCGGTCATTTGGCACATCGTTTGTGCACGTCCTCAGAAATGAACACAACGTGTCCGCGTGGTGCAATACCATGTAAATAGTGGAGGCAGTATAATGTCACCCTGTGACACTGTGTCCTTAACTAAATAAACAAAGTAATGTTGTGTCTCAAATCACATACTTATGCACCACTCTACCTCATTATTCAGTACAAACACTGGAATCTAAAATGTTTTTTGTACTGACTTGATAATGTAGAAGCCATAAAATAAAAAATAAATAAATAAAAAAGGGGTGCCTAATACTTTTGCACAGTACTGTACAGGTGCATCTCAAAAAATTAGAATATGGTGGAAAAGTTAATTTTTTTCCCCCGTAATTTAATTTTAAACAAAGTGGAACTTTCATATATTCTAGATTCATTACACATTAAGTGAAATATTTCAAGCCTTTTTTGTTTTAATCTCGATGATTACGGCTTACAGCTCATGGAAATAAGATACTGGAAAAATCCAGTATCTCAAAAATATTAGAATAAACAATTTATAATACAGCAATGTGGACCTGAGGAGACTCTAATCAGCTAATTAACTCAAAACACCTTTTTACTCAAAACACTGTTGCTCAGTGGTCCAAAGTCCTCTTTTTCAGATGAAAGTAAATTTTGCATTTCATTTGGAAATCAAGGTCCCAGAGTCTGGAGGAAGAGTGGAGAGGCACAGAATCCAAGTTTCTTGAAGTCCAGTGTGAAGTTTCCACAGTCAGTGATGATTTGGGGTGCCGTGTCATCTGCTGGTGTTGGTCCACTGTGTTTTCTCAAGTCGAGAGTCGATGCAGCGTCTACCAGGAGATTTTAGAGCACTTCATGCTCATGACAAACTTTATGAAGATGTTGATTTCCTTTTCCAGCAGGACTTGGCACCTGCCCACAGTGCCAAAACTACTAGTAACTGGTTTGTTGACCATGGTATTACTGTGCTTGATTGGCCAGCCAACTCGCCTGACCTGAATTTTATCAAGAGGAAGATGAGAGACGCCAGACCCAACAATACAGACCAGCTGAAGACCGTTATCAAAGCAACCTGGGCTTCTAGAACACCTCAGCAGTGCCACAGGCTGATTGCCTCCATGCCACGCCGCGTTGATGCAGTAATTCGTGCAAAAGGAGCCACAATCAAGTATTGAGTGCATAACATACTTTTCAGAAGGTCGACATTTCTGTATTATAAATTCTTTATTCTAATATTTTGAGATACTGGATTTTTGATTTCCATGAGCTGTAAGCCG
This sequence comes from Cranoglanis bouderius, assembly GCA_023630585.1. Lineage (NCBI taxonomy): Eukaryota > Metazoa > Chordata > Actinopteri > Siluriformes > Cranoglanididae > Cranoglanis > Cranoglanis bouderius. The sequence goes on along the minus strand of CM042553.1, from coordinate 5,208,864 downwards.
TAATCATCAAGATTAAAACAAAAAAGGCTTGAAATATTTCACTTTATGTGTAATGAATCTAGAATATATGAAAGTTCCACTTTTTCAATTCAATTACGGAAAAAAATGTTTTTTGAGATGCACCTGTATGTGTGGCGAAAGTGAAGTATATTTGCACCCTTCCATCACTTTCAGCAATGCTCAAGGTCCGCTATGAGAATCCACTGATGCCAATATTAACAAAAGCACAAGCCTTTGTATTTTTTAATAATACATTTAAACAAAAATATTTCGTAGATAATCACTATTTTCATTCAGAAGTGAAAAAGGTGCAACACTTTGGAGACAACTCACTTGCAGCATGTGTTGAAGTGTACAACTGTTCAGTGTCAGATGATACAATCATTTTTCCAAGAGCATTTAGTAAAAACATACCTGAAAGTGCTTTGTGTGTCCAGGTGTTGCCGACACGGAGACTTTCTTATTCCGAAAGATGGTGTTGATGGTGGAGCTTTTGCCAACATTAGGATAACCCACCTTAAACAGAGATAAGATCATGTCAGCCTTAGGAAATGAATAAAGGCTGTGTGTGCGTGTAAATTCACTTAAATTCAAGCTCACCAGTCCCACTGTGAGTTGGCTGTTCTTACACTTGGGTCCAGAATGTGCAGATTTAAACATTTCTAGCAGTTCATCTTTGCGCAGCAGATGACTTGAGTTATAAAAAGAAGCACAAGCTGAAGAGGCTATATACTTCTCTTTCTCCGCTTCGTCTCCTGATGCCTCAGAGCAGGTTTGCCAGTCTGTCTCTGAAGTACAGTCCTCAAAACTCGCTGTTGTGTCCTCTTCTTCATCATCTTCCTCTCGACTCCTTTCCTGTGAGACCTCGGGTCCACTGTGGTGAACTGACGTCTTCTCTGTGGCTGCCCTACATTCTGTATCACTTAGCTCCTCAAGGTCATCAAGATCTTCTCCCTTTAACACCAGGCAGGAGATAATCACAGGGTGAAATATGAAATATCTGTCAGATTACATAAGAATACTAGTGTAATTTACTTTAATTCACATGCTTTTAGGAATTTATTAAAATTTATTCTATGAGAAAATTTCAATTTAAATATTAGAAAGCCTATATATCAAAGATTTTACTCTTAATTGAGGTAAAAATCAATAATGAAAGGATGCAAGAAATGGTATAAACAAAGAATAACAGCAAATAGAACAGAACAATATAACAAATGTGCAACGATAATATGATTCCGTGTGTAATGTGATAACGAGCTTTATTCAACCAGTTTCCATTAATATATTCATTCATATAAAAAATACTCAGATACATTAAATAAAAGCAGGTGGCTCAATAACAGAGGCGGAAAAAGAGGTCACTGCTGTGTTGAAATCTTGTACAGCTCACCTGTCTGGGGACCATTAGTTGGGGACAATTTTCCACCTGCATATTATCGAAGCAGTTTTACTGACAGGGATGTTTAAGAATTTTTCTATGGCTCTGTAGATTTTTCATTCGACTTTTGTTTAATAATATTCTCCCCGAGAACTTTAGAAAGGTCCTTCACCTTCACCATGACTGCGGCTTGTTGCGTGAAATCGTCCCCTTCCCTTCCCATGCAACGTCTTTTATAATGACACCAGGTGCAATTTGTGCGAGAACATTTATAGAACTTCATTTATTATTATGTAACCTTTACATACATTTGTGTTTATGAATACATAATTTTTGTTCAAAGTCAAAAGGCGTGTGTAAATTTGAAGTGGATATATGCAGTGGAAGTATATTAAATAACAACAACAAAAAAATGTGTCTGAATGCATATTTTACCCTCGCTCTATATGGGTTGCCTAAACCAATGTAGTCCTCACCTTTTCTTCAGCGTCCAGCCGCTGTGCTTCGGCCAGTGCAGACCAGAACACTGCTCTGATGCCTTCTTTCTGAAAATGCTTGGCCCAGGCACGACGCTGCTCTCGGGTAAGCAGATCTGCTTTGTTCAATAGTAGCATGTTCACCTTGTGATTGGAGACCTCTTTGACATATTTCTCCTGATGGCCGATTAAAACAATAGTGTGTTGAGGTAAACAGAGTAGTAAATCAATGCTAGAAAAATGAAAACGAATTTACTTACTAGATCAGGACATCGGAACAGCAAAGGGTTTCTGGCATCAACTATTTGAACCACAACATCACTAGAGAGACAATATTGCTGAATAATTACAAAGTTGATTCAAAGCATCACTGTAGCAGGAGGACATTTATACACATTTCCACATATGTACATAAAACATGGCTAAAATCACATTAGCTAAAGTACCTTCTCTCAATAACTCTCCAAAGCTGCCTCCAAAAATCCAGGTTCCTCTCAAAAGGGGTAAGAATCAGCTTCTGTTCCTCCTCCAGCCTTATCCAGCAAAAAGAGGCAAATAATTTGAATCATTCAAGTCTAACAAAGAAGTGATAAATAGCCAAAACAGAAATGAGCTCTCTTACCTTGCCAGCTCTCGTCTCCATGTCAGGAAGCTGTCTCTTTCAGCTTGCTGGAGGAGCTCGGGACTTGTGTTCTCATCCCAGTCCGGTCTGAAAGAAAACACGTTACAACAAAGGACACTCAAAAAGGTGTTATCACAACACACAGCTCTATTCCACCAGATGGCCTGGCAAGGCAAATTACCCATAATCGGCCATGTTGTTGGTACTGCCACTGGTACACACTGTACAGTGTGTCTATTTTTGTATTTTCAACATGCACAAATCGCTATTCAAAACTACTTGCAAGTAATCATATGATTCAGCTTTTCAGAGAAGGAACTTCCTGTCAGAAGGAACTCGTAGAAGTCACCGTGCCAGAACGGGTAGTTTTTGTGCTGAATTTTGAAAAGGTGTTCAGTCTGACTGTACAACTGTGTGCATGTATAATAAAGGGTTAACTGAATGCAATAATACTTCTTCAAAAGCAGGGCTTACAGACCTTCGTGGGATGCGAAGGAACTGTCTGTTGTCGTCATGGAGTTTCTTCAGTCTCTTAGATTCCTCAGCTGTCAGTAGGCCACTCCTGGCTTCAGCTGGCACGAATTTGATGTTCAGTTTCTCTGAAATATTATAACCAGTTACAGACACGGTACTTTACCAAGACGTCTGGATAGAGGAAGTGCATAAAGATCTACCTGCAGTAAATTCTGTTCCTGCGAGTTCAGCTGTGGCCAGAAAATCATCCAAAGAGCTCTGCTCCGTTACAGACTGCAAATTCAGGCGACCCCAATCATATCCGTCATTCAGTTCGCTGGTGTGGAGCTGGTGGGGAGGAAAAAAACACATTAGATCAGTTATTAGTTACATTTACAGGCGCATCTCAATAAATTAGAATATTGTGGAAAAGTTCATTTATTTCAGTAATTCAACTCAAATTGTGAAACTCGTGTATTAAATAAATTCAGTGCACATAGACTGAAGTAGTTTAAGTCTTTGGTTCTTTTAATTGTGATGATTTTGGCTCACATTTAACAAAAACCCACCAATTCACTATCTCAACAAATTAGAATATGGTGACATGCCAATCAGCTAATCAACTCAAAACACCTGCAAAGGTTTCCTGAGCCTTCAAAATGGTCTCTCAGTTTGGTTCACTAGGCTACACAATCATGGCGAAGACTGCTAATCTGACAGTTGTCCAGAAGACAATCATTGACACCCTTCACAAGGAGGGTAAGCCACAAACATTCATTGCCAAAGAAGCTGGCTGTTCACAGAGTGCTGTATCCAAGCATGTTAACAGAAAGTTGAGTGGAAGGAAAAAGTGTGGAAGAAAAAGATGCACAACCAACCGAGAGAACCGCAGCCTTATGAGGATTGTCAAGCAAAATCGATTCAAGAATTTGAGTGAACTTCACAAGGAATGGACTGAGGCTGGGATCAAGGCATCAAGAGCCACCACACACAGACGTGTCAGGAATTTGGCTACAGTTGTCGTATTCCTCTTGTTAAGCCACTCCTGAACCACAGACAATGTCAGAGGCGTCTTACCTGGGCTAAGGAGAAGAAGAACTGGACTGTTGCCCAGTGGTCCAAAGTCCTCTTTTCAGATGAGAGCAAGTTTTGTATTTCATTTGGAAACCAAGGTCCTAGAGTCTGGAGGAAGGGTGGAGAAGCTCATAGCCCAAGTTTCTTGAAGTCCAGTGTTAAGTTTCCACAGTCTGTGATGATTTGGGGTGCAATGTCATCTGCTGGTGTTGGTCTATTGTGTTTTTTGAGAACCAAAGTCACTGCACCCGTTTACCAAGAAATTTTGGAGCACTTCATGCTTCCTTCTGCTAATCAGCTTTTTGAAGATGCTGATTTCATTTTCCAGCAGGATTTGGCACCTGCCCACACTGCCAAAAGCACCAAAAGTTGGTTAAATGACCATGGTGTTGGTGTGCTTGACTGGCCAGCAAACTCACCACATGTGAACCACATAGAGAATCTATGGGGTATTGTCAAGAGGAAAATGAGAAACAAGAGACCAAAAAATGCAGATGAGCTGAAGGCCACTGTCAAAGAAACCTGGGCTTCCATACCACCTCAGCAGTGCCACAAACTGATCACCTCCATGCCACGCTGAATTGAGGCAGTAATTAAAGCAAAAGGAGCCCCTACCAAGTATTGAGTACATGTACAGTAAATGAACATACTTTCCAGAAGGCCAACAATTCACTAAAAATGTTTTTTTATTGGTCTTATGAAATATTCTAACTTGGGTTTTTGTTAAATGTGAGCCAAAATCATCACAATTAAAAGAATCAAAGACTTAAACTACTTCAGTCTGTGTGCATTGAATTTATTTAATACACGAGTTTCACAATTTGAGTTGAATTACTGAAATAAATGAACTTTTCCACAACATTCTAATTTATTGAGATGCACCTGTATATTATAAACTATAACATTAGTATAACAAACTACGTTTGCATAATAATTAAACAATATCGCATGAGCTAGGGTGCTGTCGTACTGAATATCAGCACAGCTGTGATTCGGCTATAGGCACGGCTTTATGCAACAGTTCTATAAACTAAAAAAAAAAATTATACTGAGAAACTGACATTTCGGACACCATATGGGCAAATATTTTAGTTTATTTTTGCTCCGTTGACAAAAATAGTTCCCAGAGAAGCCACAGCCACAGTCTGATTGACAGCCTGTAGTAAGTCTAGTTACAGTTTCAATGTAATGAAATATTGTTAGAACTGGAATTTTATGTAGTGAACACAGACAAGTGGAGTGATACACACAGTGAAATGTACCAGTGCTATTATAGTAAATATCAGCACTCATGGAACGCCGCTTATCCAATCAAATTAGTGGACTGCAGCTAACTGTTCTATAAACTGACTAATATCACGGCATGGTTGATCTGAACATCTCTAATCTGATTGGTCAGGAGATGTGTATTATTTTTTTGTATAACAGCATGGCTTGGACAGTAGTTCTGGCTGTAAAATGAATGATAGGTTAACATTAATGCGCTCCTTCTAATACATTATTGTTTCTATAGTAACACTCCACATAATCTAAGACTAATAACAAATGGATTTAAAAACATGGTGTTTAACATAGTAAAACACAATCGTTGGTGTGGTGACGTTTTTGTTAGGTGATATTTAAGTAACATTTATGGAAGTCTCGGGTGGTGATGTTACATTTGAGATTCCAAGGCGTTTTTCGATTTCGTAGGTAGACGAAATCCCACTGAAGCTCCGTATCGAGGCTTGTAGGACTCACTTCCTGTCCAATCACAAGACCGCTTTAGTTTGTGTGTCGGAGGTTCGAAACCCACTTACACTTCATGGGTCGTTAGTTGGCTTGGTTGAGTTTTGCTGAGCTGTACCACTAATTAATCATTATTTTATTGTATCACATTGACAACAGTATTCGATTTATGCACAATGGACTGAAAGTCTATAGAAATTAATTGTGCAGGTGCTTTATCCGAAGCAGCTTAATCAACTTGAGTTTATTGTTGCTATAATTTTTGCAAACCACAACATGTTGCAGGCTTCAATACAGTTCCCGGCACAACCAGGAAAAAGTCTCAAAGCTTCATGAAGCTTCATCCACCCATCCCTAGTCTCAGGTGTCAGCGCTTTGTAACAGTCACATTGCTTTGCAAAGTCTTTGTATTGATGAGATTATGCTTTCCAGTTTCTTGGCTAAACGACAAGCTGTGTTTTGTGTGTGAGAGAGTGAGACTGGTGAGGGAAAGACTGTATCACGGCTATAACATAAGCAAGAACAGGAAATAAATAAACCGTAATGTGTGACTATAAACTTTAAAATTCATTAATAAATTAAACCTTGCAATTGCTGCAAAGTTGCTGTGGTGTAAGTGGAATAACACACATCAGACCGTGCTGTTATATGAAAGCAATGCAGTAGTGGTATCACCCCGGTGTGCATCATTTCTGTCTAACTGCATGGTCTATAGTGTTATTCATTACTTATAACCGATTAGTTAAAATGTGTTGATTAACAGCAGATCTGACAGTAGTCCCAGCTGTGATTCAAATGATATGCTTATATTAATGCGCTATGGTAACTATAGTACTATAGTAACAGCTCACTCACAGTAACTTGCATGGCAGATGTTAATTTATGGAAATAGACTTTGACTTAATATTTACAAAAGGAGGCAAAGTAAGTAGTCTATGGAAGGAGTCTAAAGGGGGCTTTCACACTGGCAGTTTAGTCCAAAACAGAGCACGGTTCGCATGAAAAATAATACTACCTGTAGGAGGTGGTCTGAGTTCGGTTGCACTGGAGCTGTGCTGCAATTCCTATGAATGTGGATGCAACTCTTACTAGGGTCCGCACATTTTCAGGAATTAAAGTAACCTGCGCATGTGTTTTAGCCGATTAAGACATTATTAGTTTCCACAACACACGTGTACCATGAGTGTGGAATGCTGTGGTACACAGAAGATATCCACTGCTATGCATAATATTTGCTGCACACAATAACACCCAAAAAAGGGGAGAGAGAGGGGAAAAAAAGGTGAGCTGCGTTGCGGATTCGGACCGCAGCAAACACGTCTAGTGTGAAAAAGTCAAATGTGCCCAACTAAGAAAACGGTCTATGGAAGGAGAACTATGGAGAACTACTGAAGGAGTCTATGGAAGGAGAACTATGGAAGGAGAACTACCGAAGGAGTCTATGGAAGGAGAACTACCGAAGGAGTCTATGGAAGGAGAACTACCGAAGGAGTCTATGGAAGGAGAACTACCGAAGGAGTCTATGGAAGGAGAACTACCGAAGGAGTCTATGGAAGGAGAACTACCGAAGGAGTCTATGGAAGGAGAACTACCGAAGGAGTCTATGGAAGGAGAACTACCGATGGAGTCTATGGAAGGAGAACTACCGAAGGAGCCTATGGAAGGAGAACCACCGAAGGAGCCTATGGAAGGAGAACCACCGAAGGAGCCTATGGAAGGAGAACCACCGAAGGAGCCTATGGAAGGAGAACCACCGAAGGAGCCTATGGAAGGAGAACTACCGAAGGAGCCTATGGAAGGAGAACTACCGAAGGAGCCTATGGAAGGAGAACCACCGAAGGAGCCTATGGAAGGAGAACCACCGAAGGAGTCTATGAAAGGAGAACCACCGAAGGAGTCTATGAAAGGAGAACTATGGAAGGAGAACTACCGAAGGAGTCTATGGAAGGAGAACTACCGAAGGAGTCTATGGAAGGAGAACCACTGAAGGAGTCTATGGAAGGAGAACTACTGAAGGAGTCTATGGAAGGAGAACCACTGAAGGAGTCTATGAAAGGAGAACTACTGAAGGAGTCTATGGAAGGAGAAAAAGAAAACAGTCTAAGCAGAACTATGTAAGTAGTTTACAGAAGGAATCAATGAAATGGATCTATGTAAGGAGTCTAAAGTAGTAGTATATGGAAGGAGACTATGGGTGTAGTCAGTGGAAGGAGTCTGCTGAGGTAGTCTATAGAAGAGGGAGAATTATAAGCGGTTAAAACGCAACATGCGTGATTCATTAACAAATTAAAAAATTGTAATTGTTGGCAAACTGCTGAGGCACAAGAGTAAACACTTGGGGTGGTAACGCATCACACCTCCCCGTCTTGGGTAATTTTCCCATAATTGCACGTTCCGTCGTATGTTATTTCTTACATAACCATAACTAGTATACACTTATAGCAACTCGGCTAACTACTGTAGCTAGCTCGTTAGCAATGTCAGAGAAGATGAATTATTATAAAAAGTCCAGCTGCTATCACGTTAGCTTCGTACCCATGTGTCGTTTCTTCTGTGTCCTCGGGCTGCATTCAGTCTCTCCTTCATTAAAGCTCTTCCTAAACCTGTACTGTCGCCATGGCCCTTCTTCTTCCCCATCCTGACGCGCGTGTAAATCCCTATTACACTTTCTCAACATACGACACTAGGCACCTCATGCGTGTGACAAAAATCCCAAATACTTCCTCAGTGTAAATAAAGAGCACTAGGTAGGGTGCTCAAGCTATTATTTCCTACTCAGAGTAGTGCGCCTATATAGGGAATAATAAGTCATTTAGGAGTCAAAGGAAGTTATGTGGAATGTTCCATGTTGACCTACAGAGGGTGGGGTGATGAGGAATATGAACTACCAAAGAAAACTTTATCTGAGGTAAATCTTTTGCGATGAGGTCTGTGTATTTCTTTGAAATAGTATTTGTTCACTTTATAATAATTAAATAGAGGATATAACTACTGAAATGGAAAAACAAAGTACAAACTCCCTTTTGGTTGCGTCTAATGTGCCAGTGTTAAAAGTGTCGTCTAAAATCTTACTCCGGTAATACGGTTCCGGCTTCACAGGTTTAGTCTGTGGCCCAAATAAAAACAATACAGCTATATATATATATATATATATATATATATATATATATATATATATATATATATATATATATATATATATATATATATTTTTTTTTTTTTTAAATTTGTCCACCGTAGAAAACAAGAAGGCTAAAAACATGAGACGTTTGCGCCAAGTTTGGTGTTTTTATATACTAACCCTAACCCGAAGTCTATAATTTTAATGGTAGGTGTATTTTAACAGTGAGAGACAGAATAACAACAAAAAAATTCAGAAAAACGCATTTCAAAAAAGTTATAAATTGATTTGCATTTTAATGAGGGAAATAAGTATTTGATCCCCTATCAATCAGCAAGATTTCTGGCTCCCAGGTGTCTTTTACACAGGTAATGAGCTGAGATTAGGAGCACTCTCTTAAAGGGAGTGCTCCTAATCTCAGTTTGTTACCTGTAAAAAGACACCTGTCCACAGAAGCAATCAATCAATCAGATTCCAAACTCTCCACCATGGCCAAGAACAAAGAGCATTTTCAACAAGCATTGATGCAACCGAAGAATTTTTTTTTTTTAGTAACTTTTAAAGTCGCACTGCATGCTTTACCTCACTTGTGTTTTAAACTGCCTTTTATTTGAATATTGTTAGTTTTGTGTTATAACAATGATATTTATAAAAATAAAAAAAGCCAGGTTAATTAAGTACATACAGGTTTATTGCTGGGCATTTTGGTGGTCATCTCACACTGACCAGCAGCAATCAGCCAAGTCTGTTCCCCAAGGATGTCAGGGACAAGATTGTAGACCTACACAAGGCTGGAATGGGCTACAAGACCATCACCAAGCAGCTTGGTGAGAAGGTGACAACAGTTGGTGTGATTATTCACAAATGGAAGAAACTGTCAGTCTCCCTCGGTCTGGGGCTTCATGCAAGATCTCACCTCGTGGAGTTTCAATGATCATGAGAACGGTGAGGAATCAGCACAGAACTACACGGGAGGATCTTGTTAATGATCTCTAGGCAGCTGGGACCATAGTCACCAAGAAAACAATTGGTAACACAGTACACCGTGAAGGACTGAAATCCTGCAGCGCCCGCAAGGTGCCCCTGCTCAAGAAAGCACATGTACAGGCCTGTCTGAAGTTTGCCTGAATGATTCAGAGGAGAACTGGGTGAAAGTGTTGTGGTCAGGTGAGACCAAAATCGAGCTCTTTGGCATCAACTCAACTCACCGTGTTTGGAGGAGGAGGAATGCTGCCTATGACCCCAAGTCATAACACCATCCCCACCGTCAAACATGGAGGTGGGAACATTATGCTTTGGGGGTGTTTCTCTGCTAAGGGGACAGGACAACTGCACCGCATCAAAGGGACGATAGACGGGGCCATGTACCGTCAAATCTTGGGTGAGAACCTCCTTCCCTCAGCCAGGGCATTGAAAATGGGTCGTGGATGGGTATTCCAGCATGACAATGACCCAAAACACACAGCCAAGGAAAAAAAGGAGTGGCTCAAGAAGAAGCACATTAAGGTCCTGCAGTGGCCTAGCCAGTCTCCAGACCTTAATCCCATAGAAAATCTGTGGAGGGAACTGAAGGTTTGAGTTGCCAAACGTCAGCCTCGAGACCTTAATGACTTGGAGAGGATCTGCAAAGAGGAGTGGGACAAAATCCCTCCTGAGATGTGTGCAAACCTGGTGGCCAACTACAAGAAACGTCTGACCTCTGTGATTGCCAACAAGGGTTTTGCCACCAAGTACTAAGTTGAAGGGGTCAAATACTTATTTCCGTCATTAAAATGCAAATCAATTTTTAACTTTTTTGAAATGCGTTTTTCTGGATTTTTTTGTTGTTATTCTGTTTCTCACTGTTAAAATACACCTACCATTAAAATCACAGACTGATCATTTCTTTGTCAGTGGGCAAACGTACAAAATCAGCAGGGGATCAAATACTCCCCAACCCACTGTATGTGCTTGTTGAACATCCCATTCCAGATTTAGTCCCCCTTTACGGTTATAATAACCTCCACTCTTGGATTTGTGTTCATTCAGCCACAAGAGCATTAGTGATGTCAGGCACTGATGTTGGACGAGGAGGTCTGAGGTGCAGTCGGTGTTCCAGTTCATCCCAAAGGTGCTCAGTGGAATTGAGGTCGGGGCTCTGTGCAGGACACACGAGTTCTTCTACACCAGCCTTGGCAAACCATGTCTTCATGGAGCTCGCTTCATGCACAGAGGAATACTACAGGTTTGGGCCTCTTAGTTCCAGTGAAGGGAAATTGTAATGCTATACAAAGATATTCTGTACAATTGTTTGCTTCCAACTTTATGGCAACAGCTTGGGGAGGAACCACATATGGGTGTGATGGTCAGGTGTCCACATACTTTTGACCAAGACAGTAATGTGGAGACACTGTCTGTATGTTTAATATATGTTTGCCTCCTTTATATCGTTTCTAGGAAGAATCAAGTGTTTCTCACCACCATGAATCATTAAAAAAAACTTTGTTGAAACATAGAAAAGAAGATTTTTTTGGTACATATATCAACTTTTTCCCCTATAAAAATATTTTTCTTTTTACTTTTATTTTTTCTAGTGAAGCAAAATGTAGTAACATTTTGGTGTTACAGTTTTTTTTTTACTGTAACTTTATTTTATCGTAAAATAATTAATGTTAATGAGAATTAATGTTAATGTTACCTGATGTTTAGTTATGAAGCATGGACACATACATTCACACCAGGGGGAAATGTAGAATAGCCAATCCACCTCCCTATCCGTTGGGAGGAAACTGGAGAAACCCATGTGGGGAGAACATGGAACATATACAATAAAGTAAATAAATAAACAAATAAACAACAACAACAACAACAATAATTATAACAATAATAACAACAACAACAATGTGCTGAGTTTGGTGAAAAACAGAAGGTAATTCGGCCTGTAATTTTCTCAGAGGAGGACAGAGAAAAACACCGACATGGCCAATCCGGACTGAAATAAAATCACAGAGTATCACCTGCAAAATAGCCCCAGGACCCTGTGTACATTTAATCCCGTCTAAATAGAACTCTATACGATACAGAGAACAGCCCTCGTGTGAGTTTCTGTGATACCTCCTAACCCCAGTAGATGGCAGCATTCCCTCGTTCTTTTATTATTATCATTATTATTATCATTATTATTATCATTATTATTATTATTATTATTATTATTATTATTATTATTACTACTACTACTACTACTACTACAGTAATAATAATACAGGTACACAAGTGGCCCACATAAAACCGAATCATTCTCTTTTGATCACATTTCTAAATTTAAGTGTAAATAAAGCATTTGCTTACTAAACTAGACCCCCTTTCCCCAAAACACTGTAAAATAAAAACATCGTGACCATCTTATATGATGCTGGTTCTACAATTTAACAGTGCTCTTGCTTGCTGCTTTAAATGCTCTTGCTCTAAAGAAACTCAGTCCGGCTTGATAAATCCTAGCAGGTCTTGGGTTACATTATCCTAAACATAGGCTACACGTTGACCAGCAAAATCACTAAAGCAAACCAGCACGGGGGTTGGGGGAGGGGGGTTGTATTTATTTTAAATAATCTGGTATTTACAAGGGAATAAAACACATTTAAGATACAGAAAATCCACGATGTAAAACGAAAACATGTGAAATCTAACAGGTGCCCCTGAATGTCATTTCTGGTTCGGTCCAAAAAGGACACTCAGACGCCAAGCTTCCCCCTCTGACACTCTGAGTTGGTTCAGCCCAGTGTATAATTACAGGCGTCTGGGCTGTTGCAGTTACTTGACGGCTCCTTACTATGTAGAAGGAGGGGCAGCTGATAAGAACTTCTCCTGATATGCTAAGGAAGTGAGCGCTAGGACACTTTAGTCATGTAACGCCTTGTGACTTTTAAACGCAGACGCTGTTTGTAGTTGGCGTTTAGATGCTTTAGGACTGTTCTTCTTGGTGTAGCTTTGACCGCCCCGTGCACAACCCGACTATAATGTTGCCTTGGAAGAAGAACAAGTTTGACCTGATAGAGGAAGACAAGCAGTCCAAGCACAAGGGCTACGCGGTGAGTCTGAACTACTCCGCGCTCACCACGTTGGCCAAGGCGTGTCCGGAGAGCGCGCTGAACCGGGTCGGCAGCATGTTCAAATCCAAGAGGAAAAAGGTGAAAATCACGAGCGAGGACCCCACGTACACGGTGCTGTATTTGGGCAACGCCACCACTATCCAGTCGAAGGGTGAAGGGTGCACGGACGTGGCCGTGAGCAAGATCTGGAACAAGAGCGAAATGGGAAAGAGCGGCACGAAGATGCGGCTGACGGTGAGCTCACACGGCGTGCGCATGGTGCATGTGGACGATCAAGCGCGCAGACCTGGACATCTTTACTTACTGCACCGGATCACCTACTGCGTTGCTGATCCACGCCTGCCCAGGATCTTCGCTTGGATCTACCGGCACGAGATGAAGCACAAGGCGGTGATGCTGCGCTGCCATGCCGTGCTCGTGTCCCGGCCGGAGAAGGCGAAAGCCATGGCGCTGCTGTTGTACCAGACTTCAGCCACGGCGCTGGCGGAGTTCAAGAGGCTCAAACGGCGCGACGACGCACGGCACCAGCAGCAGCAGCTGATTGGCGACCAGACCATCCCACTCGTGCCGCTGCGCAAGCTGCTGAACGGCCAGTGCTGCTACAAGCCTCCGGTGGAGCGCAGCAGGAGCGCGCCCAAACTCGGCTCCATCACCGAGGACCTGCTCGGCGAAGAAGCCGAAGAAAAAGCCACACAGTTTGAATGCGAGGACGTTCTGGACACGGACGAGGAGCGCGCAGGCACCGAGAAACCCGGGCTGTGCCAACTCATTAACGATCTGGGCGAGATGGGCATCGGGAACGACGTGCGGACTCTAAAAGCGGACCTCAGGGTGACCAGACTGCTGTCTGGAGAGAGCACCAGCAGCGAGTCGTCTATAGAGAACAGTCACGATCCTGCGGTCGTGTCCGACGATGCCGACGAGCGCAAAACGCCAGAAGTCGGCTGAACTCCGCGGTGAAGTGTTTTCGTCCAGTTTTACGACTGTTTGGTTGTGGAGAATGTTCGCCTGTAGTCTTTTGTGCCACTGTTATCCGTTTCACTTGAAAGAGCTCTCGTGCGCTTAGAGGTTTGGACTGCATGAATAAGCCATGTTTCCATCCAAGCGTTCTTATCTTACATTACATTCAAGGTTTTTTTGTTTTTTTTTTAAATGGGTTAGATGGTTTGCAACGCTTGACAGAAAGACAAAATATAAAATTAGATTTTGTTAAGGGGGCAAAAAAGCAGTTTTATCCAAATTATTACTGTGGAATGATGCCATCCTAAAATATAGATATATAAAAGGACAAATAAAATATATAATAAAATAGCAAATTGCCTTATTCTTTATATTTGCTTAAGAATAATGCAGCAAAAAAAACATAAATATTAATGGAACTACTCATTATGAAACCCTTGATTAATTGTGCAAGTTTTCCCTGGTCTGAAGTTTGAAACCTCGCAGGTCAACAGGAAAAGGAAGTGAGGCTGTCTAGCATCTGAAACAAAATTAAATTAGTGGTTTCCTGATTCAACACCCTGTCTAAGTTCAGGCAGTAAAGTGTTACAGGCAGAAGTGATGTACAGGGCTGATAAAAAAAAAAAAAAAAAAAAAAAAAACACTGCATATTTTGTATAAGTTCTTTTTGATTGTTCACTTGGTGGCATAAGTTTAATTTGAGCTGTGGATGGAACCCCAGCTGTAGGGAGAAGAATGAACCAAGGTGCAGTCAACCTCAAGCCAAGCTGGGACAAGGAGTAACGCGCAATAAAAAAATGCTTACCTTTTCTCCTGTCACATGAAAAGTTTTACGTTCAAGATTGTTTACCCAAGTCATTTCCTTAAAGGAAATGTTTCTCTTTTAAACAACAACCCTAATATATATATATATATATATTTGGGGACTCACTTCAACTATCCAAATAATGTTCAGGACATTCCATTTTCTGTTCCCTATTTTGCAGTGTTGTGTATCGACTTCGTTATGTTAATGATACTGTATGCAACATTGTTTCCTTTTAAATGTTCTTATTAAAAAAAACCCAATGTTCTTATCTTTGCCGTGCAAAAGACAAAAGCAAATCTAATGTATTGAGATGTAAATATTCATAATGTGTATTATTTTTTAAAGAGGTAAATGTTAATTGTTTTTGTGTATCTTGAAAAATGACCAATAATAATAATAAAAAAAGAAAGTCACAGAACATTCTCACAGGCTTTTGATTATTCACCTGAATATGCTAACTAATAAGCATTAAGTATTTATTCAGTGGATACTATAGAGGTGGCCATGATTTCTCAATGTGGAATGCAGGTTGTTTTGATTTGTCACATTACACGTCACATTCGAGTTATACTCCATCTCGCTCAAGCATAGCTGAATAAAAATAGGACTAGATGAACTGAATTCACACAGAGATTCTGATATTCTCTTGCACATAGCAATAGGCCTACACACCCATCACTGTAATTGACTATTAAAATGCAGTAGGTTGGTTTTCAGGTGAAACGTTTAGTCTCTGGTCGCCACAACTGCTCCATTTTCCTGGCTACTTCACAGAGAAATGGGAAACATTAACATTCCAGGCAGAGCTACTGTATGCCATTTTGCTATAGTGGCACTGAATCAAACTTTAAAATCCATACACAGTTTTAAACTTCTTTGACAGATGAAAGAAACTAGAGCTACAGTCACATTCTCTCTGCAACTTTCCGCCTGGCAAGAGATCATCACAAGAGACATCCTTGTACATACACTGTGTAACTGCAGAGTATAAAGCGCCAGTTTGCACTATGGCTTCCACATACGTATATTAACTTGAAATCTCAGAAAGCAGAAGGCAAACAATCTATCCATCCACTATTTTAAACATTCTGTAGTGGTTTTCAAGCAGTTGAATGGCCAAATGGGCAAAAGCACAGATCAGGCTAAAATGCTAACGCCATCAGCCTGCCTGTACAGGGGATACACCGGACTCTGATGCCTGCCACTGTAACGATAAGAGTACTTGTGTTACATGCTTAGACACCGGATGAGTGAAATGTAATGGTCATAAATCGCTAAATGCAATAAAACAAAGCCTGCTTAGCAGAGATTCTTGTCTATGAGCAAAGTTTCTGAAAGCAAGCAGTCATCCTGCCATAAACTAGCATATAGCCTCACTATTCACTGTTGTCCACAACTAGTGAAATTGTTCAGGACCACAAAAAGCCCTGGTAAAAACAGCTAAAAGCAAAAATTATTGCCACATGCTCCAGCATTTTTATTTAGTACAGTTTCTAATCAATCATCTTCCCTAATGCAGTAGAACAAATGTTAGGTACTTTTATCATGTACAGTATATCTAAATACAAAGTATATAAATAATAAATAAGTAGTCTGTCTCATCACTTGAAAGTGAAGACATGACAGTGTTTGCTAATGCCAATTGTAGTTGAACTCTACTAGATACTGGGGGCGAAATTTTATGTATAAAAAACCACAAAATATGCATATCCAAAAAAGCAGGTCTTGTGGGGTGTTCCTGGTATGCAGTGGTTAGTACCTACCAAAAATGGTCCAAGGAAGGACAACCGGTGAACCAGTGACAGGGTCATGGTCACCCAAGGCTCAACGGTGCACGTGGGGAGCAAATGCGAGCCCGTCTGGTCCGATCCCACAAAAGAGCTACTGTAGCACAAATTGCTGGCTATGATAGAAAGGTGTCGGAACACACAGTGAATCACAGCTTGCTGCGTATGGGGCTGTGTAGCCGCATTCTGGTCAGAGTGCCCATGCTGACCTTGTCCACCACCGAAAGCACCTACAATTGGCATGTGAGCATCAGAACTGGACCATGGAGCAATGGAAGAAGGTGGCCTGGTCTGATGAATAATGTTTTCTTTTACATCATGTGGATGGTTGGGTGCGTGTGCGCCGCTTACCTATGGGAAGAAGGCAAGCCGGCGGAGGCAGTGTGATGCTCTGGGCAATGTTCTGCTGGGAAACCTTGGGTTGTAGCATTTATGTGGATGTTACTTTAACACATACCACCTACCTAAACATGGTTGCAGACCAAGAACACCCCTACATGGCAACGCTATTCCAAATTCCCCAGATCTCAATCCGATCGAGCATCTGTGGGATGTGTTGTACAAACAAGTCTGATCCATGGAGGCCGCACCTGGCAACTTACAGGACTTAAAGGATCTGCTGCTAACGTTTTGGTGCCAGATACCACAGCACACCTTCAGAAGTCTTGTGGAGTCCATACCTCGATGGGTCAGAGCTGTTTTGGTGGCATAAGAGGAACCTACACAATATTAGGCAGGTTTTTAATTAGGTTTTGAATGTTATGGCTGATCAGTGTATATGTTCGTGTCAGACGCTGCAGATCGTCCACATTGTTGTAGTGAAATCTTAGTCATGTTCCCTGCTATTTGATCCTAGGATAACATCTTGATGTGGTATGCCTTCTGCCTGGAAAATCTCTCGAATGAAACAAGACCCTCCCTGATGAAATTCTATACTTTTTTTTTCCTGCCAAGCAATGTGGACACAAAGCAGTACATCACACATAAACTGATATCTCCAGCTTCCTCAGAGCTTATATGGATATATATCGTAAGATACCTTTTTTTCAAAACATTCATTCATTCATACATTCATTCATCTTCAGTCACCAATTTATCCTGGTTTGGGCCACAATGAATCAGGAGCCCATCTTTCATTTTCTTCACTAGCAGATGACTTTTTAGTTCACCATGCACAGTTGCTTTATTGGAAGCTTATTATAAAACAAAAAAAAAATCTTGACTCAAGGTGACCTATAGTATTTAAAACTACCGAAAACCAGATGATCATGAAACAATGAATGTCATAAAAGTTACGTACACAGCACACAGTAATCTCAGAAAAGAGCTGAACAGACAATGCTCAAATATAACCTTCTTTGTTTTGATTCCTCTGTGGGGAACAATTGGACAGTACAATAATTTCAAGAGTGAAGAATAACACTAAAACATCTGCCTGTGGGTGTGATCCTCAAGCACAAACAACACTCACCCAGACATCATCACTCTCTGAACATCCTGTCCTATGCTTGCAGTGCCCACCTTGAATGAATCTCAGTCAGGAACATTGTCCTTAATTATCAAACACTGATGACATGCTAGTGCTGGAAGGGACCCCACTGGGTAGGCATCTCATTTTTCAGTGTTTTTGACACAAAAGCCTCCCCTTGGAGAGTAATAGATTTCAGCAGAGTTATTCTGGTCTTTCCGTTTGCACGGATAATAATAGCAAGAGTGCAGGAAGAGTCACCAGATAGACTACAGTCTGCAAACTCAGACTGAGAGATTTCATGGAAATCTCTTGTCTCTGATGACTTGTTTTTTGTTGTCTCACAGCAAGCACTCACACTTCCTGTGATGCACTACATGCAACAAAGACATCCATTTCGAGTCCTGCTTATTAACGAAGGGTAGCTGCTCGAGGGGCTGTTATTTAAGATGGGTAGGTAATATGCTTGGAAAATGTGAACATCTTCCAAACGGAAACTTCAAAATGCTAAAGGAACATCAGACTGTAAGCTTTTCTAAAATGATTAAACAAGTGAAGTAGGTAGACGTTTCACTTTCTCTAGCAAAGTTTTGTCATCTTTCATCACAAAGGTAATAATGAAAACAGACATATGGAGCATGTGTCCCAATGAAACTTTAAGTACTGAAAAAAGACGAATGCCTAAGGAGAGATTGCTGAGATGTAATACATAAACTGTGACACAATGAGAAAGACAATGCAGTGGGCGTATAACTGAAAGGTGTAAGTGATTGTGTTCCTTAAGAAGGCTTTAATAAGGCAAATACAGTGAGTATAGAAAAGAATCACCCCCCTTTAAAATAATCACATTTTGTTGGTTTTCCGCCTGAAATGAAGATGGACACAGTTTTTGTTTTATCCAGCTGTATTTACTCAGTGCAACTTATAACATCCAAGTGAAAGATATAATACCAACATGTCAGGAAAAAAACAAAATTAAATAAAATAAAAAACAGAATCACTGAGTTGGAAAAAGGATCACCCCCTTGCTTTAATTTGCCTTAATTTTTTAATTACAGCCTTTAGTCTGTTGGGATATGTCTCTACTAACTTTGCAAATCTAGACGTTGCAATATTTGCCCACTCTTCTTTGCAGAACTGCTCAAGTTCAGTTAAATTTGATGGTGACCGTTTGTGGACTACAGTCTTCAAGTCATTCCACAGATTTTTCTCAGATTTTGCTCCTGAGCTGTATTGGATTTCCGCCAGACATATCGTTTGATGTTGAGGCCAAATAATTCATCTAACCATAACACCTTTTTCCCCGTGGCCTCAGAATCTTCAAGGTGCGTTTAAGTTCAGTTGTGGGTGGCTTTTTTCTTGCAATCCTCCCATACAAGCCACATTTGTGGAGAATTTGTGATATTGTTGTCACATGCACACAATGACCACTCTTTGTCATAAATTCCTGCAACTGCTTCAGAGTTGCTGTAGGCCTCTTGGTAGCCTCTCTGACCAGTTTCCTCCTGGCTCTTTCATCCAGTTTGGAGCGACGTCCTGATCCAGGGAGGGTCTGTGTTGTACCAAATACCTTCCACTTCTTAATAATAGACTTCACTGTGCTTCTAGGCATTGATAAAGCCTTTGAATTTTTTTTGTATCCATCTCCTGACTTGTGCCTCTCCACAACTTTATCCCGGAGATCTTTTGACAGTGCCTTGCCACCCACAGTTGGTTGATTGTTTCAGCTGCACTACAAAATGCTCCAGGAAAGCTCTTTTCATGCTGAGCTAATCAAAATGACCACAGCTGATCACAGTTGAAAGTCAAATGGCTTTGTGTGTCATTGAGAAGGTGATTAGCTACACCTTATTGAGTTTACAAGTCATTTTTAGGAGGGAGTGATCCTTTTTCCAACTCAGTGATTCTTCTTTTAAAATTTTTTTCTGACATGTTGGTGTTATATCTTTCACTTGGATGTTATAAGTTGCACTGAGTAAATACAGCTGGATAAAACAAAAACTGTGTCCGTCTTCATTTCAGGCTGAAAAGCAACAAAATGTGATTTTTGTGGGGTGATTCTTTTCTATACCCACTGTATATAGCACAATTATTTTATATCAATTTATATCTAATGTTATACTTCCACAATGCGTAGTAACATTTATTCATATCTAAGATTCCTTTCTGTGTGATGATGCACCCTGTTGAGGGTGGTTTTGGGGAACTCCCATCTTTTTGATGTTATTTGTATGTAGGCAGCTGGTTTGAGTGCTCAGTGGGTGAAACTAGGTGTAAGGACCCCACACTGGAAAAGTCCAATATCCTTCACTGTTCTTGTTAAAACCAGAACCTAGAATTAAGTAGTCTGGGGCTGTCCCATTAAAAAATAAATCTTTGTTCATAACCTTACATTCTAAAATTACATGCCCTACTGTTATGTCTAAACCCAATCATTGTGCATCTCCTACGGAGGTATTACACATAAATAAAGGGTTTTATCTTAGAAACACTGAGTGAGCAGCATGACAGTTCTCAGATTCTGAGCCATAAGCAAATGTATGATTTGAGCAAGGTTAAATTTTGTTCGACTTTATATAAATGAAGTCACAAGAAAAGGCAGAAATTCTAACTTTAACCTTTGTTAATTTTTAGATGAATTAAATAGTGCAAATTGTTATGTATGAATTTGCAAGTTTGAGGCTACGTTACACTTGACTGAATGAACAGAAGCGTACAAGCGAGTGAATTTGGATGGTGATCAACACATTCTTAACTCTGCATGCACAATATCGACTTATTTACCTGTACTGAGATATCTGACATCCATGCGGACTGCAGTTTTATTTTGAAATTATTTTGGTGAGTGACAAGTTTCTTGCTGAATTCAAACTGTGACATTTGACAAACAAATCCTGAGTGACTCTTCTTCCTCACAGTTTTTATTTATGTGGAGAGGTTATTAGTAGCTCTGGATTGTTTCTTTGTTTAAGGCAAAGGGTGTTAATGAGTATATCTCTCTTATGCACACAGCCAGGGCAGAGCCACACAGGAAATTACTGTACACTTGACCCTCTCTTTAAAAACTGCATGGAATACTGCAAAGTTGGTATTTTGTGTAAAAAAAAAGAAGAAAAAAACAAAAATGTGCAGATGTTTTTAATAAATACATGAAACCTAAACACATTCTCGCCTCACAATGACCATAACTGATCACAGCAATGAAGATGATTTAAGTGGTGCTTGAAAATTTGTGAACCCTTTAGAACGTTCTACATTTGTGGATAAATATGACCTAAAACATCATCAGATTTTCACAAGTCCTCAAAGTAGATAAAGAGAACAACCCAATTAAACCAATGAGACAAAAATATTATACTTGGTCATTTACTTATTGAAGAAAATGATCCAATATTACATATCTGTGAGTGGCAAAAGTATGTGAACCTTTCCTTTCAGTATCTGATGTGACCCCCTTGTGCAGCAATAACTGCAACTAAATGTTTCCCAGTAACTGTTGATCAGTCCTGCACATCGGCTTGGAGGAATTTTAGCCCGTTCCTCAGTACAGAACAACTTCAACTCTGGGATGTTGGTGGGTTTCCTCACATGAGCTGCTTGCTTCAGGTCCTTCCACAACATTTCTATTGGATTAAGGTCAGGACTTTGACTTGGGCATTACAAAAAATTGACTTTATTCTTCTTTAAGCTTTTTTTGGTAGAACAACTTGTGTGCTTAGGTTCGTTGTCTTGCTGCATGACCCACTTTCTCTTGAGATGCAGATGCAGTAAAACAGGCCCAAACCATGATACTACCACCACCATTTCACAGATGAAATAAGGTTCTTATGCGGGAATGTAGTGTTTTCCTTTCTCCAAACATAACGCTTCTCATTTAAATCAAAAAGTTCTATTTTGGTCTCATCCGTCTACAAAACATTTTCCATTAGCCTTCTGGCTTGTCCAGCAATGTCTACTTTAAGGACTTAAAGTAGGGAAAAATCAAATGGATTTTTTCTAATGGATTCTTTAGGGAAAATCTAATGATGTTTTAGGTCATATTATATCATGTATGATATAATACATATTATATCATGTATTATATCATGTGTATATATATATATATATATATATATATATATATATATATATATATATATATATATATATATATATATATATATATATATATATATTCTAAAGGGTTCACAAACTTTCAAGCATCACTGTATATCTTACGAATGTCCTACTAACATATAATAACGTATATCAATAACTCCTGATGACAGGGTTATAACGATTTAATACCATAAGAATCATGCCATGGTGGTGATATTATATATTCTGATATATAATGATATTATAACTTCTCTACATGTAACTACTCTAATTACAACAACCATTAAAAAATAATAAACTTGAAATAATTATGTAATTTAAGCTGTCTCAGTAAATGATAACGTCTATTCAAACCAAAAAGGCTGAAAATTCTCCTTGATTGCTAATTACAGATAATTCACAACAATTACACCACTGTGTGTTTAATTTAACTTTATATTAGGGAACCTGTATATAGCCGTAGTCCATGTGCAAACAATTACATTCCTCCAAGGTGAACATCCCGGAGATAAGCTGCCACGTGTTGAAAATCTTTAGATAATTGCGTGCCACTAGCTCATCATCCTAACAGATGGTCCACTTCTCAGCCTTACATAGCCGAGTAAACAGATCAGAGAGAGAGAGAGAGAGAGAGAGAGAGAGAGGTGAGAGTGAGAGAACACATTTGCTATCTACTATCTCATACCTAATGATTACTGTCATACCCAAGGAAGGATTTGTTCATGTTAAATCTTCTTGGGAATGAAATTAGACATGCAGATAGATTTTGTCATTATTTATTTCCCACTTCAAGTCACATCAGAATACACAGAAGTATTTAGATCAGCTTGTCTTAAGGCAAGAATTGCTCAGAATTATCAGAGATATTTCGTATTATGTGTTTTTATTATTAAGAGTTAGGACTCCCTCTAGGTGAATAAGACGGATATGTGATGCCTCACTGTTTACCAGATACAGCTTCAGTTCAGGCCTTCCAGTATGTTTTGCTTTGCACGCACACTTCGAAAGAGCCAAAGTCATCCAGCAGCCGACGTGTGGAGAAAAGTTTCCATGTGTGATGACAAAGAAAGAGAACGGCAGTTTTAAAGTGAAATCACCGTCACTTCCTTCCTGTTACTTTTGTTTTAGATCTCTGGCAAGCCTGAAGCCACTGGTCACCCACAAAAAACCCTTGAAATAAACCTCAAAAAAGGCAGGGGAGTTATTGTTTGCAGAAATACAAAAAATAAATACAAGGCAAAAGACAGGGACAGAGAAAGTGTGTTTTTCAAATGAAATATCTTACACAGGGTTTTGGGGAAAGAGCTGCTTTCCCACTAAACACATTACATAAAGTAAAAGACAACAGCATCGGACTGAAATTACTGAAGCACTTACTTCTGCATAACAAGTTGAACTACCCTGAGCATATAACTGGTTTGTGTCTTAAGTATTGTCTGTCAGTCTTCTACGGAATTAGTCTCAGCTTTCTGGGAACCTGTGCAGTAAGAGCACAGAGCCTATTATGGGATTTTAAAAGTACAGTATGTTACAGATATTATATTATGAGCACATGCAGTTCAAAATGCTCAAGTAAGATTTATATAATTGCAGAATCACAAAGTTCTGTATTGATTTAATCTATATGAATCTATACTGATTCGGTAGAATGAGGTGGTGTATCAAAGTTGTGAATCGTTAGTGAATTGAAGTTTACGAATCGTTAGTGAATCAAATTTATGAATCGTAAGTGAATCATGGTTGTGAATCGTTAAAGTGTATATTTAGTGTTTATTGTTTTAAGATGTTCTTAAACTTTGCTTATATAGTCATTTGTAGGAAAGCCATCAACAAGTATCATCAAGAACAATATAATATAGTATACAATATAACAATAACAACAACAACAACAACAATAATAATTATTGTTGTTGTTGATGTTATTATTATTATTATTATTATTATTATTATTATTATTATTATTATTTTGATTATTTTAAATAATATAACCGAGTGAAGGTGTGATGTAAGAGATCTTCCCCCGGCTGTACATGAACCACATTTGCTCATTTCAGTCCACACATTTGTAGTATAATGAACGACTAGCATAGAATCACACTATTATGACCTTCACATAGCTAAAATACCTCTCTCTAATCTGGGTGTGAGAAACATACATACAGATGCACATGCAAATACAAGGCAATTAAGGTGGTAAAATTTTCAGAAACATTTAATGGCACACCAGACTGTTCTACAGTGACATTAATAACCTGGCATTTTGTTGCTAAAATAATCACTGAAATATACATTTATCTGCAATTGCATGAACCCTACAAATGACAGTGCATACTTCATATATGAGTCATTGCAAACAGAACAGGTTGAAGTGATCCACTGAGTACAGAATGTAGGTGTGGGGGAGTGAGCAATCAAGTTCAGAACTTAAATACCTTAAAGCAATGCTTTAAGACCAGCTGAACAACATTCTCTCAATCAGGCAAACTTTTTTTTTTTTTTTTTTTTTTTTTTTTTTTTTTTTTAATAACATGTTATATTGCAATGTATATATGTAATAGTATGTAATTCTTGAGGCCAGGTACAAAAGATACTGTACCACTCCCTGAAAAAACAATTTTTTTTTTTTGCTCACAACACAATTGAAAATAATAGATATAATACATTTCAACAAAATGATTTTTTAAATTTTGTTGTGATAACTCTCCCAATGCTCAGCTGATAAAAATGTTGTCGATTCCTTTAATTTTTTCCATCCGTCCATCCATTTTCTGTACCACTTATCATGGGCAGCCTGGAGCCTATCCCAGGGGACTTGGAGCACAAGGTAGGGAACAATCACAGGGCACAAACGCACACACACTGGACAATTTGGAAACACCAATCAGCCTACAATCATGCATTTGGACTAGGGGAGAGGACCAGATTACCCAGAGGAAATCCACGAAGCACAGGGAGAACATGCAACCTCCATGCACACAGGGTGGAGGGAGGAATCGAACCCCCAACCCCAGAGGTGCAAGGCAAACATGCTAACCAATAAGCTACAGTGAAGGGGTGCCTTCTTCAAGGACTAAGTAAAAATAAGAAAAATTGTAATTAAGAGAATTATTTAAGAATAATTAGGAGTCATTTTTGGAAATGACGTCTGATGAACATGAGTAACATCGGGTCATCAGTAACCAAAAATATCCACACTTAATTAAATCAAAGTTAATAGACAGGCACTGTATAACTTTCAGCACAGACCATTACACAAACATCACAGTTCTGTATGTTCAGGGATGAAGTTTTCCAGTGGTCTATGATTCAATATATAGAGATTTAATGGAATTCTTATAAAAGAACAAGAATAAAGTACTTATATATATATATATATATATATATATATATATATATATATATATATATATATATATATATATATATATATATATATATATATATATATATATATATATATATATATATATATATATATATATATGTACTTTCTCTCATTTCTATCACAAATTACACCACAATGCAACAAAGGCACAGTGTGTCCCAGCTTTTTTCATGCAACCCAGGTTTATTTATTTATTTATTTAATTGTTTATTTTTGTGGGTCAAATGGTTTGGTAAAGCAGGTCTGGGAACCGAATTAACACGTTAAAAGGATAAAGAAATAACAACAAGCTGGAATTATCACTCTGACGAGGTAGGAACCCTCTGTGTAGCTAATTCGACAAAAGACAGATGTCCCTTTTGATATTGCACATAACTGTACAAAAACTTGATCAATGCATGACATTAATTCTATTAGTTAGCAAGGCTTTAGACATTTCTAGGCAGGCTGACCGTTTTTACCACCTCGTTTGATAAACTGACTCTGTACCCCACTTCTCTGCAAGAAGATAGCCTAGGCAAAATTAAAAAGTAAATAAAAAACATATTTATTTGGTGAAACATATTTATGGTTTCTTAAAGTAGCGATCCAACAGTTTTCCACAGACCACCAAACTTAGAGACTATGGCTATAGCTGCTGAGGGAGGCTACTTCAGTACAGCGAAGAAGAGACCTGTAATAGAGATTACAGTATTATCTGTCTGCCTAGTTCAGCCTGATTACTGTAATATGAACCCAAAGGTGGGACAGACTGTCAGAACCTCAGCATTGCCAGTGCAGTCATTCTTTATTTTGCAATTCACTGGTCCAATCTCAACTCTTCAGGGCGAGAACACAGTCTGCTGATTTTTTGGCAAAAGAATGGGAGTGAAGGCAGCCAACGAGAGGGAGGAGGG